>CM038672.1:14398609-15033428 GCA_021605145.1 Aegilops bicornis
CAGACTGTACACATTGCCATGTTATTAAATCTATATTAACTTCAGAAGATAGCTGCCGCGGCTGATAGAATCAACAGTACATGAAGTAATTCCTTGGTTTCATAGGCAGTTGGCCACTGTACGTGCAGATGTTTCCGAACCTGAAGAAAATACACTGAAGCCCGACAGCGGAGGCAACTGGAGGCTGGGGCAGCCTGCTGCTCACTCTCAAACTGGTGAAGGCACGCGGGGATGGCAGCAGCTCGGGGCTGTGGTGAACCGGCGCACGGGGTGCAGCAGTAACGAGTTAACAAGGCAGGTTAACAAGGTGGCAGTAGGTGGTGACTCGGAGGGGTCGTTGAGGCGATATAGCTCGGCACGGGCCGCAGTAACGGAGCTCGTGGCTATAGAGACGGAGGCGGTAACTCGGCGCGAGCTCGCAACGGGAGCGGCTACCTGCAGACGCGGCGACCGCAACCAGCGGCTCGGGCACAGAGCTGAACGAGGGTCAGCCTGAGGACGGGGACGGCTCGCGAGGACAGGGCCGGTTCAACCCGGCGGGTCGACGAGATGCGTCCGCGGCAGCGGCGAGTTGGAGAGTCACGGCCGTGGCCGGTTCAGACGCGAGAGCTGGAACCAGAGTGGGTTTGGCCGGGGCCGGTCGACTTGGTGGAGCCAGCACGCACGCGGCCGCTGGAGCTGGAGAGGCGCGCGGCCCGCTGCGGGTACAGAGGAGGGCGAGGCCGAGCCGGCGGGCGCAGCCACAGAGGGGCGCGAGGAGGAGAGCTTCGGACGCCACAGACGAAGCTGGAACGATACGCGTGGACGGCGCGGGCGCAGGTGGAGCTGCAACCCATCCCGGGATAGCGCGGCCCGCTGCGGGTACAGAGGAGGGCGAGGCCAACAAGGCGGGTTCGACGTCTCGGGAGAGTGGATCGCAAGGAGGCGGCTTATGGAGCTGGGCCGTCACAGAGGGGCCGGTGAGGAGTGGAGCCGGCGTGAAGTGGTAGTGGAGGAGAGGGCCCTGGTGGCCGCGGCGGTTTGAGGCAGGCAGAGGCGAAGCAGAGGCCAAGGCGGTTTACAGCGGCAGATGGGACGCCGTCTTTCAGGCGAAAAGAGAATGTCGGGTCCACGGCCACGTGTGAGAGAGGCGCCGGCTCGGCAGGGCTGTTTCGCTGAAATTGAGGCGGAGGTGGCGGGGTGTGGCTGAACCGACGGCCGGTTGGAGAGGTGCCGGTACAGCGGGGTCGCGACCAAACGGTAGTCGGATGCGCTCCCAGTAATGGTAGCTCAGCGACGAAGACGGAGGCAGACACCAAATCCGTGATCTCCTCCAGCCCCGTCGTTTTTTTAATCGATTGATGATGTCACCCACAGCATCTAATTACACCGCCCATATATGTACTCCTGGCCCTAGAGCGATCCGGATACGCTGCTCTGGTCTGTTTAGTCAACTTGCTTTCTCTTAACATTGAAAAGCCTTCGTCTTTTTTCCAGTTGTTGCTACTGTAGAACTCCTCAGGAGAGGCAGCGCCCCGGCGTAAATTTCATGCACATCAACTTGCGATTTAACAAGTCGCTTAGGGCTGCCATCATAAAAAAGAAACTCTCGTCTCGGACTCGGCGGATATCCCATGGCACGCGTTGCGGCCGCATAGCATGCAACCCTAATTTTTGACTGTTCGTCGCCCGTCTTCTGCATCGGCTCTTTTTCATCCAACACATCGCAAACTTCTCGATTCCTGAAATAAATCCCTCCAACAACTCAACACCACCGTGCACAGGCCCCACGGTGGGCGCCAACTATCGTGGAATTGTCACGGCAGATGTCCTTAGTGTCAGGACTTCGTCGCGAGGCCAACGCATCTATGTGGTAGCTTGAGAGGGGTTGAGCGGAATCGAGAGACGCAACACAAGACAGGGATTTAGACAGCTTCGGGCCCCGGAAACATCATCCGTAAAAACCCTACATGCTTTTTGAGGCTAGGTCTCATTATCATCACGAGGGAGTCGCCAGAACCGGCTCTCCTCTTTGTGTCTAGCCCTAAGATTGTTTCTTCTTGCTTGTCGCTTCTCCCTCTTTAGAGCCCTGCCCCTCCTTATATATGTTGAAGGGCGGGTTACATGTGGAGTCCTATTAGGATTAGGACTAGTCTATCTCTAATATAAACCGGATACATGTCCAGGTCTTAACTCCTTGTAAGACAAATATTCCTTATGCCTTTCCTCTTAAACCGGCCCACAATAGTTGAACCGGCCTTCATGAACCGCCAGACGGGCCGCCGGGTCTTGTCGCTCCTCTGACTCGTCCGCCGGGTCACCAGTGAGTTACAACGTCCTGGCGGGTCATCTGGTAAGTTGCCAGGTCTGGACGGTGCACCAGATGAATATCGCCAAGTGCCAGCGGGACCTCAAATAAACCGCCAAGTCCGGCTGGGTTAACTTCCGGCCGGTTTACACCGCGGAGTATATCCCCGACAGGCGTAGCTTTCGATCTGCTCCAGATGGCCAAGCGAATTGGCCCGCAGTGCAATGCCGCCGAACACGAAGATCTGTCCGGGGAGAAAAGTCTCACCCTGGACCGCGTCGTTGTTGATGATCGAAGGAGCCATCGGGCCTATCGGTGACGCATAATGAGGAACTCTCAATGAAAGCACCAATGTCGGTGGCAAAACCGGCGGATCTCGGTAGGGGGTCCCGAATCGCGTGCGTCTAGGCGGATGGTAACAGGAGACAAGGGACACGATGTTTTTACCCTAGTTCGGGCCCTCTCGATGGAGGTAATACCCTACTCCTGCTTGATTAATATTGATGATATGGGTAGTACAAGAGTAGATCTACCACGAGATCAAGGAGGCTAAACCCTAGAAGCTAGCCTATGTTCTGATTGTTGTTCGTCCTACGGATTAAAACCCTCTGGTTTATATAGACACCGGATAGGTTAGGGTTACACAGAGTCGGTTACAATGGTAGGAGATCTACATATCCAGACGCCAAGCTTGCCTTCCACGCCAAGGAAAGTCCCATCCGGACATGGGGACGAAGTCTTCAATCTTGTATCTTCATAGTCTTGGAGTCGGCCGCGACGATAGTCCGCTATCCAACACCCCTAGTCCGGGACTTCCTCGCCGCCCATGACTCCAACCACCTCCTGCCTTCGCAACAAGGGGACGGACGGGTATGGCCACCGCTGCCCATACCTACCTCGCTATGAAGGGCAGGCATGGCCACAAGCGCCGCACCAATGGAGATCTCCATCGGCGCTGCATCGCTGCCATGCCAACCCTGACATCAGCCCCCGTGGGCGGCGCCCTGTGCCCCCGACGGCTTGTCTGTACGACCCAGAGACGGCGGGTCCCACCTGTCAGCAGGGATACAGAAGACGACGAGAGTACCACAAGACGGACCCGTTGGGAGTCGGCCCCCAGGAGTCGGCTAGCTCCTCCCACGGGCTTCACACGCCATTAATCAGACAAGACGGGGAATGGCGACAGTGATAGCCCGTCAGGCGGCGGCACTGTTGCCATGACCCCATGACCAAGCCAGCGTCATTAGAAGCACGGCTACAGTAATACGCAGCCGACAAGACCCGCCCGCGGCGGACAGGGCCTGTCGGGCCCGTCGGCGGGGCCCACCAGTCGGCGGGCCCTAGAAGTCAGCGGAGAAGACGGCGGCCTGAGAGACAGACCGCTGGGACCCGCGCCCAGCCGGATTACCATTGTACCCCTGAGGGGTTGGCCTATATAAGCCCCCAGGGTGCCTATGCACAGGGTGATCGATCCTTTAGCACTAGACCAGATCATATAGGAAGGAGGGAGCTAGCCTTGCCTTCTCCTACTTCCAGGAAACAGCTCAAGGAGCAACCTTGTACCCACTTTGCCATAGTGATCATGCGGAGACCCCGTAGAGCAGCAGTAGGGGTGTTATCTCCACGGAGAGCCCTGAAGCTGGGTAAGATCCGCCGACGTGCATGTCTTCACCTCATCCCGTTTCCAGGTACCGGCAACGTTCTACTCGCCCCCACCATGATAAGCCATCCCTTGGCATAGGTCGCACCCAACCCCCGACATTTCGCGCCCACCGTGGGGCGAGGTGCACCGTCGTCCGGAGACCTGCTCTGGACGGGAACCCTTTTTCTCCCTGGCGAGCGCAGCAGCCCAGCACGCCAGACGAGGTCTGCGCCGACGCGCTGCATGGCGCTGAGATCGCCTGCGCAGCCAGCTGCCTCGTCGGACTTGTCGGCGAGGTTCGCCTCTCCGACGAGCCTGCATCCAACGCAGGCACGGGTGGCCCCGAGAGCCTCCTCGCGGGCCTCATTGACCAACTCCACGTCGTCGGCGAGCCTGCCGTGGACTTGGAGTCCGTAGGCTCCACCGACCCAATGCTGGCCGACTCCGACACCGCGTCGCTCGACGCGTTCCCCACCACCGTCACGGAGGTGCTCGTCATCAGTCACGGAGAGCATCCCGGTGAAGGAGCTCACGACCCCCTCGACACGGCCCTATAAGACCTGACCGCGCCTATTCCGGAAGACGCTGATGCCGAGACGCTGGAGGCGCGCCGCCTTCAGCTCGTCGAAGGTGCGAAGAAGCTGGCAAGCATGAAACTGGGCCTAGCCGCCTAGGCGCGGTCCAGCAGCACGGCGTGGCCATCGCCAACCTGTTCGGGGCCAATCGCCCTGTATACGCCACGCCTGCGGAGAACATCCGTGCCGCCCAGGCGGCGGCGGACGAGCTAGACAACTTCGAGGGTGAAGAGCGCCGCCTGATGACGGAGCGAGTCCAGCAGCTCCTCGACACGGCTGCCATGCCGAATGAAGCCGGCTGCCGCACAGAGGCGCCGCAACGACAAAACGACGACCCGCCTCCCCGCCGAGATCAAGGCGCAACGTCTCGGACGCCGACTGGCGGTGTCCGCGGAAGAAAAGACAAGGATCCGGCTGTCAGCCACAGTCGGACTCGCATCACCATCGAGCGCGACCAAGACGGCCGCCCAAGAGCGGTGGAGCGGAGGGACGACTATTTGCCTCCTCCTCCTCGCAAAGAAAGGCGAGTCTCCCCGCCACCCGTCGAGCATCCGACTCTCGGCGACCGCCTTGGCCGCCGAGAGGGAGTCGGAGAAAATGACGCCTGCCACCGGATCGACCGACTCCACCGATCCCTGGCGCTGGAAGAAGAAGACGAGTTGGGTCCGCCCTGTTTCGGACCTCGCATCCGAGAAGAGCCCTTTCCCAAAGGGTTCACACTCCCCCGAGATACGCCCAAGTACACCGGCACCGTGAAGCCGGAAGACTGGCTGGTTGACTACTCCACGGCCGTCAACATAGCAAACGGCGACAAGCGTGTTGCCGTAAAGTATGTTCCACTCATGCTCCAGGGCACGGCCCGGACATGGTTGAACAGCCTGAAGCCCCACAGCATCAACAGCTGGGTTGACTTCACCGAAGCCTTCGTCCGCAACTTCACAAGCACGTACAAGCGACCTCCCAAGCCTCGCCAGCTTTCCTTGTGCGTGCAAGGCCCCGACGAGTCAACTCGCGACTACCTCACGCTACCGGGCCGAAGCTTCGAACTCCTCATGAGGGCGCACGAGGTGCAGGCTATCGAGTACTTCACCGCCGGGTGCGTAGAAGGCACCCTCCTCAAGCACAAGCTCCTCTGCGACGAGCCGGAGACCCTCGGACGAACCGCTGATCATAGCGCATAAGCACGCCACAGCCGACTCCTCCATGAAGGCGGAGATTCAAGTTAGTGCGACCGCAAAGTGGCCCCTCAAGCTCCCTGTAACTCCGGCTGAGACGCCAAATGGGCGACAACCACGTAACGATCACAAGCGCAAGGCCCACAGCCGGCTTCCAAAGAGCCGGCAGGTTGCAACAAATAAGACCGGCAGCCGGAGGGGCAGCCTCCGACCAAGCGGCGTAAAGGCGGCAAGTCCAACTGGTTGCCGGCCTTCTCTTACGAAAGGCAGACTCTAGATGGTCCTCGCAAATTCCACAGCCGCGCCGAAGCCGCCAAACCACACCACCCGGAAATGCCACTGGCTCACCAGAATCGCAAAGGGAGACGGCCTCCTGCCTCCTCCGCCTGCTGGGCCGCCGCCTCCACTGCCGCCCCAGCAGCCGGGCGTCGAGCCACCAACAGAGTGCAAGATGATTACCCAGAAGAGCACGGAGCCTATGTGGTGTTCACCAGTGTGGCTGACGATCGACGCAGCAGGCGGCTGCAGCAGCAAGAAGTGAATGCAGTAGCATCAAACACTCCAGAGTTCATGCACTGGTCCGAGAAGCCTATCAGTTGGAGCAGAGCTGATCACCCAGAGGTGATGCCGAGTCCGGGCTCCTACGCCCTGGTCTTGGGAGCCACCCTTGCCACAGATAGACGAGCCGCTCGCTTCTCACGAAAAGTCGATAGACGGAGGCAGTAGCATCAACATCCTGTACAAGGATACCATGGAGAAGTTGGGAATCAAGCAAAGACAGCTTCAGAACAGCCGGACTGTGTTCCACGGCATCGTTCCTGGCCTTTCCTGCTCGCCCATCGGCAAGATCCTGATAGACGTCCTCTTTGGAGACAAAGATCATTTCCGCCGAGAGCCAATTTCGTTTGAAGTGGTGGACCTCGAAAGTCCGTACCATGCGTTGCTTGGCCGACCTGCTTTGTCCAAGTTCATGGCGGTCCCCCACTACGCCTACCTCAAGATGAAGATGCCGAGTTCCGAGGGGATTCTGACCATAGCCGGCGACTACGGAAAGTCGTCCGCTTGCGCGGCTGAAAGCAGTCGGCTAGCTGAGTCCTTGGTAATCGCAGCTGAGAAGCGGCTTCTTGATCGGGTTGTGGCGATGGCCGACAAGCAGCCCGAGATAGCGCCCAACCCCAAGGAGTCGGAAGCTGAGGGATCTTCCAAGCCGGCTAAAGAAACAAGGAAGATACCCTTGGACCCGGAGCACCCAGAGAGGTACGCTGTCATAGGTGCAAACCTTGACAGCAAATAGGTAGGTGAGCTCGTTGATTTCCTCCGTGAGAATCGGGACATCTTCGCATGGTCCCCTAAAGACATGCCGGGTGTACCAACGGAATTCGCCGAGCACAAGTTACATGTCCGATCTGATGTGAAGCCCGTCAGGCAGCCCTTGCGCTGCCTGTCAGAAGAGAAGAGAAGAGTTGTTGGAGAAGAGATAGCCCGACTCCTAGCCGCCGGCTTCATTATGGAAGTATTTTTATGGAATGGTTAGCAAACCCGGTCCTGGTGCTGAAGAAGAACAAGCAGTGGCGGATGTGTATTGACTACACAAGCCTCAACAAAGCTTGCCCCAAGGACCCATTTGCTCTACCAAGAATTGATCAAGTGATAGACTCCACAGCCGGATGTGAGCTGTTGAGATTCTTAGATGCATATTCAGGATATCACCAGATCAAGCTGAACCCGGCTGACAGACTGAAGACCGCCTTCATCACGCCGTTTGGAGCCATCTTCTACCTGACCATGATGTTCGACTTGAGGAATGCCGGTGCCACCTTTCAGCGTTGCATGCAGAAGTGCCTCCTCAAGCAACTCGGCAGAAACGCCCACGTTTACGTGGACGATGTGGTGGTGAAAACGGAAAAGCGTGGAACACTGCTGGAAGACCTCAAGGAAACCTTTGAGAACCTGCGCCGATTCCAGA
This sequence comes from Aegilops bicornis, assembly GCA_021605145.1. Classification (NCBI taxonomy): domain Eukaryota; kingdom Viridiplantae; phylum Streptophyta; class Magnoliopsida; order Poales; family Poaceae; genus Aegilops; species Aegilops bicornis. Next base: position 14,406,255 of record CM038672.1, read on the forward strand.
TCAAGCTCAACCCTGAGAAGTGCGTCTTCGGAGTACCAGCCGGCCAACTCCTTGGCTTCCTGGTCTCTGAACGCGGCATAGAGTGCAACCCTGTGAAGATCAAGGCCATCGAGAGGATGGAGGTACCCAGCCGACTGCTAGATGTGCAAAAGTTCACCGGCTGCTTGGCGTCCATCAGCCGGTTCATCAGTCGGCTGGGAAAGAAAGCTCTCCCTTTATACCAGCTCATGAAGAAGACCACCTTTTTCGAATGGAACCACAAGGCGGACGAAGCTTTTCTCCAGTTGAAGAAAATGTTGACTACTCCCCCTGTGCTGGCGGCCCCGACTCCTAAAGAACCCATGCTCCTGTACATCGCCGCCACCAGCCGGGTAGTCAGCACAGTCATTGTAGTTGAACGCAAGGAGGAAGGCAAGGCGCTACCCGTCCAGAGACCGGTATATTACCCTGAGCCGGCATCACGACCTCCAAGCAGAACTACCCCCACTACCAGAAGATGTGCTATGGCGTGCACTTCGCCGCCAAGAAGTTGAATCCTTACTTTCAAGAGCATCCAATCATTGTGGTTTGCACAACCCCACTAGCCGAGATCATCGGAAGCCTAGATGCTTCTGGCCGAGTGACCAAGTGGGCCATAGAGCTGGCTCCCTGCACCATCTACTACCAGCCCCGCAAGCACTGGCCGACTTCCTCGTCGACTGGGCCGAGACCAAGATCGCCGCCAATACCGACTCCACCCATTGGCGGATGCATTTTGATGGCTCCAAGATGCGCACCGGCTTGGGAGCCGGCGTTGTCCTCACTTCTCCCAAAGGCGACAAGCTCAAATATGCGCTGCAGATCCATTTCGCCGCCTCCAACAATGTCGCCGAATACGAGGCGCTCATTCACGGGCTCCGGCTTGCCAAAGAGCTTGGCATTCGCCGGATCCTGTGTTATGGTGACTCCGATTTAGTGGTCTAGCAGTCATCTGGCGATTGGGACGCCAAAGATGCAAACATGGCGAGGGGTGCAAGTTCCTTCACATGCCAAGAAATGACAACAACCAAGCAGACGCCCTGGCACGAATCGGCTCCACCCGCCAAGCAATACCATCCGGCGTCGCCCTTCAGCACCTCCTCAAGCCGTCTGTCAAGCCTTCACCAGAATCAGACTCCATCTTTGTGCCGGCTCCCCTCGAAGAAGTCGGATCCGACTCAAGAGCACCGGCAGGATGGCACAAGAATTCTTACAGAAGGCTCCAAGAACGCCGCAGTCGAAGCCGGCCCGGGGACTTCAGAACCCGGCCCGGGGACTGCGGCGACCTGTCCGAAGACTCCAGAGCTCGGCCCGGGGACTGCGCCAGTCGGCCCGGGGACTTCATCAATCCAGCAAGCAGCTGCAGACTCCAGCCTGCCGCCTCCCAGCCCAGCCGCCCTCGTCCAAGTCGCAGTGCTGGCAGTTGAAGAAATAGCAGCACCTTCATGGGCCCAGCCCATCCTCAAGTTCCTAGTGAACAAAGAGCTGCCAACCGATGAAATCTTGGCTTGGCAAGTACAACGCCGAGCGGCAGCCTACACCATAGTCAACAGAGAGCTTGTCAGGCGCAGCATCACTGGTGTCTACCAGCGTTGCGTCGAGCCAGAGCAAGGCCAAGCAATTCTAAAATACATCAATCAAGGCGAAAAGTGCCACCATGCGGCCTCAAGAGCACTCGTCGCCAAAGCCTTTCGACACGGTTTCTTCTGGCCAACTTCCCTAGAAGAGGCCAAGGAATTAGTCCAAAAATGCAAAGGGTGCCAGAAGTTCCGCTCCAAGCCACATCAGCCGGCTTCCGCACTCAAGACCATCCCCATCGCCTGGCCCATTGCAGTTTGGGGCCTGGACATGGTGGGACCATTCAAAACAGCACGAGGCGGCCTAACTCATTTACTTGTCGCCGTGGACAAGTTCACCAAGTGGATAGAAGTAAAGCCCATCAAGAAGCTGAATGGTCCGACTGCAGTGACTTTCATCTCCGACATCACGATTTGGTACGGCATACCACACAGCATCATCACCGACAATGGCACGAATTTTGCCAAAGGCGCCTTGGCCCGTTTCTGCGTAACACAGGGCATCCGACTAGACTTAGCATCCGTCGCCCATCCGCAGTCAAACGGCCAGGTGGAGCGAGCAAACGGCCTCATCCTTTCTGGCATCAAGCCTTGACTGGTCGAACCACTGGAGCATTCGGCCGGCTGTTGGCTTGATGAGTTGCCAGCCGTCCTCTGGAGTCTGCGCACGACTTCAAACAAGTCAATCGACTTCACACCTTTCTTCCTCGTCTACGGTGCTGAAGCCGTCATCCAAACGGACATAGAGTTCGACTTCGCGAGTCACCATGTACACCGAGGAGGAAGCGTAAGAAGCACGCCAAGACGGTGTCGATCTGCTGGAAGAGGGCCGGGTTGTTGGCACTCAGCCGGTCCAGATCTATCGCCAGAGCCTGCGCCGACATTACAACAGAAGGTCAGCCGAGATCTTTCCAAGAGGGCGACCTTGTGCTCCGGTGATCCAGCGAACAGCCGGCCCGGCACAAGCTGTCGACGCCTTGGGAAGGCCCCTTCATTATCAGCAAAGTCTTTGAGTAACGACTCCTACTACGATCGACGCCGTAAGCCCCGAGCACGCAAGAGGGACGACTCCGACAAAGAGACGGAACGGCCATGGAATGCAAATCTTCTCCGAAGATTTTACAGTTGATGCAGTATGTACCACGCTACCCTTTCTATTAAAGTACCAAAACTTTGGGCCCCCCGAGACAAGCTCGGGGACTGCCCTTTTTGTTATCTATATGATAAGAATTATGCCTTCGAGTATCCTACTCTTTGTTATGCCGCTTGGCACCGGGTTCGACTAGTCAGCCCGAGGACTAGCCGCCTCGCGCTATGGAATGCTTCATGTAGTCGGACAGGTAGTGTGTGGTACCTAAGCCGTCTCCTGTCAGAAGCCGCAGCTCACAGAGCGACTGTTTGGTGGGCAGGAGTAAGGAAGAACGGGCGCCCACATGAAAAATGGCTAAGGACTCAAAGCATAAACATAGCTTAAGCCGGCTTCCAGCCTCTCTTCGCAAAGCCGACTCTTGAGTAGTCGGCTTGCCGCTTTCTATCTAACTTGTTAAAAAGACTCTAAAAAATGGCCAAGTACTTGCCTTCCCAAAAGTAGCCAAGCATTTGATCCAGCGGCAGTCCGCAAAACGGTTGTCCGACTGGCAAGGCGGCACTAAGGGAAGGCGGCAAAGGAAAAAGCCAAAGGAGCAATGAGCAAGGAAAGATAGAATTCAGATAAATATTTACATAACTTAGGCCCTTGGCCGAATCTTCAAGCAGAAGTTCAAAATACACCCCGCGGGTGGAATTGTGCGAATTAACAAGTTCTTCAAAGACTACTAAAGCAGATAAAATAAAGGCAAGACGACAGCCTAGGAAGCGGCAGACAGGTTCGGAGGGCCGGAAGAGACAGCGGTGTCAGGCGCCGGGGCGGCCGGCTGGGCAGTCTCGGCTTGATCGTCTCCGGCGGTAGCCGGCCCGGTCGGGCGCGGCTCGTTGCTGGAGGCGCGGTCGAGCTAAGGCTGGTTGCCCACTCCGTCTTCTGGCGCCTCCGTCTCACCTCCGTCCTCCGCCTCGCCTTCCTCCTCGGTGCTGGAGCCGATCACCTCCGCCGAGTCCTCGTCGTAATCCGGGTTCATCCCGAAACACTTCAGCCCGCTCAGGGACGAAGACGCTGGTGTCTGTGTAGTCGGCGATCACCGCCGCACGCTCGACGAGGGCGTCTTCCACAGCCATCAGCTCCGCCTGGGCCTCTGACCGGAACGTGGCCAACCGTCCAGGTCCAGCCTCGATACCACGCCTTGATGAATTCCAAGGCCGGTGCGCTAGCCCGGGCCGAGGAACCTTCAAGCCTCAAGACGGTCAGCCGCGACCTCCAGCCAGTCGGCAGTCCGACTGGGAGTGCGCAGAACCGGCATGTCTGGCCACAAGGCAGCAATCGCCTGGGCGCCAACACGTTGAAGCCGGCGCAACATCCGATGGGCCGGCCGCAGGCGAGCCTCGATGCTCAGAAGCTGCTTATCAAGGGTCCGGGGGGCGTTGGCGGCAATCTCCGCACCAGTTGCCCTGTGTTGATCAGCCTCGATGGCTTGATTGGCCGAATGCGTGTGGCCAGGGAAGAAGTCTGCCAAGACAAAAAAGAAGCAAGTTAAAAATCAGAGTCACCGACCCATAGTCAGCGGCTCAAAGAAAGAAAATAAAGAAACTCACCGTCGACAATGTCCTCGATCTCATGGAAGCCGGAGGTCAGCAGTGCCTCCTTGTCGGTCCAGGAGGAGCGCTCGCTTTCGAACTCGGCCAGGAGAGCAGTCTCTTTCTTCTCTGCCTCGTCTTTCGCCCTCTTAAGCAGCTCCCTTTGCTCCGCCAGCTGCGCAACCAGCAGGTCGCGCTCTGCGACGAGCTTGCTGCACTCCTCCTCCTTAGCATGCAAGGCAGTGTTGGCTTCGCCCAGCTTCTGCTGAAGGGCGGCGTTGGCCTCTGAAGAATAAAAAGAAAGAGGACGTTAATTCATCAACAAAGAAGGTCGCCGGGAAGATCCGGCCCGATTGCTCAGCAGTCGGCCTGAATCTCGGGGACTACAGCCTGCGGGTGCGCCAGCGCGCCCCCGCGAAGAAGAAGGAGGACTCACTCCGGCTCTCCGACAAGTCGGCAGTCCGCTTGCCCAGCGCCTCAACATTGCGGTTGAAGGCAGTGACGCGGAGGTTGTGATACTCCGGTGAATAAGTATTTTGGACAAAGGTAAATATTTGGAACTCACCCGATGGAGTTCCGAGCCGCCTGCTCAGCAGCCGACCTGAAACTCGGGGACTACACCCAGTGGGTGCGCTGGCGTGCCCCCACAAAGAAGAACAAGAAAAACAAAGTCAAAAGAAGAAAGCATACCCGGACAGCTGCTCGCGACGCCAGATGCGCCTTGGTGCAGTTCTGAATGGCGTCGCCCTCGGCTCGCAGCTTCGCCTGAACGCCCGTAAGCACCCGGTTCAGCGGACTCAGACGCCTCCTCGCACTCCACCCAACGGGCGCGGCGCTGTCGCCGCCGGGCGCTCGATGGCCGAGCTGGCGGCGCCGGTCTCCAAGGGGCGTGGCGCCGAAATCGCCTTCCCAAGGCGGCGGCGCACCGGCGAGGCGACCTGAAGGAGCAGCTTCGCCACGGCCTCGTCTTCGGTCGGCGGCACCGGCGGGTCCGCCGGCTGTTTACCTTGCGCACTCCCAGACGGCGGCGGAGGCGGCGGTGGCGGCACGGCCGTGTCCGGCATGGAGGTCTCGCCGCCTTCCCTCTCCATGATGGGCTGCTTACCGCCGACTCCTGCAGTCTGCCCCGTGAACTCCAGGGGCGGCGGTGCGGAGCTCAGCGGGATGACGAACAACGCCGATTGGCGGTGCGCGGCCTCCTCAGCTCGCCGTGTTGCCGCGACGGCGGCTTCGGCCTCATCCAGCTTCCTCTGGGCGGAGGCAGCCGCCTTCTCGGCCTCCGCCTTCTCCAGGCGGGCGGCTTCTTCCTCGTTGCTTTTCTCCTGCTCGTTCCGCCTGCCGTCACGGAGGTCGGCGTGGCGGGTCAATCCGCCGAGTAGTGGAGGACGCCTCTGCCGACCCCATGATGGAGGCGGCGGCGACCCTCTCAAAAGTAAGGGGAGCCCTGAAGTGAGGAAGGCATGTAAAAGATTTGGACAAGATTCACTAGAAGAAAACAAGACAAAGGCGGAAGCACTTACGCAGAGACCAGCGGCGGCTTCTTCACTTCCTTGCGGAAGCGGTTGGCCTTTGCGACCGCCTCTTCCCGCTTGGTTCGCGGTGGCCGCCCCCTTGAACTTCTTTGACCGGCCGCCAAGCCGACGGAGGAGCTCGCGCCTGGCTGGCCGACCTTTGACTGGTGGCGCGGGGCGACTTCCCCCTCAGCATCGTCATCAGGCCAGTCGGCAAAAGTGGCCGAGGGCCTGAAGCCGCCTCCTCCTCCTCCTCCTTCGGCGTCGGCCTCCATCGCCGCCGCCCCCAAGTCAGGGTCGTCAACGTCGCTCTCTGCGCTGTCGGGGACGAACTCACGGGCCGGTCCCCTGGTGCCGGCTGAAGGCTGGATGAGGGGGTTCTGACTCGAAAAAAACAAATAAGATCAAAAGTCGGATTCGGCTGAAAAAGAAGACAGAAGAAGAAGAGAGACGACTTACAACAGGCGGGGGGTTGGCGCGTGAGTACGGCTCCTTGCCAAACCGCCAATCCGCCGTGAGATTGCAGCTCGCGATGTAGTTCACCATGTCCGCCACCTCCGCATGGGGCATGTCCTTGTAGCACATCCGGCTTGGGTCCCAGTGGCCGCTCATCTGACAGATCAGATGAGGTCGGCCTTGGAGCGGGAGGACTCGGCGCACCACGAAGGCGGCCAGCAGGTAGGCCCCAGTCAAACCCTCCGACTGCATCAGCACTCGGAGTCGCGCGACGGCGGCGGCACCAGCGGGAGTCAGCGTCCTGGCCCGGTGGGACCAGCTGGGGAGCCTCCCAGCCGGTGCGCCGGCTTCGTAAGGCGGCAGATTGACCCAGTCGCCTTCTGCGGCGACGTTCTTCACATAAAAGTAGGACCGCTGCCACATCTTCACCGACTTAATCAGCGCGATGGCGGGAAACGGGTTGTCGGCCGTCGATCTCCGCATCACGATGAAGGCGCCGCCTTTGGGCCGCACGCCGCGGCGTATGCGTGCCGAGCTTGATCGAAGAACCGCCCCCATAGCTCGATGGTGGGGAGAACGCCGAGGAAGCCTTCGCACAAAGTGGCGAAGGCGGCCAGCAGCACCATCGTGTTCGGGGTAAGGCGGTGCGGCTGGAGCCCGTGGAACTCCAAGAAGGAGCGGAGGAAGCCGCTCGCCGGCAGCCCTAGGCCGCGCATGTGGTGCGAGCGGAATATGACCCGCTCGCCCTCCTCCGGCGTCGGCTATACTTCCCCCGCCGGCGCGGCACGGGCCCACACTAGGTGCTTGCCGGGGAGACGGCGTGTCTTGCGAAGGAAATCGATGTGGTCGTCGTCCACCTCGGAGCCGTCCCACACGCCGGAGCGCACGGCAGGAGGTGCGGCGGCGGAGGAAGAACTCATCGCTGCCGGCGTGGCGTGGTTCGGCGCGGAAGTGGCGAGAGGAAGAAGAAGCAGGAGGAAGCGAAGGGAGTAGGGAAGATGGGCGCGCGTGCTTCGCCGCCCCCTCCCCCACCTACTTATAGGCTCATGGGCTGAGAAGCTGATGGGGCGGATGTGGGATGAACTGCGCCCAGGACCCCATGTCCCCCATGATTTTCCACACGAAGTTACTGCGCGCAGTTACGACGTGGGAACCCCAACCTTTCGCACGGCCGCAACGGATCCGTTCGCGCGCTGAGGCACGGTAGTGGCGGGTCCCGCCTGACGGCCTGTCCCGTCGCGCGCATCGGTAGGCAGACTGACCCCGCCGCGTGGCGCCACGCGACGGGCAGCTGCCTGGAAGCTTATCAGGCACGCTGCCTGGATCCCGCTACGACTTTCAAACTCTTTAAGGGGCAAGACGGCCTTCTGCGAGTCCGACTCCAGCTAGTCGGCCTAGAGGAGGACGGCAAGCGAGGCCCAGATTCCACCTCCGGAAGGATGAAACTGTTGAGGCTCCTCGACATGTCACCCTCGGCGCCTCACCATCTCCGGGGACTACTATCGGAGTAATGGGCCACGGGTAGGCTAACCCGAGCCCCTGAACCTTTCAAGACATCGGGGCAGGCTGCGCCCCTCAAGAGAGTCGGCGGCAAGGCCGCCGACTGCCCCTCACGGCTGAGTCCCAGGGACGACTTCAAGATAAGCCGACTTCTAACTGGCGACTTCCAGAGAAGCCGACAATGGGGAGTCGGCCCGCGACTCCAACCACCTCCTGCCTTCTCAACAAGGGACAGGATGGGGTATGGCCACCGCGCGACCCATACCTACCCCGCTTTCGAAGTGCAGGCATGACCACAGTGCGCCGCACCAACGGAGATCTCCATCCGGCGCGGTACTGTTGCCATGCCAACCCTGACATCAGCCCCCGTGGGCGGCGCCCTGTGCCCACGACGGCTTGTCTGTACGACCCAGAGATGGCGGGTCCCACCTGTCAGCAGGGATACAGAAGACGGCGAGAGTGCCACAAGACGGACCCGTTGGGAGTCGGCCCCCAGCAGTCGGCTAGCTCCTCCCACGGGCCCCACACGCCATTAATCAGACAAGACGGGGAATGGCGACAGTGATCGCCCGTCAGGCGGCGGCACTGTTGCCATGACCCCATGACCAAGCCAGCGTCATTAGAAGCACGGCTACAGTAATCCGCAGCCGGCAAGACCCGCCCGCGGCGGACAGGGCCTGTCGGGCCAGTCGGCGGGGCCCACCAGTCGGCGGGCCCCAGAAGTCGGCGGAGAAGACGGCGGCCTGAGAGACAGACGGCTGGGACCCGCGCCCAGCCGGATTACCATTGTACCCCTGAGGGGTAGGCCTATATAAGCCCCCAGGGCGCCCATGCATAGGGTGATCGATCCTTTAGCACTAGACCAGATCATATAGGATGGAGGGAGCTAGCCTTGCCTTCTCCTACCTCCAGGAAACAGCTCAAGGAGCAACCTTGTACCCACTTTGCCATAGTGATCATGCGGAGACCCCGCAGAGCAGCAGTAGGGGTGTTATCTCCACGGAGAGCCCTGAAGCTGGGTAAGATCCGCCGGCGTACATGTCTTCACCTCATCCCGTTTCCAGGCACCGGCGACGTTCTACTCGCCCCCACCATGATAAGCCATCCATTGGCATATGTCGCACCCAACCCCCGACACTTGCCGGATACCTCGGCCAGGAAAAGCCAAGGACGATGGCAGCCCTAACAACCCTTATGACCCGCTTTTGCGCGTGCGAAGATAGCTGGTTGGCCCACAGTAGCACCAGCGATCCAGGCACATCCGAAATCAGGGATGGCAATGGAAAACCAAGACGCAACAAAAACAAACGTCGAAATAGTGAAGACAGCCCAGACAATACAGCGGTAAACGCCGGATTCAGGGGCTCTCGACCCGGTCAACAGAAAAAACCAGTCAAAGGCAAAAGAGATGGTCCGTCCAGCCTAAATAAAATCCTAGATAGGTCATGTCAGATTCATGGCACCCACGACAAACCTGCAAATCACACCCACAGAAAATGTTGGGTCTTCAAGCAGGCCGGCAAGTTAAATGCCGAACACAAAGGGCAGGAGCCGCCAAGTGAAGATGAGGATGAATCTCGCCAGCTGAACACTGGGGGGCAGAAGAGATTTCCACCGGAGGTCAAAATAGTGAACATGATTTACGTCACCCACGTCCCAAAGAGGGAGCGCAAGCGCGTACTCCGAGACGTATGCATTGTAGATCCCGTCGCCCCCAAATTCAATCTATGGCCGGGCTGCCCGATCACTTTTGATCGTAGGGATCATCCGACTGGTATCCGTCACGGGGGTTCGGCTGCTTTAGTGCTCGACCCAATTAACGACAGATACCACCTTACCCGAGTCCTCATGGACGGCGGCAGTAGTCTCAACCTGATATATCAGGACATTGTCCGCAAGATGGGGTAGACTCGTCGAGAATCAACCAAAGCAATACTACCTTTAAAGGAGTAATACCAGGCATAGAGTCCCGCTGCACGGGCTCTCCAACGTTGGAAGTTGTATTCGGTTCCCCCGATAACTTTCAAAGCGAAGAACTAATCTTCGACATTGCTCCATTCTGAAGTGGTTATCACGCACTACTCGGAAGAACGGCCTTCGCCCATTTCAATGCCGTCCCGCACTACGCTTACCTCAAACTCAAGATGCCCGGTCCACGTGGCGTCATTACAATAAGCGGAAACACGGAACGCTCTCTTCGTACGGAAGAATACGTGGCGGCTCTTGCAGCCGAACCACATAATGGCCTTTCAAAATCATCAGTCTTCAAGACCACGGACACAGCTAGACGTGTCCGGCGCACACCTAGGTGTAGCAGCTCAGATAAACCTGAGCTTGATCAATGGATACGCCCCCAAATGGGATGCTAGGGGCTGCCCGCATATAAAGGGGCCCATAGTTTGGCTTGACCCCACTAAATACTCAATAAATTGAATGCTCATGGTTCATTACGAATAACCAACTCTTCGCACGCTCACACCAGATTCTTTCACCTGGGTTATTCCTTTTTTTTACAGATGACCATCCTGCTACACCCTTCATGGATACGGCACAACGGAGACAAAGGCGCAGACATGCAGCAGGGCCCCGTTCAAAGGTTTCTTTTTTAGATTAAGACCCTGTGTTAACCTTTTAATTGTCTTTTGTTGGCTCATACCCTCTCGGCATTTAAAATGACCGAGAGGGATACCGGTGTTATTGGCAAACTTATCATTCGCCCCACTAACATAAAAGTTACAGAGGCAGCAACCAGCGTGTTTTTGAGATCTATGCTCTCACCACATAAAAATTCAAGGCTCATTATCGAGGGCTATATTCAACCCAGTATATGTTGTAAAGTCCGAATACCTTCGGGAGTGTTCGGCGTCGTGAGTTTGGCCTTATATGCATCAGCTCCGAATCATGTCTTTGGTCAAATGTTGGGTTTGCCCGGCTCCTGGGTTTTGCTACCTTATGTTCCATTTTATCGGCTAAGGCGGCTGTCGTGGAATTGTCACGTCAGATTTCCTAGTGAAAGGACTTAATCGTGGATCCATCGCTACTAGGAAGCTTGAAGGGGTTAATCGGGACAAAGGACACGAGAGGTTTATACTAGTTCGGCCCCTTACGATGAAGGTAATGCCTACGTCTAGTTGGGTTGGTATTGCTTGATGTTTCGCTGACCAGGGAGCGAGATACGCTATGCCCGGTTCTCGCTGAGTTGTTTCTTACCCTTAACCACTAGCGGGTCGCCCCCTTATATACACGGGTTGGCGCCCTGTGGCTTACAGAGTCCCGGCCAGCTTATAATAGTGTCCGGCTCGGTGACTAGTTAAATATACCTTACAATACAAGTCATGCCATTGATGGCGGTTTACTACAACGGGCCTCCAGTCGTCGGTGGGCTTTAGGCCCTCCATTGAACCGCCATCCTCATGCTGGGTCTTGGGCTTCTTTCTGGTGAGTCATCCTTTGCATAACCCGGCCCCTCCTGGGCGGCTTACACAAATAGTTATATCCCCAACATTAGGCCCCAGATTGATTTGAACCGCCATCTTCATGTCAATCTTATCATACCTTAAAAAAGAAACCTTCAGTCTTCTGCTTGTGTAAAGGTTTTTTAACCCGCCATTTCGTCATCTTCTGGATCCGTGCTAGCCCGTCATGACGTCATCCTCAGTTAAATTCATTTTTTACTCCGCCATATCTTCCAACGGATCTCTGTCTTTACTGACCATTCCAAAAACCGAGGCGTCGGAGTCGTTGGATAATGATGCCTTGCCTCCTCGTTTCTCGCGCCTTCCCAGTCAGCCTTTCCTTATAAATAGGCACGACCTAGGTCTTTTTCATTCTCCTCCTTCAGCCGTCTTCCTCCTCTCGCTATTTCACTGCCGCTCGAGCTCCGCCGCCGCCGCCGTCGCGGATCTCCTCGTCCTCACCAACTCAGGCCGCTGCATCACCCTGACTTGACTAGAAACATGTGACGGATCTCCGATGCAACTCTGCATCTTTAAGTTCCCTTCTTCTTGTTCCTCAGATCCGCATTAGGACCTTCGAGTTTTTCGGTGTTCTTCATTGCTTGTCAAGGACCCTTCATAGATTTCATTACCACCGCAGTTTTTTGATCTTTAAGATGATACAAAACTTGATACGGTAGCTATTTCGCCTCCATTCCGAATGCAAACAGATCTTTTTTTTTCGCACAGAGGTCCCGTTCGAGGCCTTGAGCTTCATCTGCGCCAGTTCTAGGTCTAAAATTTTTTCCTTTCTGCGCACCCGTTTGATCCAAAATAATATCTGCAGCCTGCGAAACCTGTTTCTGTTAAGCCCTTTTAACTCTGGCAACTCTCGTTTCCGGCTTAAGATAGACAACGCTAATTGATAGCCTTGCCAGCTTCTGGCAACTTTTAAATGTCTTTTGACTGTTACTGATTCTCATAGCGGCTTTAGGCAACCTGCTATAATTAACCATATGTCATTAGGCCCCTTCTTAAGCCGCTACCTTGATCGAACTTAACATGCTTCCTTCCGGGTTAAATTGAAACCGGAACCTCTTTTTTTTGTCATAGGCTTCAATTTACGTAATGACACCCAAAGCTCTAAAAGCTCCCGTGACATGCAACTGGGTTAAGTCCACTATTACAGAGAGCATCTTGGCTGATTTCGTGAAATCCGGCCATCTGCCCAAGAAGGAGATCATGTCTTATCATGCTCCTAGCCCGTCAGAGGAGAAGCCTCTCCCCAAAAAAGGGGAGGTTATCGTGTTTACCAATCACATGAACCGGGGCTTTGCTCCGCCCGGTTCAAAATTCTTCAGGGATGTTTTGCATTTCTTTGATCTCAGACCCCAAGATATCGGAGCTAATTCCGTGTCAAACATCTGCAACTTCCAAGTCTTCTGCGAGGTGTATCTTGGAGAACAGCCCAATATACTTTTATTCAGAGAGCTGTTTTACTTAAACCGGCAGAATGAACGTGCCAACAGGCCCAGTCTTGAGCTCGGTGGCATCTCAATTCAGCGGCGAAGAGACTGCCTTTTCCCTTACGCTGAACTGCCGAGTCATCCAAAGGATTGGAACCAGACGTGGTTCTACTGCCAGGATACCTCTCCGGCTGAGGAAAACCCTCTGCCCGGCTTCCATGCTCTGCGCCTTGAGTCCAACCACCCGTTGCCGGATAAATTAACTACTGTTGAACGTCTGTCACTCGCTCCCACCATTAGAAGAATCAAGCCTCTTCTGGGAAATGGCTTGGACGGCATCGACTTAGTCCGAGTCTGGGTTACCTGGCGAGTGCTTCCGTTAAGCCTCCGACCCGGCTTAATGTGCACGTACTCCGATGAAAAGGACGAACCAATGCGTCATAGCCCTGATGACTTACCAGAAGATATGGTGGAAGCCACGACCCAATCGTTGTTGAAAGAAGGCACGGTGATAAGTAATGCCTTTGGCTTACTTCCCTTCTGCAAGAAGAACCCGGCCCCTGCTGTGAGTCACCAACCTCTGATGAATACTCTTACTATATTATGTCTTGCCTTTACTCATAATCTCCTATCTTTTTTCACAGGCCGATGATAACTTCTAGAAGGTCAAATATAACCATGAAGCAGCCAAACAAGCCAGAGCAGCCAAAAGAGCTGAAAGGAAAGTCGCCAACGCAGGAACTTCAAGAAAAAAGAAACCAAGCGCTTCAGACTTACTCAAATTGGATGACACTTCTGATGAAGAAGAGGTAATCCTTTAACTCTCCTGACTCCTTTGTCATTATTTTATTGACACTCTATCTTTTCAGGAGGATACGGGGAACGGCCAAGCAGTGGACGAAGAGGTAACTATAATCTCCTCCGACTCAGAGCCTTTGCCAAAGCTAAAACTCCGAAGGGTGACCCGGAAAGTAAGATTTTCACATCCTCTTGCTTATGAGGATCCTCAATTTCTTTTGAAGCAACAACAGTTTGAAAGCCGGAGGCAGACCCGGAACAGCAAGGATGTAGAGCTTTCTTCCGGTTTACCTAACGTAACCAGGAAGCGTCGGACTGAGGTTATCTCCAATTTGCGTTGTCATTTTCCTTTGGCGGGTTTATTTCGCCAACCTCTCAATTCATCTAACTCCAATTATCAGGATACCTCTCCTTCCTCCGGCGAGTCTATGCAATCTAACATGCCGACTTTCAAAACTGCCCCCGGGTAACATATTTTTGCTTACCTTATGTTCTTTCTCTTACCCATGCTTTTGTACTCATCCTTATGTTTTTGTCTATAGCATGCAAGCAAAACCCAGTAAGAAGGCAAGAAAGAGTAAGCCGTCTCGAGACCCGGTTGTAATTGAACCGGAACTTGGCGCGACTGCTCCTGATAGTTCTACACACCAGCCGCCGCCTGAACGAGTCATGACATTCCAGCACCAACCTCCGATCCACCCACCGAAGACACTCTCAACAGTTCTGATAACCTGGAAGCTCCTAGCCCGCTCAAGACAACTGATCCGGACGTTGAGATTCTGAAGACTCACTTTGTTGAGCCGGGGCGACCCACTGTCCTTGCCAAGTGTTCTGCTAAGGAGGAACTTCTGGAACGCCAAAAAGCCAAGCTAGATATTGCTGATTATACCCATTTAAGTATTGGAGATATAGTCTCTGGCTATCTCAACCAAGTACATAGCAGCCATGACCTGGAAATTGGCATGGTGAAGCAAATACAGCAAAAATCTGAGGTATGACTTATGCCTCTTTTCCGAATCATACTTACTGTATCAGCCCCCAAGTCTATTGCTTATGAATAAATATGTTGTAGACTTTAGACAATTGCTTAACACTGATTTATCCGGCTTTAGAAAATTCTAACCCGGTTATTACATGATACTTTAAACTTGTAATACACATTATCCCCCAAGTGTCAAGTAAATTTGCTTGCAAAGTGCTTGAGACTTAATTTCCATGCGCCGGCAAAATAAAAAATTCTTCAGCGCACATTAGCCCCCAAGTGTCAAGTATCTTTGCTTGGAAAGTGCTTGGGACTTAATATTATTTTACCATGATTCTAATCATAACTCGGTCTTAATGCAGGCCACCATAAGTCAATTTGAGTCGGAGATGGCTGACATGAAGAGCCGCCTGGCTGCCCAAGAACTTGAAATTCAAAAGGCCAACTCTAAGTTTGAATTCAATATCTCTGAAAAAGAAAAACTGAAGCAAAATTTTGAGTCAGAGAAGAAAATCTAGGCTGATGAAAAGGCTTCCCTGGTAACCCGGGCTGAGACAGCAGAGGCATTACTTGCAGAAGCAACGTCGGAGCTGCCCGGCTTAAAACACCAGATATCCCAAATGATCTCGGCAATCTTTGGTAAGTCACCCACATAAAATTTAAACCTTGCAAACCTCCTTTCAGTGATTACTTCAAACGCCAGCTCCGGCTCACCTTATGTTTTAATAATGCAGGCCCCAGGAGCACAAACCTCAATCAGAACACGCTGATCAAGCTGAAGGCAGCCTATACTCTTATAGAACAGCTCTACACCGGGTCACACCCTGCTTTGGCCGTTGTATCTTTATCAACTGACATTCCTCACCTTCTGCGAGACGTGCTGAAACGGCTTGCTTCACTACCTCAACGGGTCCAAGAGCTAAGGCGGGCGTCCGCAAGAGCCGGGGCTATATCCGCGTTGAGCCGGGCGAAAGCATGGCTTCCAGAACTTGACCCGGCCGACCTCGCTCTTGGATACCCAAGTTTGAAGGAAGATGGAACTGAATTTGACGACCATGATTTCACCGCCTGTGTCAAAGACATACGCCCCGTGGCTACTCTTATCGGGAATGATACTGATCTCGCCAAATATCAGTCGGGCTATGACAGCAAGAACCGAAGAATCCCAACCCCTTCTTATGATGAAGTCAGCCTGATCCCTCCAATTCGTAAGCATACCTTTGCCCCTGAAGTGGACCCAGCCGGTTTAATTGATGATGAAGCCGAGTTTGAAGCTTTGAGCGGCATTGACTGGGCCTCATCAACTTTCCAGGACAAAACAGCCGACAGAGACGCGGAGAAGGATAACTGGGAACCTTAAAGCCCCCCAAAGGAGTGAGCCGCCAGGCGTCTTATGACTTTGCAAAACAATGCTTCATTATCAAGACTCGGGGAGTCTTGTAATAGAGTAGAAAAAACCTCTCAATTTTGTCATGCCTTCGCGCATGTTTATGGCGCTTAATACTTTCGTAAGCCGCCATCGCTATATACTTCTAGCTTATATTGATCTTTTATTTCCTTGACATGAAATTTGTCTATCTTATCCTTCATATAAAATAAGCAAGAATTCCTTTGGCCATTTTATCGCATCAGGGGTCACATAAAATTTGATTACCCAGAATACGAACCAAAACATCATATAAAGGCTAGGTTAGGATTATATTTGTTTAAACATAATCGTAATGATATACCTGCGATCTCTTTGATGATCTCTCCTACTTATGCGAGTAAATCCGACTTCTGAAGGTTGGAACATATAATACTCACCTGGCACTTAACAACCTAGGGTGGTTTATACTAAGCCGAAAGAGCAAAACAACCATCTCAGAGTGTTGTCAAGAAAGTCTCGAGATAATCAAATAACTATGCTTATCAAATATGAGAGATAATATAAAGGCCTCTGATTTGAATACGATCAGTAAACCATTCCAAAGGGGTTAAGCTAAGATTCGAATTCGATCATATAGCCCCCAGTGGCTTAGGCGATGCCAATCAAGTGGGTATCGACAGCTATGTTCTCTTTGGTTCGAATACGACCTATGTTTGAACAGGAAGGCCCCAAGTGATCATGAAAGTTGTTTAATGACGCTGATTCAAATACGATCCACGTCAGACCCAAAGGGGTTAAGCTATGATTCAAATATGATCAAGAAGCCCCCAAGTGGGTTTGGCAGTATGCCAATCAAGTGGGTATCGACAGCTATGTTCTCTTTGGTTCGAATACGACCTATGTTTGAACAGGAAGCCCCCAAGTGATCATGGCTAGATTCAGATATGATCATAAGCCAGACCAAAGGTAAAGCCGGATTCAGATATAATCCGCTCCCTGTTGGTTGTTTCCACCATCTGATAAAAAAGACATTTAAACTTTTAAGGGTGAAAAAAGGACAGAGGTCCTGCTTTATTGCTTTATATAATATGTACATCATCAAAATATATAAATCTTGAGAGCCGGTGGCTTAAGTATAATAAGGCCGAAGATGGGCTATATTCCACGGCCGGCGGGTTTCCTCCTCCGACTTACGTGAGTCCTTATGCTCTCGAATTTCAATGAGGTAGTATGACCCGTTGTTCAGATTCTTGGTGACCACAAAGGGTCCCTCCCAAGGACGGGATAGCTTGTGCATATCAGACTGATCCTGGATGAGCCGGAGCACTAAGTCACCTTCCTGAAAGGTTATGCTTCTGGCCCGGCGACTGTGATAGCGACGAAGGTCTTGCTGGTAAATTGCTAAATGGGCTATTGCCAAGTCTCGCTCCTCATCCAACAAGTCAAGTGCCTCCTGACGAGATTTTTCATTATCACCTTCAACGTAAGCCGCCACACGGGGTGAATCATGCCGGATGTCACTTGGCAGGACTGCCTCTGCTCCATAGACCATGAAGAAAGGTGTATAACATGTGGATCTATTAGGCGTAGTGTTGATGCTCCACAGGACAGAAGGTAACTCCTCCACCCAATAACCCGGAGTCCGCTGTAAGGGGACCAAGAGCCGTGGTTTGATACCCCTCAGAATCTCCTGATTAGCTCTTTCTGGTTGACCATTGGATTGAGGATGAGCAATAGCCGAAACGTCAAGCCGGATATGTTCTCGTTGACAGAACTCTTCCATGGCACCCTTGGAGAGATTAGTGCCATTATCAGTTATTATGCTGTGTGGAAAACCAAAACGGAAGATCACCTTTTTGATGAACTGAACTGTTGTGGCTGCATCACACTGACTGACAGGCTCTGCCTCAACCAACTTTGTGAATTTATCCACTGCCACCAGGAGGTGTGTCTTTTTATCCTTAGACCTTTTGAAAGGTCCCACCATGTCAAGCCCCCAGACAGCAAACGGCCAAGTAATTGGAATCATCCTCAACTCTTGAGCCGGCACATGAGCTCGTCGTGAGAATTTTTTGACATCCGTCACATTTGCTGACAAGATCCTCTGCATCAGCATGGGCCGTTAGCCAATAAAAACCATGACGGAAAGCCTTGGCCACAAGAGATTTTGAGCTGGCATGATGAACACAATCTCCTCTCCAATAATAAACTTCAACAATAAACCCGGCGGCCAAGAGTGGGGCGACTTCCTCTCCAATAGCTTGCCGCCTCTCTTCATTGAATCATCGAAGAAACTGCCTGACTGGCTTATACTTTGGATCAATATTAAGGGTGTGCTCAGCGAGTTCTCTCGGTACACCTGGCATGTCAGAAGGTTTCCATGCGAAGATGTCCCGGTTCTCACGGATGAACTCGATGAGCGCGCTTTCCTATTTCAGATCCAAATTGGCACTGATGCTAAACTGTTTAGATGAATCACCCGGGTTCAAATCCACAAGTTTGGTTTTAGCAGCCGATTTAAACTTCATCGCCGGGTCATGCTCGGTGGTTGGCTTTTTCAGAGAGGTCATATCTGCAGGGTCAACATTGTTTTGATAAAACTTCAGTTCCTCTGCTGCGCAGACAGACTCAGCATAAGCCGCATCGCCCTCCTCACATTCCAGAGCTACCTTCCGAACTCCATGCACGGTGATGGTACCTTTGCGACCCGGCATCTTAAGCTGTAAGTAAACATAGCACGGTCGTGCCATGAACTTGGCATAAGTCGGCCGTCCAAACAGAGCATGATATGGACTTCTGATTTTGACCACTTCAAAGGTTAATTTTTCAGCTCTGGAGTCATACTCGTCTCCAAAGGCCACTTCCAGTTCGATCCTGCCAACTGGGTACGCCGACTTGCGTGGGACCACTCCATGAAAAACGGTGTTAGACGTCTTCAAATTCTTATCAGTTAACCCCATGCGTTGGAAGGCCTCATAACAGAGGATATTGATGCTGCTACCTCCATCCATAAGTACCTTAATGAATTTATAGCCACCAACCTGAGGTGCTACTACCAAGGCTAACTGACCCGGATTATCAACCCGGATAGGGTGATCTTCTCTGCTCCACACAATGGGCTGTTCTGACCATCTCAAATAATGAGAAACCGCCGGCTCAATAGAATTTACAGCCCTCTTATGAACCTTCTGGTCACGTTTGCACAAGCTAGTGGTAAACACATGATACTGCCCACTATTCAGCTGCTTCGGATGGCTTTGATAACCTGATTGTTGCTGTTGTTGTTCCCCTTGACTAGATTGTTGTTGATTATGACTGCCCTGATGTCCCTGAAAGCTGGAACTTGAACCGCCACCCGGGCCATGAAAACCGCCAGCTCCTGAGCCGCCGCCCGACCCATGATTTCCACCAAATGTGTTAGAATTCTTAAAGGCCTTCATAATCGCACAATCTTTCCATAAGTGGGTGGCAGGTCGTTCCCGGGTGCCGTGTTCCGGGCATCGCTCATTAAGTAACTGCTCAAGAGATGGGCCTGACCTGCAATATCGGGGCGGCTTGCCCTTACGCCTTTGTGCATTGGCATTGGCTACAAACTCCGGGTTACCCTCGGCCTTACGCTTGTTGCCACTTTGATTCGTCGAGTTATGCTGCTGTCCTTTTCCCGTGCCGTTCTTCTTTCCCTCCCCTGTCTTTTCCTCATCAGACGCGGGGTCCTTGGTACTATCAGAATCGGCGTATTTAACTAAAGCGGCCATCAGCATACCCATATCGTTGCAATCACGCTTAAGATGCCCCAGCTTCTGTCTCAGCGGCTCAAAACGAATTTTTTTTTCCAACATAAGGACTGCAGAGCCAGCATCCATCTTGTCAGATGAATGTATTATCTCCTTAACCCGGCGCACCCAGTGAGTCGTGGCCTCACCCTCCTCCTGCTTACAATTCCTCAAATCCACAATCGATGTAGATTGCTTGCAAGTGTCCTTGAAGTTCTGGATGAAGCGGGCTTTTAGCTCTGCCCATGAATCAATGGATTGGGGGTAGGCCCTTTAACCAGGACCGGGCCGTTCCATCTAACATCATTGTAAAATACTTAGCCATTGCGGCATCACTGACCTCCAACAACTCCATGGCCATCTCATAACTCTCGATCCATGCTCCTGGCTGTAAGTCGGGCATGTAATTTGGTACCTTTCGAGGCCCCTTGAAGTCCTTCGGAAGGCGTACATTATGCAGAGCCGGCACCAAACAAGGAACGCCACCGGTTCTAGTGGCCACCCCCGTCTCAACAGAAGCCATTGGATACTCCGAGTAATCTTGATGAGCCGTCTGTTGAGCCGCCTGCTGAGCCGCCCGCTCGTCCTCCTGACGTACCCGATCTTGCACCGGGTTATAGTCACCAGGCGGATTCCGGCGCGGGGCATTGCTCGACAAAGCTTCTGACTCCATGTGCCTGCTGTAACTCGGGCTTCGGTTTTGACGAGGTGGTGCTAACCAAGGCGGAGGAGTTGAGTGAATCATGTCCCGACTATAAGAATAAGTCTCTTGCTGAGCCAGGGCCGTCTGGACAACTTCCCTGATCCTCCGAGTCTCCACCGATGTTGGATCATCACAATCCACTGGGAGAGCCGCCAGACGCACTGATGCTGCGATTAAATTCTCCATGGGGTTGGAAAAGTGACCCGGCAGTACCGGCACATAACGAGGTGGCCCCATGTTTCCATGAGGAGTTACCATCTCCCGAGGTTGAGCCGGTCCTCCTGTTCCAGCTGTCATAAACTGATTTGCATCTGGCGGGTTACTTGGCCGGCTCCGGGTGTAGCAAACAGAACCCGAGGGTCGTAAGTCGGAGGCAAACGGGACTGAGTTTTCTGGTGCCTCCTTCTCATCACCTCATTAGATGCGTTTAGGCTCATCGTAAGCTGGAAAGCCTCTGACTGGAGCTGCTGCGCCCGTGCATCCAAAGCCGCCCGTTCCATGGCTAACCTGGTATCCTCTGCTGCTAAGGTCTCCTTGGCCCTAGCTATTTCTTCACGCACCCGCACCACCTCTGCATCATGCTCATCTTTATTCGCAGGAATAACCGTGGCGGTTAACAGGGCCGTAAGCTTATCCATGAGATCTATCAGCACTTGAGCCGGCGGGCGCACAGGGCCTCCTGCCCCGGCTTCTCCTATCCTGGACGTAATTGCTGCAGCGGTTGTAGAATTTTGGTCGGGCTGAGTCCCAGCCATGAAGACTCCTGCCCAATTTGGCGACTCACAGGGGTCCGGAATACTGGAGCCATCGGAACAGCCCCCAAGCACACCATCTTGTACTTGATACAACGAATCGGTTGAGCCGGCGGACGAATCACCGTCAGAGAGGACGGCCGTCTCACCACCACCTTCAGATCCTTCAGAAAGCTCTTCTGCATGGATGCAGCCCACAAAAACACGCTTCACGCCGGTTTGAACTCGGGCGGGTTTCGCGCGCTGAGCCATCTCAACGAGGTCGGTGCAGTTGTCCGGCTCAGGGCCCGGCTCACCGATCCGGCCGATGAAGACGTGGATTCCGCCGAAGGGGACCCGGTACCCATACTCAATTGAGCCGGCGTCGGGGCCCCAGCCTTCGTCGTTGATGTAGATCTTGCCGCGGCGACTCTTGGTCATCCGGCCTACTGCGTATCCCTTGAGCCCTTCGAAGTTGCCCTTCAAGAACTCAAATCCACCATGCGCTAGCCCCACGATGGGCGCCAACTATCGTGGAATTGTCACGTCAGATGTCCTAGTGAAAGGACTTAATCGTAGAGCCATCGCAACTAGGAAGCTTGAAGGGGTTAATCGGGACAAAGGACATGAGAGGTTTATACTAGTTCGGCCCCTTACGATGAAGGTAAGGCCTACGTCTAGTTCGGTTTGTATTGCTTGATGTTTCGATGACCAGGGAGCGAGATACGCTATGCCCGGTTCTCGCTGAGTTGTTTCTTACCCTTAACCACCAGCGGGTCGCCCCTTTATATACACGGGTTGGCGCCCTGTGGCTTACAGAGTCCCGGCCGGCTTATAACAGTGTCCGGCTCGGTGACTAGTTAAATCTACCTTACAATACAAGTGATGCCATTGATGGCGGTTTACTACAACGGGCCTCCAGTCGTCGGTGGGCTTTAGGCCCTCCATTGAACCACCATCCTCATGCTGGGTCTTGGGCTTCTTTCTGGTGAGTCCTCCTTTGCATAACCCGGCCCCTCCTGGGCGGCTTACACAAATAGTTATATCCCCAATAGCGGCCAAAGGAGAACTACTGCGATTATGCCCTGGTTCATCCGGATAAGCACCTCAGTAGACAAAGCCGAAAACTGACTGTCATGATATAGTGAGAGACTGGTCAACCACTCGATGACCTAGCAGAATCTTCGCGGTTCCTCCGCCTTAACGAAGGACCGATTTCCCGGTCACGTATGTACACCATCGTATTCGGATAAACGTGGGCATACCAGGGGCTATATAGTATCTCCATCGTCAAACTCCTATGGCTAAGTGAAAGTGTTAAAGCTATATACTCTGATTGCCTCGTTCTCCGCACTATCACCTCCTTAACGGACCAAGGCGTTGGATCAAGTGTGATTACGTGCTTTTCCAAACACCCCCGTGTTATACGCGAGGGGGCTGAAGCCGACGACTGCAAACTTTCAGGTTATATACATATATACATACAACGGTCGCACAGGAGGTAGTACAATACTTCACGGGCAAAAGTATAAATATAGCCTTTATTCTCAAAAGCATTGTTCTTACAATCAAAATACATGTCACCCGAACATGGCATTCTTTGAGCACTAAGCCTCTATTAAACGGGCACCTTCTAAGACTTCTTCAAAATTGTGCTCGGTCGAGTCCTGGCCCCTGGGCGGACCCCTGGTTGCAATATCGGTGGCCTCCATTTTCACCCAATATGTCTTCACACGGGCAAGAGCCATCTGCGCACCCTCTATGCATGCTGACCTCTTAGCATCGATATGCGGCACAGCACGAAGAAATCGTTGCACCAACCCAAAATAAATATCCGAACTTCGTTCCTTCGGCCACAGGTGATCCACGACAGCCCTTATGGCAAGCTCGGATAACCTATGGAGCTCGACCCATTTGGCTATTTGCTCGTTCAACAGCAGCGGATGCCTCGGAGTACCGAACTGTGACCAAAATAACCTTTTCGTTTCATGATCTTCTTGATCTTGGAAATACTGTGTCGCGTCGGAAGCACTCTTTGACAAATCTAAGTATGCTCGGGAAAACTCCTAAATTGATCAAGATGGGCATACTTCGGATCGCCGAATTTAGTTCGCAGTAAAAAGGGCTTCCCAGCAGCGATCTCACCGGCTTGCCGGAGCTCCTCCCGAGCCGCTCTGATCTTAGAGCGAGTTTCCTTTGCTGCTTGCAAGGCCTTCTCAAGGTCAGCCGTTTTTACTCGATTCTCTTTTTTGAGAAGCTCATACGGCTAGCGACCTCCTGTAGCTCCAGATCCATCTTGGCCATTCTATCCTCACTCCGGTGATGGGCAGCCTGTTCGGCTTTCAATTCACTAGCTGCCTTCTTGGCAGCCGCATTGCTTCTCCTGGCTTGCTCCTTGGCCTGGGCAAGTTCATCCTGAAGGGTCTCCACGGCGGCAGCACCATATGCAGTCAAGGCATATTTAAAATCCCAGCATCATACTCTCATTCACATTCGCTACCGCCCAAAAATACATACTTTGTGCCTCGTCAAGCCGCTTGTTGACAAGCGTGATATCCTCATCCGCCAAATCAAGTTGCCCCTTAAGTTCGGCAAATTCAGCAGCCCGGGTAGCAGCCAGGGCTACAGCAGCCTATGTACGAAATTGGAAAATCATCACCTGAGATTATTTCTATTTTTGATCCTCTGATCGCCCCATTTGGGTAGCAACCAGAGTCTCAGGGGCTGCTATCTATACACAGTGCACTTTGCGTTTACGGTACAATCAAAAAAAATATTACGTACCTCAAAGCCTCTTAGCAGGCTCATAAAAGCTTCATTCAACCCGCTTTTTGTGGATGAAATCCTCTCAACCACCGTACCCATTAAGATGTGATGTGCCTCTGAGATGGGCGCTTGCCGCAGAAGGCCTGTCAGCATGTCCGTCTGGATGTCGGACAGTCCGGGGCATTTTCATTTGGTCTCTGTCGCGACCGGTTTTCCGGGTATTAATTTCCAGAAAATGGTCGTCGTGCTCACCAGCCCCGGGATGACTGTTAGTTGATGAGGCACCAACTTGATACAGAAAACTCCAAGCAAATACAAAATATGTAGTACAAGACCATGCTGGCCTGTGAGTACAACAAAGGGTTTCTAGTGGTTGATGGAGGAAGCGGTTTGTGGATCATCAGTGTCTATGGGACTCCATTTCCCACAGGAACAGCTGACCAGGTTAACTCCTATCTTCGCGAGGCTGCTATCACATTGCTTAGGTTGTGGGGCTGTCATCGCAACGCTCCTCTCCATGCAAGAAATCTGGCCAAGACAATAGCCAGTGACAAGCCAGTGAGTACTTTGAATGTACTCGCAAACATTAAGGACACGGGTATAATATAAATGATATCAAGTGCTAAAATATACTATGATCACATCGTCAGTCATAAAATAAAATCTCTGATGCATGCAAGCAGGTTATTTATATGCAACATGAATATGCAATAATGGGGTAGAACTAACATGCACCGATCGGGTGTCTGAAGCGACGCCTCGAAAAGGCCATGATATGAAGCATGCCTCAGTCGGGCGTCTAAGTGACACCACATAAAGGGCTTATAAAGAAAATAACAGGAATGCCACAGTCGGGCGTCTGAGCGACACCACATAAAGGGCTTATAAACAAAATAACAGGCATGCCACAGTTGGGCGTCTGAGCGACACCACATAAAGGGCTTATAAAGAAAATAACAAGCATGCCACAGTCGGGCGTCTAAGCGACACCACATAAAGGGCTTATAAAGAAAATAACAAGCATGCCACAGTCGGGCGTCTGAGCGACACCACATAAAGGGCTTATAAAGAAAAATAATCACAATGAATATCCAGGAGGTAGAAAGTAATGACAATAGTTAGTCCATGATAATAATCATCATAATCATCACAAGTCACAAATCATGATCCAAGTTCTGGTTTAGTAGTTCTCCTCCAAAGACCGATACTGAGACCGACACTGAGACCGACACTTGACCGACACTTGACCGACACTTGACCCGACCCAGACTGTAGTCCTTAACCATGGACACGGCTATTCTAATAGGTTTAATACCTCTGCAGAGGGTGTACTCTTTACCCACGAGCAACGGATTTCTTTAGTCCATCGAGACTAATTCCGTCTACGGTCTTTTAGTCAAAAACACGCCTGACTTGCACACACCAGCTTAACTTTACTCGTGTCTGGAATCACCCACGACACGTGTTAAGCAAAACTCTAAGTGGGGAGGCTACAACCTCGCGTAGCATGGGATCAAATTTCTATCGCGCGCTCTAAGGGGTGCCCCCTCTCGGTCCCAACCGGAAACACCCATGCTCCCGGACCAGGTGGCATGCCTACCGGATGCAGCCGGTATCTTCCACCATGGCCTCTCTGTACGGTGTGTGCCAAGGAAAGGGTTGACAACTTACTGAACCATACCCTACCTACGGCAGGGACAGGTGGCAGCACAAAACAAGTATGGGGGTTACTGGAACAAGACTCGATCTACGGCCGACTCAGGAGGCTTAAGTATTACCTGCATGATATGTAAACAAACATATTTCAATCAACAGGATCACCGCTCATTATACCTTACTATGCCATACCGGACATAACCGTCCCAACGGAGACCGGCGACAAGCTCACGCCTACCCAAGGCAGAGGCCTTCCCGGATTCCTTTCCGGCATGCATGCAAGGCACATGAGGATGAGTACCATCACAAGTATATTTATTTCCAACAGCAAGTAAAACACTGATATGCATCCATGCAAATGATCATGTCACATGAAATAACAAGTTTCCCAAAAATAAGGTGGTGTTATAAACGCTTCAACTAACACACCAAAATTATTATGCCGAGGCTCAGAATGCTTTCCTTCAAGTTGTGGAGGGGTGGGGTGTACTCCAAAACTTTTGAAAGTTATAATCTCCCCTCCAAATTCCTATTTAAAAAAAATATTCAAATAGCAAATACTTTAAAAACAGTACAAAAAGTTTCTTGGAAAATTTTCAAATAAATATGAAAATAAACTAGACAATATTTGGGGAGCAATAGAAAAAGAATCAAGTCATTTGGAGTTATATTTAAAAAGTTAAGCCCGGTCAAAGTTTAGTCAAAGTTCTGTTTAAAAAAGACAGAAAAGGGAAAACGGTTCGCCTGGACTACGTCTTCTAAGATTGGTCGCGTACTTACCGGAAATATGCTTCCACCAGAGAAAAACGTATCGGTCGGGTTGCGCCACTAGTGGCTTGGGTTGGCTCACCGACAGGTGGTCCCCACCTGTCGGGTTCATCTTCCCCCCCCACCCCCCGTGCGCGCCTCGACAGAGACAGGGGCCGTTTCCAACGGCGATCCCCGACGACACAAGCCACCGTTCGACGCGCTTGTGATATGGGGGTGATCGGGAGGAGGTACCGCATCAATCTGCGGTGGTTAGGGACGTGGTGAAGTTTTGGGGTGAGAGCTCCTTCCTCCATGGCGGAGGGGAAGCTTCGGGAGGGAATGGGGCTTGGCATACCGTGGCTCCCAGGTGAAAATGGGAGTGGGAAAGGGTTCGCGGAGTCGACATGGAGCTAATGGAGGAGAGCATTGAGGGAAAGCAGCTTTGGTTGCTCGGAATCGACCGGAGGGCGGCGGCGGCCCAAACTGCCAGAGACGGAGAGATCGATGGCCTCTGGAGGAATGGGAGCTAGAGGGGCCTTTCTATGGCATCGAGGAAGGTTCATGTCCAGTGTGAAGAGCTCGGATTGGGTTTATATAGGCACGGAGAGGCGGTTCGGCGACGACCGTGGATAAGGGCGGTGGCTCACCGCCACTGTGGTTTGCAGGACAACGTGGCGATGCTAGCGGGGCACGGCGTGGCTGGAGGAGCAGGGGGATGAGAACGGCATGTTCACGAGGGCAGCTGGCGAGCGGAGGAGGCTTGGGCGGCGCCGACCAGAGCAGGGTTGCCGGGCGGCCGTGGCGGCTAGAACTTGGCTTGCCGGATATGTGGCGAGGTTCTGCTTGGCGCGTTGCGGTCAGGAGGGGAGCATGTGGCGCGGCTCGGCGGCGATGGCAAACCCGAGGCGGCGTCGGCTCGAGCGCCGCGTCGTGCCAAATGCTGCGCTCGGTAGCGCGCAACGCCCGCCTGGTCGTGTTCGATGAAATGCCAGTGCGTGCTAGATGTCGCGGGTGAGGCTGGCAAGAGATAGGGCTAGGTTAGGGTTAGTCAGAAAGTAAATGGACATGGTGGTTAGGTCAGGTGGCCAAGTTCATAATGTAAACTTGAAATCATGCCAAATCCGGCTATGCACTCAGGCTGTTTGTCAAAATGCCAAGGGCAGCTAGGCAATATTTGGGATGACCAAAATCTCCTGATTAGTGTCTCTTTGGATGCATGAGAGGGTGGTGAAGTTAGTTTGACAAAAGCAAAAACTTGTTAGTGCAAGTTTTGCAAAACTTCAGTTTCTGACAGAAAGAAGAGGGCATGATTGCAAGCACTTAGGATCATCCAATGGGTCCACTCTCCTGGACTTAAGGGTTGTGTAGGGTTGTCTACAAGCAGGGGAAAGAATCAAGGGCCAAAGAGCAAGCAAGAATATGGTTGCTGTACAAATCATCATGTTGGGCCAGAATGAAGATCAGGTTGATTCACTCAGAATTTTCAAAAAAACATCATTGGGTTATTGCATAAAGTTGAATCATATGCTACTACCAACATCCCATAATTTTGGTGGAGGCTGGAAAGAAATATTTAAATGAGTTGTAGTACAAAATTGCCCACTGGACCAGAGAAGAGAATTGGGTGTAGAGCTCAAAATATTTCATGAATAAAAGATATTTTTGCATAAAAGTGATTTAAAAACATCACCTGACATCTCCAAATTTTGGTTGGAATTTTAAGTGAATTTATCAAATGGTTGTAGTTCAAATATGGCCATATAACCTTAAAAAACCATTTTGCAAGAAAATAATGATCAAGCAAATTAATTATGTAATTAGTTCTACTAATAAAAGAAAAGTTTTTCTTGAAAGGTTAAACAAGTCCAATAACATATTTGAAAGGTTTTCTTTTTGGGAAAAAAATCCACAACTTAGGGGGAAAAGAGAGGTTTTGAGATCAAGAATAAATCCAGAAAAATAAAAATTTAATTTCCTGGCAAAATTTTAATTAATAAAACAAGGTTAAAATTTTGGGGTGTTACAGTCTCGCTAGGAGCCGAACCCCCCGGAGCTCGGGCGGCCGAAGAGTTACCTTCTGGCCTTTGCGGATCGGGAGAAATCCTCCGGGACGACAACTCATGATCGTCCGCCTTATGAGGCGGAGAAGTAGGAGGAGGTGTTTCGCTCTCCATCATCTCCGGAAGAAGATCCCCTGAGGACGAAGATTGTTGAGGGAGGCTATCGACCGAACTGCAAAACATACGTGTCAATTGTTTTTCTCAAGAAAAGAACGGGGTATGCTTACTAAGTACCTTTGTTCACTTACGGCTCGGTTGACGGCTGGCCCCCTCATGGGCACTGTGCGGTAAGGTTTCCCTCCGAGGCATGGCCCCCTGATGCAGATTTCTTCCCTCGTTTGGAGATCTCTGCTTCCAAATCGTCGGGGGTGGTCCTTTTCTTTCCGTGGGGAGGAGGGATGCTAGGATTCCCTCCCCGTTCACCCTCTTACACAAGGGTACTAAATTCCCCGGTTAGGATGCGTAACATACCTCCAGTATGAAGTCCTCTTTTGGCTTCCTCGTTCCTCTCCTTGTCCTCCCCTGATGGCACTTGATAAGGTGCGTGAGCCAGCATCCTGGTTAGTACAAGATCCGGTGAATCTTTGGGAAGAGGGGCCGAACACCTGATCCTCTCCGCCTTTCTTATCCAGTCCTGGCGGAGGGTGGTTTTTCAAAATAATGTTGTGACAAAAATAAATGACAGCATGATCGGTCACGGAGTTGCTTACTTGGGTATCTGGACGGTTGCAGTTGAAGCCCGCATCCTCTGTTGTGTCCGGACACTTTATTCGTGGTCCGAAGAATAATTGATACATCCCTTCGAGCGTCATGCCGAAGAAGTGCTGAACAGTTTGCGGTCCTTCCGGGTTGAACTCCCACATACGGAGAGGTCGACGTTGGCATGGCAGGACCCGACAAACTAGGATTACTTGTATTACTTTGACAAGACTAGTATCCTTCTTGAGGAGATCCCGAATGCGGCTTTGCAATATCGGCACGTCATTTACCGATCCCTACTCCAGCCCCTTGTTGACCCATGATACAAGTTGTGGCGGATGGGCAGAGTGGAAGGCCGGGGCGGCCGCCCACTTCCCCCCTCGGGGCGCGGTGATGTAAAACCACTCCCGCTGCCATAGGTCAGAAGCTTCTGGGAAAGGGCCCTTTGGCCATAAAGCATCGACACCCTTGCTTATTATGGCACCTACGCACTCCGCGTGTCGCTCGTCGATCATCTTTGGCTTCACATTGACGGTCTTAAGCCATAAGCCGAAGTGTGGGGTAATGCGGAGGAAGGCCTCACACACAACGATAAATGTTGCGATGTGGAGGAAGGAATCGGGAGCTAGATCATGGAAATCTAGCCCATAATATAACATGAGCCCTCTAACAAAGGGGTGAATACCGAAGCCTAGCCCTCGGAGGAAGTGGGAAACGAATACAACACTCTCGTTGGGGTTGGGAGTGGGGATAACCTGCCCTTGAGCAGGAAGTTTGTGAAGGATTTCGGCGGTCAGATACCTAGCCTCCCTAAGCTTTTTGATGTCCGCCTCTGTGACGGATGAGGCCATCCACTGGCCTTGAAGGTTGGATCCGGACATGGCTGAAGGTCCGGAGAGCTTGGACTAAACCTTGGGGGTTGGACCTCGAGGTAGGGGAAGGGAAGTATCGAGCGTGGAAAGAAAAGGACATGTCTTGACGTCTTTATAAAGGGGACGAATATCAAGCGTCCTGCACGCGGCCGTTTGGAACTTGCCTAATTCAAGGAGTAATACTAATGGAACAGTTGGGTTACCCACGCCGATATTGATGAGAATCTCGTGATAAGGGGACCCGATCTCTACTTCGACAAGACGTGCCAATAAAATCACCTCTCAGGACGTGTGGTGGCAGGTTGGAAAACGGTTTGAATAAATAAACGGGTCACGGCGTGATGTCACGCTATGAAAAATTGTCAGCAGATTAGACTCATGGAATATTGTACTCTCTACGGTGGTACGTGGAATTTGTTTTGCAGAGCCGGACACGATTCTTGTGTTCAAGATCTACTTTGGAGTATTCGGAGAAGGAACCTGCCTTGCCATGCCAAACACAATCTGCACGCCGGACTCATCGTCATTGATGCCGGATTCAGGGGCTACGGAGGGAGTCCTGGATTAGGGGGTCCTCGGACAGCCGGACTATATGCTTATGCCGGAATGTTGGACTATGAAGATACAAGATTGCAGACTTTGTCTCGTGGCCGGGTGGGACTCTCCTTTGCGTGGAAGGCAAGCTTGGCGATTCGGATATGTATATTCCCTTCTCTATAACCGACCTAATGTAACCCTAGCCCCCTCCGGTGTCTATATAAACCGGAGGGTTTAGTCCGTAGGACAAGAACAATCATAATCATAGGCTAGCTTCTAGGGTTAGCCTCTACAATCTCGAGGTAGATCAACTCTTGTAATACTCACATCATCAAGATCAATCAAGCAGGAAGTAGGGTATTACCTCCATCGAGAGGGCCCGAACCTGGGTAAACATCGTGTCCCCCGGCTCCTGCTACCATTAGCTTTAGACGCACAGTTCGGGACCCCCTACCCGGGATCCGCCGGTTTTGACACCGACAACGTTTACGTGTCGGTCATGAACACTCACAATTTTGGCAGATTCTGACCCGTTTTGTGGACTATTACTCACTGTTTTGGGGTCCCGAAGTGATTTGCACGATTAACGAACCCCGGGGTGTGTTTATGTGTCGGTCATCAACAATCACTATTTTGGGGTTCCGGCGTGATTTCCACGATTGATGAACCCCGGGGTGTGTTTACGTGTCGATCATCAACACTCACGGTTATGGCTGATTCTGGCCCGTTTCATGGCCTATTACTCACTGTTTTATGGTCCCACAGTGATATCCATCATTATAGAACCCCAAGTTGTGATTACGTGTTGGTCGTCAAGACTCGTAGTTTGGGCCGATTCTGGCCCGTTTCTTAGACTATTACTCAGTTTTGGACTGAAGGAAATATGCCCTAGAGGCAATAATAAAGTTATTATTTATTTCCTTATATCATGATAAATGTTTATTATTCATGCTAGAATTGTATTAACCGGAAACATAATACATGTGTGAATATATAGACAAACAGTATGTCACTAGTATGCCTCTACTTGACTAGCTTGTTAATCAAAGATGGTTATGTTTCCTAACCATGAACAAGGAGTTGTTATTTGATTAACAAGGTCACATCATTAGTTGAATGATCTGATTGACATGACCCATTCCGTTAGCTTAACACTTGATCGTTTAGTATGTTAATGCTTTCTTCATGACCCATACATGTTCCTATAACTATGAGATTATGCAACTCCCGTTTAACGGAGGAACACTTTGGGTACTACCAAACGTCACAACGTAACTGGGTGATTATAAAGGAGTACTACAGGTGTCTCCAAAGGTACTTGTTGGGTTGGCGTATTTCGAGATTAGGTTTTGTCACTCCGATTGTCGGAGAGGTATCTCTAGGCCTTCTCGGTAATACACATCACTTAAGCCTTGCAAGCATTACAACTAATGAGTTAGTTGTGAGATGATGTATTACGGAACGAGTAAAGAGACTTACGGTAACGAGATTGAACTAGGTATTGGATACCGACGATCGAATCTCGGGCAAGTAACATACCGATGACAAAGAGAACAAAGTATGTTGTTATGCGGTTTGACCGATAAAGATCTTCGTAGAATATGTAGGAGCCAATATGGGCATCCAGGTTCCGCTATTGGTTATTGACCAAGAATAGTTCTAGGTCATGTCTACATAGTTCTCGAACCCGTAAGGTCCGCACGCTTAAGGTTTCGATGGCGGTTATATTATGAGTTTATGAGTTTTGATGTACCGAAGGAGTTCGGAGTCCCGGATGAGATCGGGGACATGACGAGGAGTCTCGAAATGGTCGAGACGTAAAGATCGATATATTGGACGACTATATTCGGAGTTCGGAAAGGTTCCGAATGATTCGGGTATTTTTCGAGTACCGGAGAGTTACGGGAATTCGCCGGGGAGAAGTATTGGGCCTTATTGGGCCTGCGGGAAAGAGAGAGGGCTGCCTAGGGCAGGCCGCGCGCCCAAGGCCTAGTCCGAATTGGACTAGGGAGGCCGCACCCTTCTTCTCTTCCCTTCCTTCTCTCCTACTCCTACTAGGAAAGGAGGAGTCCTACTCCCGGTGGGAGTAGGACTCCCCCCCTCGCGCCTCCTCCTTTGGCCGGCCACCTCCTCGTTGCTCCTTTATATAGGGGGGATGGGGGGCACCCAATGACACAAATGTTGATATAGGGATCTTTCCTTAGCCGTGTGCGGTGCCCCCCTCCACAATATTCCACTTCGGTAATATCGTCAGAGAGCTTAGGCGAAGCCCTGCGCCGGAGAAGTCATATCGTCATGAAGCTTAGGCGAAGCCCTGCGTCGGTGGAGCATCAACATCGCCATCACGCCCGTCGTCTTGACGGAACTCATCCCGACACTTTGCTGGATCGGAGTCCGGGGATCGTCATCGAGCTGAACGTGTGCAGAACTCGGAGGTGCCGTACGTTCGGTGCTTGGATCGGTCGGATCGTGAAGACATACGACTACATCAACCGCGTTGTTATAACGCTTCCGCTTTCGGTCTATGAGGGTACGTAGACGGACACTCTTCCCTCTCGTTGCTATGCCATCACCATGGTCTTGCGTGATCGTAGGAAAATTTTGAAATTACTACGTTCCCCAACAGTGGCATCCGAGCCAGGTTTTATGCGTTGATGTCATATGCACGAGTAGAACACAAGTGAGTTGTGGACGATACAAGTCATACTGCCTACCAGCATGTCATACTTTGGTTCAGCGGTATTGTTGGACGAGACGATCCGGACCAACCTTACGCGTGCATTTCCACGCGAGACCGGTTCCCTCGGCGTGCTTTGCACATAGATGGCTTCGCGGAAGACTGTCTCTCCAACTTTAGTTGAACCGAGTGTGGCTCGCCCGGTTCTTGAGAAGGTTAAAAGCGGAGTCTATTTGACAAACTATCGTTGTGGTTTTGATGCGTAGGTAAGAACGGTTCTTGCTCAACCCGTAGCAGCCACGTAAAACTTGCAACAACAAAGTAGAGGACGTCTAACTTGTTTTTGCAGGGCATGTTGTGATGTGATATGGTCAAGACGTGATGCTATATTTTATTGTATGAGATGATCATGTTTTGTAACCGAGTTATCGGCAACTGGCAGGATCCATATGGTTGTCGCTTTATTGTATGCAATGCAATCGCGATGTAATGCTTTACTTTATTACTAAGCGGTAGTGATAGTCGTGGAAGCATAAGATTGGCGAGGCGACAACGATGCTACGATGGAGATCAAGGTGTCGCTACCGGTGGCGATGGTGATCATGACGGTGCTTCGAGATGGAGATCACAAGCACAAGATGATGATGGCCATATCATATCACTTATATTGATTGCATGTGATGTTTATCCTTTATGCATCTTATCTTGCTTTGATTGACGGTAGCATTATAAGATGATCTCTCACTAAAATTATCAAGAAGTGTTCTCCTGAGTATGCACCGTTGCCAAAGTTCAGTAGTACCCAGACACCACGTGATGATCGGGTGTGATAAGTTCTACGTCCATCTACAACGGGTGCAAAACAGTTGCACACGCGGAATACTCAGGTTAAACTTGACGAGCCTGGCATATAACAGATATGGCCTCGGAACACGGAGACCGAAGGTCGACCGTGAATCATATAGTAGATATGATCAACATAATGATGTTCACCATTGAAACTACTCCGTCTCACGTGATGATCGGACATGGTTTAGTTGATTTGGATCACGTGATCACTTAGATAACTAGAGAGATGTCTGTCTAAGTGGGAGTTTAGTAATATGATTAATTGAACTTTAATTTATCATGAACTTAGTCCTGGTAGTATCTTGCAAATTATGTTGTAGATCAATAAGCTCGCGTTGTTGCTTCCCTATGTTTTTATATGTGTTCCTAGAGAAAATTGTATTGAAAAATGTTAGTAGCAATGATGCGGATTGGATCCGTGATCTGAGGTTTATCCTCATTGCTGCGCAGAATTATGTCCTTAATGCACCGCTGGGTGACAGACCTATTGCAGGAGCAGATGCATACGTTATGAACGTTTGGCTAGCTCAATATGATGACTACTTGATAGTTTAGTGCACCATGCTTAACGGCTTAGAATCGGGACTTCAAAGACGTTTTGAACGTCATGGACCATATGAGATGTTCCAGAGTTGAAGTTAATATTTCAAGCAAATACCGAGTTGAGAGATATGAAGTCTCCAACAAGTTCTATGGCTAAAAGATGGAGGAGAATCGCTCAACTAGTGAGCATGTGCTCAGATAGTCCGGTACTTCAATCGCTTGAATCAAGTGGGAGTTAATCTTCCGGATAAGATAGCGATTGACAGAATTCTCTAGTCACCATCACTAAGTTACTAGAACTTCGTGATGAACTATAGTATGCAAGGGATGATGAAAACGATTCCCGAGCTCTTCATGATGTTGAAATCGACGAAGGTAGAAATCAAGAAAGAGCATCAAGTGTTGATGATTGACAAGACCACTAGTCTCAAGGAAAAAAAAGGCAAAGGGAAGAAGGGGAACTTCAAGAATAAAGGCAAGCAAGTTGCTGCTCTAGAGAAGAAGCCCAAGTCTGGACCTAAGCACGAGACTAAGTGCTTTTGCTGCAATAGAACTGGTCACTAGAAGCGGAACTACCCCAAGTATTTGGCGGATAAGAAGGATGGCAAAGTGAACAAGGGTATATTTGATATACAGGTTATTGATGTGTGCTTTACTAATGTTTATAGTAGCCCCTGAGTATTTGATA
Source organism: Aegilops bicornis (assembly GCA_021605145.1). Lineage (NCBI taxonomy): Eukaryota > Viridiplantae > Streptophyta > Magnoliopsida > Poales > Poaceae > Aegilops > Aegilops bicornis. Next base: position 14,441,337 of record CM038672.1, read on the forward strand.
CTTGTTCGGTTGCTAAGATTAGTAACTCGAAACAGGAGTTACAGAATAAAAACTAGTTGAAGGGGAAGTGACGATGAGTGTTGGAAGTAGTTCCAAGATTGATATGATCATCATCGCACACTCCCTATACTTTCGGGATTAGTGTGGAACCTAAATAAGTGTTATTTGGTGTTGAGCATAAATATGATTTGATCATGTTTATTGCAATACGGTTATTCATTTAAGTAAAGAGAATAAATTGGTGTTCTGTTTACATGAATAAAACCTTATATGGTTACACACCCAATGAAAATGGTTCATTGGATCTCGATCATAATGATACACATATTCATAATATTGAAACCAAAAGATGCAAAGTTAATAATGATAGTGCAACTTATATGTAGCACTGCCGTTTAGGTCATATTGGTGTAAAGCGCATGAAGAAAACTCCATGCTTTGATGGACTTTTGGAATCACTTGATTATGAATCATTTGATGCTTGCGAACCGTGCCTTTTGGGCAAGATGACTAAAACTCCGTTCTCCGGAACAATGGAACAAGCTACTGACTTATTGGAAATAATACATACCGATGTATGCGATTCAATGAGTGTTGATGCTTGTGGCAAGTATCATTATTTTCTGACCTTCACAGATGATTTGAGCAGATATGCGTACATCTTCTTGATGAAACATAAGTCTGAAATAGTTGAAAAGTTCAAAGAATTTCAGAGTGAAGTAGAAAATCATCGTAACAAGAAAATAAAGTTTCGCAATCTGATCGTGGAGATGAATATTTGAGTTACGAAGTTTGGTCTTCAATTAAAACAAAGTGGAATAGTTTCACAGCTCACGCCACTGGAACACCACAACGTTATGGTATGTCCGAACGTCAGAATCAGTACTTTATTTTGATATGGTGCGATCAATGATGTCTCTTACTGATTTACCAATATCGCTTTTGGGGTTATGCATTAGAGACAGCTGCATTCACGCTTAATAGGGCACCATCTAAATCCGTTGAGACGACACCATATGAACTATGGTTTAGCAGTAAACCTAAGTCGCTGTTTCTTAAAAGTTTGGAGTTTTGATACTTATGTGAAAAAGTTTTCACCTGATAAGCTCGAACCCAAATCGAGAAGTGCGTCTTCATAGAATACCCAAAGGTAACTATTGGGTACACCTTCTATCACAGATCCAAAGGCAAGTTTTTCGTTGCTAAGATGGATCCTTTCTAGAGAAGAAAGTTTCTCTCGAAAGAAGTGAGTGGGAGGAAAGTAGAACTTGATGAGGTAATTGTACCTTCTCCCTTATTGGAAAGTAGTTCATCACAGAAATCAGTTCCAAAGTGATTCCTACACCAATTAGTGAGGAAGTTAATGATGATGATCATGAAACTTCAGATCAAGTTGCTACCAAACCTCGTAGGTCTTCCAGAGCAAAATCCGCACTGCAGTGGTATGGTAATCGTGTTCGGAAGTCATGTTACTAGACCATGATGAACCTACGGACTATGAGGAAGCGATGATGAGCCCAGATTCATGAAATGGCTTGAGGCCATGAAATCTGAGATAGGATCCATGTATGAGAACAAAGTATGGACTTTGATTGACTTGCTCGATGATCAGCAAGCCATGTTAAATAAATGGATCTTCAAGAGGAAGACGGACATTGATAGTAGTGTTACTATCTACAAAGCTCGACTTGTCACAAAAAGGTTTTTCGACAAGTTCAAGGTGTTGACTACAATGAGATTTTCTCAAACTGTAGCGATTCTTAAGTCTGTCCGAATCATGTTAGCAATTGCCACATTTTATGAAATCTGGCAAATGGATGTCAAAACTACATTCTTTAATGGATTTATTAAAGAAGAGTTGTATATGATGCAACCAGAAGGTTTTTTTCAATCCTAAAGGAGCTAACAAAATATGCAAGCTCCAGCGATCCATCTATGGACTGGTGCAAGCATCTCGGAGTTGGAATAAACGCTTTGATAGTGTGATCAAAGCATATGGTTTTATACAGACTTTTGGAGAAGCCAGTATTTACAAGAAAGTGAGTGGGAGCACTACAACATTTCTGATAAGTATATGTGAATGACATATTGTTAGTCGGAAATAATGTAGAATTATTCTGCAAAGCATAAAGGAGTATTTGAAAGGAGTTTTTCAAAGAAGGACCTCAGTGAAGCTGCTTACATATTGAGCATCAAGATCTATAGAGATAGATCAAGACGCTTGATAAGTTTTTCAATAAGTACATACCTTGTCAAGATTTTGAAGTAGTTCAAAATGGAACAGTCAAAGAAAAGTTATTGCCTGTGTTGCAAAACGTATGAAATTGAGTAAGACTCAAATCCCGACCACGGCAGAAAATAGAAAAGAGAATGAAAGTCATTCCCTATGCCTCGATCATAGGTTCTATGAAGTATGCTATGCTATGTACCAGACCTATTGTATACCTTGCTCTGAATTTGGCAAGGAGTACAATAGTGATCTAGGAGTAGATCATGGACATTGGTCAAGAACATCCTTAGTGAGGACTAAGGAAATATTTCTCGATTATGGAGGTGATAAAAGAGCCCGTCAGAAAGAGTTACATCGATGCAAGCTTTTTACACAGATCCAAATGACTCTAAGACTCAATCTGGATACATATTGAAAGTGGAGCAATTAGCTAGAGTAGCTCCGTGCGAGCATTGTAGACATAGAGTATTTGCAAAATACATACGGCTCACGAATGTGACAGACCCGTTGACTAAGCTTCTCTCACGAGCAAAACATGATCATACCTTAGTACTCTTTGGGTGTTAATCACATAGCGATGTGAACTAGATTATTGACTCTAGTAAACCCTTTGGGTGTTGGTCACATGACGATGTGTGTTAATCACATACAGATGTGAATATTAGTGTTGAATCACATGATGATGTGAACTAGATTATTGACTCTAGTGCAAGTGGGAGACTGAAGGAAATATGCCCTAGAGGCAATAATAAAGTTATTATTTATTTCCTTATATCATGATAAATGTTTATTATTCATGCTAGAATTGTATTAACCGGAAACATAATACATGTGTGAATATATAGACAAACAAGATGTCACTAGTATGCCTCTACTTGACTAGCTTGTTAATCAAAGATGGTTATGTTTCCTAACCATGAACAAGGAGTTGTTATTTGATTAACAAGGTCACATCATTAGTTGAATGATCTGATTGACATGACCCATTCCGTTAGCTTAACACTTGATCGTTTAGTATGTTAATGCTTTCTTCATGACCCATACATGTTCCTATAACTATGAGATTATGCAACTCCTGCCATCGGAGGAACACTTTGGGTACTACCAAACGTCACAACGTAATCGGGTGATTATAAAGGAGTACTACAGGTGTCTCCAAAGGTACTTGTTGGGTTGGCGTATTTGAGATTAGGTTTTGTCACTCCGATTGTCGGAGAGGTATCTCTAGGCCTTCTCGGTAATACACATCACTTAAGCCTTGCAAGCATTACAACTAATGAGTTAGTTGTGAGATGATGTATTACGGAACGAGTAAAGAGACTTACCGTAGCTTGAAGATTGAACTAGGTATTGGATACCGACGATCGAATCTCGGGCAAGTAACATACCGATGACAAAGGGAACAAAGTATGTTGTTATGCGGTTTGACCGATAAAGATCTTCAGAGAATATGTAGGAGCCAATATGGGCATCCAGGTTCCGCTATTGGTTATTGACCAAGAATAGTTCTAGGTCATGTCTACATAGTTCTCGAACCCGTAGGGTCCCGCACGCTTAAGGTTTCGATGGCGAGTTATATTATGAGTTTATGAGTTTTGATGTACCGAAGGAGTTCGGAGTCCCGGATGATATCGGGGACATGACGAGGAGTCTCGAAATGGTCGAGACGTAAAGATCGATATATTGGACGACTATATTCGGAGTTCGGAAAGGTTCCGAATGATTCGGGTATTTTTCGGAGTACCGAAGAGTTACGGGAATTCGCCGGGGAGAAGTATTGGGCCTTATTGGGCCCTGCGGAAAGAGAGAGGGCTGCCTAGGGCAGGCCGCGCGCCCAAGGCCTAGTCCGAATTGGACTAGGGAGGGGGCCGCACCTCTTCTCTTCCCTTCCTTCTCTCCTACTCCTACTAGGAAAGGAGGAGTCCTACTCCCGGTGGGAGTAGGACTCCCCTTGGTGCGCCTCCCTTTGGCCGCCACCTCCTCCTTGCTCCTTTATATATCTGAGGGCAGGGGCACCCCATGACACACAAGTTGATCTACGGATCTTTCCTTAGCCGTGTGCGGTGCCCCTTCCACCATATTCCACTTCGGTCATATCGTCAGAGAGCTTAGGCGAAGCCCTCGCCGGAGAAGTCATATCGTCGCGAAGCTTAGGCGAAGCCCTGCGTCGGTGGAGCATCAACATCGTCATCACGCCCGTCAGGCTGACGGAACTCATCCCCGACACTTTGCTGGATCGGAGTCCGGGATGCGTCATCGAGCTGAGCGATGTGCGTAACTCGGAGGTGCCGTCACGTTCGGTGCTTGGATCGGTCGGATCGTGAAGACGCGTCTGACTACATCAACCGCGTTGTTATAACGCTTCCGCTTTCGGTCTACGAGGGTACGTAGACGGACACTCTTCCCTCTCGTTGCTATGCCATCACCATGGTCTTGCGTGATCGTAGGAAAATTTTGAAATTACTACGTTCCCCAACATGGACTCCCGCGGTGATTTCCACGATTGACGAACCCTGGGGTGCGTTTACGTGTCGGTCATCAATAATCACAATTTTGGTCGATTCTGGTCCGCTTCGTGCACTATTACTCACCATTTAGGGGTCCCAGAGCGATTTCCACGATTGACGATCCCCGAGGTGCGTTTACGTGTCCGTCGTCAACACTCACAGTTTTGGCCAATTCTGACCCGTTTCGTGGACTATTACTAACCGTTTTGTGGTCCCAAAGTGATTTCCATGGTTGTCAAACCCCATGGTGTGCTTATGTGTTGGTCGTCAAGACTCGCAGTTTGGGCCGATTCTGGCCCGTTCCTTAGAATATTACTCAGTTTTGGGGTCCCGAAGTGATTTCCACGATTGATGAACCCCGGTGTGCATTTACGTGTCAGTGATCAACACTCACAATTTTTCCCAATTCACGTTCGTTTCGTGCACTATTACTCACCGTTTTGGGATCCTAGAGCGATTTCGACGATTGGCGATCCCCGGGATGCGTTTACGTGTCCGTTGTCAACACTCATAGTTTTGGCCAATTCTGACCTGTTTCATGGACTATTCCTCACCATTTTGTGGTCCTAAAGCGGTTTCCATAGTTGTTGAAACCCAAGGTGCGCTTACGTGTCGGTCATCAACACTCACAGTTTTGGCTGATTCTGTCCCGTTTCCTGGACTATTAGTCACTATTTTGTGGTCCCAGAGTGATTTCCATGATTAACGAACCCCGGGGTGCATTTACGTTTCGGACATCAACAATCACAGTTTTGGCCGATTCTGGCCCGTTTCATGGGACTCACTGTTTTGGGGTCCCAGAGTGATTTCCACGATTAATGAACCCCGGGGTGCGTCTACGTGTCGGTCATCAACACTCACGGTTTTGGCCGATTCTGGCCCGTTTCGTGGACTATTACTCATCGTTTTGGGTCCCAAATCGATTTCCATGGTTGTCGAACCCCAAGCTGCGTTTACGTGTCGGTCATCAACAGTCATAGTTTGGGCCGTTTCTGGCCCGTTTCTTGGACTATTACTCACTGTTTTGGGGTCCCGGAGTGACTTCCCCGATTGACGAACCCCGGGGTGCGTTTACATGTCGGTCATCAACACTCACAGTTTTGGCCGATTTTGGCCCGTTTTGTGGACTATTACTCATTGTTTTGTGGTCCCAAAGCGATATCCATCGTTGTCGAACCCCAAGTTGTGCTTACGTGTCGGTCATCAACACTCACAGTATTGGCTGATTCTGGCCCGTTTCGTGGACACCATTTTGGGGTCCCGAAGCGACTTCCATAGTTGTTGAAACCCAAGGTGCGCTTGCATGTCGGTTATCAACACTCATAGTTCTGGCCGATTCTGACCTGATTCGTGGACTATTACTCACTGTTTTGGGGTCCCGGAGTGATTTGCACGATTAACGAACCCCGGGGAGTGTTTACGTGTCGGTCATCAACACTCACAGTTTTCGCCGATTCTAGCCCGTTTCATGGACTATTACTCACTATTCTGGGGTCCCGAAGTGATTTCCTTGATTAACGAACCCCGGGGTGCGTTTACGTGTCTGTTATGAACACTCACAATTTTGGCCGATTATGACCTGTTTCATGGACTATTACTCACTGTTTTGGGTGCCGAAGTGATCCGCATGATTAACGAACACCGGGGTGCTTTTATGTGTCGATCATCAACACTCACAGTTTTGGCCGATACTGGTCCGTTTCATGGACAATTACTCACTGTTTTGGGGTCCCGGCATGATTTCCACCAATAACGAACCCCGGGGTGCGTTTACATGTCGTTCATCAACACTCATAGTTTTGGCCGATTCTGGCCCGTTTCGTGGACTATTACTCACCGTTTTGGGGTCCTAGAGTAATTTCCACGATTAACGAACACCACGGTGCGTTTACGTGTCGGTCATCAACACTCACGGTTCTGGCAGATTCTGGCCCATTTCGTGGACTATTACTCATAGTTTTGTCGTCCCAAAGCGATATCCATGGTTGTCAAACCCCAAGGCGTGCATATGTGTTCGTCGTCAAGAAGCAGTGGTGTCCTAGAGTGATTTCCATGATTGACGAACTCCGTGGTGCGTTTACGTGTAGGCCATCAAGACTTGAAATTTTGGCCGATTCTGGTCCGTTTCGTGCACTATAAATCACCATTTTGCGGTCCCATAGCGATTTCCATGATTGATGATCCCCGGGGTGCATTTACGTGTCCATTGTCAACACTCACAGTTTTGGCCAATTCAGACCCGTTTCGTGGACTATTACTTACCGTTTGGGGTCCTGAACCCAAGGTGCGCTTACGTGTCGGCCATCAACAGTATCAGTTTCGGCCAATTTTGGCCCGTTTCTAGGACTATTACTCACTGTTTTAGGGTCCCAGAGTTATTTCCACAATTGACGATCCCCGTGGTGCGTTTACATGTCGGTCATCAACACACGCGGTTTTGTCGTTTCGGGCCCATTTCGTGCACTATTACTCACCGTTTTGGGGTCTCGAAGCGATTTCCATGGTTGTCAAACCCAAGGTGCGGTTACGTGTCCGTCATCAACGATCTCAGTTTGTGCCGATTCTGGCCCGTTTCTTTGAATATTACTCAGTTTTGGGGTCCCGGTGTGATTTCCACCATTGACGAACTTCGTGGTGCGTTTACCTGTCGGTCATCAACACTCAAAATTTAGGCCGACTCTGGTCCATTTCGTGCACTATTACTCACCATTTAGGGGTCCCAGAGTCATTTCCACGATTGACGATCCCCGGGGTGCGTTTACGGTTCTGTCATCAACACTCACAGTTTTGGCCATTTCTGACCCGTTTCGTGGACTATTACTCACCGTTGTCGGGTGCTGAAGCGATTTCCATAGTTGTTGACACCCAAGGTGCGCTTACGTGTTGGTCATCACAACTCACAGTTTAGCCGATTCTGGCCCGTTTCCTGGACTATTTTTCACTGTTTTGGGGTCCCGGAGTGATTTACACGATTAACTAACCCCGGGGTGTGTTTACGTGTCTGTCATCAACAATCCCATTTTGGGCCGTTTCTGACCCATTTCTTGGAATATTACTCAGTTTTGGGTTTCCGGAGTGATTTCCGCGATTGACGAACACCGGGTGCGTTTACGTGTCGGTCATCAACACTCACAATTTTGGTCCATTTTGTCCACTATCACTCACTGTTTTGGGTCCCATAGCGATTTCCCCGATTGATGATCCCTGGGGTGCGTTTACGTGTCTGTTGTCAACACTCACAGTTTTGGCCACTTCTTACCTGTTTGGTGGACTATTACTCACCTTTTTGGGGTCCCGGACCGATTTTCATAGTTGTTGAAACCCAAGGTGCGCTTACGTGTCGGTCATAAACACTCACAGTTTTGGCCGCTTTTGGCCCGTTTCATGGACTACTCACTCTTTTGGGGCCCCGGAGTGATTTCTTCAATTAACGAATCCTAGGGTGCGTTTACATGTCGGTCATCAACACTCACGGTTTTGGCCGATTCTGGCCCGTTTCGTAGACTATTACTCACCGTTTTGTGGTCCCAAAGCAATATCCATAGTTGTCGAACCCGAGGTTGTGCTTATGTGTTGGTCGTCAAGTCTCGCAGTTTGGGCCGATTCTGGCCCGTTTCTTTGACTATTACTCGGTTTTTGGGTCCCGAAGTGATTTCCTGGATTGACGAACCCCGGGGTGCGTTTACCTTGTCGGTCATCAACACTCACAATTTTGGATGATTCTGGTCCGTTTTGTGGACTATTACTCACCGTTTTTGGGTCCTATAGTGATTTCGATGATTGATGATCCCCGGGGTGCGTTTACGTCTCCGTCGTCAACACTCACACTTTTGGCCAATTCTGACCTGTTTCATGGACTATTACTCACCGTTTTGGGGTCCCGAAGCGATTTCCATAGTTTTTGAACCCCAAGGTGCGCTTACGTGTCGGCCATCGACAGTCGCAGTTCTGGCCCGTCATCAATAATCGCAGTTTGGGCCGATTCTAGCCTGTTTCTCGGAATATTACTCCGTTTTGGGGTTCCGGAGTGATTTCCACGATTAACGAACCCCCGGGTCTGTTGACGTGTCGGCCATCGACACTCACAATTTTGGTCGATTCTGGTTCGTTTCATGCACTATTACTCATAGTTTTGGGGTCCCAGAGCGATTTCCATGATTGTCGATCCCCTGGGTGCGTTTACGTGTCCGTCGTCAACACTCAAAATTTTTTCCAGTTCTGACCCGTTTCATGGACTATTACTCGCCTTTTTGGGGTCCCGAAGCGATTTTCATGGTTGTTGACAACCCAAGGTGTGCTTTGTTGGAAATATGCCCTAGAGGCAATAATAAAAGGATTATTATTATATTTGCTTGTTCATGATAATTGTCTTTTATTCATGCTATAATTGTATTATCCGGAAATCGTAATACACGTGTGAATACATAGACCACAATATGTCCCTAGTGAGCCTCTAGTTGACTAGCTCGTTGATCAACAGATGGTCATGGTTTCCTGACTATGGACATTGGATGTCATTGATAACGGGATCACATCATTAGGAGAATGATGTGATGGACAAGACCCAATCCTAAGCATAGCACAAGATCGTGTAGTTCGTTTGCTAGAGCTTTTTCCAATGTCAAGTATCTTTTCCTTAGACCATGAGATCGTGTAACTCCCGGATACCATAGGAGTGCTTTGGGTGTACCAAATGTCACAACGTAACTGGGTGACTATAAAGGTGCACTACAGGTATCTCCGAAAGTGTCTGTTGGGTTGACACGGATCGAGACTTGGATTTGTCACTCCGTATGACGGAGAGGTATCTCTGGGCCCACTCGGTAATGCATCATCATAATGAGCTCAAAGTGACCAAGTGTCTGGTCATGGGATCATGCATTACGGTATGAGTAAAGTGACTTGCCGGTAACGAGATTGAACGAGGTATTGGGATACCGACGATCGAATCTCGGGCAAGTAACGTACCGATTGACAAAGGGAATTGTATACGGGGTTGCTTGAATCCTCGACATCGTGGTTCATCCGATGAGATTATCGAGGAGCTTGTGGGAGCCAACATGGGTATCCAGATCCCGTTGTTGGTTATTGACCGAGAGCCGTCCCGGTCATGTCTACATGTCTCCCAAACCCGTAGGGTCTACACACTTAAGGTTCGGTGACGCTAGGGTTGTATGAATATGAGTATGCAGCAAACCGAAGTTGTTCAAGTCCGGATGAGATCCCGGATGTCACGAGGAGTTTGAATGGTCCGAGGTAAAGAATTATATATAGGAAGTGCTGTTTCGCCATCGGGAGAGTTTCGGGGTCACTGTATTGTACCGGGACCACCGGATGGGTCCCGGGGATCCACCGGGTGGGGCCACCTATCCCGGAGGGCCCCGTGGGCTGAAGGGGGGCGGGAACCAGCCCCTGGTGGGCTGGTCCGCCCCCCCCCCCCCTCGTCCCCCCTCATGCGCCTAGGGTTGGGAACCCTAGGAGAGGGGGCGCCCCACTTGCCTTGGGGCGCAAGCCTCCCCCTTGGCCGCCGCCCCAGGAGATCCCATCTCCTAGGGCCGAGCCCCCTTGGGTTCCCTATATAAAGAAGGGGGGTGGGAGGGCAGCCGCACCCAACACCTGGCGCCTCCCTCCCCTCCCTGCTACACCACTCCCTCCCGTAGTTGCTTTGCGAAGCCCTGCCGGAGCACTGCTGCATCCACCACCACGCCGTCATGCTGCTGGATCTTCATCAACTTCTCCTTCCCCCTTGCTGGATCAAGAAGGAGGAGACGTCACGCTGACCGTACGTGTGTTGAACGCGGAGGTGCCGTCCGTTCGGCGCTAGGATCTCCGGTGATTTGGATCACGACGAGAACGACTCCCTCAACCCCGTTCTCTTGAACGCTTCCGCACGCGATCTACAAAGGTATGTAGATGCACTCCAATCACTCGTTGCTAGATGAACTCATGGATGGATCTTGGTGAACGTCGGAAAAATTTTATTTTATGCAACGTTCCCCAACAAAGGGCATCATGAGCTAGGTCTATGCGTAGTTCTCTATTGCACGAGTAGAACACAATTTGTTGTGGGCGTAGATGTTGTCAACTCTCTTGCCGCTACTAGTCTTATTTTGCTTCAGCGGTATTGTGGGATGAAGCGGCCCGGACCGACCATACACGTACGCTTACGTGAGACAGGTTCCTCCGACTGACATGCACTAGTTGCATAAGGTGGCTAGCGGGTGTCTGTCTCTCCCACTTTAGTTGGAGCGGATTCGACGAAAAGGGTCCTTATGAAGGGTAAAAAGAAGTTGACAAATCACGTTGTGGCTTTCACGTAGGTAAGAAAACGTTCTTGCTAGAACCCTATTGCAGCCACGTAAAACTTGCAACAACAATTAGAGGACGTCTAACTTGTTTTTGCAGCAAGTGTTTTGTGATGTGATATGGCCAAAGTTGTGATGAATGATGAATGATATATATGTGATGTATGAGATCATGTTCTTGTAATAGGAATCACGACTTGCATGTCGATGAGTATGACAACCGGCAGCAGCCATAGGAGTTGTCTTTATTGTTGTATGACCTGCGTGTCATTGAGAAACGCCATGTAAATTACTTTACTTTATTGCTAAACGTGTTAGCCATAGTAGTAGAAGTAATAGTTGGCGAGCAACTTCATGGAGACACGATGATGGAGATCATGATGATGGAGATCATGGTGTCATGCCGGTGACAAGATGATCATGGAGCACCGAAGATGGAGATTAAAAGGAGCTATATGATATTGGCCATATCATGTCACTACTATATATAATTGCATGTGATGTTTATTATGTTTATGCATCTTTTTTACTTAGAACGATGGTAGTAAATAAGATGATCCCTTATAATAATTTCAAGAAAGTGTTCTCCCTAACTGTGCGCCATTGCTAAAGTTCGTCGTTTCGAAGCACCACGTGATGATCTGGTGTGATAGATTCTTACGTTCACATACAACGGGTCTAAGACAGTTTTACACATGCAAAACACTTAGGTTAACTTGACGAGCCTAGCATGTACAGACATGGCCTCGGAACACCAGAGACCAAAGGTCGAACATGAGTCATATGGAAGATACGATCAACATGGAGATGTTCACCGGCGATGACTAGTCCGTCTCACGTGATGATCGGACACGGCCTAGTCGACTCGGATCATGTAACACTTAGATGACTAGAGGGATGTCAAATCTGAGTGGGAGTTCATTAAATAATTTGATTAGATGAACTTTATTATCATTGACATTAGTCTAAAATCTTTGCAAAATGTCTTGTAGATCAAATGGCCAACGCTCATGTCACCATGAACTTCAACGCGTTCCTAGAGAAAACCAAGCTGAAAGATGATGGCAGCAACTATTCGGACTGGGTCTAGAACCTGAGGATCATCCTCATAGCTGCCAAGAAACAATATGTCCTAGAAGCACCGCTAGGTGAAGCACCCATCCCAGAGAACCAAGACGTTATGAACGCTTGGCAGTCTCGTGCTGATGATTACTCCCTCGTTCAGTGCGGCATGCTTTACAGCTTAGAACCGGGGCTCCAAAAGCATTTTGAGCAACACGGAGCATATGAGATGTTCGAGGAGCTGAAACTAGTTTTCCAAGCTCATGCCCGGGTCGAGAGATATGAAGTCTCCGACAAGTTCTACAGTTGTAAGATGGAGGAAAATAGTTATGTCAGTGAGCACATACTCAAAATGTCTGGGTTGCACAACCGCCTGCCCAGCTGGACATTAACCTCCCGGACGAGGCGGTCATTGACAGAATCCTTCAGTCGCTCCCACAGAGCTACAAGAGCTTTGTGATGAACTACAATATGCAGGCGATGGTGAAAACTATTCCTGAAGTATTTTCAATGCTGAAGTCAGCAGAGGTAGAAATCAAGAAGGAGCATCAAGTGTTGATGGTCAATAAAACCACTAAGTTCAAGAAGGGCAAGGGTAAGAAGAACTTCAAGAAGGACGACAAGGATGTTGCCGCGCCTGGTAAGCCAGTTGCCAGGAAGAAGTCAGGCAATGGACCCAAGCCTGAGACTGAGTGTTTTTATTGCAAAGGGAAGGGTCACTGGAAGCGGAACTGCCCCAAATACTTAGCGGACAAGAAGGCCGGCAACACTAAAGGTATATTTGATATACATGTAATTGATGTGTACCTTACCAGTACTCGCAGTAACTCCTGCGTATTTGATACCGGTGCCGTTGCTCATATTTGTAACTCACAGCAGGAGCTGCGGAATAAGCGGAGACTGGCGAAGGACGAGGTGACGATGCGCGTCGGGAATGGTTCCAAGGTCGATGTGATCGCCGACGGCACGCTACCTCTACATTTACCTACAGGATTAGTTTTAAACCTCAATAATTGTTATTTAGTGCCAAGTTTGAGCATGAACATTGTATCAGGATCTCGTTTAATACGAGATGGCTACTCATTTAAATCCGAGAATAATGGTTGTTCTATTTATATGAGAGATATGTTCTATGGTCATGCTCCGATGGTCAATGGTTTATTCTTAATGAATCTCGAACGTGATGTTACACATATTCATAGTGTGAATACCAAAAGATGTAAAGTTGATAATGATAGTCCCACATACTTGTGGTAATCGCCGCCTTGGTCACATTGGTGTCAAGCGCATGAAGAAGCTCCATGCTGATGGACTTTTAGAGTCTCTCGATTATTAATCATTTGACACATGCGAACCATGCCTCATGGGCAAAATGACCAAGACTTCGTTCTCCGGAACAATGGAGCGAGAAACCAACTTATTGGAAATCATACATACCGATGTGTGTGGTCCAATGAGCGTTGAGGCTCGCGGAGGATATCGTTATGTTATCACTCTCACGCATTTACTTAAGTAGATATGGGTATGTCTACTTGATGAAACACAAGTCTGAGACCTTTGAAAAGTTCAAGGAATTTCAGAATGAGGTAGAGAATCAACGTGACCGAAAAATAAAGTTCTTACGATCAGATCGTGGAGGAGAATATTTAAGTCATGAATTTGGTACACACTTAAGGAAATGTGGAATCGTTTCACAACTCACGCCTACCGAACACCTCAGCGTAACGGTGTGTCCGAACGTCGTAATCGCACTCTATTGGATATGGTGCGATCTGTGATGTCTCTTACTGACTTACCGCTATCATTTTGAGGATATGCTCTAGAGACAGCTACATTCACTTTAAATAGGGCACCGTCTAAATCCGTTGAGACGACACCGTATGAATTATGGTTTGGGAAGAAACCTAAGTTGTCGTTTCTAAAAGCTTGGGGATGCGATGCTTATGTCAAGAAACTTCAACCTGAAAAGCTCGAACCCAAGTCGGAAAAATGCGTCTTCACAGGATACCCTAAGGAAACCATTGGGTATACCTTCTACCTTAGATCCGAAGGCAAGATCTTTGTTGCCCAGAACGGATCCTTTCTGGAAAAAGAGTTTCTCTCGAAAGGAGTAAGTGGGAGGAAAGTAGAACTCGATGAAGTAATACCTCTTGAATCGAAAAGTAGTGCGGCTCAGGAAAATGTTCCTGTGGTGCCTACACCGACGGGAGAGGAAATTAATGATGATGATCAAGGTACTTTGGATCAAGTTGCTACTGAACTTCGTAGGTCCACAAGGACACGTTCCACACCCAGTGGTATGGCAACCCTGTCACGGAAATCATGTTGTTGGACAACGGTGAACCTTCGAACTATGAAGAAGTGATGGCGGGCCCAGATTCCAACAAATGGCTTGAAGCCATGCAAGCCGAGATAGGATCCATGTATGAAAACAAAGTATGGACTTTGACAGACTTGCCCGATGATCGGCGAGCGATAGAAAACAAATGGATCTTTAAGCAGAAGACGGACGCGGATGGTAATGGTACCATCTATAAAGCTCGACTTGTTGCTAAGGGTTATAGGCAAGTTCAAGGGGTTGACTACGATGAGACTTTCTCTCCCGTAGCGAAGCTGAAGTCCATCCGAATCATGTTAGCAATTGCCGCATACTATGATTATGAGATATGGCAAATGGACGTCAAAATGGCATTCCGTAACGGCTATCTTAAGGAAGAACTGTATATGATGCAACCGGAAGATTTTGTCGACCCTAAGAATGCTAACAAGGTATGCAAGCTCCAGCGATCCATTTATGGGCTGGTGCAAGCATCTCGGAGTTGGAACATTCGCTTTGATGAGATGATCAAAGTGTTTGGATTTATGCAGACTTATGGAGAAGCCTGCGTTTACAAGAAAGTAAGTGGGAGCTCTGTAGCATTTCTCATATTATATTTAGATGACATACTTTTGATGGGAAATGATATAGAACTTTTGGACAGCATTAAGGCCTACTTGAATAAGAGTTTTTCAATGAAGGACCTTGGAGAAGCTGCTTATATATTAGGCATCAAGATCTATGGAGATAGATCGAGACGCCTCATAGGTCTTCATAAAGCACATACCTTGATAAGATATTGAAGAAGTTCAAAATGGATCAGTCAAAGAAAGGGTTCTTGCCTCAGACATAAGGTGTGAAATTGAGCTCGGCTCAATGTCCGACCACGGCAGAAGATATAGAAGAGATGAGTGTCATCCCCTATGCCTCAGCCATAGGGTCTCTTATGTATGCCATGTTGTGTACCAGACCTGATGTAAACCTTGCCGTAAGTTTGGTAGGAAGGTACCAAAGTAATCCCAGCAAGGAACACTGGACAGCGGTCAAGAATATCCTGAAATACCTGAAAACAACTAAGGACATGTTTCTCGTTTATGGAGGTGACGAAGAGCTCGTCGTAAAGGGTTATGTCGACGCTAGCTGCGACACAGATCTGGATGACTCTAAGTCACAAACCGGATACGTGTATATGTTGAATGGTGGAAGCAAGAAGCTGGTGCAGCTGCAAGCAGAGCGTCGTGGCGGGATCTAAATGTGAAGCGGAGTACATGGCAGCCTCGGAGGAAGCGCATGAAGCAATTTGGGTGAACGAGTTCATCACCGACCTAGGAGTCATACCCAATGCGTCGGGGCCTATCAAACTCTTCTGTGACAACACTGGAGCTATTGCACTTGCCAAGGAGCCCAGGTTTCACAAGAAGACCAGGCACATCAAGCGTCGCTTCAACTCCATTCGTGAAAAAGTTCAAGATGGAGACATAGAAATTTGCAAAGTGCATACGGATCTGAATGTCGCAGATCCGTTGACTAAACCCCTTCCGCGAGCAAAATATGATCAACACCGTAACTCTATGGGTGTTCGATTCATCACAATGTAACTAGATTATTGACTCTAGTGCAAGTGGGAGACTGTTGGAAATATGCCCAAGAGGCAATAATAAAAGGATTATTATTATATTTCCTTGTTCATGATAATTGTCTTTTATTCATGCTATAATTGTATTATCCGGAAATCGTAATACACGTGTGAATACATAGACCACAATATGTCCCTAGTGAGCCTCTAGTTGACTAGCTCGTTGATCAACAGATGGTCATGGTTTCCTGACTATGGACATTGGATGTCATTGATAACGGGATCACATCATTAGGAGAATGATGTGATGGACAAGACCCAATCCTAAGCATAGCACAAGATCGTGTAGTTCGTTTGCTAGAGCCTTTTCCAATGTCAAGTATCTTTTCCTTAGACCATGAGATCGTGTAACTCCCAGATACCGTAGGAGTGCTTTGGGTGTACCAAATGTCACAACGTAACTGGGTGACTATAAAGGTGCACTACAGGTATCTCCGAAAGTGTCTATTGGGTTGACACGGATCGAGACTGGGATTTGTCACTCCGTATGACGGAGAGGTATCTCTGGGCCCACTCGGTAATGCATCATCATAATGAGCTCAAAGTGACCAAGTGTCTGGTCACGGGATCATGCATTACGGTACGAGTAAAGTGACTTGCCGGTAACGAGATTGAACGAGGTATTGGGATTCCGACGATCGAATCTCGGGCATGTAACGTACCGATTGACAAAGGGAATTGTATACGGGGTTGCTTGAATCCTCGACATCGTGGTTCATCCGATGAGATTATCGAGGAGCTTGTGGGAGCCAACATGGGTATCCAGATCCCGTTGTTGGTTATTGACCGAGAGCCGTCCCGGTCATGTCTACATGTCTCCCAAACCCGTAGGGTCTACACACATAAGGTTCGGTGACGCTAGGGTTGTATGAATATGAGTATGCAGCAAACCGAAAGTTGTTCGAAGTCCCGGATGAGATCCCGGACGTCACGAGGAGTTCCGGAATGGTCCGGAGGTAAATAATTATATATAGGAAGTGCTGTTTCGGCCATCGAGAGAGTTTCGGGGGTCACCGGTATTGTACCGGGACCACCGGAAGGGTCCCGGGGATCCACCGGGTGGGGCCACCTATCCCGGAGGGCCCCGTGGGCTGAAGTGGGGAGGGAACCAGCCCCTGGTGGGCTTGTGCGCCCCCCTGGTCCCACCTCATGCGCCTAGGGTTGGGAACCCTAGGAGAGGGGGCGCCCCACTTGCCTTGGGGCGCAAGCCTCCCCCTTGGCCGCCCCCCCCCCCTCCTAGGAGATCCCATCTCCTAGGGCCGGAGCCCCCCCTTGGGCTCCCTATATAAAGAGGGGGGGTGGGAGGGCAGCCGCACCCAACACCTGGCGCCTCCCTCCCCTCCCTGCTACACCACTCCCTCCCGTAGTTGCTTGGCGAAGCCCTGCCGGAGCCCTGCTGCATCCACCACCACGCCGTCGTGCTGCTGGATCTTCATCAACTTCTCCTTCCCCCTTGCTGGATCAAGAAGGAGGAGACGTCACGCGGACCGTACGTGTGTTGAACGCGGAGGTTCCGTCCATTCGGCGCGAGGATCTCCGGTGATTTGGATCACGACGAGAACGACTCCCTCAACCTCGTTCTCTTGAACGCTTCCGCACGCGATATACAAAGGTATGTAGATGCACTCCAATCACTCGTTGCTAGATGAACTCATAGATGGATCTTGGTGAACGTAGGAAATTTTTTATTTTATGCAACGTTCCCCAACATGCTTACGTGTCGGTTATCAACACTCATAGTTTTGGCCGTTTCTGGCCCGTTCCGTGGACTAATACTCACTGTTTTGGCGTCCCGGAGTGATTTCCACGATTAACAAACCCTGGAGTGCGTTTACCCGCGGTCATCAACACTCACGTTTTGGCCGATTCTGGCCCGTTTCGTGAACTATTACTCATCGTTTTGGGGTCCCAAATCGATTTCCATGGTTGCCGAACACCAAGGTGCGCTTACGTGTCGGTCATTAACACTCACAGTTTGGGCCGATTATGGCCCGTTTCTTGGACTCTTACTCACTGTTTTGGGGTCCCGAAGTGATTTCCACGATTGACGAACCCCGAGTTGCGTTTACGTGTCGGTCATCAACACTCACAATTTTGGCTGATTATGGTACGTTTCGTGCACTATTACTCATCATTTTGGGGTCCCAGAGCGATTTCCACGATTGATGATCCCCGGGGTGCGTTTACGTCTTCATCATCAACACTCACAGTTTTGGCCGAATCTGACCCGTTTCATGGACTATTACCCATCATTTTGGGGTCCCTAAGCGATTTCCATAGTTGCTGAACCCAAGGTGCGCTTATGTGTCGGTCATCAACACTCACAGTTTTGGCCGATTTTGGTTCGTCTCGTGCACTACTACTCACTGTTTTGGGGTCCCGGAGTGATTTCCACGATTAACGAACCCCGGGATGCGTTTACATGTCGGTCATGAACACTCACAATTTTGGCCGATTCTGACCCGTTTCGTGGACTATTACTCACTGTGATTTGCATGATTAACGAACCCCGGGGTGCGTTTATGTGTCGGTCATCAACACTCACAGTTTTGGCTGATACGGGCCCGTTTCATGGACTATTAGTCATTGTTTTGGGGTCCCGACGTGATTTCCACCATTAACGAACCCCGGGGTGCGTTTACGTGTTGGTCATCAACACTCATAGTTTTGGCCGATTTTGGCCCATTTCGTGGGACTATTACTGACTGTTTTGGGGTCCTAGAGTGATTTCCACGATTAACGAATCTCGGGGTGCGTTTACATGTCGGTCATCAACTCTCACGGTTTTGGCCGATTCTGGCCCGTTTCATGGACTATTACTCGGGAAGTCCAGTTTAAGTCACCGGAATGGTTTTGGGGGTTATCGGTATTGTACCGGGACCACCGAAAAGTGTCCGGAGGTCCACCGGGTGGGGCCACCTACCTCGGGGGACTTAACGGGCTAAATATGGGAGTCGACTAGCCCCCTAGTGGGCTGGTGCGCCCCCCCAAGGGCCCAAGGCGCCTTAGGTTTGGAAAACCTAGGGGAGGGGGCACCTCCACCTTGCTTGGGGGGCAAGTCTCCCCCTCCTGGCCGCCGCCCCCCTCTAGATGGGATCTAGAGGGGTCGGCCCCTGTCCCCTTCACCGTATAAATAGAGGGAGGGTGGGTGGGCTGCAGCACCCTTCCCCTGGCGCAGCCCCTCCCTCCTCCAACTCTTCCTCCTCCTCCGAAGTGCTTGGCGAAGCCCTGCTTGAGAACCACGAGCTCCACCACCACCACACCAACGTGATGTCGGAGTTCTCCCTCAACTTCTCCTCTCCCCTTGCTGGATCAAGAAGGTGGAGACGTCCCTGGGTTGTACGTGTGTTGAACGCGGAGGCGCCTTCCGTTCGGCGCAAGATCGGATCTCCCACGATTTTGGGGTCCCGGAGTGATTTCCGCGATTGACGAACCCCGGGGTGCGTTCATGTGTCGGTCATCAACACTCACAGTTTTGGCCGATTCTGGTCCGTTTCGTGGACTATTACTCACTGTTTCGGGGTCCCGAAGTGATTTGCACAATTAACGAACCCGAGGGTGCGCTTATGTGTCGTCATCAACACTCACAGTTTTGGCCGAAACTGGCCCGTTTTATGGACTATTGCTCACTGTTTTGGGGTCCCGGTGTGATTTCCACCATTAACGAACCCCGGGGTGCGTTTACGTGTCAGTCATCAACACTCATAGTTTTGTCCGATTCTGGCCCGTTTCATGGACTATTACTCACCGTTTTGGGGTCCTAGAGTGATTTCCACGATTAACGAACACCGCGGTGCGTTTATGTCTCGATCATCAACACTCACAGTTTTGGCCGATTCTGGCCCATTTCGTGGAGTATTACTCACTGTTTTGTCGTCCCAAAGCAATATCCATGGTTGTCAAACCCCAAGGCGTGCTTACGTGTTGGTCGTCCAGACTCGCAGTTTGGGCCGATTTTGGCCCGTTTCTTGGACTAGTTAATCAGTTTTGTGGTCCCGGGGTGATTTCCACAATTGATGAACCCCGTGGTGCGTTTACGTGTAGGCCATCCAGACTCATAATTTTGGCTGATTCTGGTCCGTTTCGTGAACTATTACTCACCATTTTGCGGTCCCATAGCGATTTCCATGATTGATGATCCCCGGGGTGCATTTACGTGTCCGTCGTCAACACTCACAGTTTTGGCCAGTTCTGACCCGTTTCGTGGACTATTACTTACCGTTTTGGGGTCCCGAAGCGATTTCCATAGTTGTTGAACCCAAGATGCGCTTATATGTCGGCCATCAACCATCACAGTTTTGGCTAATTTTGGCCCGTTTCTTGGACTATTACTCACTTTTTTGAGGTCCCAGAGTGATTTCCACGATTGACGAACCCCGGGGTGCGTTTACGTGTCGGTCATCATCACACACGGTTTTTGTCGATTCGGGCCCGTTTCATGGACTATTACTTACCGTTTTGGGGTCCCGAAGCTATTTCCATGGTTGTCAAACCCAAGGTGCGCTTACATGTCCGTCAGCAACAATCGCAGTTTAGGCCGATCCTGGCCCGTTTCTTGGAATATTACTCAGTTTTGGGGTCCCAGTGTGATTTCCATGATTGACGAGCTCCATGGTGCGTTTACGTGTCGGTGATCAACACTCACAATTTAGACCGATTCTGGTCCGTTTCATGCACTATTACTCACCGTTTTGGGGTCCTAGAGCGATTTCCACGATTGACGATCCCCGGGGTGCGTTTACGTGACCGTCATCAACACTCATAGTTTTGGCCAATTCTTACCCGTTTCATGGCCTATTGCTCACTGTTTTGGTGTGTTGAAGCGATTTCCATAGTTGTCGAATCTAGTTGTTGAATCCCAAGGTGCGCTTACATGTCGGTATTCAACACTCACAGTTTGGCCGATTCTGGCCCGTTTCCTGGACCACTGTTTGGGGTCCCGAAGTGATTTCCACGACGAACGAACCACGGGGTGCTTTTCGTGTCCGTCATCAACAATCGCAATTTGGGCCGATTCTGGCCCGTTTCTTGGAATATTACTTAGTTTTGGGGTTCCAGAGTGATTTCCACGATTGACGAACCCCGGGGTGCGTTTACGTGACGGTCATCAACACTCACAAATTTGGACGATTCTGGTCCGTTTCGTGCACTATCACTCACTGTTTGGGGTCCCATAGCGATTTCCACGATTGACGATCCCTGGGGTGCGTTTACGTGTCCGTTGTCAACACTCACAGTTTTGGCCAATTCTGACCTGTTTCGTGGACTATACTCACCTTTTTGGGGTCCCGAAGCGATTTTCATGGTTGTCGAAACCCAAGGTGCGCTAACGTGTCGGTCATCAACACTCACAGTTTTGGCCAATTTTGGCCCGTTTCATGGACTATTACTGACTATTTTTGGGCCCGGGAGTGATTTCCACGATTAACGAACCCCGAGGTGCGTTTACGTTTTGATCATCAACACTCACAGTTTTGGCAAATTCTGGCCCGTTTCGTGCTATTACTCACTGTTTTGGGGTCCCAGAGTGATTTCCATGATTACCGAATCCCGGGGTGCATTTACATGTCGGTCATCAACACTCACGGTTTGGCCGATTCTGCCCCGTTTCATGGACTGTTACTCATCGTTTTGTGGTCCCAAAGCGATATCCATAGTTGTCGAACCCCAAGTTGTGCTCAAGTGTTGGTCGTCAAGACTCGCAGTTTGGGCCGATTCTTGCCCGTTTGTTTGACTATTACTCAGTTTTGGGGTGCCAAAGTGATTTCCACGATTGACGAACCCCGGGTGCGTTTACGTGTCGGTCATCAACACTCACAATTTTGGCTAATTCTAGTCTGTTTCATGGACTATTACTCACCATTTTGGGGTCCTATAGCGATTTCCATGATTGATGATCCCTGGGGTGTGTTTATGTCTCCGTCGTCAACACTCACACTTTAGGACAATTCTGACCCGCTTCGTGGACTATTACTCACCGTTTTGGGGTCCCGAAGCAATTTCCATAGTTGTTGAACCCCAAGGTGCGCTTACGTGTCGGCCATCGACAGTCGCAGTTTTGGCCGATTCCGGCCCGTTTCTTGGACTATTACTCACCGTTTTGGGGTCCCGAAGCGATTTCCATGGTTGTGAAACCCCAAGGTGCGCTTACGTGCCCGTCATCAACAATCGCAGTTTGGGCCAATTCTAGCCCGTTTCTCCAAATATTACTCAGTTTTGGTGTTCCGGAGTGATTTCCACGATTGACGAACCCCGGGGTGTGTTTACGTGTCGGCCATCAACACTCACATTTTTTGCCGATTCCGGTCTGCTTCATGCACTATTACTCACCGTTTTGGGGTCCCAGAGCGATTTCCACGATTGTCGATCCTCGGGGTGCGTTTACGTGTCTGTCGTCAACACTCACAGTTTTGGCCAATTCTGACCCGTTTCGTGGACTATTACTCACCGTTTTGGGGACTCGAAGCGAGTTCCATAGTTGTTGAAAACCGAAGGTGCGCTTACGTGTCGGTCATCAACACTCGCAGTTTGGCCGATTCTTGCCCGTTACGTGGACTAATACTCACTGTTTTGGGGTCCCGGAGTGATTTCCACGATTAACGAACCCCGGGGTGCGTTTACGTGTCGGTCATCAACACTCACGTTTTGGCCGATTCTGGCTCGTTTTGTGGACTATTACTCATCGTTTTGGGTCCCAAATCGATTTCCATGGTTGTCGAACCCCAAGGTGCGCTTACGTGTCGGTCATGAACACTCACAGTTCGGGCCGATTCTGACCCGTTTCTTGGACTATTACTCACTGTTTTGGGGTCCCGGCGTGATTTCCATGATAGACGAACCCCGGGGTGTGTGTACGTGTCGGTCATCAACACTCATAGGTTTGCCCGATTCTCGTCCGTTTCGTGGACTATTACTCACTGTTTTGGGTCCCGGAGCGATTTCCACGATTAACGAACCACTGGATGCGTTTACGTCTCGGTCGTGAACAATCACAATTTTGGCCGATTCTGACCCGTTTCGTGGTCCTAGAGTGATTTCCACGATTAACGAACACCGCGGTGTGTTTACGTGTCGGTCAGCAACACTCACAGTTTTGGCCGATTCTGGCCCATTTCGTGGACTATTACTCACCATTTTGTCGTCCCAAAGCGATATCCATGGTTGTCAAACCCCAAGGCGTGCTTACGTGTTGGTCGTCAAGACTCACAGTTTGGGTCGATTTTGGCCCGTTTCTTAGACTATTACTCAGTTTTGGGGCCCCGGAGTGATTTCCACGATTGACGAACCCCGTGGTTACGTGGAAGCCATCAAGACTCATAATTTTGGCCGATTGTGGTCCCATTCGTGCACTATTACTCACCGTTTTGCGGTCCCATAGCGATTTCCATGATGGATGATCCCCGAGGTGCATTTACGTGTTCGTCGTCAACACTCACAGTTTTGGCCAATTCTGACCCGTTTCGTGGACTATTACTTACCGTTTTTGGGTCCCGAAGCGATTTCCATAGTTGGTGAACCCAAGGTGCGCTTACATGTCGGCCATCAACAGTCACAGTTTTGGCCGATTTTGGCCCGTTTCTTGGACTATTACTTATTGTTTTGGGTCCCAGCATGATTTCCACGATTGACGATCCTCGGGGTGCGTTCACGTGTCGGTCATCAACACACGCGGTTTTTGTCGATTCGGGCCCGTTTCGTGGATTATTACTCACCGTTTTGGGGTCCCGAAGCGATTTCCATGGTTGTCAAACCCAAGGTGCGCTTACGTGTCCGTCATCAACAATCACAGTTTGGGCCGATTCTGGCCGTTTCTTGGAATATTACTCAGTTTTGGGTTCCCGGTGTTATTTCCACGATTGACAAACTCCATGGTGCGTTTACGTGTCCGTCATCAACCAAAAACAATTTAGGTCGATTCTGGTCCGTTTCATGCACTATTACTCACCGTTTTGGGGTCCCAGAGCGATTTCCACGATTGACGATCCCTGGGGTGCGTTTACGTGTCTGTCATCAACACTCATAGTTTTGGCCAATTCTGACCCATTTCGTGGACTATTACTCACCGTTTTGGGGTGCCGAAGAGATTTCCATAGTTGTTGAATCCCAAGGTGCGCTTACGTGTAGGTCATCAACACTCATAGTTTGGCCGATTCTGGCCCGTTTCCTGCACTATTACTCACTGTTTTGGAGTCCCGGAGTGATTTCCACGACTAACGAACCCCGGGTTGTGTTTACGTTTTGGTCATCAACACTAACAATTTTGGCCGATTCTGGTCCGTTTCTTGAACTATCACTCACTGTTTGGGGTCCCATAGCGATTTCCATGATTGATGATCCTCGGGGTGCATTTACGTGTCCGTCGTAAACACTCACAATTTTGGCCAGTTCTGACCCGTTTCGTGGACTATTATTTACCGTTTTGGGGTCCCGAAGCGATTTCCATAATTGTTGAACCCAAGGCGCGCTTACATGTCGGCCATCAACAATCGCAGTTTTGGCTAATTTTGGCCCGTTTCTTGGACAATTACTCACTGTTTTGAGGTCCCAGAGTGATTTCCATGATTGATGAACCCTAGGGTGCGTTTACATGTCGGTCATCAACACACGCGTTTTTTGTCGATTCGGGCCCGTTTCATGGACTATTACTCACTGTTTTGGGGTCCTAGAGTGATTTCCACGATTAACGAATCCCGGGGTGCGTTTACATGTCGGTCATCAACACTAACGGATTTGGCCGATTCTGGCCCATTTCGTGGACTACTACTCACCATTTTTTGGTCCCAAAGCGATATGCATAGTTGTCGAACCACAAGCTGTGCTTACATGTTGGTCGTCAAGACTCGCAGTTTGGGCCGAGTCTTGCCCGTTTCTTTGACTATTACTCAGTTTTGGGGTCCCGATATGATTTCCACGATTAACGAACACCGCGGTGCGTTTACGTGTCGGTCATCAACATCACAGATTTGGCCGATTCTAGCCCATTTCGTGGACTATTACTCACCGTTTTGTCGTCCCAAAGCAATATCCATGGTTGTCAAACCCCAAGGCGTGCTTACGTGTTGGTCGTCAAGACTCGCAGTTTGGGCCGATTTTGGCCCGTTTCTTAAACTAGTTAATCAGTTTTGTGGTCCCGGAGTGATTTCCACGATTGACGAACCCCTTGGTGCATTTACGTGTAGGCCATCAAGACTCATAATTTTGGCTGATTCTGGTCCGTTTCGTGCACTATTACTCACCATTTTGCGGTCCCATAGCGATTTCCATGATTGATGATCCTCGGGGTGCATTTACGTGTCCGTCGTGAACACTCACAGTTTTGGCCAGTTCTGACCCGTTTCGTGGACTATTACTTACCGTTTTGGGGTCCCGAAGCGATTTCCATAGTTGTTGAACCCAAGGCGCGCTTACATTTCGGCCATCAACAATCGCAGTTTTGGCTAATTTAGGCCCGTTTCTTGGACAATTACTCACTGCTTTGAGGTCCCAGAGTGATTTCCATGATTGACGAACCCTGGGGTGCGTTTACATGTCGGTCATCAACACACGCGGTTTTTGTCGATTCGGGCCCGTTTCATGGACTATTACTCACCGTTTTGGGGTCCCAAAACTATTTCCATAGTTGTAGAATCCCAAGGTGCGCTTACGTGTCGGTCATCAACACTCACAGTTTGGCCGATTCTGGCCCGTTTCCTGGACTATTATTCACTGTTTTGGGGTCCCGGAGTGATTTCCACGACTAACGAACCCCGGGGTGCGTTTACGTGTCCGTCATCAACAATCGCAAATTGGGCCGATTCTGGCCCGTTTCTTGAAATATTACTTAGCTTTGGGGTACCAGAGTGATTTCCACGATTGACGAACCCCGGGGTGCGTTTACGTGTTTGTCATCAACACTAACAATTTTGGCCGATTCTGGTCCGTTTCGTGCACTATCACTCACTGTTTGGGGTCCCATAGTGATTTCCACGGATGACGATTCCCAGGTGGCGTTTACGTTTCTGTTTTCAACACTCACAGTTTTGGCCAATTCTGACCTGTTTGGGGTCCCGAAGCAATTTTCATGGTTGTTAAAACCCAAGGTGCGCTTACGTGTCGGTCATCAACACTCACAGTTTTGGCCGATTCTGGCCTGTTTCATGGACTATTACTCACTGTTTTTGGGCCCCGGAGTGATTTCAGCGATTAACGAACCTCGGGGTGCGTTTAATTGTTGGTCATCAACACTCACAGTTTTGGCTAATTCTGGCACGTTTCGTGCTATTACTCACTGTTTTGGGGTCCTAGAGTGATTTCCACGATTAACGAATCCCGGGGTGCGTTTACATGTCGGTCATCAACACTAACGGATTTGGCCGATTCTGGCACGTTCCATGGACTACTACTCAAAGTTTTTTGCTCCCAAAGCAATATCCATAGTTGTCGAACCACAAGTTGTGCTTACGTGTTGGTCGTCAAGACTCGCACTTTGGGCAGAGTCTTGCCCGTTTCTTTGACTATTACTCAGTTTTGGGGTCCCGAAATGATTTCCACGATTAACGAACCCCGGGTGCATTTACGTGTCGGTCATCAACACTCACACTTTTGGCCGATTATGGTCCGTTTCGTGGAATATTACTCACCGTTTTGGGGTCCCGAAGCAATTTCCATAGTTGTTGAACCCCAAGGTGCGCTTACGTGTCGGCCATCGACAGTCGCAGTTTTGGCCGATTCCGGCCCGTTTGTCGGACTATTACTCACCGTTTTGGGGTCCCGAACCGATTTCCATGGTTGTGAAACCCCAAGGTGCGCTTACGTGCCCGTCATCAACAATCGCAGTTTGGGCCGATTCTAGCCCATTTCTCCAAATATTAATCAGTTTTGGGGTTCCGGAGTGATTTCCACGATTGACGAACCCCGGTGTCTGTTTATGTGTCGGCCATCAACACTCACAATTTTGGCCGATTCTGGTCCGCTTCATGCACTATTAATCACCATTTTGGGGTCCCAGAGCGATTTCCACGATTGTCGATCCCCGGTTTGCGTTTACGTGTCGGTCATCAACACTCACAGTTTTGGCCAATTATGACCCGTTTCGTGGACTAATACTCAATGTTTTGGGGTCCCGGAGTGATTTCGACGATTGACGAACCCCGAGGTGCGTTTACGCGTCGGTCATCAACACTCACGTTTTAGCCCATTCTGGCTCATTTCATGGACTATTACTCATCCTTATGGGTCCCAAATCGATTTCCATGGTTGTCGAACCCCAAGGTGCGCTTACGTGTCGGTCATGAACACTCATAGTTTGGGCCGATCCTGGCCTATTTCTTGGACTATTACTCACTGTTTTGGGGTCCCGGCGTGATTTCCACGATTGACGAACCCCGGGGTGTGTTTACGTGTCGGTCATCAACACTCACAGTTTTGGCTGATTCTGGTCCGTTTCGTGGTCTATTACTCACTGTTTTTGGTCCCGGAGCGATTTCCACGATTAACGAACACCAGGGTGCGTTTACGTTCCGGTCACGAACACTCACAATTTTGGCCGATTCTGACCCGTTTCGTGGACTATTACTCATTGTTTTGGGGTCCCGAAGTGATTTGCACGATTAACGAACCCAGGGGTGCATTTATGTGTCGTCATCAACACTCACAGTTTTGGCCAATATTGGCCCGTTTCATGGACTATTACTCACTGTTTTGGGGTCCCGGCGTGATTTCCACCATTAACGAACCCGGGATGCGTTTACGTGTCGGACATCAACACTCATAGTTTTGGCCGATTCTGGCCCATTTCATGGACTATTACTCACCGTTTTGTCGTCCCAAAGCTATATCCATGGTTGTCGAACCCCAAGGCGGGCTTACGTGTTGGTCGTCAAGACTGGCAATTTGGGCCGATTTTGGCCCGTTTCTTAGACTATTACTCAGTTTTGGGGTCCCGGAGTGATTTCCACGATTGACGAGCCCCGTGGTGCGTGTACATGGAGGCCATCAAGACTCATAATTTTGGCCGATTCTGGTCCCATTTGTGCACTATTACTCACCGTTTTGCGGTCCCATAGCGATTTCATTGATTGATGATCCCCGGGGTGCATTTACGTGTCCATCGTCAACACTCATAGTTTTGTCCAATCCTTACCGTTTTGGGGTCCTGAAGCGATTTCCATAGTTGTTGAACCCAAGGTGCGCTTACATGTCGGGCATCAACAGTCGCAGTTTTGGCCGATTTTGGCCCATTTCTTGGACTATTACTCACTGTTTTGGGGTCCCAGAGTGATTTCCACGATTGACGAACCCCGAGGTGCGGTTTCGTGTCGGTCATCAACACATGCGGTTTTTGTCGATTCGGGCCCGTTTCATGGACTATTACTCACCGTTTAGGGGTCCCGAAGCGATTTCCATGGTTGTCAAACCAAAGGTCTTCTTACGTGTCCATCATCAACAATCGCAGTTTGGGCCGATTCTGGCTCGTTTCTTGGAATATTACTCAGTTTTGGGGTCCCGGTGTGATTTCCACGATTGACAAACTCCATTGTGCGTTTACGTGTCGGTCATCAACACTCACAATTTAGGTCGATTCTGGTCCGTATCATGCACTATCACTCACCGTTTTGGGGTCCCAGAGCGATTTCCACGATTGATGATCCCCGGGGTGCGTTTATGTGTACGTTGTCAACACTCACAGTTTTGGCCAATTCTGACCTGTTTCGTGTGCGTTTACGTGTACGTTGTCAACATTGTGCGTTTACATGTCGGTCATCAACACTCATGGTTTCGGCCGATTCTGGTCCGTTTCATGGACTATTACTAACCGTTTTGTGGTCCCAAAGCGATATCCATAGTTGTCAAACCCCAAGTTGTGCTTACGTGTTGCCGTCAAGACTCGCAGTTTGGGCCGATTCTTGCCCGTTTCTTGGACTATTACTCAGTTTTGGGGTCCCGAAGTGATTTCCATGATTGACGAACCCCAGGTGCGTTTACGTGTCGGTCATCAACACTCACAATTTTAGCTGATTCTGGTCCATTTCATGGACTGTTACTCACCGTTTTGGGGTCCTATAGCGATTTCCATGATTGATGATCCACGTGGTGCATTTACGTCTCCGTCGTCAACACTCACACTTTTGGCCAATTCTGACCCGTTTCGTGGACTATTACTCACCGTTTTGGGGTCCCGAAGCGATTTCCATAGTTATTGAACCCCAAGGTGTGCTTACGTGTCGGCCATCGACAGTCGCAGTTTTGGCCAATTCCGGCCGGTTTCTTGGACTATTGCTCACCGTTTTGGGGTCCCGAAGCGATTTCCATGGTTGTGAAACCCCAAGGTGCGCTTATGTGTCGGTCATCAACAATCACAGTTTTGGCTGATTCTGGCGTATGTCATGGACTATTAGTCACCATTTTGCCGTCCCTAATTGATATCCATGGTTGTCAAACCCCAAGGCGTGCTTACGTGTTGGTCGTCAAGACTCGCAGCTTGGGCCAATTTTGGCCCGTTTCTTGGACTATTACTCAGTTTTGGGGTCCTGGAGTGATTTCCACGAATGACGAACCCCATGGGGCGTTTACGTGCAGGCCATCAAGACTCATAATTTTGGCCGATTCTGGTCCCATTCGTGCACTATTACTCACCGTTTTGCGGTCCCATAGCTATTTCCATGATTGATGATCCC
Source organism: Aegilops bicornis (assembly GCA_021605145.1). Classification (NCBI taxonomy): domain Eukaryota; kingdom Viridiplantae; phylum Streptophyta; class Magnoliopsida; order Poales; family Poaceae; genus Aegilops; species Aegilops bicornis. The sequence continues at coordinate 14,471,049 of CM038672.1, forward strand.
CGAGGTCCGTTTACGTGTCCGTCGTCAACACTCACAGTTTTGGCCAATTCTGACCCGTTTCGTGGACTATTACTTATCGTTTTGGGGTCCCGAAGCAATTTCTATAGTTGTTGAACCCAAGGTGCATTTACATGTCGGGCATCAACAATCGCAATTTTGGCCAATTTTAGCCCGTTTCTTGGACGAACCCCGGGGTGCGTTTATGTGTCGGTCATCAACACACGCGGTTTTTGTCGATTCGGACCCGTTTCGTGGACTATTACTCACCGTTTTGGAGTCCCGATGTGATTTTCATGTTTGTCAAACCTTAGGTGCGCTTACGTGATCGTCATCAAGAATCGCAGCTTGGGCCGATTCTGGCCCGTTTCTTGGAATATTACTCAGTTTTGGGATCCCGGTGTGATTTCCATGATTGATGAACTCCATGGTGCGTTTACGTGTTAGTCTGCAACACTTACAATTTAGGTCGATTCTGGTCAATTTCGTGCACTGTTACTCAACGTTTTGGGGTCCCAGAGTGATTTCCACGATTGACGATCCCCGGGGTGCATTTACGTGTCTATCATCAACACTCACAGTTTTGGCCAATTCTGACCCGTTTCGTTGACTATTACTCACCTTTTGCGGTGCCGAAGCGATTTCCATATTTGTTGAATCCCAAGGTGCGCTTATGTGTCGGTCATCAACACTCACAGTTTGGCCGATTCTGGCCCGTTTCCTGGACTATTATTCACTGTTTTGGGGTCCCGGAGTGATTTCCACGACTAACGAACCCCGGGGTGCGTTTACGTGTCCGTTATCAACAATCGCAGTTTGGGCCGATTCTGGCACATTTCTTGGAATATTACATAGTTTTGGGGTCCCAGAGTGATTTCCACGATTTACGATCCCCGAGGTGCGTTTACGTGTCGGTCATCAACACTCACAATTTTGGCCGATTCTGGTCCGTTTCGTGCACTATCACTCACTGTTTTGGGTCCCATAGCGATTTCCACGATTGACGATCCCCATGGTGCGTTTACGTGTACGTTGTCAACACTCACAGTTTTGGCCAATTCTCACCTGTTTCGTGGACTATACTCACCTTTTTGGGGTCCCGAAGCGATTTTCATGGTTGTTGAAACCCAAGGTGCGCTTACGTGTCGGTCATCAACACTCATATTTTTGGCCGATTCTGGCCCGTTTCATGGACTATTACTCACTGATCTTGGGCCCCAGAGTGATTTCCATGATTAACGAACCCCGGGGCGCGTTTACGTGTCAGTCATCAACACTCACAGTTTTGGCTAATTCTGGCCCGTTTCGTGCTATTACTCACTGTTTTGGGCTCCCAGAGTGATTTCCACGATTAACGAACGGGTGCGTTTACATGTCGGTCATCAACACTCATGGTTTCGGCCGATTCTGGTCCGTTTCATGGACTATTACTAACCGTTTTGTGGTCCCAAAGCGATATCCATAGTTGTCAAACCCCAAGTTGTGCTTACGTGTTGCCGTCAAGACTCGCAGTTTGGACTGATTCTGGCCCGTTTCTTGGACTATTACTCAGTTTTGGGGCCCCGAAGTGATTTCCACGATTGACGAACCCTAGGGCACATTTACGTGTCCGTCATAAACACTCACAATTTTAGCTGATTCTGGTCCATTTGATGGACTGTTACTCACCGTTTTGGGGTCCTATCGCGATTTCCATGATTGATGATCCACGGGGTGCATTTACGTCTCCGTCGTCAACACTCACACTTTTGGCCAATTCTGACCCGTTTCGTGGACTATTACTCACCGTTTTGGGGTCCCGAAGCGATTTCCATAGTTATTGAACCCCAAGGTGTGCTTACGTGTTGGCCATCGACAGTCGCAGTTTTGGCCGATTCCGGCCCGTTTCTTGGACTATTACTCACCGTTTTGGGGTCCCGAAGCGATTTCCATGGTTGTGAAACCCCAAGGTGCGCTTACGTGCCCGTCATCAACAATCGTAGTTTGGGCCGATTCTTGCCCGTTACTCAGTTTTGGGGTTCCGGAGTGATTTCCACGATGGACCAACCCAGGGGTGTGTTTACGTGTCGGCCATCAACACTCACAATTTTGGCCGATTCTGGTCCGTTTCGTGCACTATTACTCACCGTTTTGGGGTCCCAGAGTGATTTCCATGATTGTCGATCCCCGGGGTGCGTTTACATGTCCGTCGTCAACACTTATTGTTTTGGCCAATTCTGACCCATTTCGTGGACTAATACTCACTGTTTTGGGGTCCCGGAGTGATTTCCTCGATAAATGAACCCCGGTGTGCGTTTATGTGTTGGTCATCAACACTCATGTTTTGGCCGATTCTGGCTCGTTTCATGGACTATTACTCATCGTTTTGGGGTCCCAAATCGATTTCCGTGGTTGTCGAGCCCAAGATGCGCTTACATGTCGGTCATGAACACTCACAGTTTGTGCCGATTCTGGCCTATTTCTTGGACTATTACTCACAGTTTTGGGGTCCCGGAGTGATTTCCACGATTGATGAACCCCGGGGTGCGTTTACGTTCGGTCATCAACACTCATAGTTTTGGCCGATTCTGGTCCGTTTCGTGGACTATTACTAACTGTTTTGGGTCCCGGAGCGATTTCCACGATTAACGAACCCCGGGGTGCATTTACGTGTCGGTCATCAACACTCACAGTTTTGGCCGATTCTGGCCCGTTTCGTGCACTATTACTCACTGTTTTGGGGTCCCGGTGTGATTTCCAGGATTAACGAACCCCGGGGTGCGTTTACATGTCGTTCATGGACACTCACAATTTTGGCCAACTTGACCCGTTTCATGGACTATTACTCACAGTTTGGGGGTCCAGAAGTGATTTGCACGATTAACGAACCCCGGGGTGCGTTTATGTGTCGGTCATCAACACTCAGTTTTGGCCGATACGGGCCCGTTTCGTAGACTATTACTCATTGTTTTGTGGTCGCGGCGTGATTTCCACCATTAAGGAACCCCGGGGTGCGTTTACGTGTCGGTCATCAACACTCACAGTTTTGGCCGATTCTGGCCCATTTCATGGACTATTACTCAACATTTTGTCGTCCCAAAGCGATATCCATGGTTGTCAAACCCCAAGCCGTGCTTACGTGTTGGTCGTCAAGACTCGTAGTTTTGGCTAATTCAAGCCCGTTTCGTGCTATTACTCAATGTTTTGGGGTCCCAGAGTGATTTCCATGATTAACGAATCACGGGGTGCGTTTACATGTTTGTCGTCAACACTCACGGTTTTGGTCTATTCTGGCCCGTTTCGTGGACTATTACTCACCGTTTTGTGGTCCCAAAGCGATATCCATAGTTGTCGAACCCCAAGTTATGCTTACGTATTGGTCGTCAAGACTCGCAGCTTGGGCCGGTTCTTGCCCGTTTCTTGTACTATTACTCAGGTTTGGGGTCCCGAAGTGATTTCCACGATTGACGAACCTCGGGTGCGTTTATGTGTCGGTCATCAACACTCACAATTTTTGCTGCCTCTGGTCCGTTACATGGACTATTACTCACCATTTTGGGGTCCTCTAGCGATTTCCATGATTGATGATCCCCGGAGTGCGTTCACGTCTCCGTCATCAACACTCACACTTTTGCCCAAATCTGACCAGTTTCGTGGAATATTACTCACCGTTTTGGGATCCCGAAGCAATTTCCATAGTTGTTGAACCCCAAGCTGCTCTTACGTGTTTGCCTTGATAGTCGAAGTTTTGGCCAATTCCGGCCCGTTTCTTGGACTATTACTCACCATTTTGGGGCCTGAAGCGATTTCCATGGTTGTGAGAGCCCAAGGTACGCTTACATGCCCGTCATCAACAATCGCAGTTTGGGCCGATTCTAGCCCGTTTCTCGAAATATTACTCAGTTTTGGGGTTCCGGACCACGATTGACGAACCCCGGGGTGTGTTTACGTGTTGCCATCAACACTCACAATTTTGGCCGATTCTGGTCCATTTCGTGCACTATTACTCATCATTTTGAGGTCCCAGAGCGATTTCCACGATTGATGATCACCGGGGTGCGTTTACGTATCCGTCGTCAACACTCATGGTTTTGCCCGAATCTGACTCGTTTTATGGACTATTACTCATCGTTTTGGGGTCCCGAAGCGATTTTCATAGTTGTTGAACCCAAGGTGTGCTTATTTGTCGGTCATCAATACTCACAATTTTGGCCGATTCTGACCCGTTTCATGGACTATTACTCATTGTCTTGGGGTCCCAGAGTGATTTCCACGATTAACGAACCCTGGGGAGCGTTTACATGTCGGTCACCAACACTCGCAATTTTGGCCGATTCTGACCCGTTTCGTGGACTATTACTCACTGTTTGGGGTCCAGATGTTATTTGCACGATTAACGAACCCTGGGGTGCGTTTATGTGTCGGTCATCAACACTCATAGTTTTGGCCGATACGGGCCTGTTTCGTGGACTATTACTCACTATTTTGGGGTCGCGGCGTGATTTCCACCATTAACAAACCCCGGGGTGCATTTATGTGTCGGTCGTCAACACTCATAGTTTTGGCCGATTCTGGCCCGTTTCATGGACTATTACTCACCGTTTTGGGGTCCTAGAGTGATTTCCACCATTAACGAACACCGCGGTGCATTTACGTGTCGGTCATCAACACTCACAGTTTAGGCCGATTCTGGCCCATTTGATGGACTATTACTCACCGTTTTGTCGTCCCAAAGCGATATCCATGGTTGTCAAACCCCAAGGCGTGCTTACGTGTTGGTCGTCAAGACTCACAGTTTGGGCCGATTTTGGCCCGTTTCTAGGACTATTACTCCGTTTTGGGGTCCCGGAGTGATTTCCACGATTGACGAACCCCGTGGTGTGTTTACGTGTAGGCCATCAAGACTCGTAATTTTGGCTGATTCTGGTCCGTTTCGTGCACTATTACTCACTGTTTTGCGGGCCCAAAGCGATTTCCATGATTGATGGTCACCGGGGTGCATTTACGTGTCCGTCGTCAACACTCACAATTTTGGCCAATTCTGACCGGTTTCGTGGACTATTACTTACCGTCTTGGGGTCCCGAAGCAATTTCCATAGTTGTTGAACCCAAGGTGCGCTTACGTGTCGGACATCAGCAGTCGTAGTTTTGGCCGATTTTGGCCCGTTTCTTGGACTATTACTCACTGTTTTGGGGTCCGAAAGTGATTTCCACGATTGACGAACCCCGAGGTGCGTTTACGTGTCGGTCATCAACACACACGGTTTTTGTTGATTCGGGCCCGTATCATCGAGAATTACTCACCGTTTTGTGGTCCCAAAGCGATATCCATAGTTGTCGAACCCCAAGTTGGGCTTACGTGGTGGTCATCAAGACTCGCAGTTTGGGCCGATTCTTGCCCGTTTCTTGGACTGTTACTCAGTTTTGGGGTCCCGAAGTGATTTCCACGATTGACGAACCCCGGGTGCGTTTACGTGTCGGTCATCAACACTCACAATTTTGGCTGATTCTGGTCCGTTTCATGGACTATTACTCACCGTTTTGGTGTCCTATAGCGATTTCCATGATAGATGATCCCCGGGGTGCGTTTACGTCTCCGTCGTCAACACTCACACTTTTGGCCAATTCTGACCCGTTTCATGGACTATTACTCCCCGTTTTGGGGTCCCGAAGCGATTTCCATAGTTGTTGAACCCCAAGGTGCGCTTACGTGTCGGCCATTGACAGACGCAGTTTTGGCCGATTCCGGCCCGTTTCTTGGACTATAACTCACTGTTTTGGGGTCCTGAAGCGATTTCCATGGTTGTGAAACCCCAAGGTGCGCTTACGTGCCCGTCATCAACAATCTCAGCTTGGGCCGATTCTGGCCCGTTTCTCAAAATATTACTCAGTTTTGGGGTTCCGGAGTGATTTCCATGACTGACGAACTCCGGGGTGTGTATACGTGTCGACCATCAACACTCACAATTTTGGCCGATTCTGGTCCGTCTCGTGCACTATTACTCACGGGGTCCCAGAGCGATTTCCATGATTGTCGATCCCCGAGGTGCGTTTACGTGTCGGTTGTCAACACTCGTCGTTTTGGGGTCCCGAAGCGATTTTCCTAGTTGTTGAAAACCCAAGATGCGCTTACGTGTCGGTTATCAACACTCATAGTTTAGGCCGATTCTGGCCCGTTTCATGGACTAATAGTCACTATTTTGGGGTCCCGGAGTGATTTCCACGATTAACGAACCCCGGGGTGCATTTACGTGTCGGTCATCAACAATCATGTTTTGGCCGATTCTGGCTCGTTTCATGGACTACTCATCGTTTTGGGGTCCCAAATCGATTTCCATGGTTGTCGAACCCCAAGGTGCGCTTACGTGTCAATCATGAACACTCATAGTTTGGGCCGATTCTGGCCCGTTTCTTGGACTATTACTCACTGTTTTGGGGTCCCTGAGTGATTTCCACGATTGACGAACCCCAAGGTGTGCTTACGTGTCGGTCATCAACACTCACAGTTTTGGCCGATTCTGGCCCGTTTCGTGGACTATTACTCACTGTTTTGGGTGCCGGAGCGATTTCCATGATTAACGAACCCCGGGTGCATTTACGTGTCGGTCATCAACACTCGCGGTTTTTGTCTATTCTGACTCATTTATGTGTCGAACCCCAAAGAGTGCTTACGTGTTGGTCGTCAAGACTCGAGGTTTGGGCCGATTCTGGCCCGTTCTTGGACTACTACTCTGTTTTGGGGTCCCGAAGTGATTTCAACGATTAACGAACCCCGGGTTGCGTTTACATGTCGGTCATCAACACTCAGAATTTTGGCTGATTATGGTCCATTTCGTGCACTATTACTCATCATTTTGGGGTCAGGTCGTGGAACTGTCACGTCAGATGTCCTCGTGAAAGGACTTAGTTGTGGAGCCATCGCAACTAGGAAGCTTGAAGGGGTTAATCGGGACAAGGGACACGAGAGGGTTTATACTAGTTCGGCCCCTTACGGTGAAGGTAAGGCCTACATCTAGTTGGGTTGGTATTGATGTTTCGATGACCAGGGAGCGAGATACGCTATGCCCGGTTCTCGATGAGTTGCTTTTCTTCCCCTAAGCCACCTCAGGTCGTCTCCTTATATACACGGGTTGACGCCCTGCGGCTTACAGAGTCCCGGCCGGCTCATAAACAGTGTCCGGCTCAGTGACTAGTTAAGTCTACCTTGTGATACAAGTCATATTATTATGGCGGTTTATTACAACGGGCCTTAAGTCGCCTGCGGTCCTTAAGCCCTCTATGAACCGCCATTTTCACCTTTTGTCTTGGGCTTCTCTCTGGTAAGTCTGTCTTCTTTGCGTAACCCGGCCCCTCCTGGGCGACTTACACAAATAGTTATATCCCCAACATTAGGCCCAGATTGATTTGAACCTGTTCATGTCAATCTTAAAATACCTTATGTAACTGTCCTTCAGTCTTTTGTCTTGCGCGAAGATTTTAACCCGCCGTGATGTCATCATCTGGATCCGGATTAAATCACCGTGACGTCATCTTCAATAAAACTTATTTTTTACTCCGTCATATCTTCCAACGGATCCTTGCCTTTACTGACCATCCCGAGAATCGAGGTGTCAGGGCCGCTGGATAATAAATTTTATCTCCTTGTTTCTCGCGCCACCTCAGTTATCCTCTCCTTATAAATAGGTGCGACCTCGGTCTCCCATTCTCCTCCTTCCAGTCATCTTCTTCCTCTCGCCTCCTCTCGAGCTCCGCCGCCGCCGCTGTCGAGCTTCCTGTCTTCACCGTCTCAGGCCGCTGCATCGACCTGGTTGGACCAGAGAAACGCGGCGAACCTCCGCAGCCCATCCAGATCTGTAAGTTCCCTTTTATTCCTTGCTTAGATCCGCATCAGGGCTTCTTCGAGTTCGTCAGAGTTCATCACCATTAGAGCCAAACCTCTGTTAGTTTTCCTCTTAGACTCCTCGTCTGATCTGAGAATGATATGATATGGCCGCGGTAGTTGTTTCCGCACTTGTTTTGGATAAAAAGCAGATCACTTTCTCTGTATAAAAGCCTCATTCGAGCCCATGAACACGTCTGCGTCACTTTTTTAGGTCTAGAAAACTTTCTTTTCAGAACAGACCCTTGATCTTAAATATCAGCAGAAAATTATGAAACCTGCTTTAATCACCCGGAAAAATTCCTTCTCTTAAATGCCTTTAAACACAACTGTCCATTTGTCCGGCTTAAATGAATGACACAGAACCTTAGTTGCTCCTCATGACCTGAAGAATTTTGAACTGCTCTTGATTCCTATAGCGGCTTAAATATCGTTGCACAGTCATCCTTATATCATTAAGCCCCTCATTCAGCCGCCACCTTGAATAATTAGGATTTTTCTCCCGGGTTAAAATTGAACCGGATCTTCTTATTTTGTCATAGGCCAACTGTTGTCATGGCTCCTAAGGCTACCAAGGCCCCTGTGACCTGCAATTGGGTCCCATCCATAGTTACCAAGAGTAAACTGGCTGAGTTCGTGAAATCTGGCCACCTGCCAAAAAAGGAGGTCATGTATTATCGTGTCCCTGGCCCGTCTGAAGAGAGGCCTCAACCCAAAGAAGGGGAGGTAATAATTTTTACAGATCATATGAGCCGGGGATTTGCTCCTCCCGGCTCAAAATTCTTCAGGGAGGTTTTGGATTTCTTTGACCTTAGACCTCAAGACATCAGGCCCAATTCCATGTCAAATATTTGCAATTTTCAAGTCTTCTGCGAGGTGTACCTGGGAGAGGAGCCAAGTCTGCTATTGTTCAGGGAACTTTTCTACATGAACCGGCAAAATGAACGTGCCAATGGGCCCAGTCTTGAGCTTGGTGGTATCTCGATCCAGCGACGGAGAGACTGCCTTTTTCCTTATGCTGAGCTGCCGAGTCACCCAAAATCTTGGAATCAAACGTGGTTCTACTGTCAGGACACTTCTCCGGCTGATGAGAAGCCTCTGCCCGGCTTTCGCGCCCTGCGCCTTGAGTCCAACCATCCGCTACCAGACAAACTGACGGCCGTTGAACGTCTGCCTCTTAATCCTACCATCAAGAAGATCAAAGCTCTCTTGGGAAACGGTTTAAACGGCATCGATCTGGTCCGAGTTTGGGTCTCTTGGCGAGTACTTCCATTAAGCCACCGTTCCGGCTTAATGTGTACCTATACAGGCGAAAAGGATGACCCATTACGCCATAGTCCTGACGACTTACCAGATGATGTGGTGGATGCTACGACCCAGTCACTGCTGAAGGAGGGCACTGTGACAAGTAATACCTTCGGCTTACTCCCCTTTTGCAAGAAGAACCCGGCCCCTGCAGTAAGTTATCAATCTTAATAGATACTCTTTGCTATATTATACCCTTTTTGGTACTTATAATTTTTATCCTTTTCCACAGGCCGATGATAACTTCTGGAAGGCCAAATATGACCATGAGGCTGCCAAACAAGCCAGGGCAACCAAGAAAATCGAGAGGAAAGCCGCCAAGACGGGAACCTCAAAAAAGAAGAAACCCAGCGCCTCCGATTTGCTCAAATTGGATGACTCTTCTTCAGATGAGGAAGAGGTACTCCCTTATTCTCTTAACTCCTTTGTTATTATGTTATTGACATTTCCGCCTTTTAGGAGGATACAGGGAACAGCCAAGCTCCTGGCGAAGAGGTAACTATAATCTCCTCCGACTCAGAGCCTTTGCCAAAGCACAAAACCCGACGGGTGACCCGGAAAGTAAGATTTTCACATCCTCTAGCTTATCAAGATCCTCAATTTCTTTTGAAGCAACAACAGTTTGAAAGCTAGAGGCAGACCCGGACCAACAAGGATGCAGAACTCTCTTCCGGCTTACCCGACGTAAGCAGGAAGTCGGACTGAGGTCATCTCCGATTTACGTTCTGTTTATCCTTTGGCGGGTTTAAATTTTTTTGAAGGTTAAGACAGTAGGAAAGGCTCCTACTGCATGTATATATCAACAAACAAAAGAACAGTTACATGGTGATTTTTACAAAGGAGTAAGTGGATGGGGGGTGGGGGCGAAGGGTTAGAGGAAAGACTCAGTCCTGACTATGTTGAGGCAGACTCTGCAAGAAGGAGGAGACAACATGTCTCTTTTCACTAGGCAGTCTATATCTAATATTGCAAAAGTCTTCCTTGAATCTGTTGAACCAAGAATGGATAGAGGGTGTCACACGTCTAAAGTAATTAAGTAATTATTATTGCTCTCCTTCCAAAGGCTCCAAGCAGCAGTGAGGAATATTTCCATGATCATTTTCCTTGGGTATTGTGCCTTCAGGTTCTCCACTAGCTGCAATCTATCTCCATGTGTAGCCCAAGATATGCGTAGTAAGCTCCAACATTCCTTACTGAAGGTACAATGGAAGAAGAGATGCTCCACCGTTTCTTCAATGTGCTGCCCGCAAAGAAGACAGTCAAAGTTGTTACCAATATTGTAGTGACGCCGTTTGAGTATATTCCTCGTGTTGAGCCGGTCCGAGAGTAAGAACCAACCAAATACTTTGATCTTGGGTATGCATTTAGTCTTCCAGAGCCACTTGAAAGCCACGTGCGCAACCACATCTCGGAAAACAAACTGATATTATTGTTATGAACAAAGTTGATCCCCAACAATAGGACCAGACATCGTCACGATCTTCCAAAGTTACCGCCGTCAAATCAGCTTGGAGAAGCTTGAGTTCGTCATGATCTTGTATCGACAGTGGTAGTTGAAAGGTTTCGTGGAGGGCGTGGGCAGTCAAGAACCCATGCACAGACAAGTCCTCATTAAGGACATAAGAGAAAGCGCGTGGATATTGCTCCGCCAAGAGGGACTGGTTCCAGTTATCTTTCCAGAATAGGACAGAATCGCCACGTTTGACCTGTACCTCGGTAATGCCACGGTAGATTGGCATAAGATTTGCAAGGTCACGCCACCAAAAAGAGCTACAACTGTCCGAAGCATGTGGGATGCAGTCAGCATAGTAGGTTTCCCAAATGAGCCGAACCTGTGGGACATCCATTACATTGTAGAATTTATGCAGGAATTTGAGCAAGAGCGCATCATTTTGAATTTTAAGGTCAAGGATGCCCAAACCACCACACTTTTTTGGTTGACATACCATGTCCCAAGCAGCCAAAGAGTTCTGTTTATCCCCATCCACCGTGCGTTTGTTCCAGAGGCAGTGTCTACGGATTTTATCAAGTTGAGCAAGTATCTTGGGCGGCAATCTGAGAGTCCCCATTGGATAGATAGCCATCGAGGTGACGAGCGAGTTGACCAAAGCAAGCTTGCCCGCATAAGACATTAAGGACATTGCAGCGGTGATTTTCCTTTCTGCTTACAAACGGCGTCAGATCAAGGACAGAAGGCCGGGTGGTGCCAAGGGGCAGACCGAGATAAGTAAAGGGCATGTTGGCCTGCGTGCACCCAAAAAGATTGGCCAAGTCATTGCATTTGGTCGGCGGTGTATTAATTGACACAAGCGTGGATTTTTGGAAGTTGATCTTCAAGCCAATTGAGGTGGCATAATCTTCGAGGATAAGCTTGATCCTAGCTGCTTGGTCCATGCAGGCTGGGAGGACAATAATTGTGTCGTCAGCGTATTGGATTACAGGGTATTTAGCGTCACCAGTAGGAGGGATGGGGTGTGTGATCAAACCCTTCTAGAGTGCTGTGTTGATAGCACTTTGAAGTAGATCAGCGGCAAGGACGAAAATCAGGGGGGACATCGGATCACCTTGACGAACACCACATTTACACAAAAACTGTCGACCTGTCACCCCATTCAATAACACAGAAGATTTACCTGATGAGAAGATACTCTCCATCCAAACCAACCATTTGGGCGGGAACCCCATGTTCTTCAAAATAAGTAGCATGGCAGAATGCTCGACCGTGTCAAAAGCCTTCGCAAAGTCTAGTTTTAGGAGAACAATCTCTCGTTTGGAGGCCTGACACTGGTGAATATATTCGAACGCCCAGCCTAGGCAATTATGGATCGATCGGCCACGAAGAAAACCATATTGGTCTCGGTGCACAATGCGGAGGATAATTTTTTGGAGCCTATTCGCCAAGATTTTAGTGATCAACTTTAAACAGCAGTTAAGAAGTGTGATTGGTCGGAAGTCGTTAACACATTCAGGCGAGTTAACCTTGGGGATTAGAGTGATGAAATCTGCATTAATGCTTTGAAGATCGAGGCCGCCTTGATGAAACTCATCACAAAGAAGATAAAAATCATTTTTAATGATCGGCCAGCATGCTTTTAAGAAGGCCCCATTAAAGCCATCAGGGCCAGGTGCCCGATCAGGTGGCATTTCAGACACGACATCATCAATTTCTTTGCGAGCGAATGGTGCAATTAAATCCGAGATATCCACGTCCTTCTTCAGCAAAGTTTCTAAGTTGAACTTCATAGGCTGAGGATTAGCTTGACCCATTCTTCCTTTGAATGCTTCAAAAAGAATGGACTCTTTCCCTGCATGGTCATTGATTTCCACTCCAGTAGAGGTTTTGAGCGAACTAATGCAGTTTCTTCTAAAGCACTCGGTGGCAATAGTTTGGAAGAATTTGGAATTCTCGTCCCCAAATTGAATCCATCTGATCGTACACCTCTTATTCCAATAATCCTTTTGAAATTGCAGAAGACGGAGCAAGTGATTTTTGAGAATGCATCTAATGTTTCTTTCGAGTGTGGTCAGAATCCAGCGGTCCTCAATGTTGTCAAGTTCCAAGAGAGCTTTATTCGTGTTTTCAATGGCTATTTTAAGGCGGGAAATTTTTTTACTCCATTGCTTGAGAGCATGACGAACTGACTTGAGCTTTTGTCCGATTCTAGCCGCACAATTATGGTTTTTATTGAATCTGATAGGTTTGTTCCAAGCGTGTTCTACTACCTCCATAAACCCAGGATGAGCAAGCCAACATGTTTCAAACCTGAAGAGTTTGCTTTTTGGGATTGAAGTTTGGATAACGACAGAACATGAAGTATGGTCAGAAACAGGTTTGCCAAGTGGATTCACCAAGGTGTTGGGGAAGGTGGTAGTCCAGTTCAACGTGGTGAAGAACCAATCGAGTTGCTCCAGGAGCGGCTGTAGTTGCATATTTGACCATGTGTAAGCACGCCCCTTGATGGGTAGTTCAGTGAGGTTTTGTTCCCGAATAAAGTCGTTAAAAGTGAACATATCTTGGACGTTCGCACCTGGTTTGTTGCGGTTATCAGGTGAACGAATGTAATTGAAATCGCCTAATAATAACCAGTCTTCAGCAGCAGGTATATTCATATCAAAAAGCCAATTTGTGAACGTAACACGATGCTCACCCTGACAAGGGCCATAAACGTTAACGAGCTTCCAACAATGATTGGACTGCGTGGATGTGAATTCGACACCAAGAGCGAATTGTTCAGATAAAAAGACCCGGCCTGTAAAGATACTGCTATTCCAAACCGTGATTATTCCCCCTGATGCTCCTTGCGATGGGATGTACGCAAACTGATCAAAACGTCGAGGGAAAATTGATTTCAAGACAGCAGAATCAAAGAAAGGCATTTTAGATTCCTGCAAACATACGATCGCGCATCCACTAGTATTGATCGCATTACCAAGCGCTAAATGTTTATCAGGCACATTAAGACCGCCTACATTCCAGCATAGCACGTTCCAGTTACGCAAAAGCATTGAGAAACAAATCAAGTTTCAGCAGCAACAAAAGCAAAGATAAACGGATCAAGCTACTTTTCAGTGAGGGCCAAAGTAGATAGTTCTTCAGCAGGTATCGCGCAGAGATTGATGCCAATTGCCTGCATAGTAGGGATGGATGTGGGCAGAGGAGCTGCAGCGTCATCATCATCCCCAGAAGGAGGCACTGAAGCTCCAACAGCAGCAGAAGGGATTATGCGAGGCTTGACTTTAGACTTGGTAGGGCGAGCATCAGAAGGTTGAGGAACCTTAAATCCATTGTATTTGTTGTTCCTGGTACTGCAACGCAGAGTGGAGTATCAACAGGAGCTGGCATCTTACCTTTGCGTTGCTTCTGAGTCTGATTAACAGTGTTCAGGCCACCCTGATCTTCAACTGACATGGCCATTGAGGTGCTTGAAGTAGCCAGCAGAGCTGGAGCAGAGATGCCGTCAGAAGAGATCGAGAGAGCAAGTTGGTGAACCTGCTGATCAACCACAGAGAGACTTGGCGCCACCAAGGGTTCAGATGGCTCCCAGGTGAGAAGCAGAGGCGGCGTGGCTGAAGGCACATGAGAGTCCAAAACCAAATGTGCCTCAGGAAGGGCAGACAGAACAGGCTCGGACATAACAAAAGCAGGTACATGTTGACTTGTTAGCTTTGAAATCTGAATATTCCCCCCAGTCATAGAAACCTGAAACTCCACCTGGAATGAGTTCTGCAGCATGCCCAGACCAGAGCGCCAAGGCCCAAAAGAAGCCATCATCGGGCGAAGGGCTGAGAAAATAGCATTAAGGCTCAAGGCGGGGATGGTGTTCTCCAACAGTAAGGCCATGAGAGCATCTCCATTAGTCGAGAGGCCAAAACGCAGACCATGGTTATGGAGTTCCACAGAAATCGTGAGCGAATCGTCAATCGAAGGAGCAACCGCAGACACCTGATCAGGAATCACCAACAGATCAAAAGCAGAGCTGTCAAAATCAGTCTCAGTCTCTTCAGAAGAAGTGATGGAGTCATGCCACGCCTGCATAGCATTGTCAGAGATGTTATTGTCAGGCACAACACTGCCTTTGCACTTGCGCACTCGAGCAGCGAGCCATGCTTGAAAGTTCATCAGATACGGTGGCAGTTGGGGCAGAGGAGGAGGAGCCGGCGCAGGCCAAGCGCCCCATCCTGCATTGTCCTGATCCTGTAGCACATCAAGCTCAACTGGGGCGCCATTTGGAGGTGTTGCATTCTGCACGAACTAATTGTGCACTTGCTGCTGATACAATTGTTCCGCAGTCAGGTCCGGGCCAAATTGGGGGTGCGGGATGCCATCAGGTGGTGGGGGTTCCTCACCGGCAGGCAGAACTTCAGGCAAAAGACCATTCCAATCATTGCTCCGGAGGATTGTGATCTGCACCGTCCAGCAGTCGCGAGCCCCACCGAGCTGCCAAACGACAAAGCTTTTTGGCACCAGGTTCAGACGCAAAATTCTAGCTTGGATTAACATGAAGCGACGATCTTGGCGGGGGTTATACCAGGAAACCAGAGCACCGAAACCACCAAGCGACTTATTAATGTAATAATCAGTCTGATAATCATAGGGGAAACCAAAGTACATCAACCAGATCACCGGACCGAAGGAAGTTGTGCGACGATTTAGTGCTTCATTGTGAGGAACGAAGGTGATAAGCATATCTTCGTCCTCAAGCTCTAAGGGAGTGGCAACTGCAGTATCTCTGATGAAAGAGTCCGAAAATCCAAAAATCCCTATTCCGAACGGATGATCACTAACTTCAGTAGTGAAAAGCTGGGCCTCATGAAGCAAACCTCGCACGGCATGGCGGATGATGGCGCGGCGATGCAGAGGAACGTAATGGCTGGTCTCCGCAATTGCCAGAAAGTCGTGGTTGAGCGGCGGAAGAGGCCCGGCCACCATGCCACTACGGACAACTCGATCCGCCGGACCTTGTTCGACGGCAAATACGGGCGGGAGGAACGGCACCAGGTTGAGGGTGTAGTTCGCCATGGTGGTGGTGCTGCGGATGGAGAGCAACTGAGGTGATGGGGGTGGCAGTGTTGACGAATGGCTGAGGCAGGGCGGTGGCGTTTGAGGAAGCCGAGGAGAAGAGGAAGCGTGAGGGGCAATTTTGGTAGGTTGGGGACTTTTAGGGATCCACTGCCATCGTTCACGCCACCTTTGGAACGACGGGATTGAGCCACGTGCCCATAGTGGCTGCATGCCTCGCATCGGACGGCCATGTTGCGGGTACGTTTATGCACAGGAGCGACCGGAACAACGGAAAAACTGGGTAGATTGATATTATGGGGCTTGACGGCATCAACCAATCCAAATTGTTCCCGATTAAACCGAGTCAGGCAATTACCTACCTTATGATCAGGTGCTGAGCATTTAATGCAAATCAATCTAGCCGGGCATTGAATCTTAGGATGACCCCCATTGTAAGCAACGAGCGCACAAAACCGCCCAATTAGTAGCAAGGGTGGTAATTTCCTCCTCAGAATAGAACGCTTGGGCCAAATCAGCCTTATGCTGGGCCAAGAGTTTAGGGGGCCAAATAGAATGGGCCGGGGCGTATTTGAGCGCAGAAGTAAGGAAACACTGCGGTGGTACAGGATATTGAGCATTAATGGGGCATTTAAACAGACCCAAATGGAGACACACCGGGTTATGCTCTTCCTCCAATTTCGCATCCCGCGGATATTTCTTCATTAATGAGATCCTCGGTGAATCCTGAATTATAGGCTCCTCATTCCGTGTTACCAAAAAAGATCCAAATTGAATTTGAATCTCATGTGTGTTCTTCGGGATGGATGAAGAAGAAGAAGCTTCCTTAGCATTATTGTTGGAGAAAACCATACGATCCATGGGAACCAAAGAAAATTTGCCAAGCTCATAAGAAGAATCCTTCCCAGAGGGGTGAGGTTTCAGAAATTGCAAATCCGATTTGATAGCCATTGGGTGTCGAGCTGAAATTTCTGGTAATTCCTCATCAGCATGCCAAGTATCATTAGACGTGTAAACCCGGGCAGAACCTCCCTTGAACAGGTGGAAATGACAAATAAAGTCCAGCCAAATGCGATCCTTAAGACCGTCAATAAAATGACCCACCTTATTATTGGCCACCGAGAAACGAAACACACGGGGTTTGATCTTGTGCACGCAAAAACCAACACTAATGCCTCCAATGCAGCATTGAAGAGCAATACCCACAGATTCTTCATGGAGAGAAAAGGAGGCCGAGGAGAAAGAGACAACTAGGAAGAATTCCTTGTCGCCTCGGGAGGGAGAAAAATGCACCGTAGAACCGAATTTCCTTCTCACCTGGTCCGCAAGGGCTAAGCCAGAGGCAAAATCCCAATGCAAAAGGCCTTCCATCTTGATTCACCTTAGAGATCGCCATGAATTTGGGTGGAGCAGGTGGGAGAGGAGAGGACAGGGAGAGGAGAGGCGGGTTTAATTCGTCAACCTCTCAATTCATCTGACTCCAATTATCAGGATACCTCTCTTCCTCCGGCGAGTCTATGCAATCCAACATGCCGGCTTTCAAGACTGCCCCTAGGTAATATACCTTTGTTATCTTTATGCTCTGCCTAGTTCATATTTTGTACTCACCCTTCTGTTTTGTCCACAGCGTGCAGGTGAAGCCCAGTAAGAGGGCAAAAAGGAACAAGCCATCCGAAGGCCCGGTTGCAACTGAGCCGGAAATCGGAACAGCTGCCCCTGACATTTCTACTCATCAACCGCCGCCTGAACCGGCACATGAAATTCCAGCGCCATCTTCTGACCCGCCTGCTGAAGATACCTTCAACAGCCCTGATAACCCGGAAATTCCTAGCCCGGTCAAGACGACTGACCCGGAGGTTGAAATTGTGAAAAGCCAGTTTGTTGAACCGGGGCGGACTACTGTTCTTGCCAGATGCACTGCCAAAGAAGAACTTGTCGAACGCCGGAAGACCAAACAAGACATCGATGATTATGCTCACTTAAGCATTAGTGATATAGTCTCAGGCTATCTGAATCAAATGCATAACAGCCGCGACTTACTGTATCAGCCCCCAAGTCTACTGCTTATGAAAATATGCTGTAGACTTAGATACCTGCTTATTGTTAGTTCATCCGGTTTAAAAGAAAATATATTTAACCCGGTCATAATATGATAACTTGTAACGTGCGATACACATTAGCCCCCAAGTGTCAAGTATCTTTACTTGTAAAGTGCTTGAGACTTGAATATACATACTCCGGCATTATAAATAAAAAATTTCGTCAGCATACATTAGCCCCCAAGTGTCAAGTGTCTTTGCTTGCAAAGTGCTTGGGACTTAATGATATCTTACCATAACCTTAATTATGACCCGGCATCAACGCAGGCCTTCACCAGTCAATTTGGGTCGGAGATTGCTGACCTGAAGACTCGTCTGGCACCCCAAGAACGTGAAATTCAAAAGGCCAACTCCAAATTTTCATTCAGCATCTATGAACAAGAGAAATTGAAAAAGAATTTTGATGTGGAGAAGAAAATCTGGGCAGATGAAAAGGCCTCACTGGTGACCCGGGCCGAGACAGCAGAAGCAACTCTTGCCGAAGCAACCGCCAAGCTGTCCGGCTTAAAACGCCAGATATCTCAAATGGTCGCAGCAATCTTTGGTAAGTTACTATGCATAATCATGAATATCACCATGGTTCCTTTGATGACTATTTCAAGTATTATCGCCGGCTTACCTTATATGTATAAACGCAGGCCCCAGGAGCACAAACCTCAAGCAGAATATGCTGATCAAGCTTAAGGCGGTGTACACTCTGGTGGAACAGCTATACACCGGGTCACAACGTGCTTTAGCCGTTGTGGCTTTATCAAATGATGCTCCTTATCTCCTGCAGGATGTGCTTAAACGGCTGGCGGTGTTACCTCAACAGATTCAAGAGCTAAGGCGGGCATTTGCTAGAACCGGGGCCATAGCCGCCTTAAGCCGGGCCAAAGCGTTGCTTCCAGAGTTAAGACATGGCAAACGTTGCTCTTGGATATCCCAGCTTGAAGGAGGATGGCTCTGTATTTGATGAATCAGACTTCACCGCCTGTGTGAGGGTCGTACGTCCTGTGGCCACCATCATTGGCAACGATATTGATCTTACCAAGTATCAGCCGGGTTATGACAACGAGAACCGGAGGATTCCAACTCCTCATTATGATGATGTCAGCCTGATTCCTCCAACTCGTAAGCATACCTTTGCTCCTGAAGTTGACCCAGCCGGTTTAATAGATGATGAAGCTGAATTTGAAGCTTTAAGCGGCATTGACTGGACCTCGTCAACCTTCCGTGACAAAGCATCGACGGAGAGGCGGAGAAGGATAACCCGGAATCTTCAAGCCCACCAAAGGAGTAACTACTTTGGTACTATGTCTTTGAAAAAATGATGCTTCATTATTCAGACTCGGGGAGTCTTGTAATAGGGTAGAAAAACCTCTTAACTCTGTCATGCCTTCGCGCATGTTTGTGGTGCTTAATATTGTCATAAGCCGCTATCGTTATATACTTCCGATTTATGTTAATTGCTCCTTGACGTCCAAAACGTTCTTGCTTTATCCTGCGATCCTTTGATAATCTTTCCTGCTGATATGATGCTCACCTGGTACTAATAACCTGGTGTGACCAATATTAAACCGGAAAGATAAAAAACATCTCATAATGCTTTTCACAAGGTCTCAGGATAACCAAAATAATTTACAGGCTTCTGATTCAAATACGACCAGTAAACCATTCCAAAGGGGTTAAGCTAAGATTCGGATATGATCATATAGCCCCCAGTGGCTTGGCGATGCCGATCAAATGGGTATCGACAGCTATGTTCTCTTTGGTTCGAATACGACCTATGTTTGAACAGGAAGCCCCCAAGTGACCATAGGATTTGTTTAATGACGCTGATTCGTATACGATCCACGTCAGACCCAAAGGGGTTAAGCTATGATTCAAATATGATCAAGAAGCCCCCAAGTGGGTTTGGCAGTATGCCGATCAAGCGGGTATCAACAGCTATGTTCTCTTTGGTTCGAATACGACCTATGTTTGAACAGGATCCCCCAAGTGACCATGGCTAGATTCAGATATGATCATAAGCCGGACCAAAGGGAAAGCCGGATTCAGATATGATCCACTCCCTGTTGGTAATGTCCATCACCTGATAAAGAAGACATAAAAACATTGTTTATGGGAAAAACGATGGAGGTCCTGCTTTATTGCTTTATATAATATATACATTGCTAAAAAAGTAAAACATATGTATTCTGAAAGCCGGTGGCTCAAGTATAGTAGGGCCAAAGATGAGCTATGTTCCACGGCCGGCGGGTCTCCTCCTCCGACTTACGTGAATCTTTGTGTTCTCGAACATCGATGAGGTAGTAGGACCCGTTGTTCAGGTTCTTGCTGACCACAAAGGGTCCTTCCCAAGGAGGGGATAGCTCGTGCATATCAGGCTGATCCTGGATGAGCCGGAGCACCAAATCACCTTTTTGAAAGGCTCTGCTCTTGACCCGGCAGCTGTGATAACGGCGCAGGTCTTGCTGGTAAATCGCCGAGCGGGCTATTGCCAAATCTCGCTCCTCATCAAACAAGTCAAGTGCATCTTGACGAGCTTTTTCATTATCGGCCTCAACGTAAGCCGCCACACGGGGTGAATCATGCCGGATGTCACTTGGCAGAACCGCCTCTGCTCCGTACACCATGAAGAAAGGTGTATAACCTGTAGATCTGTTGGGCGTTGTGTTGATGCTCCATAGCACAGAGGGTAACTCCTCCACCCAACAACCCGGAGTGCGCTGCAAGGGAACTAAGAGCCGGGCCTTGATACCTTTCAAGATCTCTTGATTAGCTCTCTCTGCTTGACCATTAGATTGAGGGTGAGCAACAGCCGAAACGTCGAGCCGGATGTGCTCTCGCTGAAAAAACTCTTCCATGGCACCTTTGGAGAGATTAGTACCATTATCTGTTATAATGTTGTGTGGGAAGCCAAAATGAAAGATCACCTTTTTCATGAACTGAACCGCCGTGGTTGCGTCACACTTACTGATCGGCTCTGCTTCAACCCACTTGGTGAATTTATCCACTGCCACCAACAGGTGTGTCTTCTTATCCTTAGACCTTTTGAAAGGTCCAACCATGTCAAGCCCCGGACATCATAAACGACCAAGTAATTGGAATCATCCTCAATTCTTGAGCCGGCACATGAGCTCGTCGTGAGAATTTTTGACATCCGTCACATTTGCTGACCAGATCCTCCACATCAGCATGAGCCATCAGCCAATAGAAACCATGACGAAAAGCCTTGGCCACCAGAGATTTTGAGCCGGCATGATGACCACAATCTCCTTCATGAATCTCACGAAGTATCTCCTGACCCTCCGCGAAACGCAACGTTGAAACGCCCCAGTGACGCCTGCGGTGATGCAACTCGCCATGAACAATTGTCATGGATTTGGACCGCTGACGATTTGTCTTGCCAAGGTCTCGATCCTCGTGCAACTCTCCCCGGGTCATATAGGCCAAATCTGGGACTGTCCAACTGGGATGGCGTGGAGAGCCGCCACCGGTGTGCCTCCGGTCCGCACGGCTAGCTCTTCCTCTGTGGGCACTCGACAGAGGGTTATGCAAGATGTCAAGAAAGGTGTTAGGCGGCACCGGCTTACGCCGAGACCCCAAAGCTTAAAGCATCACCGCCTCATTCTTCCTTCGATCAATGTGCTCTACTTGATAACCTTTGAAGTGCCCTGCCACCGCATCAACCTCACGATGATAAGCCGCCATAAGGGGATCCTTGGAGTCCCACGTGCCTGACACCTGTTGAGCGACGAGGTCTGAATCGCCCAAGCACCTTACCCGGCTCAAATTCATCTCTTTGGCCATCCGGAGACCATGGAGTAAAGCCTCGTACTCAGCTGCATTATTAGTACAGGGAAACATAAGCGAGAGCACATAGCAAAATTTCTCACCTCGGGGGGAAGTTAAAACGACTCCAGCCCCCAAGCTTTCCAACTGCCTGGACCCATCAAAGTGAATAGTCTAATACGTGTTATCTGGTTTCTCCTCAGGTGCCTGCAACTCTGTCCAATCATTGATAAAGTCCACCAAGGCTTGAGACTTGATAGTCAGACGGGCATATACTTTAGACCATAAGGCCCAAGCTCAATAGCCCACTTAGCGATCCGTCATGTGGCCTCCCTGTTTTGAATTATGTCTCCCAGAGGGGCTGAACTCACCACCGTTATAGGATGACTTTGGAAGTACTGCTTCAGCTTCCGGTTTGCCATGAACACACCATAAACAAGTTTCTGCCAATGTGGATACCTCTGCTTAGACTCAATGAGCACCTCACTGATATAATAAACCGGTTGTTGAACCGGATGCTCCTTGCCAGCTTCCTTACGCTCCACCACGATGGCAACACTGACCACTCGTGAATTAGCAGCCACATACAACAGCAATGGCTCTCTGTCAATGGGAGCCGCAAGAACCGGTGGTTCAGACAATTGCCTCTTCAAGTCTTCAAAGGAAGCATCGGCAGCATCATTCCAGACGAAGGTGTCTGTTTTCTTCATCATCTTATACAGAAGTAAGGCCTTCTCCCCTAACCGGCTTATGAACCGGCTTAAAGCGGCAACACGACCCGCCAGGCGCTGAACATCATTGATACACGCCGGCTTAGCCAGAGAGGTAATCGTCGTGATCTTCTCCGGATTAGCTTCAATGCCTCTGTTTGACACCAGAAAACCCAAAAGCTTGCCCGCAGGTACACCAAACACACACTTGGTCGGGTTAAGCATCATCTTGTAAACCCGGAGATTGTCAAAGGTCTCTCTCAAGTCAGATATCAAGGTTTCCTTTCCTCTTGACTTCACCATGATGTCATCCACATAAGCTTGAACATTACGCCCGCTTTGATTGTGCAGACAGTTCTGTACGCATCGCTGATAAGTTGCCTGGGCGCTCTTGAGTCCAAACGGCATAGATACATAACAGAAGGCCCCAAACGGAGTGATGAAAGTTGTCTTCTCCTGGTCCTTAACTGCCATCTTGATCTGATGATAACCAGAGTAAACATCCAAAAAGCTCAAACGTTCACAACCCGCCGTAGCATCAATGATTTGATCAACACGGGGGAGAGCAAAGGGATCAGCCGGACAAGCCTTGTTTAAGTCTGTGTAATCCACACACATCTGCCAAGTGTCGTTCTTCTTGAGCACTAACACCGGGTTAGCCAACCACTCCAGGTGAAAAACTTCAACAATAAACCCAGCTGCTAAGAGCCGGGCGACCTCTTCCCCAATAGCTTTCCGTCTCTCTTCGTTGAACCGCCGGAGAAACTGCCTGACCGGCTTATACTTCGATCAATATTGAGAGTGTGCTCAGCGAGTTCGCTCGGTACACCCGGCATGTCAGAAGGTTTCCATGCAAAGATGTCCCGATTCTCACGGATGAACTCGATGAGCGCGCTTTCCTATTTAGGATCCAAATTGGCACTGATACTGAACTGCTTAGAGGCGTCTCCTGGGGTAAAGTCAACAAGCTTTGTCTCAGCGGCCGATTTAAACTTCAACGCCGGGTCATGCTCAGTAGTTGGTTTCTTGAGGGAGGTCATATCCGCCGGGTCAACATTGTCTTGATAAAATTTGAGCTCCTCCGCGGCACAGGCAGTCTCAGCGTAAGCCGCGTCGCCTTCTTCACATTCCAAAGCCACCTTTCGACTCCCATGCACAGTGATGGTGCCCTTGTAACCCGGCATCTTGAGCTGTAAGTAAACGTAACACGGCCGTGCCATGAACTTAGCATAAGCCGGTTGCCCAAACAAAGCGTGATATGGACTCCTGATTTTAACCACTTCAAACATCAATTTCTCAGCCCTGGAATCATACTCATCTCCAAAGGCTACCTCCAATTCAATCTTGCCAACTGGGTAAGCCGACTTGCCTGGAACCACCCCATGGAAAACAGTGTTGGATGTTCTCAGATTCTTCTCAGTCAACCCCATACGCTGGAAAGTCTCATAATAGAGGATATTGATGCTGCTACCTCCGTGTCGGTGTAGTGAAAACCAGGGCTACACTAACCGCCGGGCATGGGCCATGACTGTATGCAATTACACTAAAGAGGATCCATCTTCGCCGACAAGCGCTACATCGGCAAGCAAGACTCAAGCCACCTTCCCAGCAAGGAGCATCCTGCCCTGCCAGGGAGGACATATACAAGGCAAAAAGAAGCAGCCAAGCCTGAGAACCAGAAGACAAGACGGCTGCAAGGCTCCTTGCCGAGGATGCCCACGAGGCCCCGGCAAGGCCCCTTGCGGAAGACGGCCGCAAGGCCCCAGCAAGCCTCTTGCCGAGGGTGCTCACAAGGCCCCGACAAGACCCTTGCCGGGAAGATACGCAAGACCGCGACAAGCCCTTGCCGAGGACATCGGTGGGGCCGCGGCCAGGCCCACACCTACCAAGACTCCACCATCGTCCCCATGCGGTTGCCAGCTTGACCAGCTAAGCAGGCACCCGCGTGGCAACGTGCGGTCTCTACACCGATCCAGCAAGCTCCTGCGTGGTGGCATTCAAGTCTTCCTGAAGACTCCACCATCCGCGCCAGCCCAGCAACTAGCCAACGTGGCGCTACAACGCCTCGTCGTGGACGCTGGCCAAGGCCAAAGCGAGGCAGCGGCCTGGGACGAGCTTCCTTGTCGCCCCCGATAAAGCAAGAGGACGCATAAGCGGCGCATTGAATGCGTTTGTCCTGTGATGTCAGCGATAAGCTTGTACATCGTAGATACCTTCCACCTCATGTGTGCCACCGTGGCACCCTTTGACATATAAAAGGAGGCCCGAGGCGTACTGTGGAAGGGGGGGATGGGTCCGGACCCTCAAAGGATTCCGCTTTTTGGAGCTCCTCACGCCCCATTGCTAGTTCAAGAACACAGATAAACAAACCACCAAAGCAGGAGTAGGGTTTTACGCATCCTCGCGGCCCGAACCTTGATAAGGAAACCGTGTGCTATATGTTTGATCCGCTCTTCTCACGACCCCGCGCCCCGCGACCGTAGTAGGTATTCTTGTGATCCCATAGGTGTCGTTCCCACCGACATCTTTGGCGCGCCAAGTAGGGGGCGCAGTTGTGAGAATCCGGTCTAGCAGTTGACCCAGCTGTTCTTCATCACCATGGCTCCTAAGAAGATGGCCAAAAGAACAACGCCAGTGCAGCAACAGAAAAGCTAAGTCATGCGAAACTTTAGATATTTCCTTTTTATATAAGGTTATTCCCCTCGAAGATCTCGTTCTTTGTATGGAAAACCTGCATGCAAAGGGGCCCTCCCGCAATTGGCAACGCCTTTGTTCTGCTTTCGAGTCTGCTCAACAGCCTCAAGCTGACTACGCCGAGAGTGGTAGGGTAGCCTTCCGCAATTGGCAACGCCTCGATTCTCGACTCGAGTCAATCTCGACAATGAGCGGCCGCGTTAAGGGCGGTAAGGTGGTTCGCCCGGCGGCAAGCACACCGGCAGGCCATTGGGGATCCGTCCCAAGACGCCGCCACTGGTTTACGCTACCGGCAAGCCTACCCGATAAACGAGGGGTGGACGACAGAGAGGTTGAACAGGAAGATAGCATGCACTATTTATTTGAGATTTCTGCATAGACCTGTATGCCAAGGAACCTTCTCGGGGTTAGTTGCGCTCCATGTTGCCCCGAGTCCGCTCGGCAACTTCTGCGGTTGCGCTAGAGCCAAGAAGGTAAACCTTCCGGGAGGCGACGTTCCCGAATAGCCGCTAAGGGACCGTTCCCTCAATCGTTGCAGGCTGGATCGTACGCACCGGAAAGCATTCCAGCAGGCATGGGGAATATGTAGGAGAAGTCAAAATTTGCAAGTGAGTTAAGTGCACTTCAGATGCTAATCACTTGTCATGTTTAAACGCGGTTATGGCCCGGGGGCTGGCAACGCCCTTAGGACCATCTTCTTGGTGTCAAGAACGATGAAGTTCTTCGCCATAAGCCTTTCCGGCAACGATCTTGCCGGGAGCCGGTGTCAAGAACAACAAAGTTCTTCGCCATAAGCCTTCCCGATGACGATCTTGCCGGGGGCCGGTGTCAAGGACGACGAAGTTCTTCGCCATAAGCCTTCCCAGCGGTGTTGAGAACTCCGGAGTTCTCCACTGAATTCGGGCATCGAGAATGTCAAAGTTCTCTGCTGAAGATAAAAGCCTTCCCGGCAACAAGCATGCCGGAAGCCGGCATCGAGAACGTCAAAGTTCTCTGCTGAAGATAAAAGCCTTCTTGGCGATGAGCTTGCCGGAAGCCGGCATCGAGAACGTCAAAGTTCTCTGCTAAAGATAAAAGCCTTCCTGGCAACAAGCTTGCCGGAAGCCGGCATCGAGAACGCCAAAGTTCTCTACTAAAGATAAAAGCCTTCCTGGCGACAAGCTTGCCGGAAGCCGGCGTCGAGAACGTCAAAAGTCTCCACAAGAAACACAAGACTTCCCGGCAACAGCCTTGCCGGGAGCAAGAAAGGAAACAAAACCACACTCTGGCATCGAGATCTATAGAGTTCTCTGCCAGAAAATTTCCATGGAAGTAGGCTCGGGGGCTTGTAGCTCCTTTGAGTGCAACAACAACCGTGGCCCATGCCAAGCTTGGTCCCGTCTCCAGCGTCGAATTCATGAAGTTCTCCGCTGCAGCCGGGCCCGGGGGCTACTGTCG
Organism: Aegilops bicornis; assembly: GCA_021605145.1. Classification (NCBI taxonomy): domain Eukaryota; kingdom Viridiplantae; phylum Streptophyta; class Magnoliopsida; order Poales; family Poaceae; genus Aegilops; species Aegilops bicornis. Next base: position 14,497,446 of record CM038672.1, read on the forward strand.
GTGTAGTGAAAACCAGGGCTACACTAACCGCCGGGCATGGGCCACGACTGTATGCAATTACACTAAAGAGGATCCATCTTCGCCGACAAGCGCTACATCGGCAAGCAAGACTCAAGCCACCTTCCCGGCAAGGAGCATCCTGCCCTGCCTGGGAGGACAGATACAAGGCAAAAAGAAGCAGCCAAGCCTGAGAACCAGAAGACAAGACGACCGCAAGGCTCCTTGCCGAGGATGCCCACGAGGCCCCGGCAAGGCCCCTTGCCGAAGACGGCCGCAAGGCCCCGGCAAGCCTCTTGCCGAGGGCGCTCACAAGGCCCCGGCAAGACCCTTGCCGGGAAGATACGCAAGACCGCGACAAGACCTTGCCGAGGACATCGGTGGGGCCGCGGCCAGGCCCACACCTACCAAGACTCCACCGTCGTCCTCATGCGGTTGCCAGCTTGACCAGCTGAGCAGGCGCCCACGTGGCAATGTGCGGTCTCTACACTGATCCAGCAAGCTCCTGCATGGTGGCATGCAAGTCTTCCTGAAGACTCGACCACCCGCGCCAGCCCAGCAACTAGCCAACGTGGCGCTACAACGCCTCATCAGCTCGGACGCGCGTCAAGGCCAGGCGAGGCAGCGACAGCTGGGACGAGATTCCTTGCCGTCCCCGATAAAGCAAGAGGACGCATAAGTGGCGCATTGAATGCGTTTGTCCTGTGATGTAAGGCGATAAGCTTGTACACTGTATATACCTTCCACCTCCTGTGTGCCACTGTGGCGACCCCTTTGACATATAAAAGGAGGCCCGAGGCGTACTGTGGAAGGGGGGATGGGTCCGGACCCTCAAAGGATTCGCTTTTGGAGCTCCTCACGCCCATTGCTAGTTCAAGAACACGTATAAACAAACCACCAAAGCAGGAGTTGGGTTTTACGCATCCTCACGGCCCGAACCTGGATAAGGAAACCGTGTGCTATCTGTTTGATCCGCTCTTCTCACGACCCCGCGCCCCGCGACCGTAGTAGGGATTCTTGTGATCCCATAGGTGTCGTTCCCACCGACACTCCGTCCATGAGTACCTTAGTGAATTTATATCCACCGACCTGAGGTGCTACCACCAAGGCTAACTGACCCGGATTATCAACTCGTGGAGGGTGATCCTCTCTGCTCCAAATGATGGGCTGCTCTGACCATCTCAAATAATGAGGAACTGCCGGCTCAACCGAATTTACAGCCCTCTTACGAACCTTCTGGTCATGTTTGCATAAGCTAGTGGTAAACACATGGTACTGCCCACCACTCAACTGTTTCGGATGGCTCTGATAACCCGACTGCTGCTGCTGTTGTCCTCCCTGACCAGATTGCTGCTGATTATTTCCACCTGGCTGTCCCTGAAAACCGGAATTTGAACCGCCGCCCGGGCCATGAAAGCCGCCAGCTCCTGAACCGCCGCCAGATCCATGACTACCATCAAAGGTATTGGAATTCTTAAACGCTTTCATGATCGCGCAATCTTTCCACAGGTGTGTTGCGGGGTGCTCCTGGGTGCCGTGTTTCGGGCAGGGCTCATTGAGTAGCTACTCAAGAGATGGGCCTGACCCGCCGGATCGAGGCCACTTACCCTTACGTCTCGGATTGTTACCCTGTGTATTAGTGTTGGCTACAAGCTCCGGGTTGCCGTCCGCCTTACGCTTATTGCCGCTTTGATTCACCGGGTTGGGCTGTTGACCCTTTCCATTGTCGTTCCTTTTTCCCTTCCCTGTCTTCTCATCGTCAGACGCGGGATCCTTGGTACTATCAGAATCAGCATATTTGACTAAAGCCGCCATCAGCGTACCCATATCCATGCAGTCACGCTTAAGGAGCCCCAATTTTTGCCTCAGCGGCTCAAAGCTGCAATTTTTCTCCAACATGAGGACTACAGAACCGGCATCCATCTTATCAGATGAATGAATTATCTCCTTGATCCGGCCTACCCAATGGGTGGTGGATTCACCCTCGCCCTGCTTACAATTCGTCAAGTCCATGATTGACATAGATTGCTTACAGGTGTCCTTGAAGTTCTGGATGAAACGGGCTTTTAACTCCTCCCACGAACCAATGGAATTGGGTGGTAAAATTTTTAACCAAGACTGGATCGTTCCATCTAACATCATGGTGAAGTATTTAGCCATTGCCGCGTCACTGACTTCCAACAGCTCCATGGCCATCTCATAACTCTCAATCCATGCTCCAGGCTGTAAGTCGGCCGTGTAATTCGGCACCTTTCGAGGTCCCTTGAAGTCCTTGGGCAGGCGCACGTTGCGCAAAGCCGGTATCAAACAAGGAACACCACCGGTTCTGGTGGCAACTCCCATCTCAGTGGAAGTTGTTGGATACTCCGGAATATTCTGATGTGCCACCTGTTGAGCCGCCAGCTGAGCCGCCCGCTCGTTCTCCTGACGTACTCGGTCTTGCACCGGGTTATAGCCACCATGTTGGTCACGGCGTTGGGCGTTGCTTGACAAAGCTTCAGATTCCATGTGCCTGCTGTAACTCGGGCTCCGGTTCTGACGAGGCGGTGCTAACCGAGGCGGAGGAGTCGAATGAATCCTATCCCAGCTATAAGAATAGGTCTGTTGCTGAGCCAGGGTTGTCTGGACAAGCTCCCTGATTCTCCGGGTCTCCACTGCTGTTGGATCATCACCGTCCACTAGGAGAGCCGCTAGACGTGCTGATGTTGCGATTAGGTTCTCCATGGGGTTGGAAAAGTGACCCGGCGGTATCGGCACATAACGCGGCGGCGCCATGTTTCCATGAGGAGGTACCATCTCCCGAGGTTGAGTCGGTCCCCCCATTCCGGTTGTCATAAACTGATTTGCATCGGGTGGGTTACTTGGGCCGGCTCCAGGTGTAGCAAAAAGAACCCGAGGGTCATAATTCGGAGGCAAACGGGACTGAGTTTTCCAATGCCTTCTCCTCATTACCTATTGGATGTGTTTAAGCTCATCGTGAGTTGGTAAGCTTCTGACTGCAACTGCTGTGCCCGGGCGTCGAGAGTCGCCCGCTCTGTAGCTAGTCTGGTATCCTCAGCTGCCAAGGCCTCCTTGGCCTGAGCTATCTCATCACGCACCCGTGCCACCTCCGCGTCATGCTCATCTTTATTCGCAAGGATAACCGTGGCGGTTAACAGGGCTGTAAGTTTATCCATGATATCTATCAAAACTTGAGCCGGCGGGCGCACAGGGCCTCCTGCCCCGGCCGCTCCTATCCCGGACGTAATTGCAGTAGCGGCCGTAGAGTTTTGGCCGGGTTGAGTCCCAGCCATGAGGACTCCTGCCCAATTCGGCGGCTCACAGAGGTCCGGAATACTGAAACCATCGGAACAGCCCCCGAGCACACCTTCCTGAACCTGATACAGCGAATCTGTTGAACCGGCGGACGAATCACCGTCAGAGTGGACGGCCGTCTCACCACCATCTTCAGGTCCTTCAGAAAGCTCTTCTCCGTGGACGCAGCCCACAAAGACACGCTTCATGCCGGGTTGAGCTCGGGCGGGTTTCGCACGCTGAGCCGTCTCGACGAGGTCGGTGCAGATGTCCGGCCCAAGGCCCGGCTCACCAATCCGGCCGATGAAGACGTGGATCCCTCCGAAGGGGACCCGGTACCCGTACTCAATTGAGCCGGCGTCGGGGCCCCAGCCTTCATCGTCGATGTAGATCTTGCCGCGACGACTCTTGGTCATCCGGCCCACTACGTATCCCTTCATTCCTTCGAAGTTGCCCTTCAAGAACTCAAATCCACCATGCACTGGCCCCATGGTGGGCGCCAACTGTCGTGGAATTGTCACGTCAGATGTCCTCGTGAAAGGACTTAGTTCTGGAGCCATCGCAACTAGCAAGCTTGAAGGGGTTAATCGGGACAAGGGACACAAGAGGGTTTATACTAGTTCGGCCCCTTACGGTGAAGGTAAGGCCTACATCTAGTTGGGTTGGTATTGATGTTTCGATCACCAGGGAGCGAGATACGCTATGCCCGGTTCTTGATGAGTTGTTTTTCTTCCCCTAAGCCGCCTCAGGTCGTCCCCTTATATACACGGGTTGACGCCCTGCGGCTTACAGAGTCCCGGCCGGCTCATAAACAGTGTCCGGCTCGGTGACTAGTTAAGTCTACCTTGTGATACAAGTCATATTATTATGGCGGTTTATTACAACGGGCCTTAAGTCGCCTGCGGGTCTTAAGCCCTCTATGAACCGCCATTTTCACCTTTGGTCTTGGGCTTCTCTCTGGTAAGTCTTCTTTGCGTAACCCGGCCCCTCCTGGGCGGCTTACACAAATAGTTATATCCCCAACAGGTCCCAGAGCGATTTCCATGATTGACGATCCCCGGGGTGCGTTTACGTGTCCGTCGTCAACACTCATAGTTTTGCCTGAATCTGACCCGTTTCATGGACTATTACTCATCGTTTTGGGGTCCCGAAGCGATTTCCATAGTTGTTGAACCCAAGGTGCGCTTATGTGTCGGTCATCAACACTCACAGTTTTGGCCGATTCTGGCCCGTTTCGTGCACTACTACTCACTGTTTTGGGGTCCCGGAGTGATTTCCACGATTAACGAACCCCGGGGTGCGTTTACGTGTCGTTCGTGAACTCTCACAATTTTGGCCGATTTTGACCCGTCTCATGGACTATTACTCACTGTTTTGGGGTCCAGAAGTGATTTGCACGATTAATGAACCCCGGGGTGCGTATATGTGTCGGTCATCACCACTCACAGTTTTGGCCGATACGGGCCTGTTTCATGGACTATTACTCACTGTTTTGGGGTCACGGCGTGATTTCCACCATTAATGAACCCCAAGGTGCGTTTACGTGGCGTTCATCAACACTCATAGCTTTGGCCAATTCTGGTCCATTTCGTGGACTATTACTCACCGTTTTGGGGTACTAGAGTGATTTCCATGATTAACGAACACCGCGGTAAGTACGTGTCAGTCATCAGCACTCACAGTTTTGGCCTATTCCGGCCCATTTCATGCATTATTACTCACCGTTTTGTCGTCCCAAATCGATATCCATGGTTGTCAAACCCCAAGGCGTGCTTATGTTTTTGTCGTCAAGACTCGCAGTTTGGGCCGATTTTGGCCCGTTTCTTGGATCATTACTCCGTTTTGGGGTCCCGGAGTGATTTCCACGATTGACGAATCCTGTGGTGCGTTTACATGTACGGCATCAAGACTCATAATTTTGGCTGATTCTGGTCCGTTTCATTCACTATTACTCACCGTTTTGCGGTCCCAAAGTGATTTCCATGGTTGATGATCCCCGGGCTGCATTTACGTGTTTGTCGTCAACACTCACAATTTTGGCCAATTCTGACCCGTTTCGTGGACTATTACTTACCGTTTTGGGGTCCCGAAGGAATTTCCATAGTTGTTGAACCTCAGGTGCGCTTACGTGTCGGCCATCAACAGTGGCAGTTTTGGCCGATTTTGGCCTGTTTTGGTGTCCCAGAGTGATTTCCACGATTGACGAACCCCGGGGTGCGTTTACGTGTCGGTCATCAACACACGCGGTTTTTGTCGATTCAGGCTCGTTTCGTGGAGTATTACTCACCGTTTTGGGGTCCCAAAGCGATTTCCATGGTTGTCAAACCCAAGGTGCGCTTACGTGTCTGTCATCAACAATCGCAGTTTGGGCAGATTCTGGCTCGTTTCTTGGAATATTACTCAGTTTTGGGGTCCCGGTGTGATTCCCACGATTGACGAACTCCGTGGTGCGTTTACGTGTCGGTCATCAACACTCATAATTTAGGCCAATTCTGGTCCATTTCGTGCATTATTACTCACCGTTTTGGGGTCCTAGAGCGATTTCCACGATTGACGATCCCCGGGATGCATTTACGTGTCCGTCATCAACACTCACAGTTTTGGCCAATTCTGAGCCGTTTCGTGGACTATTACTCACTGTTTTGGGGTGCCGAAGCGATTTCCATAGTTGTTGAAACCGAATGTGCGCTTACGTGTCGGTCATCAACACTCACAGCTTGACCGACTCTGGCCCGTTTCCTGGTCTATTATTCACTGTTTTGGGGTCCCGGAGTGATTTCCACGATTAACGAACCCCGGGGTGCATTTACGTGTCTATCATCAACAATAGCAGTTTGGGCTGATTCTGGCCCGTTTTCTTGGAATATTACTCAGTTTTGGGGTTCCAGACTGATTTCCATGATTGACGAACCCTGGGGTGTGTTTATGTGTCGGTCATCAACACTCATAATTTTGGCCAATTCTGGTCCGTTTCGTGCACTATCACTCACTATTTGGGGTCCCATAGCGATTTCCACGATTAACGGTCCCCGGGGTGCGTTTACGTGTCCGTCGTCAACACTCACAGTTTTGGCCAATTCTGACCTGTTTCGTGGAATATTACTCACCTTTTGGGGTCCCAAAGCGATTTTCATAGTTGTTGAAACCCAAGGTGCACTTCCGTGTCGGTCATGAACACTAACAGTTTTGGCCGATTCTGGCCCGTTTCATGGACTATTACTCACTGTTTTTGGGCCCCAGAGTGATTTCCACGATTAACGAACCCTGGGGTGCGTTTACGTGTCAGTCATCAACACTCACAGTTTTGGCAAATTCTGGTCCGTTTTGTGGGACTACTACTCACTGTTTTTGGGGTCTCGTAGTGATTTCCATGATTGGCGAACCCCGGGGTGCGTTTACGTGTTAGTCATCAATACTCACAATTTTGGCCGATTCCGGCCCGTTTCGTCGACTATTACTCATATTTTTGTGGTCTCAACGCGATTTTCATGGTTGTCGAACCCCAAGATGTGGTTACGTGTTGGTCGTCAAGAATCCTAGTTTGGGCCGATTTTGGCTCATTTCTTGGAATATTAGGCCAACTCCACTACGCGACCCCAAACAGATGTCTGTTTTGTCCGGATTCTGTCTGTTTGGGTAGGGCAATGGGGTCGTGTCCGGGCCTGTCCTGGGATGCGGTGGTCGTGCGCCTAGCGCGCGGCCGCATCCGTTTGCCCCATCCCGTCTGCCAGGGCCTAAAATGCCCATATTTTCATATGAAAACAAGTTTGCACGTCCAAATATTAATTTTTTGAAAATTAAAATAGTTTTACAACCAAATCTAAATTGTCTTGGATGAACATAAAGCGAACCTGTACATCTATCGGTTGCCAATATGCTCCCACACGTGCTCAACCAAGTCATTTTGAAGAGCCTTATGAGTGTGCCAATCACGCAGCTCACGATGGAACTGGACAAACTGATCAAACGTGGCTGGTTCTTGGTGCAGGGGCTCAACATTGTGACCATGAAAATCAAATCCTTGGTCGAAGATACTGTCATCACGCTCGTCCTCGACGATCATGTTGTGCATGATCACACAAGCAGTCATCACCTCCCAAAGCTTCCTTTCATCCCATGATAGTGCAGGCTATCGAACGGTGCCCCATCGGGATTGAAGCACACCAAAAGCACGTTCCACATCCTTTCTAGCACTCTCTTGCATTTGGGCAAATCTCTTTCTCTTCTCACCTTGGGGCTTCGAGATTGTCTTCACAAAAGTTGACCACTGAGGATATATACCATCAGCTAGATAGTATCCTTTGTTGTACTGGTGGCCGTTGATCTCAAAGTTGACAGGTGGGGAGTGGCCTTCTGCAAGCCTCGCGAAGACTGGAGAACATTGCAGCACGTTGATATCATTGTGAGAACCTGCCATGCCGAAGAAAGAGTGCCATATCCAAAGATCATGTGATGCCACCGCTTCTAATATGACAGTGCACTCGTTTACATGCCCCTTGTACTGGCCCTGCCAAGCAAATGGACAGTTCTTCCACTCCCAGTGCATACAATCTATACTGCCAAGCATGCCTGGAAAGACTCTAGCTTCGTTGGTCACCAACAATCTCTCTGTATCAGCGGCAGTTGGCTATCTCAAGTACTCTGGGCCAAACACCTCGATCACAGCCTGGCAGAACTTGTACATTGACATCAGACATGTTGTCTCGCTCATACGCACGTGCTCATCCACTAGATCGCCTGGAATTCCATACGCAAGCATGCGGACGGCCGCGGTGCATTTCTGGTAAGAGGAGAACCTAAGCTTGCCAAGGGCATCTGTCTTGCACTCGAAGTATGGGTCATGAGCAACCACTCCCTCTCAGATACGATTGAACACATGCCTTTCCATTCAAAAACGGCGACAGAATTTATCCGGCTTCAAGAGCGGTTTGTTGGAAAAGTAATCGGCATAGAGCAGGGTGTGGCCTCTCTCCCTGTTGCGGTTCAGGTTGGGAGCACGTCCAGGGACTGACCCCCTGTGTCGGTGTCAAAATCAGCGGATCTCGGGTAGGGGGTCCCGAACTGTGCGTCTAAGGCTAATGGTAATAGGAGGATGGGGACACGATGTTTACCCAGGTTCGGGCCCTCTCGATGGAGGTAATACCCTACTTCCTGCTTGATTGATCTTGATGATATGAGTATTACAAGAGTTGATCTACCACGAGATCGTAGAGGCTAAACCCTAGAAGCTAGCCTATGATTATGATTGTTGTTGTCCTATGGACTAAACCCTCCGGTTTATATAGACAATCGGAGGGCTAGGGTTACACAGTAGTCGGCCATGAGGAGGACATCTACATATCCGAATCGCCAAGCTTGCCTTCCACGCAAAGGAGAGTCCCATCCGGACACAGGATGAAGTCTTCAATCTTGTATCTTCATAGTCCAACAGTCCGGCCAAAGTATATAGTCCGGCTGTCCGGATACCCCCTAATCCAGGACTCCCTCAGTAGCCCCTGAACCAGGCTTCAATGACGATGAGTCCAGCGCGCAGATTGTCTTCGGCATTGCAATGCGGGTTCTTCTCCAAATCTAGAGTACATGTTGTAGCGAACAGTGTTGGACTTCCCTTCAATGTTGTACTCCTCGGCTTCTGTGCTTCAATAATGGCTATCTCCACGTGTCAAGTGGATACGAGAAGTCGGGGCATTTTTACAATCGTCACCCTAACCCTGTAAGCCAACCGTCTATTTGAAGAGACGGGGATCCTCAGATCCAAATCACACCATCTTCCTCCCAGCAAGCATTCAACAGAGCGCACCCGGAAAAGCCACTCCATCATGGCCGGCCGCAGCAGCTCCTCCTCTCGCACCCTTAGCTCTTCGCCAGGTGATTGGGAAAAGTGTTCTGTCCCCCATAGCCGATTAGTAGAGTTGCAGACCCAAGGGTTCCTCCCACCTGCATACATCGTCCCCGTCCGAGCCGGACTAGCCACCTATAATGGTGGGGAGCAAGCGGAGAGCTTTCCTAACCCATCTCAGGGGGAGCGGGTATGCCTTATCCCATATTTGCTGAGGGGACTCGGGTTTCCAATCCACCCGTTCCTCCGCGGGCTCATGGAGTTCTACGGCCTCTAGCTGCATAATTTCACCCCGCCTCCATACTACACATCACAGGTAATGTTGCCCTTTGCGAGCTATTTCTCGGCGGCGAGGCTCATTTCGAGCTATGGAAGAGGCTATTCTGCATCGTTCCTCGTAATCAAGAGGGATCTATATATCAAGTGGGCGGAGCCGAAATATGGCGCGTCGCCCAGACCGGATACTTGTCCGGCACTCCAAAGAAGGCATCAGAAGACTGGCCTTCAGAGTGGTTTTATGTAGAGGACGTTCCCCTTCCGGACCCAATCCGGACGGGCCTTCCTGAGTTTACTAATGCTCCGCTGAAGAAACGCCAAAGCTGGCGCCCTCGGAGCCCCCAGGAGGAGGTTAACAGAGAAGTCCTCTATCTGATGGGCAGGATAAAAATACGGGCCCTATCAGGACTGACAATAATCGAAGTTATGTCAATATGCATAATGCGGGGGGTGCAGCCACTTCAATATCGGGGGAAACCCATGTGGCACTTCAACGGGGAAGACTATGCCACCCGCTGCGGTCCTAAAGGTCCGGACTCCGCCACCGCTCTGGCGAGAATATTGTCCGATTTGTACAAAGGAGAAGAAGAGGAGTTCCTCCGCATTAAGCCACGGGATGGATTTTCCATGTACAACACCCCAAGATGGGTAAGCTATCATCCTTTACTCAACTCTATTCATTCTTGCATCCCTTGTCACAATTATTCACCTTGCTAATCATAGCAGGAACTGAAAAAGGCCGTGAAAGAGTTCAATAGCCCACCTCCGCAGCCAGAGGATCCTAACCGGACTCTCGACACCGGACTTGAAGAAGATCCAGACATATCTGTGGAGCTCGTCGAGGGGACATTTTACCAGGCAAGCTGTGACGGCACCTTGGTGGCCATCATCGTCGATTATCCCGGACTGCTCCCTGTATCACACGTAAGTAAAGACGAAGTCCTAACTTCCGAGAAGGATTCCTTCTTTATGCCACACCTTATGCACATATGTTGTACTTTTAAAGAAATGGCAATCGGGACGCCGCGTCAAGCCCATGGGGGCTCATCAGCAAAGGGCACCTAGGCCAGGCAGGCTGAAGAGGAAGGCGGTTAGGATTGAGACGCTATCGCAGAGGTATAAATTAAAACCTGGTCCGTGATTATTATCTCTGAAATGTAACAGATGTCCATTATGTCCTGGCAGAAAGAGTAGCCGCCGGACTATATCCGGAGACCCTGCCGGCCACGCCTCCGCCAGCCGGATTCTAGAACCGGCCTCATGAATGGAGGCAAATGTGGGGACAACACCGAACCATCCTCCTACTGAGGATGCGGATAGACTCTTCGCTACGAATTCTGAAGTGGAGAGTGCCATGAATCACTGGCGCGGACGGGCCATACTCCGCGATGGTATTTTTTTACGAAGAGGCGTTCAATGCCTTCAATTCAGGGGACGCGTATGTCCGAGCTGCTCAAGATGGTCTTGCCAGAGCGACGGCCCAGTATGTAAAGCATATACAGGTAAGGAAATTTGATAAGTATGTATATCAGTAGCCCCCGACTCTTGAAACAGTTGGCACAAGTGATTTAAGGATCAATGTATGCACAGGTTCTTGCGAATAAGAATTCCCATTTATCTCAAGAGCTAGAGGAATGCAAGGCCCAGCTGAGGGCGCACTTGCCAAAATAGAGGAATCCAAGAAGGCCTCATCTGGTAATACTTGTCTCTATCTAAGTACGTACACCAGTTAATATTCGGCATGTTTTTAGAAATCTAACAATAGATTATGCAGACAATACCGGAGAGAATCCGGAGATCGTACGAGAGGATGAGCCGCATGCTCAAAGATAGCTAAAGGTTGGCGAGCGTGTGCTTACATAGGTTAGGTGGGAGAAAAACGATCTCCAAGATGCCAATGTCCGGCTGGGCGTCGAATTAGCAGATGTTCGGAGCCAGCTTGCTGACTCCGTGAAGGAGAATAGGAGGCTTCAACGCGGCATTTATAGTAAGTGCTTAAACAAACTGCAGTACAGTTCGGCGAAGAAATGCATTAACAGAATTTTGTAGGTATGCTGACAGGTTAATCCTGAAGAGGAGATGCCCGGATCCGCAGGTGATCTGCTGCAAGATCTCTCACAACTGCATGAACGAGTTTGGAAGGTGATGCAAGGTATTGCCCAGGCCTTGTGTCCATCCGCTTCCCTGCCAGGAGGCATGGGGGAGCTTGTGAATATGCTCAAGGAGCACGGCGGCGCTTCCGGTTATGGAAGGTATCAGCCTGCCGACAAGGTGCAAGGGAAGCCTGGGCCATGGTGAAGATGCGATACGCCAAGGCTGACCTGAACCATATGGCCAAGGTTGGACCGGTAGGGCCAGATGGGAAAGAGATTCCCGTAAGTCTGGTATATGACCAAGTAGAATTAGCCGCAAAGTATTCCCAACAGGATTGTAGGCTAGACAGCATGTTGGATTGTATAGAAGAAGAATTTAGCCAGTCCAAGTGACTATGTACTTCAATGGACGTGTGTAGTCCCTAGCCGGAATGTAAATCATTTGTCTTGGCGGACCTTTTTGCTTCAGCCTCCGGACCCGACAGTCCGAAGTGTATCCGAATACCTGCTCAGTTATGTAGAACTGGGGTACGCGTGGAAACCAGGCGTAGGGGTCATAAGTGCTTGAACAGACAAGTACCCAACTAGTTATGTTATATTACATGGTTAGTAAGAAACATCTTCCAGAGAGAATAGTTCCGTTAAGGGTTCCTTTCCCTGGGTACGCATGCATTAATGTGCATGTCCGAACTGCGAACAGAGACACGGGATACAAAACATCTGGGGGTTTATGTTGTAATAGATAGAAACATCTTTTGTTCACCGACCGAATATTCCCTTAAGAATGCTAGCTTTCGGCTTCACCTAGTCTGAGGTACACATCCGGCTGACCTGGCAGTAACAATCGCAGAGGTGCTCCCTTTATGCCCTAGCCGAATTAACGGGGATGTAGGGCATAAACACAAGAGCCAGGCAACCCAGCATGGCCAAAACTTAAGTCATATCGATGCATATAATGGTGAAGACAAGGCACATATGGAAAGGTGACGCATATGTGGTGGGCATAAATCCATGAAAATAATTATATTAAGCTTCCGTATAGGAAGCCCCCAGGTATATTGAGCACGCATAGTGCAGCCGGAGCGATCGAAGCATCCATAAAGCATTTAAGGCTTTATGTGTGAAAAGAAAAGAGGAACAGAAAGAAAAAAAGAGGACATAATTAAAAAGGCGGAGGTAGGGGACGAACTTTGAGTTCGGCACTAGGCGTAGAATCTTCGGAGTCTGGCCGTGTTCCATGGGTTCGGCTCGAGTTTGTTATCTGATGCATTACGCAAACGGTATGCTCCTCCGGTGAGAACTTTATCAATGATGAAGGGACCCTCCCACTTGGGCTTGAGCTTGTCCTTCTTCTTCTCCGGTAGGCGTAGAACGAGTTCGCCAACATTATAAGTTTTGGCCCGTACTTCTCTGCTTTGATACCTTCAAGCCTGCTGCTGATAGAATGCGGAACGAGCTTTTGCTACGTCGCGCTCCTCCTTCAGGGCATCTAGACTGTCCTGTCGATCGAGCTCGGCTTCTCTCTCTTCGTACATGCGCACCCGAGGTGATTCATGAATAATATCGCAGGGCAATACCGCCTCTGCGTCGTACACCATAAAGAATGGTGTGTATCTGGTAGTGTGATTTGGCATGGTCCGCAGTCCCCATAGTACGGAGTCGAGCTCCTCGACCCAGTGTGTATCTGATTCCTTTAAGGAGCACACTAGTCTGGGTTTGATGCTGCTCATTGAAAGACCATTTGCACGTTCGACTTGACCGTTTGTTTGGACGTGATAGACAGAGGCATAATCGAGCTTAATGCCCATATTGCCGCACCAAGTTTTCACCTCATCGGCTGTGAAATTTGAGCCCTTGTTAGTGATGATGCTGTGGGGGACACCATAATGGTGTACAACCCCTGATATGAAGTCTATCACTGGTCCGGATTCGGCCATTTTAACTGGTTTGGCTTCTATCCATTTGGTGAACTTGTCCACCCTGACCAATAAGTATTTTTCTTATGGTTTCCCCCTTTAAGGGGTCCGACCATATCAAGCCGCGAAGGGCCAAGTTATGGGTATTGTTTGGAGAGCAGTAGGGGGCATATGGCTCTGATTGGCGAAAAGTTGGCAACCGACACAATGTTGGACAAGGTCTTGTGCATCTGCCCGAGCTGTTGGCCGGTAAAAACCTGTACGGAAGGCCTTGCTTATAAGTGCTCGAGCTACGGCATGGTGGCCGCTGAGTCCGGCATGGATTTCGGCCAAGAGTTGCCGCCCTTCCTCTTCGGAGATGCATCTTTGGAGCACTCTGGTGGCGCTTTTCTTATAAAGCTCTCCCTCATGGACTTTGTAGGCCTTGGAGCGTTGCACAATGCAACGTGCCTCATTTTGGTCCTCGGGGAGCTCTTGCCTATTTAGGTAGGCTAGAAAGGGCTCGGTCCATGGGGCGATGACAGCCATGATCTCGTGGGCTGAAGGTGTTATCTCGGTAGCAGAGCCTCTGATTATGTCAGATTGTTCGGAATCAGGGGGTATATTTGGATCCGGACTGGTATTGCCGGTCTCCCCCTCCCACACCACGGATGGCTTGAACAGCCTTTCCAAGAAGATATTAGGTGGGGCGGGGTCGCGTTTAGCGCTGATGCGGGCGAGGATATCCGCCGCTTGATTGTTTTCTCGGACCACATGGTGGAATTCGAGCCCCTCGAACCGAGCTGACATTTTGAGGACGGCATTTTGGTAGGCTGCCATTTTCGGATCCTTGGCATCAAAGTCTCCATTTATTTGAGATATTGCAAGGTTCGAATCCCCACATACTTCTAGGCTTTGGATGCCCATGGAGATTGCCATCCAAAGACCGTGCAACAGAGCTTCGTATTCGACTGCATTGTTGGAGTTTGTGTATAGTATTTGGAGTACATACTGAACCGTGTCTCCGGTGGGGGATGTCAGGACAACACCCGCTCCCAATCCAGCCAGCATTTTAGAGCCGTCGAAGTGCATGATCCAATTGGAGTATGCACCGTACTGTTTAGGGAGTTCGGATTCTGTCCATTCGGCGATGAAGTCAGCCAGGACTTGCGACTTAATGGCTCGCCGTGGTTTATATGTTATGTCAAACGGAAGGAGCTCTATAGCCCATTTAGCAATCCGGCCCGTGGCATCGCGGTTATTTATTATATCGTTGAGTGGTACTTCTGAGGCCACCATGATTGAATACTCTTGAAAGTAGTGTCGTAGCTTCCGGGATGCCATGAAGACCGCGTATGCTATGTTTTGATAATGTGGGTACCGGGATTTGCATGGAGTGAGGACTGTGGATACGTAGTATACCGGCTTTTGAAGAGGGAACTTGTGTCCGTCCGTTTCTCGTTCGACGACAAGCACTGCGCTTACAACCTGGTGTGTTGCAGCTATATAAAATAGCATGGGTTCGCCAGTACTTGGTGCGGTCAGAATTGGATTGGTGGCCAAGAGGGCCTTTATTTCTTCCAGTCTGGCCGTGGTCGCATCCGTCCACTTGAAGTGTTTGGTGCGTCGAAGAAGGCGATAGAGAGGTAGTGCCTTTTCTCCCAATCGGGATATAAAGCGGCTTAGGGCAGCCACGCATCCAGTTAATTTCTGGATTTGCTTGAGGTCTGTTGGAATAGCCAATTGTGACAGAGCTCGAATTTTTGCCGAATTTGCTTCAATTCCTCTATTGGAGACGATGAAGCCAAGCAGCTTTCCGGCAGGTACGCCGAAAACGCATTTTTTCGAATTGAGCTTAATGTCGTATGTTCGGAGATTGTCGAACGTAAGTCTCAAGTCATCTATTAAAGATTCGACGTGTCTAGTTTTGATGACCACGTCGTCTACGTATGCCTCCACTGTTTTGCCGATCTGCTTCTCCAGGCATGTCTGAATCATGCGCTGATAGGTTGCGCCGGCATTTTTGAGCCCGAAAGGCATGGTATTGAAACAGAAGGGGATGTAAGGTGTTATGAATGTCGTTGCGGCTTGGTCGGACTCTGCCATCTTAATTTGATGGTATCTGGAGTATGCATCAAGGAAACACAATGAGTCGTGTCCTACGGTGGCATCGATGATTTGATCAATGCGGGGGAGGGGAAGGGATCCTTGGGGCAAGCCTTATTAAGGTCCTTGAAATCGACACATAGGCGCCAGGATTTGTCCTTCTTTGGTACCATCACCAGGTTTCCTAGCCAATCCAGAAGTTTTATATTTCTAATGAATCCGGCCTCGAGTAACTTGGCTAGCTCTTCTCCCATGGCTTGTCGCTTAGGTTCTGAAAAGCGCCGAAGAGTCTGCTTGACCGGCTTGTATCCCTTCAGTATATTTAGGCTGTGTTCGGCTAGCCTGTGTGGGATGCCCGGCATGTCTGAAGGATGCCAGGCAAAGATATCCCAATTCTCACGCAATAACTCTCATAGTCCGGCATCTATTGTGGGGTTCAGCTGTGTCCCAATGGAAGCTGTCTTTGTAGGGTCCGTTGGGTGGACCTGGAATTTGACTATCTCGTCTACTGGTTTGAAAGAGGTGGATTTGGGTCGCTTGTCGAGTATCACGTCGTCCATGTCCACTATGGCGCGCAGCGTGGCTAGTTCTTCGGCCGCGAGGGCTTCGGATAATGCCTCCAGGGCCAGTGCGGCGGTTTTATTTTCGGCGCGGAGTGCCACGTCTGGATCACTAGCTAGAGTGATGATTCCGTTGGGCCCGGGCTTTTGAGCTTCATGTACCTGTAATGGGGTATAGCTTGAAAGCTCGCGAATGCATCCCGCCCTAAAAGGGCGTGGTATCCGCTGCTAAACGGGGCCACTTGAAATGTGATTTCTTCGGACCTGTAATTCTCCACGTGCTGAATACCACATCTAGTGTGATTTTTCCCGCACATCATGCCTCCCGACTAGGGATGATTCCCCAGAAGGTCATGCTGCTCCGCTCGATGCGGCTCTTGTCTATTTCCATCTTGTTGAGGGTCTCCTCATAGATGAGGTTTAATCCGCTGCCGCCGTCCATGAGCACTTTAGTAAGCCGGAAGCCGTCGACGATTGGACTGAGGACCAAAGCGGCTGGTGCCCAAACTGTTCGGAATTGAGGTTCGTCACTGGCATTGAAAGTTATAGCCGCGTCGTTCCATGGATTCATTGCTGCAACATGGCAGACTTCGGCTACACTGCGGAGTGCTCGCTTACGCCTATTATTTGAGGCGAAAGTCTCGAAGACTGTTAGTACCGTATTGTTATATTCGGCGGGATATTGCTCTGTGGTATGGTTGATGAGGAGATCCTCCACTACTAGGAAAATGGCTATAGATGGGATGGACACTAATGGCGCACCTGTCAGGTGGTGCGCCATTAGTATATACTAATGGCGCACCATGTTCTGGTGCGTCATTAGTGTCTTCCACACTAATGGCGCACCAGCCACAAGGTGCGCCACTAGTAACATTTTTTTTTCAAATATTCTAATGGCGCACCTGTGCCACGGTACGCCATTAGAATATATACTTTTTATTTTTTGCAAAACTTCTAATGGCGCACTGAAGCATGTGCGCCATTAGTAACTAGGGTCGACCCCGCTCCACCGGCCGCCACACCCCCGCACCCTCCCCACTCCACCGCCACCGGCGTCCCCTCCCCGCTTCCACCGTGCCGCCGTCGACCCCTGCCCGCACCTCCCCCACTCCAACGCCGCCGCCGACCCCCGCACCTCCCCACTCCACCGTCGCCGACGTCCCCACCCTCCCCGCTCCACCGGTCGCCGCCGCCGACCCCGGCCTGCACCTCCCCACTCCACCGCCGCCCGACCCCCGCACCCTCCCCACTCCACCGCCCGCCGGCGTCCACCGCACCTCCCCGCTCCACCGACACACACCCCGGCCCGCACCTCCCCACTCCACCGCCGACGACCACCCGCACCTCCCCACTCCACCGCCCGACGTCCCACCGCACCTCCCCGCTCCACTGCCGCCACACCCCGGCCCGCACCTCCCCACTCCACCGCCGACGATCACCCGCACCTCCCCACCCCACCGCCACGACGTCCCACCGCACCTCCCCGCTCCACTGCCGCCCGCCACACCCCGCCCGCACTCCTTCCCCACTCCACCGCCGCCGACGACCACCCGCACCCTCACCCACTCCATCGCTGCCGACGTCCCACCGCACCTCCTCCCGCTCCACTGCCGCCACACCCCCGGCCCGCACCCTCCCCCACTCCACCGCCGCCGACGACCACCCGCACCCTCTCCCCCGCACCCTCCCCAGCCCGCTCCACCGTCACACATGAATGCAACTAAATTTGCTAAAAAAAATTGATTATATTTTCAAATAACAAATTTGATGATATTTTGAAATAATAAATTTGATGATATTTTTTCATATTCATAAAAATTTTCAAATAACAAATTTGATGATATTTTTTTAAAAATTATTACTATTTTTATAAAAAAATATTACTGTTATGATTTAAACAAGTTTGAACATATTTAAACACAAATAAATATCAAACAGCATTTTAAATGCATAAATACAAAAAATGGGAAGCCTGGGAATCAAACCCAGGACCTCCTGGTGTGTGTTCTGTGTGTTGACCAGTCGGGCTAGTGGGCTTGTTCTGATGGAGTGGGGGTTATGTGTAATATAACCTGACCTGTCGGGCTAGTAAATTCTAATGGCGCACCGTGGCGGGGTGCGCCATTAGAATGGTTGTACTTATGGCGCACTAGGGGTGCGGTGCGCCATTAGATCCATCCCCCCAGTTCACCTGTTCCCCTCGCCTTGCCTCCCTCCTCCCTCGCCAGATCCACTGACCCAACTGTACACCGCCGCCCCTTGCTCCGCCCCTCCGTCCGCTGCCTTTGCACGCCGTGGCGATGCCGCCGCCGCTGTGGTCTTGCGCTGCCCCGACGCCGCCGCCCCGACCCCCGCGGGTCTCCACCCCCGCCGTCTCCGCGCCCCCCAAAAGGGATCGGCCGAGCGCGCGCCGCCCGCTCCTCTCCTCTCCTCCTCCCTTCGACGGGCGAGGGCCTCCTCCGGCCCTGCAGCCGCCCGGAAGCGCTGCCCCTGACGTGCCCACCCCGCCTGCCTCGCCGTCCTCCGCCACTGCCCCTGCTCTCCTTCGATCACAAGTGGCGAGGACCCAGACGAGCTCGGACCCCGACCCCGACCCCTTCGCCGGCCCCGACCCCGACCCCTCCGGCGACCAAGTACCTTTCCTCCTTCCTCCTTCCTCCCTCTCTCCACCATTTCCCATTCCTTCCAACCGATGCTCCAAACTGAATGTATTGGCAGTGTGTTAACTAAATTTTCGCACTGCATTTTTGTAACTAGGGTTTATCTTGGGTAGGACCACGAGATGTCTAGGGACAATATTTTGGCCATATGGTTAACACATTGAATTTTTGTTTTGTCTTCGAGATAGCTAACGGTTCATTCCAGTCTTTTGAGATAGCTAACAAAAACAAGAATACAACAGTGAGGCAAAACCTAGTTACACCAAACCTATACTGGAGTAGTATTTCTTAATGATACAAGTTGATGAATAATGTAGAAACGTGAGTGTATGATGTATTGCCATCCATTCACTGAATTTTTTTGACAATGTGTTAACTGAATATTTTTGACAGTGTGTTAACTGAATTTTTTTGACAGTGTGTTAACTGAATTTTTTTTACTGTGTGTTAACTGGCCACTTATCTTCATTTCAAAGCCCAAGTTGCAGCCCTTTAGATTGACATCTGGACAGAAGGTATCTTCTACTACATTTGGAGTATGGTTCTAGCTCACACTGTAGTTGTAATTCTACTATAAATTTGCACTATAAATCTATTGAAATTATACTGTTAATACATTGCAATTACATGTCTAATGTATTTACCTCCTCTTCTATACCTTGTACTAGAAGTCAGCAAAAGAATATCAGTTCTAATTTTAACCCTAGTAGATCTGGTAGAGTAAGAAACTCCCCTTATAATGATGCTTTTCTCTAGAAAAAATGATCCTGGATTTTTTTATGGTATTCTTTGTGGTATTAAGATGGAAACCTGGGATACTATTTTTGTTAGGAGATGGTGTTATATTAAGATGCATATATTGCTATGTTACGCAAATTGTATCATCTTGCCACTTAAGTCAGCCTTCCCTTTAAGCGTAAAATTCAGTTAGGAGCTACTGTTAGGAGCTATCGTCAAAAACTTGAGCTACTCACAAAAAATTCAGTTATGGCATCTAGAATTATGTCAGTTTTGTTTTGTAACTAGAAGACCAAAGTGTTAGGAATTCTGTCCAAACTGTAGTTTTCGATTCTGTCCAAACTGAAAACCTGTTAAAAGCATGATGGTTCTTGGATTTCTATAATGATGATGATGATGGAACACATGGTCTTGGATTTCTGTAATGATGATTGAACATTATAAAGCATTGTACTCAAAGGTGTATGAAGAATACAAAAATTTAGCAACTTCTCCGATTTTATAAAGTTGTTCTTATACGGGTGAAACTTCACTTGTTTTTAGGCTAGTGCAGGGTGTTGCTTTATTCGATGCCTCTCAATTACTTGTGATCACATTGAGAAAGACTTGCAAGGATGATGATCATCTTTTACGAGAAAACAATTTCGTAAACACGCCAAGAATTTTGCTAGTTTGCTGGGTTTTGTCTCCCACCATTGTGTCGTGATGAATTTGCAGGTACCCGAGAGGCCCTTGAGTTTGCGGAATGTCGATTAACTTCCGTTCCGCAAATTCGGGTACTCCATATGTCCTATTTTCAGCAAAGGTCATGCTGAAATTTTCCGTGAATTTTAGCATGACTTTGCTAAAAGTCGGACATATGGGGTACTTGCTACTAATGCATGGGCCGGGGTATCTTAGTACTTAGTTCAGTAGGATCAACTGCCCCTTTATTCTTGCTGCATTAAACCATAGGTGGCAATAGAGCCAAGTGATTAGGCCCAACATAGGGTGCCTCGGCATCGATAAACCCTAAATGATGAAAACTTAACTTAGCATTTAGCTTTTAGGATGCCCCGGCGTTGACAAACCCTAAATGATAAAAGCTTAGCTTTTAGGATGCCTCGGTGTCGACAAACCCTAAATGATGAGACCATGATCTTGTTCCTTGACAACAACCAACTTTTTGACCAAACTTTTTTCCTATTTAGAGCGAAACATGGCCCACAACGATGAGGCCGGCAGCCTGGTGGCAAGCAATTCTGGAGCTGTCCCAGAGATGGAGGAACAACCTCACCGCTATGAGGACTCCGCGGAAGACACCGATCCTGACTACACAACCCCTAGTGGCGTCAGGGATGACACCACTGATGATGCCGCCGAGGATGCCACCACTGATGATGGCGGCGCACGCACAGATGGCAGCCAACCGAAGAAGCAAAGGAAGGACCGGCGCTCGAATGCGCTCCGCACCCTCAAGGAGGAATTTACTCAAGTGGACTCCGACGGGCATCCAACGGAGCCCAAACATATAGTCAAGGGGTACTCGGTTCAGCTCGGGTGCATTCTCCGGAGCACCGTCTCGATCAACACCGAGAACCTTAGGCATAAGGACCGAGGGAATTTGCGCAACCTCCTCTTCACGGCTGCACGAATGATACAAGTTCCCGCCGATTTGAAAACACACGCCTCTCAGGGAATAAAGTGAACAGTGCCGCCCTCACGAGGATGAGCACGGCCATGTCTACTTGGAGAAGCGCGGTGAAGAGAATGATTGATAAAGGTGATAGTTATGAGAAGATCAAGGCAAAAAATCCTTCGATCAGCGAAGATGACTACAAGGAGTTCAAGATCAAGTGCGAGAGCGTCAACCTCCGAATCAAGTCGGTAGGGGAAAGAAATGCGGAGTTGAACTTAGGGGAACACAAACTCGGTCCCGGGCGGTTAAAGAGTGGCGGAGCCTATATGGGACAAGGAGGACGCGGAGCGTGCCGAGCAAGGCCTACCGCCCCGCTTCGAGAAATACAGCAGTGACAAGCAGACCAGGAACTTTGTCAGGGCCCAGTACAAGGAGGACCCGATAACAAAGGAGCTTACCACGGATCCAAAGACCAGGGCGCTTGAGCTTGTTCTGGCGAAGGAGACTGAAAGCAGTAGCGCGGGGTCGTCTCAGAGCACCCCTGCTTGGGACAACACTCTAAATAGGGCGTTGAACATAATGAAAAACAAGGATAAGCTCAGTAAGCCGACGTCAGCAGGTCGTGTGGCCGGCAAAGGCTTGTCCACAAAATGGTCGTCATACTATACCGCTGGTGGGCGAAAGGAGAAAAAGACCAGCTCCGAAAGCCAGTTGCGCGAGGTTGAAGAACTCAAGGCACAAGTGGCACGGATTCCGGAGATTATCCAAGAGCAAGTGCAAGTACAACTGGGGACGACGCTCACCGGCATTATGCCTACCTTGATTCATGGGCTGACGACGTGGATTGTGGGTGGCCAACAGGGGCCGCCCCCGATTCCCAGCTTCACGGCCAGCAACTCGCACAACGCGCAGGCGGCGCCATTGGTGTCTCCGGCGGCGCCATTAGTGTCATCGGCGGCGGCGGAATTGGTGTCTCCGGCGCCGGCAAGGGCATTGGAGCTTAATGCACCCAGGTGTTCGCCGGCCGGCACCTCGCCAGCAAGAGGCCCCTCCGTCAGTTGCACGCCCGTCGTTGGCGGTGCCTTGACATTAGCCGAGCTCGGCGCCATCATCACGGTAAATAATTAAGCCTCTCGGCCGAGGACTTCATCTCCTTTTGCCTTTGACTGGGCATCCCTGACGCCCTACATGTCTTCGCAGGGCGCCGCCGACGTTCCGTGCACTCTCCTGCACTTCGTGAACAACGAGTTGGTCGATGTCGCCAAGGGCAATATCGTTCAACCGGGCAACCCCGTGTTCCACGGTAAACCGATGCCACCCACCATGTATAGGGTTCAACTGGTTCGGGTGCTGCCAGGCTGCGACGAGTTGTTACCTCCGATTCAACCCGCCGGGGCCGACGAAGAAGATCTGATGACCCTCAGCGCCTGCCTAAGCTGGCCCCTGCTTTGGCCGAAGAGCCAAATTCGTTTGGGGGCGGGGGACACCACCCCACAGACAAGACCGCCAGTCGTGCCGGCATCGCGCCATGGCAAGAACGCCGCAAAGCTACCGGACATGCCGGACATCCCTATGGCACAGGATCCGGACATGCATATGGCACAGGATCCGGACGACGACGACAACGACGACGGTACATTTACCAACGTCGATAAGTACTTTGCCGAACATGGGTACGGTGACGAGTTCGGCGGGCCTCCTTCTCAAGAACCCAACCAAGACGACCGCGATCTAGCTGGTACGGCAGAGAAATCCAATTGCAACAGGCGTCGTCTGGCGTTCAGTTCTTAGGAGACGCCTCTAGCTCCCGCCTTCACCGAGCCTCAGATAGCTGAGGTGCGAAATATTATCAGCCCCAACACGCTCAAGAAGGCGGTCTGTGAGCAGAACTCGGTCCCATTACAGCAGATCAAGAAGAAGGGACGGAAACGAAAGACTGCCAAGGGCGCCGGTGCGAGCCAGCCGGCACCGAGTACGGTCCGTGCTCAGGACGGGCCACCTTCACCTCAGGATATCTCGAGGAGGGTGCATGTGACGGGTAGGGCGATGCTACCGACAAATATGCTCAATGCTGCAACTGGTGCTATGCGGAGTTTGCATGACAGCGTTCTATCTTTGGAGAAGCGGCGTCTCTCCCAGAAAGATGTGGCATACCCGGTTTTCGTGGCCAAGGTGCCAAAGGGCAAGGGCTTTGTGGATGGCGCCATCGGGGGTACGATCGTCCTGCGGTTTGATGACATCTTTGCTATGTTGAATCTTCATCCGCTGCACTACACCTTCGTCACTGTTTCGCCGAGTATGGAGATGCGGATCATTCGAGACAAGACCCCGGACATCGTGATAGTCGACCCCTTCTACATGCGTGCCAAGATCTTGGGCAGCACTAGGGACCGGCAAGTCGCAAGTTCACACCTTGGAGGCGTCATTCTGGCAAACCCAAATAAGGATAACTTCCTCGTGCCTTACTTTCCCGAGTAAGTCATCCCCTCACCGCCCCGTAACATATGATTTCTTAGATTTCGATCGTTCTTTTTTTTTTTCTAACATTTCGTGTTTTGTGCAGTGACACACGTTGCACACTCATCCTCTTAAGCCCGAAATATTCCACGGCCACGTATTTCGACCCGGACCGTGACTCCAAGATAGACTACACAAATATCAAGAAAGTTCTTGATGATGCTCTCCCCGGCTACGCCACATCTGGAGGCACCTTTAAGAGGCCAGTTCGTAGGTACGGCAGGCACGTGTTCACCCACAATACGACGTTCCCCTGCGTCAAGCAGCCGCCTGGCGGTCAGAAGGATGCCTACTACGCCCTCCATCACATGAGGGCGATCGTACGGGACCATAATCACCTTGCTACCAGATAATGTCAAAGATTGGGCCGCAAGCTTGGCGGCAATCCAGACGCGGACCTCCGACAAGAATTCTTTCGCATCCAATGGAGTTTGCAGAAATCATCCATCAGGATGTCCTTCGTACCTCGGGGCAGTTCTACCTCAGAGAGCAGCCGTCCAACAGTGAGATAGACACAACACTTCAAATGCAGGCTGACAACGCCCGCGACTTCATCACCATCACGAAAGACGGCGGCTTCATCCACGCTCCGGTCCCATGAGTCGAGTCAAAAGTAGTGATGCTATTTGTAGTTCTGAAACATCGATTAGCTCATGTTGTAATTAAACTTTAATGAACTTGTATGTCTCTTTGGTTTGGACAGTCGTTCAACTTAGATGTAATAGATGCTATTTATTAGTAGGACCATAAATCGTGCTATTAATGTCTTGTTTTTCTCTTCCGATCCTTTTGTTGCATACTTATATATTGCTTATGTATTGTCTGTTGTCTGGCTTGTGCATAGATATGCCGTCGTATGTCGTGTACAAGGGTAAGGTTCCCGGAGTCTACGATTTAATCGGGAGGAGTGTCGGAGACAGGTTCACCATTTCAGCGGTAACAGTTACAAAGGGTACATCACTAGGGCGGAGGCGGAATCTAGATACGCCCTCTATTTAGCGGGAGAGAGGAGGGAGCGTTGGAGGAACCGGGTGAAGACCAGTTTCATCACGATGATGCTCATCGTGATGACCGCAGCTCTCTTCTATGTGATGGTAGTTTAGATGATCGATATCGACTTGTAATGTGAAGACAAACTCGCTACTCGCAGTCTCCGAGACTTGTAATGTTCTATTTTCGTTCGGTCTTTTGTATTCGGAGACTAATATGATGAATTGTATTTGGAGACTTACCTTCTATTGTATTCGATGAATCTGCTGTTGCTGTGTGGTGCTGTCTATATTCTGTCAAATAATATATTTTGTAACCTGTGAAAAAATCAGAAAAAAACAAAAAGACTAACATTAATACTAATGGCGCACCACACAAGACACTAATGGCGCACTGTAATAATCACACTAATGGCGCATCATCCGCTGGTGCGCCATTAGAAAGCCAAAGCACATGGGTACATATGGCCCCCTGGGAGGAACTCTAATGGCGCACCGTAGGCAATTCTAATGGCGATCGCTTGGTGCGCCATTAGAACACCGTATACTAATGGCGCACCAGTTGTGCGCCATTAGAATTTAATTCTAATGGCGTGATGCTAGTGGCGCACCAGTAGTGCGTCATTAGTAGGCAAAACTGGTGCGCCACTAGCATGCCTTTTCCTAGTAGTGCTCGCCGCTTTTCGCTACCTGCCGGAGTATCCAACATGCTCTAAGGCTATGTGTTGGTATGGTATCCAGTGTGTTGTGAATTTTGCATGGCCCATTGAGCCATTCCTCCACTACGGTTTCGTGCCCTGCAGTGGGCCTTGGCTTTTGGTAATTGAATCGGGTAACTTGCGAGAGGTTACCCTTTTAGTTCGGATGAAGGGTTTGGTGAGAGCCGGAGGATCCCAGAATTTTGTTTGGGTTTTCCAGGTTCTTTCCATCGCACAATACTTCTGTACTATCGCCGCCAAGTCAGCAAAGCGTACTATGTCACGGCGACTTATGGCGTTGAGGATTCCGTTGTCCGTGCAATTTTTGCAAAAGAATGAGATTGCGTCTTGCTCGCGACAATCCTTAACCTTGTTTATTACAAGGAGGAATCTGGCCCAGAAGTGATGTACTGTCTCTTGGGGCTCTTGTCTGATGTGGGAAAGATTGCTTGAATCTGGGCGCGAGGGTAGATTTAAGTTCAAACCCTGACCCAATCTGAGTCCCAGGGGCTGAGAAGCTTCCGAGCTTGGAAGCTCGGGCTCCGGGATGTTGCCCAATTTTTCCAGCCCGCCGCCCGATTCTAAGTTCGGGGTTTGGGTCATGTCCTCCCGCGAATGGGTATCTGGCTGGGAGAGCTCGAAAATCCGAACATAGTTTGTCCTCAACATAGAAGGAGAATCCATGCGTTGCTCTTCCACTACCGCTATCTCATGGGTGACCAGCAAAGTGTTAATCTCCCTGTGGTCGGGTTTAAGCCCAATCCGATCATAGTCCGTAGTGACACTCAGAACGGCGATGCGATCCAAGAGCTCTTTCATGGAAGAGAGCTCCATCGGATCCATCTGTTCAGCAAGTTCCGAGTTGATGTGGAGGCTGTTTTTGATGACCTGAGAAGTCATCATCGGCGCGACAGCCGATCGGGCGGTCATGACGAAGCCGCCTAGTCGGAGAGTCGGGCCTGGGGCCGGGGCTCCCCCGGAGGTGATGTTGTCCTTGACCACGAGGCAAGCCATCAAACCTTACCGCGACGACACAGTGGAACTCCCAATGAAATCACCAATGTCAGTGTCAAACCGGCGGATCTCAGGTAGGGGGTCCTGAACTGTGCGTCTAAGGCTAATGGTAACAGGAGGCGGGGGACATAATGTTTACCCAGGTTCGGGCCCTCTCGATGGTCCTAAGACTAACAGTAGAAAGGGGGGTAGGTATGGAGAGGCAAGATCCCAGCTATGGTGAAGGTGTACACATGAGGTTTACGAGTTCATGCCCTTCGCAGTGGAAGTAACAGCCCTACGTCTCGATGCCCGGAGGCGGTCGATTGGATTATGTGTGTGATATTACAGGGGGTGCGAACCCTTGTCTCAGAGGAGGGGGTGGCTTACAGTGCGCCAGGACCCCCGCCCACCTCCATTACAAGGGGCTTAATGTACATAAAGTAAGGGGCGTTACTGGTAGCGCCAGCCTTAAGTACTCTTAATGCTTATAAAGACTAAGGGGTGAACGTCCGGCTATTGCGTGTCCTTCCAACTCCTGGTCTTCGGTAAGTCGAGTGACTCTCCATATGGTCGAGTGACGGTAGGGAGGAGGACCTCCGAGTGATGTGGCCGTCGAGTGGATTACACTCGACGTACTCGATCGGTGCTCTCCTGTTGTCTCTTGGTCTTTTTATCTTCCAGGATAGTGACCTTGGGTAGGACGTATAAGTCAGGCCTATGACCCTACCCCAGGTCTGCATCCTCGTCAGTAGCCCTCGAATGGATTAAGGTGCGAGTGCAAAGTAGGTCGAAGTTGAACCTGCTCCGAGCTTCGTGTCATCGCGATTGTTTTCTGCAAGACTGAACGCCCGCGTTGGTACTTCGGTGTGGACTTAGTCTCCTTGATCCATTCAGAGAGCTGTCGACTGAACTGGTGACCTCATGCGTCGAGTGCTGTGTCAGAGCGCAAGATCTTGGGCGCGATTGTCTGCGGTCTATCCCGGATTTCACAGGATACGAAATATCGGGGAAGCCCGCGGGCCGGAGAGCACCGAAACGGGCGGTCCGGATAAGTAGCGATGCCTCGATTACTGCGCCGCCTTTTTCGCCACGTACGCTGCATGCAACTGTTGTGGGATTTGATGGGATTGCCTAGTCCCACGCGTCAGTCACTCGGAAGTGACCCTTTATAAGGTGACGGGGCCGAGGCGCTTGCACTGTGCACGCTTGTTCCCCCTTGTTTCTCCTCCGCTTCTCCACCGCGCCTAGCGCCTCCGCTCTCGACGCCGTTGCTCCCCGCCATGGTGAAGGACAAGACGGCGGCGCTAGAGCGCGCTAAGAAGGCGACGGGGGTGGCGAAATGCAAGAACCAGAACCGCGGATCATCGTCGCGTGCGGGGCTGCCACCGGGCTGGATCCAGGGCGATTGGATCCGGTCTTTGGTCCGGCAGGAGGATCTGGCCGAACTAGAGGAGTCCGGGCTGATTGCCAAGGGAGCGGCGAGGCTGCCGAAGGGGGAGACGGAACCACAACCTCGACCGGGTGAGTGTGCTCTACTTTCCACTCACGTCGACCGGGGTTTCTCACTCCCTCCGCACCCTTTCTTCTTGGGATTTTTTAACTTCTTTGGCGCTCAGCTCCACCACTTTTCTCCCAACAACATCACGTATTTAGCTGCGTTTGTATCAATGTGTGAGAACTTCTTAGGATGTCGACCGCACTGGGTTCTCTTCAAACATATCTTCACCATTCGTTCCCAGTCGGTAAAAAAGGCGAAGTCGAGTGACTCAAAAACCCACGTCATCCAGTTGTGCGGGGGTTTAGGTATCCAAAAGAGGAATAGGAGTGCCTTTCCCACTATGACTCTCCCTGAATCTGTTAGAGGTTGGAAGTGTGGTGGTTCTACTGCCAGGACGTCGCAGCTTCAGTTCATTCTACCGGTCTTCCCCACTTCTCGTTCGATCGTGTTCAGACTCCTGCTCCACTGAAAGTAACTGCTGCTGAGACCGTGGAGACGAGGATGTTGGTGGACAGAGTGGTCCAGCTCATCAATGATGGCGTTACTGGCCTAGACTTGCTGGAAGTGTTCCTCAGTCGATGCATCCAGCCTCTCCAGGCCCGCGATCACCCAATGTGGCTGTATTTCGGACCAGACGACACCGCTCGGGTCCATCCAGAAGAAGTGTCGTCCGAAACCGTAGCTTTGTGGCTGAGGGGTATCACAGGCAACTAGGACAACCCTAGAGGATCCAGGCGAGTCATCCCTTTCAGCGACGGCAACCCGCCCGACAAGGTATACTCTTTGTTCCGACTGCTTTCCGCTCGCGTTCCGACTGTACTTGATGCCGGCTGACTCTTACTCAATCGATTTGCTCTGCAGGTATTTACTGAGATGCATTCGATGCCCAACGGCAAACAGGTTTTGGAGCAGGACTAGGAGGGGGAGGACAGTGCAGAGGAGAGTGGCGAGTGGGAGTCTCCGGGAGAATAGGAGGAGGAGGAGAGCGAGGAGTCGGACGAGGAGGAAGAAATCGACTCGCCGCCGCGCTCTGAACGTCGATCCAAACAGCAGCATGATCCGTCTGGCGGGCGCGGGAAAAGCATGGCCCCGAGTGCCAATACTCAGAAGCGCACTCGGACGTCGACTCCGGAGCCGACAGAGAAGGTGGCTGTCGGTGTCAAAACCGGCAGATCTCGGGTAGGGGGTCCAGATCTGTGTGTCTTAGGCTGATGGTAATAGGAAGCAAGGGACACAGTGTTTACCCAGGTTCGGGCCCTCTCGATGGAGGTAAAACCCTACTTCCTGCTTGATTAATATTGAAGATATGTGTAGTACAAGAGTAGATCTACCATGAGATCGTAGAGGCTAAACCCTAAGAGCTAGCCTATGATGGTATGATTGTAATTGTGATCGGGCTTCTAAGGACCATCCTCTCCGGTTTATATAGACACCGGAGAGCTAGGGTTTACATGGAGTCGGTTACAAGGAAGGAAACATAATATCCGGATCGCCAAGCTTGTCTTCCACGCAAAGGAGAGTCCCATACGGACACGAGCCGAAGTCTTGAGTCTTGTATCTTGACGCTTCTATAGTCCGGACGATGTATATAGTCCGGCTGTCCGGATACCCCCTTATCCAGGACTCCCTCAGTAGCCCCTGAACCAGGCTTCAATGATGATGATTCCGGCGTGCAGTCTTGTATTCGGCATTGCAAGGTGGGTTCCTCCTTCCGAATACTCCAAGGTTATTATTGAACACGTAGGCCGTGTTCGGATCTGCAAAATGATCCTCACATACCACCGTAGAGAGAATGATACTTCAGCTGACAACTTTTTAGACGACGCGATACGCCATTACGGTTAGGTCATTATCCGAGCTGTTTTCCCACGCCCAGCCTCAGCGTACATTGCGAGGCGGTTTCCTCAGCACGTCTTGTCGAAGCGAAGATCATGTCCCCTTATCACGGGATTCTCATCAATACGGGTATGGGTAATCCAACCGCACTGCTAATCGCGGCGAGTGGGAGGTGAGCGGGTTCCACCAGGCAAGTGGGGAGGGGCAAAAAGCTCTTACCTTCTCTTATAAAGAGACAAGGTCTCTTCCTCTTTTACCCACGCCTTCTCCTCTGCTCGAGCCCTAACGCCCAAGCGCTCTACTTCTCCATCGAAGAGAGGTTTTCCAAAGATGTCTGGATCCGGAGCAGGAGGCAAATGGATGGCCTCTACCGTTCGAGAGAAGGATATCAAGAGGCTCCGGGAAGCCGGGTATCTGGCCAAGAAGATTGTCCACCGTCTCCCACCGGCAGGACAGGTTGTCCCTACTCCGGAGCCTCACGAGAGAGTCATGTTCCTTCCCCATTTTGTCCGTGGGCTCGGGTTTCCCCTCCACCCATTTGTACGTGGAGTCATGTATTACTATGGGGTTGATTTTCATGATCTTTCCCCCAACTCTTTTATCAATATATCGACGTTCATCGTCGCATGCGACGCCTTCCTCCGGATTCCGCCTCATTTCGGCCTGTGGCTAAAGATTTTCAACGTAAATCCCAAGGTGGTGAGTGGCGAACACGTCGAGTGCGGCGGCGCCATGGTGAGCAAGATGCCCAAATTAGTTTGGCTGAAGGGCACCTTCAACGACTCCGTCAAGGAGTAGTAGCAGCAGTGGTTTTATATCACCGAACCACGCGGCAAAAAGTGGGTTGCAGCTCCTGAGTTCAGATCCGAGCTCCATCATGCGGCTCACGCCCCGCCCAAGAAGGGCTCGAACTGGTGCTCGTCCGATGAGCTGTCACTGCCTGCACGCTGCTTAGAGTATGGTTAACAAGGAAGTCAAACTTGTTGACGTGGTCCAGGTGATGCTAGTTCGCCTGGTTCTCCCTTGCCAGCGTCGAGCCTGCACTTTGTGGGAGTTTGACCCAGCCGAGCACCAAACCCTCCGGGAGCTCTTCGATTCCTCCCACGAGGATATCTGGAAGGTGCTCTTCAAATCCGGCAAATGGCCGGATTCCACCGAGGATCGGGGGTATCAATTATCCCATTCTCCAAGCCCAGTAAGTTACAGCCACGCCCTGTCCATCCATGCTTCAGTTGGCATGTCCTGAGGGAAAATTCTAATCATGTCTCATCGTGACCTCAGGGATGGATAAAGAAAGTGGAGCGGATACAATGTCCGGCCCCACTACCGGAGGAACCGGACGGACCTCTTCTAACGAAGATGCTGGTCCCTGCGCCTTACAAGGCGCCCAAGAAGGAGGTCTCCAAGAAGGTCTAGAAGACCCGGAGTGGCCTCCGTTGTCGCCGGACTTCGGACGCCAGATCCGAAGGCTCCAGTGACGCTCCTTCTTCCGAAGACGAAGAGGAGGAAGCAGAGGAGGACGAGCCCTGCTCTGCAAGCGGGAAGAAGCGGGCAGCTTCCCCATCCCTGGAGGTCGAATCGCCTAAGAGGGGGCGAAGTTCCCCTCCAGAGGCATCCACCCCGACTGCCGATAATAGCCCGGAGTGGGATCCCGAGGCCCAGCCCCTGGGAAAATCGTAAGTAACCGAAATCCGAATACGCCTATGTATCCAGGGTCGTCTCAGCATAGTAGTTTTAACTGTCGCCACATCTCATACAGCCCGGCCAGGTCTCCTGCCGGACAGTCCTCATCGGAGGATTCGTTGAGTTCGAATGTTGTGGCGAGCGAGACGCCTCCGGGGACTCCTTTTCCAAAGTCCGGGCGCGACACCGAGGTGTCGTCTCAAAGAGACTCAGAGCCGGATAAGGTTCGGGAGGCCTCTAGGGCTCCAGGATCGGGCGAGCGGCCACCTTCCACGGAGGGAGGTTTGACTACTCCGCCGGCAACCTCTGTCTACGCAGAGCTGCCAGGTGGTCTATTTACAGCGTTAAGGAACGCGTCCGTCGTCGATGAACATCGGACCCTTATGGGTACGATGGTTGGAAAGATTCAGGCTGCCGAAAGCGGGCTGAATGAGTCATGTCTTGGCCTTATAAAGGCTTTTGAGGTATGGTTTTTAAGGAACCTTTAAAGAATCATCATGATATGAGGAGTAGCCCCTGATACACTGTCCGCTAAAAGAGAGCCGGGCAGGGGATCAAACCCTCTATTGTAATGGGGTCCTTTGTTTAATGATGTATACCCATTTGTTTGAAAACATGCGTCTGCGGAGAGGACTGCCGCCCATGATGCGGAAGTGTCCGAACTGAAGCAGAGCCTGGAACGGGCCGAAGAAGAACTTGGCCGTGTGAAGAAGCAATTAGAGGAGAAGCAAGGTATGTTTAAGCATTGTCTTGCATTGTGCACAAATGAATAAGTGTGCTTATTGAAAAGTATTTATGTCATACGCCCTAGGAGCGAGTGTCGAATATGAGGCGCTGAAAAAGGCGGCGGCTGATGCCCGTGAGAAGGCTGCCGCCGAACAGGTGCTTCGTGAAAAACACAAGGCCAGGGTCGTTACAGCTGAGCGGAAGCTCTAGGAGGCTGTGACGAAAAGCGAGAGCTTGGAGCAGAGTCTAGTAGGGAAAGAATCCGAACTCGCCCAAGCTCTTCAAGCCGCGGAAGATGCTCGGGAAGAAGCCCGAGGTGCTGTACGGGACATTCAGGAGGCCCGGAAAGTTGCGGCTGGTAAGGCCTATTGTATCTATGGCCATTATTACGTTATAGTGCGGAGAACTCTAAGCGGCAAGCTGAATTCTTGATTTTGCAGGGGCGTTTGCGGATCTGCCTCGCAGCATATCAGATGCTGCCCAATTTTACTGGACCGAGGAGAGGGAGTCTGCGGAGAGGAACTTCTGGTCGCAGTATCTGGCGCCAAACTATCCGGTGCCTTTTATCAATCAGCTGAAGCAGCTGGTCGAACTGCACCAGGCAGCCGAACTAGCCATGAAGGACTTGATTATCCGTCTGTGGCCTGCAGAGCCAATTCCAAGAAGTTACTTCGGACTCGTGAAGCAGATTGTGGGCGCCTGTCCTCGGCTTGATACTATCAAGCGATCAGTCTGTATAGAAGGTGCTCACATGGCGCTTGCCCATGCGAAAGTGCATTGGGGGAAGCTTGATGCGGAGAAGCTAATTACTGAGGGGCCACCGGAGGGTAAGGAGCATCGCAAGCCCAAACTGTATTATGAAGGTGTAATGAAGGGTACCCGCCTGGCGGCGGATAGGTGCACCAAAGACATTATATTTCCCTGAGGGCATTCTTGCCAATGTTTGTAATATGGGATAATGGCACTACTATTATATATGGCATGTTTTGTTTGAACATATGTTCTTCCTTTGCGGTTGTTTATTGTATGTAAATTCTGAGAGTTGGCCAGCCGTCGGCTTTAACCCCCACATGAGAAGTACGGGGGTGTTCGGGGTATTTCTGAACACCCTTTATCCCATGATTGGGTCCTTATAAGGAGGTGTTTCGCACCACGAACCAGGCAATCGGACTATAGGGCTTTACTACTCTCACTTAGCCATAGGAATTCGAGTATGGTCCGCGCAGCCCCTAGTGTTCGGAAGGCCGGACTAGGGGCTCTATTGGCACCTGATCGGAAGACCGATCCGTCGCAATCTGCATTTTATAGTGGCGTTATGCGGAATAAATCTTTAAGGATTATACAACCTCTCGAATAGCTGACCGGCTCTCGCAGCATCATAGTCGGTTTTCGGCTTTCTCTACTGAGGCACTCGTCCGGCTGAACCGGGACGCAATCGCAGTAGTTCTCCCAGCGCTACCTTAGCTGACGGAATGGAACATAAGGTACCAAAACATGGGAGCCGGGCAAACCCAACCAATGACCCAAGACGTGATTCGGAGCTGATGCATATAGTGCTATAAGTTCGGGGTGCCGAGCGACCGAAAAGGTGGTCGGACTTTGTTGTCGCATTGTGCAGCCCCTGGCATAACCAGGCGTAACACAAAGCATGGCTACCGTATTGTGGCAAAGAGGCGTCGATTATAAATGATGGCCGGTGCATGTTATTTAAGTCTATGCAGTGCAGTAGGATGATATGTCTATGCATATGAGTGCGATTTATTATTATGAAAAAGGGGTGGTTTTTCGCGGAACCTACGATGGTCGGACTGGAGGGGGCTGTGAGTGGATCAAGAATGAATCCGAACTGCCATCTACCTGCATGGTCCTATCCTTGTGTGTCCGGCCGAGTCCACGCCGCCAGTCCTGTTCTGCATAGAAGTTAGTTTGTGAAGGTAAATGCTTGGAGGCAGCCGAGCGTCCTCCTGTGGTTGGTCTAGGGGTTCCTAATCGGACCCTGGTGACCCCAGCCGCTATTCCGAGAAGTAGCCCGGACTCCTCAGTTGGTGTCCGGATAGTTGGCTGTTATATCCAAATATTGATAGGTATGCACGACTTGTTACTCCGGCAGCTGTATGATTTCCGCTCTAGTGGCGGGGTTTGGCCTTGTACGTAGGCGTGAGTATATCACTGGTTTTGGCCTTACGGCCTACCACGTGGAATCTAGTCAGCGTGGTTCATCTCGTTAGCAGACGCTGAGTTACCGTATGAGGGGAATGCGCCGATGATGTGGCTTTTTTGGTTATCTGAGGACAACCGTTAGAGCGATGGGCCAATGAACTTGGCCTTTGCGCCTGACATCTTGTAGAAGGTGTTATTGAATTGAATGCCAATGAAGGGATGTGTTATGAAGCCCCTGGACCACTAGGTCTGGGGGTACGGCAATTGAATTGTCGTGGTTTGTATGATAGGGGGGCGGTCGGCCGTACTGTTTGTGCCCTGGGGGGTCTCTTTGACTAGACACCTCCCTTCATTATTTCCGGCACATGACCGGTCGCTTTGTTTTGAAGATCCGGCATTCTCTATTGGTATGCTTTCCCGTCCTTCTAGGAGTACCGTGAATTGCACACGGTTGATCAAGTATGTGGCTCGCGCCGAATAGGCTTGAGCTGTTCTTTGTCCGTTGACCGGACTGGGGGTTGCTGGACTTGGCGCCAGTTTCCTTGGTGAAAGATCGTGGATGTCGCCTAGAGGGGGGGTGAATAGGCGCTTTAAAATAATTACGGTTTAGGCTTGAACAAATGCGGAATAAACCTAGCAGTTAATTTGACAAGCACAAAACCTAAAACAACTAGGCTCACCTATGTGCACCAACAACTAATGCTAAGCAAGGTAAACAACTAAGTGTTAGCAAGATATATGACAAGAAACAATATGGCTATCACAAAGTAAAGTGCATAAGTAAAGGGCTCGGGTAAGAGATAACCGAGGCACGCGGAGACGACGATGTATCCCGAAGTTCACACCCTTGCGGATGCTAATCTCCGCTTGGAGGCGGTGTGGAGGCACAATGCTCCCCAAGAAGCCACTAGGGCCACCGTAATCTCCTCACGCCCTCGCACAATGCAAGATGTCGTGATTCCACTAAGGGACCCTTGAGGGCGGTCACCGAACCCGCATAAATGGCGACCCTTGGGGCGGTCACCGAACCCGTACACTTTGGCAACCCTTGGGGCGGTCACGGTACCCGACAAAACGCCGGGCGATCTCCACAACCTAATTGGAGACCCGGACGCTTGCCCGGAGCTTTGCACCATAATGATTGAGCTCCGAACACCACCAACTGCCTAGGGCGCCCAAGCACCCAAGAGGAACAAGCTCAAGGGCACCAAGCACCCAAGAGTAATAAGCTTCTCAACTTGTAACTTCCACGTATCACCGTGGAGAACTCAAACCGATGCACCAAATGCAATGGCAAGGGCACACGGAGTGCCCAAGTCCTTCTCCCTCAAATCCCACCGAAGCAACTAATGCTAGGGAAGAAAATGAGAGGAAGAACAAGAAGGAGAACACCAAGAACTCCAAGATCTAGATCCAAGGGGTTCCCCTCACATAGAGGAGAAAGTGATTGGTGGAAATGTGGATCTAGATCTCCTCTCTCTTTTCCCTCAAAAACTAGCAAGAATCCATGGAGGGATTGAGAGTTAGCAAGCTCAGAGAAGGTCAACAATGGAGGAAGAACACGAGCTCAAAAGGACGAGGTTCAATGGGGAAGAAGACCCCCTTTTATAGGAGGGGGAAAATCCAACCGTTACCCACCAACCAGCCACGCACAGAGCGGTACTACCGCTTGGGCAGGGCGGTACTACCGCTTATAAGCGGTACTGCCGCTCCCTCCCAGCGGTACTGCCGCGCTGACGAGGGAAACAAGGCCCTGTCCCCCGAGCGGTACTACCGCGGAAGTACAGGCGGTACTACCGCTTGGAGCGGTACTACCGCCCCTACTGCCGCTACTAGTACCGAAAAACCCGACACGAGAAATAGCAGTCGAGAATCGAGGCGGTAGTAGCCCGGAACCACTGCGGTACTACGGCCGAAGCTCACAAGCGGTACTACCACTCAGGAAGCGGTACTACCGCTCGGGGAGCTTCGGCGGTACTACCGCTGAGGACCGCGGTACTACCGCTCAGACCAGAGCAGGGAGAAAAGCAGAAATGCCATAACTTCTTCATATGAGCTCCGAATTGAGCAAACTCAAGCTTGTTGGATACAAGACAACGAGTAGCATCAAAACAGCGACAGAGAAAACTCCAACAGAGAATAACCGCATACCCTCCAACATCGAAAACATCATAGAAGATACAAGTGAACTCCGTTTTTGATGAACTCGAGCTTGTCATAAAAATGACCATAAGCTCCAAAACTCACAAGGAGAAGAACCAAGCAAGAACCAAGAAACATGATGCAAGGATGCAATGGTTTGAGCTCTCGATGAACGATACGATCAAGCTACTCACTTGAGAGCCCCCCTTGATAGTACGGCTATCGATCCTATAACCCGGTCTCCCAACTACCACCATGAGACCGGTAAAATAGAAAACCTATCAAGGGCAAACCTTTGCCTTGCATATGATCCACTTGAGCTAGATGATAACGATCTTGACCTCCGCAAGATGGGCCACCTTCCTTGATTGCGTTGGGTCGATGGAGACTAGATGATTGCTCCCCCATACTCCACTATGGGTGAGCCACTCTTCAGCACATCTTCACAAGTCCATTGACACCACAATGGATGGCAAGCTTCAAGCACTTGATCTCTTCGTGATGCTACACTTGAACTTGCACATGACAATCTTGCCGATTTATCACTACTTGATGTCATCCTTTCCATGGGTTGTATGATATCTTCCTCGTGACGCAAGCCCATGGACATGTACCTAACCCCACATAGAACTCTCACATAGACCATGGGTTAGTACACAAAGTGCAATGGACAATGCTTACCATACCATGGGATCACTTGATCCCTCTCGGTACATCTTTTACGCTTTGTGAGTTGATCAACTTGATTCACTCTTGACTTAGTCTTCATCAACATTGAATCTTTCCAACTCTCTTAGTTTGGATGATGTCTTGAAGGTAAACATGAATGATCACACAATCTTCTTCTTCAAGACATGCTTGCAATAAGGTCAACCCTCACATGACCAATCTTTGGATAATTCCTTAATAGCACCTTGGTCAACACATAAACTCCTTGAAACCAACACATGGACTTCAAGAAATGCCTATGGACAAATCCTTCAAATATAACTCAAGACAACCATTAGTCCATAGAGATTGTCATCAATTACCAAAAGCAAACATGGGGGCGCCGCATGTTCTTTCAATCTCCCCCATTTTGGTAATTGATGACAATCACTTTCAAGAGAGTTTATATAAGGAATTATGCAACACCATGCAATGCACCAACCAATAATGCATGCGAAGAGATGCAAATGCTAAGGAAACAAAAACCAAAGCTACTCCACAAAACTCTCTGAAACTTCTCCCCCATTGGCATCGATTGCCAAAATGGGCGAAAAGCTTAGAAGGCCAAAATAAATTGTGGTCCTCCAAAAATTGTGTATCTCTCAAAAAGAGAGTGGAATGCAATACACATATCCAATGGTAAATACTTGGAGGAACACAAACTATATTGAGGCACAAAGATTGCTAAAGAATGATATGCCACAAGGACATAACAAAGAGAGACACAAGCAATCAAGAAATCAAAAGATACCAATTGAAGCAAGCAATTAAATGATATCAATTGAAACAACTAGACCAAAGATCCTACGAGCCACATGAATAAAGGATATTATGAAATGAGCAAAGGAGTGTTCTAAAGAAACTAGAGAAGCTCCCCGTGATTTGTGCACACATAAGAATATTTGTATTTGGATACAAAGTGCACAAAATAGGATCATAGCTCCCCCAAAATCAATAGAAACTAACAACAAGTGCAAGTGAGCATATAGGAAACAAAGCCTATCTCTCGCAACAAGCACATGGTTGAGCAACATTGTAAAAGAGGCAACTTAAGAATAGGCTCAACCAAAATGATGTGTGTGAGTCATAGCAAAGCACATGAGAAGACTAATATACGGATGAGCATAAGCATCAACATAGTCTCGAATGAATGAGATACACGGTGCAAAGCCTTTCATTCTCACACACAACTAGCAAATGGGTTCACAAGCTTACTAATAAGAAAATAGAGAACCTATGCTTGTGACAACCCGTGGTGAAGATAGACGATGAGAGGCTCATCAAGACGAGGGGTACCAATTAAGATGGCAAAAGCCTCGTAAAGATAAGCAAGAGGAAAATAATATTCACCACACAAGAGTGCAACAAGATGCAACGATAGAGGACGGGCACTCAAGGCAAAAGCTTTCACGGAGCCACCAAAGAAGTAACATAAGAAAGACAAGGTGGACGTGAAAGAAAGTATATCAACTAGAGATGTAATTTCTCTCAAGTGTATAAGGTTCTAGGTAGACAAAATCATGATGGTATATATCTACAAAGAGGGATGTACACCCGAAATAGTTACAACATGAAGGACCAAGATATCCACAAGGAAGTCATAAATATACCAAAAGATATTTGCTTGAAAGCATATCACTTGGCTAGATATGGTCTTATTGTATATAAATGAATTCCTACCGCATGAACATCAAAGACATCACAACTAGCAACATGAGATCATCGTTGAGATGCTTTGAGAAAGGAAACAAGTATCACAAGAAAGAATGAAATACATGCCATGATACAACCTTGACAAGGTTGATGCAAGTAATGTGTGCATGAAGTAGATGATGATACTTATTACCGAGATACCATTGGAAGGATGAAGTAGATACCAACTGAAGGTAGATAGTAGTTCATTGATCATCCTGGCTTGACTCCAATATGCACATGGTGACACCACCTTCCTTGTGAGTGAGCCGAGCATCCAATGCATCTCCAAATGTTCCTATAAGAACAACACAAACTAAACGGTACCCAAACTCATCGGGACCAAATAGTTAGAAACACCAATACATAGGACAAACTCCACATCAATATGTGCATATAGATATGAAAATGAATATCATGCACATCTCATCCAAATTGAGACTAGGTGGAGTTTCTCCCATATATTGAGTCAAAGAAAGAAAGCATGCCAAAAGAAATACATGAAGAAAACATGCATGCTCAAGACTTCAAAACCCGAAACCAAAAGACAAAGAAATG
The DNA here is from genome assembly GCA_021605145.1 of Aegilops bicornis. Lineage (NCBI taxonomy): Eukaryota > Viridiplantae > Streptophyta > Magnoliopsida > Poales > Poaceae > Aegilops > Aegilops bicornis. Next base: position 14,536,725 of record CM038672.1, read on the forward strand.
CCAAGTGAAAAGGATACCAAATGAATAAAACATCACTTGGAGGATATCCATAAAATATACATCAAGGAATGATATATCCATTGATACATACTAAACTAAAGATGTCAAACTCCCAAAGAGAGGATCGTTCCAAACAAACCAAGCTCTCAAGAAGTTTCATGATGGCACAAGTACCAAAAAGAAATGGCTTGCCTTCCACCAAAATACACTTGATAAGGATCACAAGAAGAGTGTTCTAAAGAAAATTGGATAGCTCCCCCACGAGTTGTGCATTATATAGGATTTGCATTTGAATACAAAATGCACAAGGTGGGATCACCACTTTCACTATATCTAGAAAGCACTAGACAAGAACGAGAAATAAACAAGATCCACAAGTGGTAGGGAAGACAAGGGGAGTTGACACACACCTTGGCAAGAGAAAAAGCAAATAAAAATAAAAGCCAATGTAACGATGATCAATAAATTCTACCACACATAAGTGAGTACCGATGGTCAAAAGACAAGAAGTATTTGGAAATACTTCCCAGTGGTAGATACCAAGGATATCCGACATCATCTCCACACCAAACACAAGCAAGTTGCAACTTGTAGAGCTATCATGCCACCTAGGAACAAGATAATTTACAATATCAACTCTAGATGACAATATCTCAAATGTACACATTTTCTAGGCTAGTAATATACACATAGCATCTTACTCCCCCATAATGTGATACCAATTAAAGATAGACAAGAGGCAATAAGAGGATCCAACACGAGATAATCAATGGAATTTTTAGAATTTGAATTTCTCATGAGAGATGTACCACCTAGCGACTAGATAATCTTGTAATATCAATACTAGATGGTATTCCTCATGTACACACATTTATAGGATTGTGAGGTGCACAAAGCACATCACTCCCCAAAATGGGATGTTCCATTAATCTCTCACATGAGCCAACTAGGATACAAACAAGAAGCAAAAAGGCTCAACGCACGACGCACACGTACATGATGTGCAAACCAACACACACATACTTGATTGCTCAAGATAAGCAAGTTGGAAGCACAACATATACAAACACATGCAAGGAACAAAACCAAAACATGCATAGGGGCAGGTAACTTTCAATGTAAACAATTTAAGTACAAGTTACCGCAAGGAGGCACATTGGATATAAGATAGAAACTTCACAACCCAATTGACTTGGCTTGAGACAACAAGAATGATGAAGTCCCCTTAATTCTTCATAATGTAGCCAAGTCTCCAATGCCCTCCAACAACACCTATTGATCAAGTTTGAGCTTGTTGGTCCCCAACTAAGTTGGGTCCTAAGAGGTTAGTCACAATAGGCTTGGCAACCCAAATGGTTCTTTTCTTGACACCACTTTGAGTACCAACAAACTTGGCAAACACATTGCCAACCTTATCCTTCCCAAGAGAATAGATATCATCAATAATAATTGGGTTGGATAAGTTACCACTAGTACATGAAGAAGCGAGGTGACCTTTCTCACGACATAAGTAGCAACGTCTACTCTTCATTTTCTTCTCACTTGATTTCTCAACAAGAGAGGCATTAACTTGAGTATTCTTGGGAAGTGGCCTTTCTTCAACTTGAGGTTGAGCAAGAGATTGAACTTGTGGTATCTTCCCTTGTTGCTTGTCACCAAAGGCATTCTTCTTCAATGGGAAATATCTAACATGATGCCCTTCAATTTTGCACTTGAAGCAAATAATCTTGGCCGAATTCTTGACTTGTTTTGGCCCTTCTTCTTGTTGCTCTTGGACTTCTTCTTCTTCTTATTGGAGTTGAATCCAAGTCCACCTTTGTCATTGGGGGATTTTTGCACACTCAAGATATTGTTGAGTGTGGATTTCCCTTCATGACTCTTTCCCAAGTCTTTCTTCAAAGAAGTGACTTGGGCCTTGAGCTCTTTTATTTCCTCTACATGGTTAGTCTCAACACAAGTACTAGAGGAAGTATAAGATTCATCATTAGAGCAACAAGGCAAGGAAAGCAATTCATCACAAGATGTACCAACATTGTGAGTAGATGAATTACAAGGACTAGCACATGGCAATATAGTATTTTGACTAGAAGTGGTGCTAGTATCAACATGAGGCTCACTAGATGTTACCTCTACATGGTTAGTCTCAACACAAGTACTAGAGGAAGTATAAGCTTCATCATTAGAACAACAAGGCAAGGAAAGCAATTCATCACAAGATGTACCAACATTGTGAGTAGATGAATTACAAGGACTAGCACATGGCAATATAGTATTTTGACTAGAAGTGGTGCTAGTATCAACATGAGGCTCACTAGATGTTACCTTAGCAATCATGGCCTCATGAGCTATCTTTAGCACATTATGGGTTACTAGAAGATCGTCATGCGAGCTTGAGAGCTTTTCATGGCTTTCTTCCAATTTACCATAATTGCTAGATAGCAACTCAAGTTGAGCCCGTAGCTCAACATTCTCCTTCAAAAAGGATGCTTCACAAGTAATAGAGTTAGTATCACAAGCATCATCATTAACAACAATAGGAGGGGGCAACTTAGCAAGCTCTTTTAAATAAGAAGCTTCAAGTTGAGCATGAGACTTCAGTGAGTTTGATGAGCTCACCCTTGATGACCCTTGAGCCATTTTCGAGGTGCTCAAAGTCCTCAAGAAGTCTAGCATGAGCAACTTCAAGCTTAGCATTTTTAGTTTTGAAATCATTGGCCACCTCAAGAGTTCTATCATGAGATTCCCTCACTCTAGATAATTCTAGAGCAAAAGTCTTCTCAAGAGATTCCGAGGTGGTTTGTTCATGTTCAAGAGCTTGAGATAGCTCATGATCTCATTTAACGTAATCACGCCCATGAGTTTCCATTTTCTCAATGGTGACCTCATGCTCCTTTAGATGAGATTCCAACTCCTCAATGTATTTCTTGCCATCAATGGCAATGGACATTATTTCCATGAAGTTGGAACGAGCAATTTTATTTTTATGAAGAGCTTTAAAATCATTTCCTTAGTTTTTAAGGAGGCAACATTATCATTCTCTTCATCATTATCCTCATCATCATTAGCATCAACATCATCATCAAGAGACATATTGGGGTACAAAGTAGGAGATACCTTTGGCGCCTTAGCCATAAGGCAAAAAGCAATAGATGATGGTGTAGGATCCCTTGAGGCACCATTAAACACCACATCTTGTTCCATGGAGTGTTGGGTTTCCTCTACATTGTTAGCTCAACAATTAGTGATGCATTTTTATCATGGCAACAAGACATATCAAGAATATCATCATGAGATTTAGTCAAGCAATTTCTACATGATTTGCAATGACTACCACCACAAGCATGTGAAACATTTGGAGTGCTCAAGTGTTAAATCCCAAAGAAGTAGCATTGCAATAATATAGTGATGAAGGATCATCCACAATAAGCATACTATCATCATTGCAATGACCAACACTACTCACCATATCATCACCTTGTGGCAAACCACATGTAGGTGAAGTAGAAGAAGTTGAGAAGACTATACGACCAGAGGTGGAGGGAGAACAATCATCCCCACAAATCTTGGACACACCATATTTATCTTGAAGCTTCGTCCACAACTCATGAGCATCTCGGAACGGCATGAGTTGAAATATGACTACATTGCTCAAAGCATCGAAAAGCACATTAGAAGCTTGAGCATTGAGATAAGAGTTTTTCTCATCCTCTAAAGATAATCTTTGGGGATGCTTTGGAGGAGAAAAACCCATATCTACAATTCGCTAAAAATTTGGGTCCATGACCCTAAAGAGATTAAGCATGTGAATTACCCAAACATCAAAATTAGTGCCATCGAAACTAAGAGTGTCAGAGAATCCTAATCCCTTAGTCGACATCTTTACTCTCTAGGCGGTTAAGCCCAACAAAGAGAGAGGCAGGCTCGATACCAATTGAAAGATCGTGGATGTCGCCTAGAGGGGGTGAATAGGCGCTTTAAAATAATTACGGTTTGAAGCTTGAACAAATGCGGAATAAACCTAGCGGTTAATTTGACAAGCACAAAACCTAAAACAACTAGGCTCACCTATGTGCACCAACAACTTAAGCTAAGCAAGGTAAACAACTAAGTGATAGCAAGATATATGACAAGAAACAATATGGCTATCACAAAGTAAAGTGCATAAGTAAAGGGCTCGGGTAAGAAATAACCGAGGCACGCGGAGACGACGATGTATCCCGAAGTTCACACCCTTGCGGATGCTAAACTCCGTTTGGAGCGGTGTGGAGGCACAATGCTCCCCAAGAAGCCACTAGGGCCACCGTAATCTCCTCACGCCCTCGCACAATGCAAGATGCTGTGATTCCACTAAGGGACCCTTGAGGGCGGTCACCGAACCCGTACAAATGGCGACCCTTGGGGGCGGTCACCGAACCCGTACACTTTGGCAATCCTTGGGGGCGGTCACCGGTACCCGACAAAACGCTCGGGGCGATCTCCACAACCTAATTGGAGACCCCGACGCTTGCCCGGAGCTTTACACCACAATGATTGAGCTCCGAACACCACCAACCGTCTACGGCGCCCAAGCACCCAAGAGGAACAAGCTCAAGGGCACCAAGCACCCAAGAGTAATAAGCTTCTCAACTTGTAACTTCCACGTATCACCGTGGAGAACTCAAACCGATGCACCAAATGCAATGGCAAGGGCACACGGAGTGCCCAAGTCCTTCTCCCTCAAATCCCACCAAGCAACTAATGCTAGGGAAGAAAATGAGAGGAAGAACAAGAAGGAGAACACCAAGAACTCCAAGATCTAGATCCAAGGGGTTCCCCTCACATAGAGGAGAAAGTGATTGGTGGAAATGTGGATCTAGATATCCTCTCTCTTTTCCCTCAAAAACTAGCAAGAATCCATGGAGGGATTGAGAGTTAGCAAGCTCGGAGAAGGTCAACAATGGAGGAAGAACACGAGCTCAAAAGGATGAGGTTCAATGGGGAAGAAGACCCCCTTTTATAGGAGGGGGAAAATCCAACCGTTACCCACCAACCAGCCACGCACAGAGCGGTACTACCGCTTGGGCAGGGCGGTACTACCGCTTATAAGCGGTACTGCCGCTCCCTCCCAGCGGTACTGCCGCGCTGACGAGGGAAACAAGGCCCTGTCCCCTGAGTGGTACTACCGCGGAAGTCCAGGCGGTACTACCGCTTGGAGCGGTACTACCGCCCCTACTGCCGCTACTAGTATCGAAAAACCCGACACGAGAAATAGCAGTCGAGAATCGAGGCGGTAGTAGCCCGGAACCATCAAGGGTACTACGGCCGAAGCTCACAAGCGGTACTACCGCTCAGGAAGCGGTACTACCTCTCGGGGAGCGGTACTACCGCTCGGGGAGCGGTACTACCGCTTGACGAAGCCATGGTATTACCGAGGATCATGATACTCTTGCTCGAGACAGAGCGAGGAGAAAAGCAGAAATGCCATAACTTCTTCATATGAGCTCCGAATTGAGCAAACTCAAGCTTGTTGGATACAAGACAACGAGTAGCATCAAAACAGCGACAGAGAAAACTCCAACAGAGAATAACCGGCATACCCTCCAACATCGAAAACATCATAGAAGATGCAAGTGAACTCCGTTTTTGATGAACTCGAGCTTGTCATAAAAATGACCATAAGCTCCAAAACTCACAAGGAGAAGAACCAAGCAAGAACCAAGAAACATGATGCAAGGATGCAATGGTTTGAGCTCTCGATGAACGATACAATCAAGCTACTCACTTGAGAGCCCCCTTGATAGTACGTCTATCGATCCTATAACCCGGTCTCCCAACTACCACCATGAGACCTGTAAAATAGAAAACCTATCAAGGGAAAACCTTTGCCTTGCATATGATCCACTTGAGCTAGATGATGACGATCTTGACCTCCGCAAGATGGGCCACCTTCCTTGATTGCGTTGGGTCGATGGAGACTAGATGATTGCTCCCCCATACTCCACTATGGGTGAGCCACTCTTCAGCACATCTTCACAAGTCCATTGACACCACAATGGATGGCAAGCTTCAAGCACTTGATCTCTTCGTGATGCTACACTTGAACTTGCACACGACAATCTTGCTGACGATCACTACTTGATGTCATCCTTTCCATGGGTTGTATGATATCTTCCTCGTGACGCAAGCCCATGGACATGTACCTAACCCCACATAGAACTCTCACATAGACCATGGGTTAGTACACAAAGTGCAATGGACAATGCTTACCATACGATGGGATCACTTGATCCCTCTCGGTACATCTTTTACGCTTTGTGAGTTGATCAACTTGATTCACTCTTGACTTAGTATTGATCAACCTTGAACCTTTCCAACTCTCTTAGTTTGGATGATGTCTTGAAGGTAAACATGAATGATCACACAATCTTCTTCTTCAAGACATGCTTGCAATAAGCTCAACACTCACATGACCAATCTTTGGATAATTCCTTAATAGCACCTTGGTCAACACATAAACTCCTTGAAACCAACACATGGACTTCAAGAAATGCCTATGGACAAATCCTTCAAATATAACTCAAGACAACCATTAGTCCATAGAGATTATCATCAATTACCAAAACCAAACATGGGGGCGCCGCATGTTCTTTCACTTGGCTTGACGTTTATGACCGCTGCGCCGAGGCTTTAGGATTCCTCTTTGTGTATCCTTTTTGATGTCTTGGACCGTGGTGGTGTGTCGACGTCGGATTGTGTGCCCTTGGTTCTCCTTCTTAGATTGAGGTAGCCAGTTGTGCCTCGTATGCCCTTTACTAGGGCGGTCAAATCCGTACGTTTCGGCGGCCAGGATCTTGGTCCACCTATCCGCTAGCAAATCTTGGTCAGCTTGAAGCTACTCTTGCTTCCTTTGCAGACTCTTTGCCGTGGCTATGAGTCGTTGCTTAAAGCGAACTTGTTCCACTGGGTCTTCAGGCACGCCGAATTCTTCATTACCGAGGCTTACCTCGTCTTCGGAGGGGGGTGTATAGTCGTCCCTCGCCAAGTATCCCATCGTAGCCGGTCCGGCCTGCTTGAAGGTAGGCTGATCGGGGCTGTATTCCTCTTCGGCACCATCCGGGCTGATTGCACCTTCGGGGCCGGTATTGATGTGGCGGGGCTTGGAGCGGCACCGAGGGTGCCCATGCTTTGCTTTTTCTCCTGAGGGGTTATCCTCTACTGCCTCGTCGCCATTGGTTTCTTCTGGAGTGTTCGCCATATGTATATCGTATAAAGGGGCGGCTGTCCACCGCCCTTTGAGCGGTGGATCCTGTACGTCTTCTGCATCGCCGCCCATACCGTCGATGTCTTTGAAGTCGAGGTCAAGCACGTCGGTTAAATCATCGATCGTGGCAATGAAGTGGGTGGTGGGTGGGCTGCGAATTCCTTTGTCGCCTGCTTCCCACTCGAGCCGGACATAGTTCGGCCCAGAGCCTCTTGACAAAGAGAGAGACTTTAATGAGTTCAGCATGTCGCCAAAGGGCGAGTGCTGAAAGATGTCCGCAGCGGTAAACTCCATTACCGGAGCCCAACCTGGCTCGGCTGGCTCAAGAGTGAGCGGACCGGGACTAACGACCGGATACGAGTCCGGGGGTCCGGGGATACAGGTCTCCATAGAGATGTGACATGTGTTCAGCTCCAGCACCGATGAGCGTGCGGCCTGCGGGGCGGGGTCCATCCCTCAGTCCTCGGGCAATGCAACCTGTTCCGGATTTAGATCCGGGGCTATTGCAGGGATGATGTTCCGAGCATTGTCCGACAGTAGGTCTAGGCCGTGCTCGTCTGACTGTCCGGCGCTCCTCGCACAGGGCCGACTCCGTCGAAGATCAAGTCTCCGCAAATATCCGCTGAGTAGTTCAAGTTTCCGAACCTGATCTGGTGGCCAGGGGCGTAGCTGTCGATCTGCTCCAGATGACCAAGTGAATTGGCCCGCAGTGCGAAGCCGCCGAACACAAAGATCTGTCCGGGGAGAAAAATCTCACCCTGGACTGCGTTGTTGACGATTGAAGACGCCATCAAGCCTCGAAGCGACGACACAGAGGAACTCTCAATGAAAGCACCAATGTCGGTGTCAAAACCGGCGGATCTCGGGTAGGGGGTCCCGATCTGTGCATCTTAGGCTAATGGTAACATGAAGCAAGGGACACAGTGTTTACCCAGGTTCGGGCCCTCTCGATGGAGGTAATACCCTACTTCCTGCTTGATTAATATTGAAGATATGTGTAGTACAAGAGTAGGTCTACCATGATATCATAGAGGCTAAACCCTAAGAGCTAGCATATGATGGTATGATTGTAATTGTGATCGGGCTTCTAAGGACCATCCTCTCCGGTTTATATAGACACCGGAGAGCTAGGTTTACATGGAGTCGGTTACAAGGAAACATAATATCAGGATCGCCAAGCTTGTCTTCCACGCAAAGGAGAGTCCCATCCGGACACGAGCCGAAGTCTTGAGTCTTGTATCTTGACGCTTCTATAGTCCAGACGATGTATATAGTCCGGCTGTCCGGATACCCCCTTATCCAGGACTCCCTCAGTGGCCAAGCAGCTTAAAGTTGCTCCTCCCAAGGCTCGGAAGACATTGCCACGGATCAAGATGGACGTCCCTGTTGCTTCGAGGTGAGTATGTCGCTTGAGTTTTCGTAGGTCGACTGAAGATTTTCTTGTTCTGACCAACCAATTCATGTGTCTTTCTAGTCCCACCTCTGCTGCCACTGACATGGACATTGACAAGGAGCCATGAGACGAAGAGGCCACCTCACGAGTCGGTAAGTCTGATCGAACAAGCTTCGTTGAGTTGAGTAGATCACCAATCGGCAGAGTTTCTGACATTTCTCTCTTTCCGTAGTTCTGCAAGAAGTTGTTGTGCTCCCTGATGACGAAGAAGAAGCACCTCTACAGGAGAGGAGGAAGAGGAGTGGGAGCTCTGGCAGGAGGAGGCTTGAAGTTCAGGTCCCTCAGTCGACGCCGGCGCTCGAGGCGGTGGTCGAACGTTCCAGAGAGCCTGTTCGGACCAGCGTCACATTCGCCAACCCGCTGACGACTGATCGTCCGGCGGGCTCGACTGCTCCGACTCCTGCTGTTCCAGTGCAACCTCATGCCTCTGACTCAGCGACTGCTCCGGCTGCTCTACAACCATCACTTTTTGCTACGTATCAGACTCTGGATGACTCGCCGAGTGCCGCTAGGGAAGCTCTTCGCCAGGTGAACCTTATCATGGAGCAGGTGAAGGTGGTGCACGAAGCTAGCCAGGTGGCTTACAACGCCAGTACTGCCCTTCAGGCCAATGTTCAGGTCAGCAAGACTCCGACTGAATTTTCGAGTGTTGTCTTATATCTGATCATCCACTGGGGTGTTTTGTTGCTTAGAGCCTAGGAAATTTTCCATGCGAGTCGACTTGAGTTGAATCTTAGTAGACTTTCTGAACCAGTGGGGGCACGCTAAGTGCACCCACTGGGTGTAGTCCCCGAGACCACAGTCGACTGCTGGTCAGTCGACTGAGGTCTTAGAATGTATCTCTGTCTCTTCCTTTTTTTTTGAACTCACGCTGGGCAGACCCTGCTGAGTATTGATCTGAACCAGTGGGGGCACGCTAAGTGCACCCACTGGGTGTAGTCCCCGAGACTACTTGTTGAATATTTGATTTGGCAGTAGTCTTAGAGTAACTTTTCTCTGTCGATGTCCTTTATTTCTGTCGACTGACATATTGCTCTTGCTAACTGCAGAGGTCTTGTGATCTTGGAGCTCGTCTTTCCAAGTTAAAGAAGAAGCATATCAGCGTTGAACTTGACCTTGAACTCGCCAAGAAGAATCTCAAGACTGCTCAACAAGAGACGGCCATCATGGGAGGTAACCATTCGACCGTTTTCTCTGCTTAGTAGTTCGCACTTTCCACTACTTTTCATTCAGTCTCTTTGAACCGAGTGACATCACACAAGCAGATGTGCGTAGTGAAAACCGCCAACTTCAGGCTCGTCTGAAGAGTGTTGTTTCTTTAGAGAGAATGAAGGAGGCGTTGGAGAAGAAGGACCTGGACCTTGCTGCTGCTCAAAAAGAAGCTCGTGAGAAGACGATGCTTGCAGACCAGAAGCTGGCTTCAGTCAGCAAATTGAAGGATGAGAACGTGAAGTTGAAGACGGCCGTCTCGGACGCCAATCGGGAAGTCGAGCAACTGAGGAAGGACAAGGAGAACCTGACCACTGAAGTCGACGGCCTCAGAGCCAAGACGGGCAAGCTAGAGTCCTATTTGGAACAACTTGTGGCGAAGCTTATCTTGAAGCTTGAAGGTATGGTTGTTCAGTTAGATAACTGCCGTCGACTGAAATTTGCAATACTGTCGACTCATTGTTTTTTGTGATGGAACAGAACTTTGCCAGGACTTTGAAGCTGAAACTGGACGGGTCGAGACAGGTCTCGACCCCATCAACTGTCCCGTGAAAGATAAAGTTGCGATGAACTTGCTTCGATTGGAATCACACTTGGACGGCGCTGTCGACTATCTCGCCTCGGTGAAGGCTGCGATGACCCGAGTGGACGCCGAACTCTGGCCTCAGGTAGAACTTTCTCAAAGTCTCGAGTCGCTGATGACTCGACTCAACCAAATCCCTGACCGAGTGCAAGAGTGGAAGAAGTCCTCTGCCCGCTGTGGCGCTGACGCCGCCTTGTCATTGGTTCGCGTGCACTGCAAGGAGGCTAAAGAGGAGAAGCTGGCGGCCCTCAAGGTAGCAAATACTAAGAAGCACTCTTTCTAGGATTTCATGGACACCTTCCTCGAGGCAGCTACCCGCATTGCCGACAGCATCGATCTTGATAGCTTCTGCGATCCGTCTAGCCCTTCTCCCGTCGAGTGACAAAAAAACATTATGCCTCACTTTTATTTGCCTTGGAATGCCGAGTGATTTTGTAATCGTTAAAACTCCTTCGGGCCTGACGACCGAGCACTTTTAATCTGTGGTTAGGAACCTCTGGATTTATCTTTGAATATGTTGGTTTATCTTCGAGTGAAATATGTTCTTCTCTTGGATTGGTCTCTCTTTGTTTGACGCAGGTGCTGAAGAAGGATCAGCAGTCGAACAGTTGGACGAGCCTTGGGCAGCATTGATCAGCTCATAAGCAAGGTACCCAGCAATGGTGTTAACGTTCCTGTCATCAGCAAGGGGCCAACCGTTGGATGGGTGCACACAATCTCGTCCTTCTTCTTGACGGTGCAGCCTCCAGGGGTGGTGGTGTCGTGGTCGACCTGCAGTCCTGCTCACCACTCGGTAGGGTTTTTTGGACTTAGGCGAGTATCAGACTGCAGCTAAGTCCCTGATTGGGAGGACTACTCATCACTCGGTAGGAATTTTCAAACTTAGGCGAGTACTGGACTGCAGCTAAGCCTCCAAGTGGGAGGGCTGCTCACCACTCGGTAGGATTTCTCAAACTTAGGCGAGTACTGGACTGCAGCTAAGCCTCCGAGTGGGAGGGCTGGAGGGCTACTCATCACTCGGTAGGATTTCTCAAACTTAGGCGAGTACTGGACTGCAGCTAAGCCCCCAAGTGGGAGGGCTGCTCACCACTCGGAAGGATTTCTCAAACTTAGACTAGTGCTACTCACCACAATCTCGTCCTTCTTCTTGACGGTGCAAACCCCGGGGGGAAAAGGGTCGAGACCGACCCATACCGTTTGGTAGGACTTTTTATCACTTAGGCGAGTACTGGACTGCAGCTAAGCCCCCGAGTGAGAGGCAGACTCACCACTCGGTAGGATTTTTATCACTTAGGCAAGTACTGGACTGCAGCTAAGCCCCTGAGTGAGAGGCAGACTCACCACTCAGTAGGATTTTTATCACTTAGGCGAGTACTGGACTGCAGCTAAGCCTCCGAGTGAGAGGCAGACTCACCACTCGGTAGGATTTTTATCACTTAGGCGAGTACTAGACTGCAGCTAAGCCTCCGAGTGAGAGGCAGACTCACCACTCGGTAGGATTTTTATCACTTCATCTTATGCGAAACAGATTCTCAGCTAAGGCGACACGTACGAAAGAAATAAACAACAATCATTCGGAAGACTATAAAATTATGTCTTTTGATAACCAAACTAAGAGGTACTTCTTATTACATCTCATCAGTCTAAATACTTAAGAGTAAAAAGGGGAGCAGTTCCGCATTCCAGGAGCGCGGTTCATCTTTGTTGTGCTCGACGTTGAAGAGGCGATATGCTCCGTTGTGAAGCACCTTGGTGACGACGAAAGGGCCTTCCCAAGCAGGGGCGAGCTTGTGTGGCTTCTGCTGGTCCACTCGGAGAACCAAGTCCCCTTCTTGGAACGCTCGACCCCTTACGTTCCTGGCATGGAATCGACGCAAGTCTTGTTGATAAATGGTTGACTGGATCAAGGCCATCTCTCTTTCTTCCTCCAAGAGGTCGACTGCATCTTGTCGAGCTTGCTCTGCTTCCTCTTCTAAGAAGAGTTCAACTCGGGGAGCGTTGTGGAGCAAATCACTCGGCAATACGGCTTCGGCCCCGTAGACTAAGAAGAATGGAGTCCGTCTAGTCGACCGATTGGGAGTTGTCCTCAGCCCCCAAAGCACTAATGGGAGCTCATCAACCCAAGCTCCTGCTGTGTGCTTGAGGTCACACATCAACCGGGGCTTCAGTCCTTTGAGAATCAATCCATTCGCTCGCTCGGCCTGCCCATTCGACTGAGGATGGGCGACTGAATCGTAATCGACCCTCGTGCCTTGGGAAGCGCAAAAGGCTCTGAATTCATCAGAGTCGAAGTTCGATCCGTTGTCAGTGATGATGTTGTGCGGTACGCCATATCTGAATATCAATTCTCTGATGAAACTCACAGCAGTACTTGCTTCAAGGTTTTTAATGGGCTTGGCTTCGATCCACTTGGTAAACTTATCGACTGCTACTAGCACGTGGGTAAATCCGCTCCTGCCGATCCTCAGAGGTCCAACCATGTCCAATCCCCAAACAGCAAAAGGCCAGACAAGTGGAATAGTCTTCAGAGCTGATGCAGGTTTATGGGACATGTTGGAGTAAAACTGACAACCTTCACACTTGTCCACTATTTCTTTTGCCATCTCGTTGGCATGTGGCGAGTAAAACCCGGCTCGGTATGCTTTGGCCACGATGGTCCGAGAGGACGCATGGTGACCACAGGTCCTCGAGTGAATATCATTGAGGATCATTCGGCCTTCTTCTGGCATGATGCACTTCTAGCAGACCCCAGTTACACTTTCTCTGAACAACTGACCTTTTATCACGGTAAAGGCTTTAGACCGTCGGACGATCTGTCGAGCCTCTTCTTCATCTTCTGTAAGTTCTTTCCTAAGAATGTATGCAATGTACGGCACTGTCCAGTCAGGAGTGATGACCAAAACCTCCATGACTAAGTCGACCACGGTTGGGATTTCGACTTCAGTCGGATCTGTGGCACTCTTGGGCTGTGGTGATTCTTCGGTGAAAGGATCTTCCTGAACTGAAGGTGAATGAATATGTCCCAAAAACACATTTCGGGGAATGGCCTCTGAGGGAGTCCCGTACTAGGGGGTGTCCGGATAGCCGGACTATCGTCACGGCCGGACTCCAAGACTATGAAGATACAAGATTGAAGACTTCGTCCCGTGTCCGGATGGGACTTTCCTTGGCGTGGAAGGCAAGCTTGGCGATACGGATATGTAGATCTCCTACCATTGTAACCAACTCTGTGTAACCCTAACCTATCCGGTGTCTATATAAACTGGAGGGTTTTAGTCCGTAGGACACAACAACTACAACATGAACAATCATACCATAGGCTAGCTTCTAGGGTTTAGCCTCCTTGATCTCGTGGTAGATCTACTCTTGTACTACCCATATCATCAATATTAATCAAGCAAGAGTAGGGTTTTACCTCCATCGAGAGGGCCCGAACACAGGTAAAAACATTGTATCCCTTGTCTCCTCGTTACCATCTCGCCTAGACGCACGCTTGGGGACCCCCTACCCGAGATCCGCCGGTTTTGACACCGACATCGGTGCTTTCATTGAGAGTTCCTGCGTATGCGTCACCGATAGGCCCGATGGCTCCTTCGATCATCAACAACAACGCGGTCCAGGTGAGACTTTTCTCCCGGACAGATCTTCGTGTTCAGCGGCTTTGCTGCTGCGGGCCAATTAAGCAGCCATCTGGAGCAGATCGAAAGCTACGCCCGCCATCAGGTCAGATTTGGAAGTTTAAACTATACGGCCGATATCCGTGGGGACTTGATCTTCGACGGATTCGAGCCGCAGCCAAGGTGTCGCCTTTGTTTCGATGGGCATGATCTAGCTCTGCAGCCGAGCGGTGCCTCGAGGCCGCACTCAAGATCCGCTCCGACCCTTAATCCGGAGCGGATTCCTGATCGAGGACGAGTGGTTGGACACCGCCTCGGGGCTACAATCTCTCTGGCGATCGAGCCAAACTCCATCTCTGTCGCTGCGAAGACCTCGACTCCGGTGCCGCACTCCTCTCCGGACTCGAACCCTCCGCGCCCGCCAATCGACTCCGTTTGGGCGCCGGTCATGGAGTTCACTGCCGCGGACATCTTTCAGCACTCGCCCTTTGGGGACATCCTGAATTCACTAAAGTCTCTCCTTTATCCGGAGAGCCCTGGCCGGACTACGGACAGGAAGGTTGGGATGCGGACGACGAAGAAATTCAACGCCCACCCACCACCCACTTTGTAGCCACTGTCGATGATTTAACCGACATGCTCGATTATGACTCTGAAGACATCGACGGTATGGACGACGACGCCGGAGACAACCAAGACCCAAAGGTTTACGCACTGGAAGGCCACCTCACATATGACATATACATGGTGGACATCCCGAAAGATGGGAACGGCGATGGAACAACGGAGGATGACCCTCCAAGAAACAGCCAAGCGCCCGACGTCGTGGCGCGCTCTAAATCCGTCACAATAAAAGCGGTGATTCCGGCATGGGAGATAATAGCACCCGGATAGTGTCAAGAGAACCCCTCTAGCAGGACTCAGCGCAGGAGGAGGGAGAAGCAAGCCCGCACGACAGTGCGGCAGAAAGAGAGGTCGAGGACGATAATTATGCGCCTCCCTCCGAAGACGAGGCAAGCCTTGACGATGACGAATTTGTCGTGCCTGAGGATCCCGCCGAACAGGAGCGTTTCAAACGCAGGCTTATAGCCACGGCAAGTAGCCTCAAGAAAAAGCAGCAGCAGCTTAGAGCTGATCAAGACCTGCTAGCTGACAGATGGACTGAAGTCCTTGCAGCCGAAGAGTATGAACTCGAGCGCCCCTCCAAAAGCTACCCCAAACGCAGGCCGTTGCCTCGACTAGAGGAGGAAGCACCCAAGTCGCCAGTGCACAACATGGCAGACCGGCCACCCCGTGGCCGCGACAGAGAAGCCTCTCGGCCCTCCGCTCAAGCCACACCCCGACGCCGCTCAAAAAGTACCAAGGCAAAGGATAATGTGCCGGACATGTGAGATATATTGGAGGATAAGGCAAAACATACAAGATCGATCTACGGATCGCGTGGGCGCCCAGCAACATGGGATGATTACCGTCACGCCGGACACAAGAAACCGGCGGGCGAACACGATGAGACAAAGTTCATATGAGCTACGTCGTGATATAGCCCAATACAGAGGCGCCGCACACCCACTATGCTTCACAGATGAAGTAATGGATCATCAAATCCCAGAGGGCTTCAAGCCCGTAAACATCGAATCATACGATGGTACCACAGATCCTGCGGTCTGGATCGAGGATTATCTCCTCCATATCCACATGGCCCGCGGTGATGATCTACATGCCATCAAATACCTCCCCCTGAAGCTTAAAGGACCAGCTCGGCATTGGCTCAACAGCTTGCCAGCAGAATCAATTGGTTGTTGGGAGGACCTGGAAGCCGCATTCCTTGATAACTTCCAAGGCACATATGTGCGACCACCAGACGCCGATGACCTTAGCCACATAATCCAGTAGCCAGAAGAATCCGCCAGACAATTCTGGACACGGTTCCTAACAAAGAAAAATCAAATCGCTGACTGTCCGGATGCAGAGGCCCTTGCAGCCTTCAAACATAACATCCGCGACGAGTGGCTTGCCCGGCACCTAGGACAGGAAAAGCCGAATATATGGCAGCCCTCACGACCCTCGTGACTCGCTTTTGTCGCGGGAGAGGATAGCTGGCTAGCTCGAAGCAACAACCTGGCCAAACATCCTGATAGTCCGGATACCAAGGACAACAATGGCAGGTCGCGTCGCAACTAGAACAAGCGCCGCATTAACAGCGATAATACTGAAGATACGGCCGTCAATGCCGGATTCAGAGGCTCTAAACCCGGTTAGCGGAAGAAGCCATTCAAAAGAAATACCCAGGGCCCGTCCAACTTGGACCGAATACTCGATCGCTTGTGCCAGATACATGGCACCCCCGAAAACCCAGCCAATCACACCAATAGGGACTGTTGGGTGTTCAAGCAAGCAGGCAAGCTAAGTGCGAACTCAATAACGAGGGCTGCATAGCGATGACGAGGAAGAGCCCGGCCGCCGAGCAATAAAGGATGTAAGGGTTTTCCCTACGCAAGTGCGGACGGTGAACATGATATACGCAACCCACATACCCAAAAAGGAGCGGAAGCGTGCACTAAAGGACGTATATGCGATGGAGCCAGTCGCCCCAAAGTTCAACCCATGGTCTTCCTGCCCGATCACCTTCGATCGAAGGGACCACCCCACTAGCATCCGTCACGGCAGCTTCGCCGCATTGGTTCTTGACCCAATTATCGACGGATTTCACCTCACTAGAGTCCTAATGGACGGCGACAGCAGCCTGAACCTGCTTTATCTGGATACAGTGCGCAAAATGGGCATTGACCCCTCAAGGATTAAACCTACAAAGATGACCTTTAAAGGCGTCATACCGGGTGTAGAGGCCAGTTATGCGAGCTCGATTACACTCGAAGTGGTCTTCGGATCTCCGGATAACTTCCGAAGCGAAGAGTTAATCTTCGACATCGTCCCATTCCGCAGCGGCTATCACGCCCGCCGGACGAATCGCATTTGCCAAGTTCAATGCGGTGCCGCACTACGCATACCTCAAGCTCAAGATGCCAGGCCCTCGAGGAGTAATCACGGTCAATGGAAACACCGAACGCTCTCTCCGGACCAGAAGCTGGCTTCAGTCAGCAAATTGAAGGATGAGAACGTGAAGTTGAAGACGGCCGTCTCGGACGCCAATCGGGAAGTCGAGCAACTGAGGAAGGACAAGGAGAACCTGACCACTGAAGTCGACGGCCTCAGAGCCAAGACGGGCAAGCTAGAGTCCTATTTGGAACAACTTGTGGCGAAGCTTGTCTTGAAGCTTGAAGGTATGGTTGTTCAGTTAGATAACTGCCGTCGACTGAAATTTGCACATCTGTCGACTCATTGTTTTTGTGATGGAACAGAACTTTGCCAGACTTTGAAGTTGAATCGACGGGTCGAGACAGGTCTCGACCCCATCAATCGTCTCCGTGAAAGATAAAGTTGCGATGAACTTCCTTCGATTGGAATCACACTTGGACGGCGCTGTTGACTATCTGGCTCGGCTGAAGGCTGCGATGACCTGAGTGGACGCCGAACTCTGGCCTCAGGTAGAACTTTCTCAAAGTCTCGAGTCGTATGACTCGACTCAACCAAATCCTGACCGAGTGCAAGAGTGGAAGAAGTCCTCGCCTTGTATACCGACGCCGCCTTGTCATTGGTTCGCGTGCACCTGCAAGGAGGCTAAAGAGGAGAAGCTGGCGGCCCTCAAGGTAGCAAATACTAAGAAGCACTCTTTCTAGGATTTCATGGACACCTTCCTCGAGGCAGCTACCCGCATTGCCGACAGCATCGATCTTGATAGCTTCTGCGATCCGTCTAGCCCTTCTCCCGTCGAGTGACAAAAAAACATTATGCCTCACTTTTATTTGCCTTGGAATGCCGAGTGATTTTGTAATCGTTAAAACTCCTTCGGGCCTGACGACCGAGCATACGGCGGCCCTCGCGGCGGAGGTGCAAGGCAGCCTCTCACGGCAATTCTCGAGTCCGGCCACTAAGCGTCCGGACACTGCCAAGCGCGCCCGGAGTAACCTGCAACAAGACCACCTGGCACGATTCAAGCACGAGTAGCAATCCGGCCCCAACCCCAGCCCTCGCGAAATTGCGAAACCAGTATTACGCGTACAAAATTACGCTCTGGAGATACCATGGGCATATGGGGAGGGGCAAGACAACGGCACTCCAAGAGTGCGGCTCGACCGCACCAGGGGCTACCGTTTGTGTCATTCCTTTTTTTCTTTTTTCCTTTTTTTTTCTTTTTTCCTTTTTTTTCTTTTTAGTTTCAGGACTCCGTCTTCGAACAAGTCCTGTCCGGCACTTGAATCGCCGAACTCACGATGCAACAGCCAGGGAAGCGGAAGGCCACGTCAAGTGCTCAGGTGGTCTCTGTTATGAGCATTATACCTGTTTTACATACCATCCCACAGCTTACCCCTGGAGGGGACATGTTAGATAGTCCCATCCCTTGCTTACCGCACTATTTGTATCGTTCTGCTTCCATTGCAGTACCTTTTTGAATAAACAATACATAGCTCTTGCTTATTATTGCGTTAATTCCTTTATATATATATACATATGTTCATTTCACGACATGTTGCAACCGTACACTTTGGTACGGCCAATACATTAGGGGCTTAAGTATCCCAAAATTATGATGTGATAAAGTCCGAACACTTTCACAAGTGCGGCACCCCGAAATTATAGCATTATATGAATTGGCTCCGAATCATGTCTTGGGTCAATAGTTGGGTTTGCCCGGCTCCTGTGTTTTGGTACCTTACGTTCCGCTATACCGGCTAAGGTAGCACCGGGAGAACCACTGCGATTGTGCCCCAGTTATTCTGGGTCGAGCACCTCAGTGGAGAAAGCTAAAACTGACCGTCATGATAATGCGAGAGCCGGTCGCTGTTCGAGAGGTTTTTTCGGGTCCCTAAAGACTTATGCCGCTTAAAGCGAGAAACCGGAATTATCCGGCCAAGGCGTGGATAGCGCCCCGAACTCGGTCTTCCGAATACTAGGGGCTTCGCCGAAATTTAAAATTATAGAATTCTATGGCTAAGTGAGAGTGTTCAAGCATTATAAGTCCGGTTGCCTTGTTCATTGTGTTGAGCACCTCCCTAGATGGACCCATGAATGGGAACAAGAGTGCTCCCGAACACCCCAAAGACTTTCGTGGCATGGGGGCTGAAGCCAACGACTTGCCATCTCTCAAATTTGATAAACGGCCGCACGAAGGTAATATTTTAAATTAATAAGCGTTGCTTAGCGCATATGAACAAGTTTTCAGCGTATAGAATAACAAACGCGAGTCTATTCAAAAATTACATCCTTGGAGCACTCATCCGCTATTCGGCGAGCACCCTTCAGGAGGCCCTCATAATACATTTCGGGCGTGCGATGCTCATGGCCCTTCGGTGGCCCGTCCGTCACAAGCTTCTCCGCATCCAGCTTGCCCCAGTGCACTTTAGCACGGGCAAGGGCCCGACGGACCCCTTCAATGCAGACGGAGCGCTTGATAACTTCAAGCCGCGGACAGGCATCCACCAGCCGCTGCACCAAGCCGAAGTAGCTCCCGGGCATGGCCTCCAATGGCCACAGCCGCTCTATAAGGCCCCTCATGGCCTGTTCGGCAACCTTGCGGAGCTCGATGGTTGCTTAGGGGCACCGGATGTCCGGCCTCAGCATACTGAGACCAGAACACCTTCTCCGTGGAGCTCCCCTCCTGGGCGCGGTAGAACGCGGCAGCATCAGACGCACTACGGGGCAAATCTGCGAATGCTCCTAGAGAGCTCCGAATCCGGGTAAGTAATAGGTAATTGACTTTTACATTCTTGCTTTGCATAAAGAATGCCTTACCCGCCGCTATCTTCTTTAGTGTTTCGATTTCTTGGAGGGCTTTTTTGGCCTCGGCCTTAGCAGCTTTGGCACTCTCAAGAGCCAAGGCAAGCTCGGACTCTCGGGTCTTTGAGTCACGCTCCAAACCCTCGTGTTTCTTCACGAGAATCTGGAGCTCTTGCCGCACCTCCGCCAGCTGCGCCTCCCATTTCTCTCGCTCGGTGCGCTCCGCAACCGCTTTGTTTTCGCCACGGCCACCGCTTCCCTCGTGGCCTCCACCTCGTTAAATGGCCCCTGCGGTACCCATGTTATTTCTGTTATTTTTGCAACCAAAACCTTTTCCATAAGGTATCTCTTTAATAAGGTATTTCTTACCTTCCTTGTCCTCGAGCTGCTTCTTGGCTTGTCCGAGCTCGTTCTCTAACGCCGAGGTTCTGCTTCAATGTATTGACCTCCATGATTAGTGCGGCAGAGGTCAGCAAGCCTGCATTCCCATATTGACATACTTATATTAGACTCCTGCGTATATCTTTTTAGATCCTCAGTCCGGCTTTTCTTTTCGAACACCGAACTAAGCATCAGGGGCTACTGTCTATACGGTAACATTTTTATATGTTTTAAACTTACCTCAAAGCCTGTTAGAAGGCTGGTACAGGCTTAGGTCAGTCCGCTTTTGGCGGACTGAACTGTCCGGATCACCGCACTCATAATACTGCGGTGCTCCTCCTCAACGGAGGCGCCGTTGAGCGCCTCCAGTAAGCTATCCGGTGCCTCCGGTTGGACGGAGGACACCGGCGTCTTACCCTTCTTACGAAGGATCCGCTGTCCGGACTTCGGAACCGCTGATGGTTCCGGCATGGAGTCCGGACGAGGGTCGGGCTTAGAGCCCCTGGGGGTCTTGCCCCCCGCGCGCCTGGAGTCCGGGAGGTCGCCTTGTGGCGCCTCTTGCGCTACCTCCTCTTGACCAAGCCCCCCTTGGGGCCCCACCGCGGTGTCGTCCGCGGCGTGAGGCGAGGAGGCGGCCGGAGGCAAGGCACTCTCCATTTCCGACGAGCCCAGGGACCCGCTCGATGAATTGGCAAGCTCGCCCTTAGGCAGGCTGCATGATTGTTCGGCATTAGAGAACACTATCAATTATGAAAAACTATGGGTATCCGGACACTTACGATCTCGCCAGGGGCTTGGCCCTTGTTGGCCAGTCCTCCTCCTTGTCGTCGATGTTGGTGGAGAAGTCCGGAGGAAGGGTTCTTCCCTTCTTGGACCCTCCGGCCTCCCCCGTTGGGGCGGCCTTCCTTTTCTTCTCCTCCCTCACCGGGGAGGAGCTTCTTCTTCTTCCTCCTCGTCCTCGGAGAAGATTCTGCTTCAGAATCGACAAGACTGGCGTCGGGAACTCCTTCGAAGTTCCGTGGCCTCCTTCTTGGCCTTCTTCTCCGGCACCACATGAGGCGCCGGAGCCAACAGCCCCGTCAATCGGGCGTCCTCCGGGTCTTCCGGCAAAGGAGCCGGACAGTTAATCTGTTCGGCCGTCTTCAACCAGTCCTGTCAAAAATTAGGGAGTTTTAGATCCCGCATAGAGTCAATCTATGAAAAAAGAGTCCCGTAAAGGGTAAAATAACTTACCTCGCCGGCTGGACGCCGTGCGTTGTACCCGCGATCTTTGGTAGCGGATGTTGGGGCTTTCAGCCCTTGAACAAGACCTTCCGTGCATCTTCGTACGTAGTGTCGAAGAGCCGGCTCAAGGTTCGGTGCTGTGCCGGATCGAACTCCCACAAATTAAAGGCCCGTCGTTGGCAGGGGAGAATCCGGCAGATGAGCATCACCTGGATTACGTCGACAAGCTTGAGATTCTTGTCCACCAGGTTTTGGACGCATGTCTGGAGTCTGGATAGCTCTTCCGAATCCCCCCACATCAGGCCCGTTTCTTTCCATGACGAGAGCCATGTGGGGAAGCCAGATCTGAATTCGGGGGCCGCCGCCCATTCAGGATCGCGTGGCTCGGTGATGTAGAACCACCCCAATTGCCACCCCTTTATTGTCTCCACAAAAGCGCCCTCGAGCCATAGAACCTTGGCCATCTTGCCAACCATGGCGCCTCCGCACTCCGCTTGGCGGCCGCCCACTACCTTCGGCCGGACGTTAAAGATCTTCAGCCATAAGTCAAGTGGGGCTGGATGCAGAGGAAGGCCTCGCACCCACGATAAACACCGAGATGTTGAGGATGAAATTGAGGGCCAGGTCGTGGAAGTCCGTGCCATAGTAGAACATGAGCCCCTGGACAAAAGGGTGAAGTGGAAAACCTAGTCCATGGAGGAAGTGAGGTAGAAACACTACCCTCTCATGGGGCCCGGGTTGGAATGAGCTGCCCTGCCGGGCAGCCTGTCAGCGATGTTGCCGGACAAGTATCCGCCTCCCGCGCAGCTTGGTGATGTGCCCTTCCTTGACGGAGGAGGCCATCCACCTGCCTCCCGCCTCCCGACATGATTGGAGAAAGGTCCGTGGGATGTGCGGACTTGGTATTTGGAGCTCGAGTCTGGAAATGGATAAGCAAAGGAGGAAGAAGGCGTAGGTGAAAAGGTGGATCCTTATCCCCTTATATGGACGAACGAAGCTATGCATCCCCCACTAGCCTAGTAAAACTCGCTTATTCCCCAAGCGCCATAATCAATGGCGCGGATGGGTTACCCACGTCCGTATTGATGAGAATCCCGGAATAAGGGGGCATGATCTATGCTTTGATAAGACGTGCCAAGGAAACTGCCTCGCTAAACACGCTGAGGTGGAACAGTAAAAAACGATTCATATAAAGGCTTGGTCGTGGTGTGATGTCACGCCGCGGAATACGTCAGCAGATCTGTGCAAAAGTTATTCTCTCTACGGTGTTATGTGGAACTTGTTTTGCAGAGCCGGACACTATCCTTGTGTTCAAAACCTTCTATGAAGTATTTGGAGGAGGAACCCGCCTTGCAATGCCGAAGACAATATCTTGCGCCCGGACTCATCGTCATTGAAGCCAGGTTCGAGACTCTTGAGGAGTCCGGACTAGGGGTGTCCGGATAGCGAACTATCGTCACGGCCGGACTCCAAGACTATGATGATACAATATTGAAGACTTCGTCCCGTGTCCGGATGGGACTTTCCTTGGCGTGGAAGGAAAGCTTGGCTATACGGATATGTAGATCTCCTACCATTGTAACCGACTCTGTGTAACCCTAACCTATCCGGTGTCTATATAAGCCGGAGGGTTTTAGTCCGTAGGACACAACAACTACAACACCAACAATCATACCATAGGCTAGCTTCTAGGGTTTAGCCTCCTTGATCTCGTGGTAGATCTACTCTTGTACTACCCATATCATCAATATTAATCAAGCAGGAGTAGGGTTTTACCTCCATCGAGAGG
Source organism: Aegilops bicornis (assembly GCA_021605145.1). Classification (NCBI taxonomy): domain Eukaryota; kingdom Viridiplantae; phylum Streptophyta; class Magnoliopsida; order Poales; family Poaceae; genus Aegilops; species Aegilops bicornis. Next base: position 14,560,056 of record CM038672.1, read on the forward strand.
GCCCGAACCTGGGTAAAAACATTGTGTCCCTTGTCTCCTGTTACCATCTGCCTAGACGCACAGTTCGGGACCCCCTACCCGAGATCCACCGGTTTTGACACCGACATGGCCTCTCTCTTTGAGCCTATCTTTGCCAACTCATCTGCAGCTTGATTTTTCAGTCGGGGTATATGGTGAAGCTCCAAACCTTCGAACTTCTTTTCCAGCTTTCTTACTGCATTGCAATAACCAGGCATGGCTGGGCTCCTGACATCCCATTCCTTCATCACTTGATTAACCACCAAATCTGAGTCGCCGTAGACCATAAGGCGACGGACGCCGAGTGAAATGGCCATACGCAACCCGTATAAAAGTGCTTCATATTCGGCTTCATTATTGGAGGAATCAAAATGAATCTGCAGATAAGCTTGTCTCCACGGGGGGATACCAATACTACCCCAGCACCTGAACCATTCAGCATCTTGGAGCCATCAAAGAACATAGTCCAATGCTCCGAGTGAACTTGAGTCGGCAATTGCTGCTCAATCCACTCGGCAAGGAAATCACATTGCTTGGGACTTGATAGCTTTCTTTGCCTCAAACTTGATATCCAATGGAAGGAGTTCAATCGCCCATTTTGCCACTCGACCAGTTGCATCTCTGTTATTCAGAATTTCAAATAGTGGCGCGTCGCTGACAACTGTAATAGAGTGGTCAGAGAAATAATGCGCAACCTTCTTCATGGTCATGTATATTCCATAGACAAGCTTCTGATAATGTGGATATCGTTGCTTGGATGGAGTCAAAACTTCAAAGAGATAATAAACTGGGCGTTGAACCTTGTAAGCTTTTCCTTCCTCTTCTCGCTCGACCGTGAGTAATGTACTGACAACTTGTCCGGTGGCTGCAATATAAAGCAGTAAAGGCTCTTTGCTGATTGGCGCAGCGAGCACCGGCTGGGTGGAAAGCAGGGCTTTGAGCTCTGCAAACGCTGCATCGCCTTCTTCACCACTCGAACTTATCAGATTTCTTCAGCGATCGGTAAAGAGGCAAGGCCTTTTCACCGAGACGAAATGAATCGACTCAAGGCGGCCAAACAACGGTCGACTTCGAACATCATGCACTCGCACGGGCATTTCATTCGAGGATGGTATCAATTTTTACGGATTGGCGTCGATCCCTCGTTCGAAACGAGAAAACCGAGTAACTTTCCTCCCGGAACTCCGAATGTGCACTTTGACGGATTAAGCTTGATATCGCATCTTCTTAGGTTGACAAAGGTTTCGCAAGGTCACCAATAAGTCGAACCTTTGCGAGACTTGACCACAATGTCATCCATGTACGCTTCCACATTTCGACTGATTTGAGTGAGCAGGCACTTCTGAATCATTCTCATGAATGTGGCTCCAGCATTTTTAAGACCAAATGGCGTGGTGACATAACAAAAGCACCCGAATGGGGTGATGAAGGCTGTTTTTATTTCATCGGGACCATACAGTCGGATCTGATGATACCCGAAATATGCATCTAAGAAAGACAAGCGCTCACACCCTGCAGTCGAGTCAACAATCTGATCGATGCGAGGGAGAGGGAAGTGATCTTTCGGGCGGGCCCGATTAATATGCTTGAAATTAATGCACATACGAAGTGAATCATCCTTCTTAGGGACCATGACTACATTGGCTAGCCACTCGGAGTGGTAGATTTCACGGATGAACTCTGCTGCCAACAGCCGAGCCACTTCTTCGCCAATTGCCTTTCTCTTCTGCGCGGCGGACCGCCGAAGGTGCTCTTTGACGGTTTTTACCTTGGGGTTGACACGCAAACGGTGTTCAGCCAGTCCCCTGGGTACACCTGGCATGTCAGATGGTTTCCATGCAACGATGTCCCAGTTCTCATGGAGGAACTGGATGAGCGCTTCTTCCTATTTGTTGTCGAGTGTTGTTGATATATGAGTCGGTGCAGCATTGGGATCAGTCGGGTGAATATGAATCGGCTTCGTTTCACCAGTCGACTGAAATGCAAAGTATGTAGCAGGCTTCTTGGCTCGGAGCAAATCACTCGGATCTGCCTCTTCTCATACTCTTAGAACTCAACTGCTGCCATCTGTGCATCGGCGATTTTGGAACCTTTCTGGAAACATTCCTCTGCCTTCTGCCGATTGCCAGTAACTATGATCACACCTTTGGGGCCAGGCATCTTCAGCTTGAGATACACATAACATGGTCGAGCCATAAAACGTGCATAGGCTGGCCTACTCAGAATGGCATGATAGGCACTCTGGAAATCCACAACTTTAAATGTCAACTTCTCCTTACGGTAATGCTTGGAATCACCGAAAACCACGTCGAGGGCGATCTGGCCGAGTGATTCGGCTTTCTTTCCGGGGATAACACCATGAAAACTCATGTTGCTCTCGCTAAGTTTGGACATCGGAATGCCCATCCCCTTCAAGGTTTCAGCGTAAAGGATGTTCAAACCACTGCCACCGTCCATCAGTACTTTGGTCAGTCGAGTGCCCCTAACCACGGGGTCGACCACCAGTGCTTGCCTCCCAGGGGTGGCTACACGAGCAGGATGGTCAGACTGGTCGAACGTGATGGTTGTCTGAGACCATCTCATGTATGTGGTCGCCGCCGCCGGAGCGACCATATTCACTTCTCTGTTGATGACCTTCAATCGACTCTTGCTCTCAACATCAGCAAAAATCATCAGAGTGGAATATACTTTGGGATAACCATCGTCTTCCTCTTCATCATCATCTTTGTCCGACTCTTTCTCCTTCTCATTGGGTTGTTTCTCTCGGAACTGCTGGACCAGGAGTCGACATTGTCGAGTGGTATGCTTCGGGTAAATCAGATTACCTTCTTCATCTTTCTTCGTGTGGATGTGACATGGCAAATCCAGCACATCATTCCCTGCTTGATCCTTTACCTTCTTAGGGGCAGGCCCTTAGGTTTTCCTTAAACTTTCCTTGAGTCATCGCTGCAATCTCTCCAGTGTGCCGCTGGTTCGGCCTTACGCTTCTGTTTCCGACTGGAGTTACCCCCACCGGCCTCTTGGCCGACTGGTTTACTCTTCCCGCTACGGAGTCGATCCTCTTCTTCTCCGTTAGCGTACCGGGTTGCTATCTCCATCATCCAAGTCAGAGTCATATCACCAGTCCGACCGAATTTCAAGACCAACTCACTGTATTTGACGCCTTCCTTGAAAGCGCACACTGCTTGATGCTCTGAAACATTTTCGATGGTGTGATGCAAAGTGGACCACCTCTGGATGAAATCTCTCAAGGTCTCACTCGCTTCTTCACACAATGCTGCAACTCGGTCAATCCCGCTGGTCGTTTGCAAGTGCCTTCGAAAGTTCTGACGAACACTCGAGCCAGTTCTTCCCAACTGTATATACTGCTCAGAGCCAACTAACTCAACCACGCTCGGGCTGACCCTTCCAACATAGAGGGAGATGTTTCATCGCAACTTCATCGTTTCCACCGCCAATCTGTACAGCCACTCGGTAATCTTCAAGCCAAGTTTCAGGCTTGGATTCGCTGGTGAACTTACTAACCCCGGACACCAGCCTGAAGTTGGGAGGAATCACCGATGCCCTGATGGCCCTGCTAAAACACTCGGGACCGGAAACATGCACTCTGCTGCAACTTGGACGATCTCCGCTAGGGTCTTCTATGTGTGCTATGTTCCGGTTGACCAGGCCTTGAACGAGGATAGACCTCGCGTCGAAGCCCGGTTCCCTTGGGTCGACTGAGGCTCTGCGCTCACCACTGTGACGGCGCATGTCATTGTTCCGCCGAGGCACATACGACGCACTCCTCGGAGGAGGCGTGGGTCCTCGACGACGATTGTCACGGTCGAGTGGATGATCATACTGCCCACGACCCTCATGCCGCGGAGGCGATCTTGGGCTGTGAGCCGGCTGAACCGTGTCCGCTGCAACGGATCTGCTGTGAATCCTATTCCACGACTGAGATACTGTTGTGTTTTGCTCTCCTGCTGCCCGGAGCAAGGCCCGGATCTGCATCAACCCTCTGCCAGCTTCTGACTGGGAAGGTTGGATCGACTCTGCTATTCGGGCCGCAGCTGTGAGTTTCTGAATCGGAGTGCTGTATACCTTAGGTGGAGGCGGAAAAAGCTGTCGTCGACTGGACTCATGGAACCGCTCCTGAGCGCGCTCATCGAGAGCACGTTGAAGGTTATCTAGTCGAGTGCACTCAGCCAAATTAGCTAGGCGCACCTCCTCCAAGGCCCGAGCCTCGGTGGTTTCTCCAACGATGGGCGTGTGGAGTGCATCCATGTTGCGACGACGAAGTTCTTCCCTCTGCTGCGAAGAGAGGGGTTCGGGTCGGTATTCCTCGTGGACGCGCGACGGATCGCCGCCCCCGTCTCCGTCGTCTTCACGGCAGAAACCGGGCGGGCTGTGAGGTCCGTCGACCATCAAGACTTCAGCCGCAGGGTCGCTGCTATCACACTCGGATGTGGTCTCCGCGGAGCCAGTCGAACAGGCCGTGGAGAGTTTCGTCGAGCTCGATTGCCGCGACTTGATGGGTGGTTGAACGTCGAGCCACCACGTGTTTCATCCACCGTTGAAGCCGCGATCGACCGAATCGCTTGCGGCGAAGAATGGTGGGGAGTGAAAACACCGTCGGGGTCGACTGATACTGAGTCGACGGCTGCTGAAGGAGAACGCCGTGAACGCACGCTCGGAAGTGCGTTGCCCCTCAAACGGGGAGTGCCTCAACGTCCAAGGGAGCTTCTTGAAGCCACGCGGAGTCGTCGGCGATGAAAACGAGCGCGCCGAGACGGATCTCGCGGCCCTCAGCCAATCCGCCGCCGGAAACCATGACGATTACGATCGGTAAAACTTGCAACTTCACCAGCAAATCGCTAAGATACCTGCCCCATGGTGCTCTCGTGTTGTCTCTTGGTCTTTTATCTTCCAGGGTAGTGACCTTGGGTAGGATGTATAGGTCAGGCCTATGACCCTACCCCAGGTCTGCATCCTCGTCAGGTAATACCCTACTTCCTGCTTGATTGATCTTGATGATATGAGTATTACAAGAGTTGATCTACCACGAGATTGTAGAGGCTAAACCCTAGAAGCTAGCATATGATTATGATTGTTGTTGTCCTACGGACTAAACCCTCCGGTTTATATAGACACCGGAGGGGGCTAGGGTTACACAGAGTCGGTTACAGAGGAGGAGATCTACATATCTGAATCGCCAAGCTTGCCTTCCATGCAAAGGAGAGTCCCATCCGGACACGGGATGAAGTCTTCAATCTTGTATCTTCACAGTCCAACAGTCCGGCCAAAGTATATAGTCCGGATGTCCGGATACCCCCTAATCCAGGACTCCCTCACCCTGTACCGAGGAAGCTGCCGTTGAATGTGGTCGTGAACGACCAGTGCAGCCACCACAAGATCTTCATCATCCGACGACGAATCGTCCGATGAACAAAGGAAGTGGTGGAAGAAAAACTCGTCTCCACTATCCATACCTTTGTGGGCAAAATGTCGAACACCTTGCAGTTTTGGTGGCGAAGAGGCCGCGATGATCACCTAGACGCAACAGGGGTGGTTGCCGGCCGGCTACTGGCCGCTCTGGAGCCGTCGGAAGCTGCCGCGGCCGCCGTGGTACGTCACCGGCAGTCGTGTCTCCTCTGCCACCGGCAAAGACGGCGACGGCTAAACCTCCTCCGATCGACGGCCAAAACTATGGCGAAAGCGCGGGCGTGGTGGCGGCCATGTCTACACGTGGTCTGGTATGGACGGCCGGGGGCTGCGCGGTGAGGAAGCAACCGGAGAATGGCCGCGGCACCGGCGGCGGGGCGGGGCGGGAGAGAGAGGGTCGAAGCGTTGGGAGGGAGGGACTGCTAGTGTCCCCGACAAAGTGGCCACGGGCGGGGGGCAAGGGTGTGCGTCGCGGCCGTCACGTCTGCTTTCACCCCAAATAGAGCGCAACTTTGGGCCGGGAATGGGTCGAAAACAGACGGATTCCGGACATTTGTCCGTTTGAGGCCGCGCGTTGGGTCGCGCTATTCATCCGTTTTACCCTAAACAGACGCACCCGGACAAGATGGGGTCACGCGGTGGAGTTGGCCTTACTCAGTTTTGGAGTCCCGAAGTGATTTCCATAATTGACGAACATCGGGGTGCGTTTACGTGTTGGTTATCAACACTCTCAATTTTGGCCGATTCTGAACCGTTTCATGCACTATTACTCACCTTTTTGAGGCCCCATAGCGATTTCCATGATTGACGATCTCCGGGGTGCGTCTACGTGTCCGTCGTCAACACTCACCGTTTTGGGGTCCCAAAGCGATTTTCATAGTTGTTGAACCCAAGGTGTGCCTAATTGTCGGCCATCAACAATAGCAGTTTTGGCCGATTCTGACCCATTTCTTGAACTATTACTCACTGTTTGAGGGTCCGGGAGTGATTTCCACGATTGACGAACCCCGGGGTGCGTTTATGTTTCGGTCATCCACACTCGCGGTTTTGTCGATTCTGACTCGTTTCGTGAACTAATGTACTAATGTAATCTTGTAATTGAATTTGGGTGTGGCTAGATCTCACTCGACCAAGACTTAACCAAATCTCAGTCAACAACAACATATGAAAAAGAATAAAAAAATAAAAAAAATTGCATAGATCCCCACGTAAGATCTCACGGATACGGAATCGAGCGCGACCGAAATTTAGCAATCCCGAATTGTATTCCATAAAAATAGAATCTGGAGGGCGGCAACTGAATCTCAATCCTTCTTTGACTCTGCATATTCCGAGAGAGAAAACAACACGAGAGAGAGAGAGAGAGCGCGAGGCCGCCTCCATCTCCACTTCCGTCGCTTTCTCGCCCCCTCGCCGCCCATCCCCGCGTAAACCGCCACAACCCGATGCCCTTATCCGCCCTATGATCGAGATTGGTTGGCTCTCGGCGCCGGCAAATCCCTCCCGATGGCATTGCAGATTGGCGGCGGCGGCGGGTTCCGGAGCCTGATGCGGCGGAAGCCGGTAGACTCCGACAGGGCCCGCGCCGAGGGGCAGCAGCTCGCCAAGGAGCTCAACATCCTCGAGCTCGTCGCGATCGGTGAGGCGACGTCGCCCCCTCCCCTCCCGTCCGCTTTTTCTGTTCTTTTCTGTCCGCCGTTCTTTTCCGTGGTAAAAGTATATTTCTGCAACGGAAAAGCGAGGCCTTTTTTTGGGTGTGGTTTTGGGGGCTTGGGGACTGTGGTGGCGACACTGCAGGTTTATTGGTGGAAGGAAACTGCTCTGTTGATTAGATTCACGGGCCTTGGATCAATCTCCATGGAGCCGCTAGATTTATTTGGAGGATTTGCTTTGTATTTTGGTTAATGTGCTTATGTACATTTTAATAAATTGTTAGACCTTTTCTAAAATCTTGAGAGTTTGTAAGTGGCGAATTGTGACATGCTTTTCGCTCTGAAACAACAAAAATACGAGGGAACAATTTTGCCATGGTACTCTGTTTTTCTCTCTGTAAACAAATACAGTAAATAAAATAAATCAGTTTTTACGTTATGCTTATAATAGGAGTAGTATTTTTTAAAAAAAACTGAAGGCTTATATTAGTTGTGAAAGGCATTCAGATGAGTGCTTGCTCGTGTGTGGCAGAAGCTCTATTTTTGGTATACTTGCTTTGTTTCAACCTGTTAACTGGTGCTGAAATCAATAAAGATTCAGAAACAAAGGGAGGTGCTTGTTGGTTGCCCACTGAAAGGTAGTCATCATCATACTGCAGACTTGATTTTGTCATGATCTTGTGCAGTATACTCATTATCTTAAATCATAGCTCCAGTCGTGTTGCTGCGCACTTGTATGCTGCCTCCTTTGCTTAAGCACAATTGTGGTTGCAGAACTTATCTTACGTAGGAATGTTTTTGTTAACCAAAACGTAGGAAAATGTTCGATAGACAAATGGCATCATCATAAATTCATATTCCAGCTCAGTGTCAAATGGAGCCCAATGTTTGAGATTCTAGATTTAATAGTCTTTTTCCCCAATTCATGGAGTGCTTGTGTGGATTGTTTATGATATATTGAAGGTTGCTGATGAACCCTTGCATTATCTACCAGGGGTTGGTTCGACAATAGGAGCTGGAGTATATGTTCTTGTCGGAACAGTTGCCAGGGAGCATGCTGGTCCAGCATTGGCAGTTTCATTCCTGATAGCTGGAATAGCTGCTGCACTTTCAGCATTTTGTTATGCCGAGCTTGCTAGCCGGTGCCCCTCTGCTGGAAGCGCCTATCATTATTCATATATCTGCATCGGCGAAGGGTAAAAATTACTGTCCCCATGGCATAGATTGCATTCTTCACAGATGAAATGCTACCTTTTTGATATTTTATACCATGGTGAATTCTGTTGTTGTGTTACGTTTAAGATCTGAAGGCCAGAATGATCTAACATGGTTCACACGTTGTAATTATCTAGTGTTGCCTGGCTGATTGGCTGGTCTTTAGTGCTGGAATATACTCTTGGCGGATCCGCTGTTGCCCGTGGCATATCCCCCAATTTAGTGAGTGTCATCTCTTTCTTAGAGCTTTGTTCTGTGGAATTTTGGTCAATGCTCGAACTACCGCTCTGCTATATTCCTTATTTTATGAACTTCCATTTCTCTTTTCAGGCCTTATTTTTCGGAGGACCAGATAGCTTGCCATGGATTTTAGCACGGCATCAGCTTCCATGGTTTGACGTTATTGTTGATCCCTGTGCTGCTGCTCTTGTTCTTGCTGTCACTGCTTTATTATGCCTAGGGATAAAAGAGGTTGGTACTTTGCTCAGGTTATAAGATTGCTCATTTCCCCAGATATAGGACCATCAATGATTATTCTGTTTGAATTTCTTGCAGAGCTCGTTTGTACAAGCAATTGTGACGATTATGAATGCTTGTGTGATGCTATTTGTGATCATAGCTGGTTGTTATATTGGCTTCCAGATTGGATGGGAGGGCTATAAGGTTACTGACGGGTATGTACCCTGAAATCATCTCGTATTTAGCATACTGCAGAGGGGTTGCTAGTGGAATAACACTGCTAAACTTTTCAGGTATTTTCCATATGGAGTAAATGGAGTGCTTGCTGGATCAGCAACTGTTTTCTTTGCATACATAGGCTTTGACACAGTAGCGAGTACTGCCGAGGAGGTAAGGAAGGTCCTACTCAATGACTTTGTGCACTTCCGTTAAGGAGATATATATTGACTTTTGTTGTTATTGTTGCTTTTACTTTGATCGACAGGTGAAGAACCCACAACGAGATCTACCTCTGGGAATAGGAGCAGCATTGTCTATTTGCTGTTTCTTGTACATGATGGTCGCTGTTGTTATTGTTGGGATTGTACCGTATTTTGCTATGGACCCAGATACACCTATTTCATCCGCCTTTGCAAAACATGGAATGCAGTGGGCAATGTAAGGACTCATCTTTTGTTTTGTTTATGCTGTTGGCTATAATGGTCATCTGGCATGCTTCTGACTGAATTATTCACTATTTTAGGTATGTTGTGACAACTGGTGCTGTTCTTGCACTGTGTTCAACCTTGTTGGGCTCACTTCTTCCACAGGTATACAAACAAACACGTCACTTGATATGACTCAAACTTCTGATAATTGGCAGTCTTTTACCCTATAAAATTTAGTCTATATGAAATTGCTATACTAGGGGCAGCTACTGTTCCGCAGTACGTAGGTGAACCTAGTCTTGTAGCTAGCCAAAGCTGAGTGACTTCCAAAATAGTTGCTAAACTACTTGAGTTTTTCATCCTCACAGCCTAGAATACTGATGACCATGGCAAGAGATGGATTGCTGCCATCTTTCTTCTCCGATGTGAACAAGCACACACAAGTTCCTGTCAAGGGCACAATTGTGGCTGGTATCTGTGCTGCCGCTCTGGCCTTTTTCATGGACGTTTCTCAGTTGGCAGGAATGGTAAGAAAACATCAAGCCTTTTTCATTTGCATACTTTGATTTGATGGCCTTCCACACACCGAAAATAGTAGACAGCGCCGCATAGATTTATTTAACATGGAACAGAAATTTAAACGCTTGACCGTTTCAGGTCAGTGTAGGCACACTCCTCGCGTTCACCATAGTGGCAGTATCGATCTTGATACTCAGATATGTTCCTCCAGAGGAGGTCCCTCTATCATCATCTCGGCGAGAATCAATGGGTCTGAACCAAGAATATGATGAGGAAAAGGGTAGGGATCCACTTGGGGATGAGATCTGCAACACATCTCAAATAAAGGATTTGATTGTGAAAGAATCAATGAAGGACCCTCTTCTCCAGAAGAAGCAATATACAGGTAACGGGCACACAGTTGCTTTCAGATTTAAACCAGCTGTTCCATCTTCCCACAAATGGTGTTTCCTTTTTTAACTTCAGCTAACTAAACGATATGACCTTCCTTATGACATATACTATTAGGCACGATGGACGAGATGAAGCGTCGAAAAATAGCTGCTTTCAGCATAGGGTCTGTTTGTTTAGGAGTTCTGGTCCTCACGGCTTCAGCTTCTGCCACATGGCTACCTTTGTAAGTATGCATATAGTTGGGAAAGAGATATACATTTGCCTCATTGTTTTTATTAAGAAAATGGAAGCTTTATTACCCCCAGCCTATGTGCCATAGATGAATGCAGCAGCATCTAACAAATATATGTTTGTTTCTTATTGTCAGCCTACCGCTTTGCATTGGTTGCATAGTTGGTGGTGTGCTCCTTATACCTGGTCTTGTTGTCCTCTGCTGGATTGACCAAGATGATGGCAGACACTCTTTTGGTAATACTGGAGGTACATTAAACTGCTTGTCTTTTCTTTTTTCCTTTTTGATTCAAGAGGATGCAAGTTTCTTTAGTCTGAAATCTTTCTTTGCTTGCAGGATTCATGTGCCCCTTTGTTCCGTTTCTACCTGTTGTATGCATCCTCATAAATACATATCTGTTGATAAACCTTGGGTGAGTGCACACCTAACTTTAGATGCTTATTTCGCTCCCCTTTTTTCATGATTTATCCAGAAAGAACAATCATGTTCATTGTGTTTTTCAGCGGAGATGCATGGCTGAGAGTCGGCATATGGCTGCTGATAGGTGTTCTCGTTTACATTTTCTACGGGCGAACCCGCAGCTCGCTAGTCGATGTTGTGTATGTCCCTGTGGCCAAGGCCGATGTGCGCAGGAGTTCATCTGGTTTCATGTCCTAGAAAAGAAAAAAGCGTCACATCTTGGAGCTGGCAAAACCTCGCCGGCCCTCACCTGCGCATAGATGCGCGGCCGGATATCAGCCAGCCGACGGAAGGGCCTGTTGAATCGTTGGAGCTTAGTCGACCACAGGGTCTCGTTGATGCAGTTTTTTGGGGGCCATGCATGAGAAAGATCAGCATACAGACTAGAGTTTGGATTGGGTGGTGTAGTGTGTGATTGTTTGTAATTCATTCATTCATGTATAAGCAAGCCCCTTGTACCGGAACGGGTGAATACTGACTGAAAAGAGATGATGGAATCTTACAGAAATTGCAACAGAAACCATTCTTTCAGAGCTTCGATACAGTTATTACAAAAAAAAAATTACTCCCTCCGTACAGAAATATAAGAGCGTTTAGATCACTAAAGTCTTATATTTCTTTACGGAGGGAGTATATATGTGCATTTGCTGTTTTATCCCTGTTTAAACTTGAAACGAACACGATGAAGTCGGAAGGGACAAATCGGAAATGTCTGGAGGTCTGAATTTTGGATAGATCACTGCTAGCTACAGTACAACAGAACTTGTCGTGGTTTTAGTTTGAATTTGATTTAAAACCACGGCAAGTATTTTGGAACGGAGGGAGCACAACAGAAACAAAAACACAAACAAAAAGACTAGCTAGTACTCCTTGTTGAATGGAGGGAGGGTCCCTGTGAGAAAGGACCGGAGCAGTATCATCGCTCTCTCGGGTTGGAAGGCCGGGACCATGTGCCCGGCTCCTCTCACGGTGGCGAAGGTGAACCCTCCGGCGTACTGCTGGACATAGCCCCCTACCTCGTGGCCGGCCGTCCATGGACGCCACGGCTCTGTAACGGAAAGGTTGAGGTTGCGGATCGTGTACTTGGTGCCTGTGAAGGGGCAAACGGAGTCGAAATCCCCACTGCAAATCAATTCATCAGTTTCAACATCAACAAGAACCAAAGTGTCCCGAGCTCATATGCATCTTAATTTGTCTCATGGACTACCTGAAGAGCCATATGGGCAGGCCATGGTCGATTAGCCGTTTCAAGGTTGGCACCACGGTGTCCGGCGAGTCCTTGAAATCCTCAAAGGATCTGCACAGCACAAGGTTAATCAGGCCAGTTCAAGAATGAAAGAAAAGTAAATTCAAGTACCAGGTAGGCAGGTAGCTCATCAGAAAAGCTATATTCAACACTAGCTAACCTGCAATGGAGCCATTTGGTTTCTCTGGCATGGAGAGCCTTCTGAACTTGAGGACTGTTGAGGTATGCCTTGGTAGGCACGTAGCTGCATGGATCATACCCGGGCAACTGAAAAGGATGTATGTATGTGCGTTCATAAGGGCGAGTTTATATGAGCCTCTGTGATTGTACTGTGTTCAAAAAAGTAGGGAAAAACTCAATAAAACTTGCGCATACTGTTCATTTTTTTGGTTACGTACGTAGGTGCTGGAGTAGTAGGAGCCGTTGGCGTCGATGATGCATGTGGGAGCGTATATGTTATCGTGATCCAGGATACCGTCCTGACATTCGGTAATGGCGTGGTAGCACCTCGCGCTGATGGAGGAGTCGTTGATGCTGCAGCCGCCAGGGATGTCGGCCCATACCTCGTCGGAGATGGCACCGTGGCTCCACAGGTACTCGTAGTGCCCTATGAGGTTTTTCATCCTGTCGAGGTAAGGGTTCCCAACCATGATGCCCTTGAGGTTAATGGTGTTGCTGCTGCTGTTGTGTGCTAAGATGGTGGCGGCGAGTTGGGGGATGTAGTGACCGGCGTAGCTCTCCCCGGTGATGTACAAGGGGCGCGCCTTGTACTCGGGGAACCTATCGAGCCAGCTTACGAGGGAGACGGAGGCGTCCTGGGCCGCCATTGGATCCCCCATCCTGTCGTAATCGGAAGAGGTGTTGGAGTAGGAGAATCCCACGCCGGCGGGTGATTCCAGGAAGATGACGTTGGCCACTGCAAAGTTTTGGTGGTGCGAGGTACATAAGGTTTTGATATACATAACTTGAACAAATTTATAGAAAACAACACAAACATTTACAATAAGAAATTAAAATATATTCAATGATGAGTCTAATAATATTGATCAGATCTAATGTATTGGAGGCAGCTAGCAGAGTGACATTTCAAAAGCGGAATGGATGGTTACCGTTGTTCCAGGCATGCTTGTTCATCGTGAGGGTTTTGCCGTCCCTGTTTGCACGGAAAGGACCCAATTCTCGCATCGCTCCATGGCCGAGCGATGAGCATCCAGGCCCTGCTCCACATCAAACCCCCTTCGCATGCTGCAAGTGTACTTTCACGGTGCAACATAATTCACACTAGCTAGCTGTAGTGTCTTTCTTACCTCCGTTGAGCCAGAGGAGGAGTGGTTTCGCCGTCTCATCACCGGGCGCTTCAACAAAGTAGTAGAAGAGAGCGCGACCGTTGTGGCTGTCGACGGTCACGTACCCACCGTACTGGTCGAAGTCGACACCCTCAGGCTGCCCCGGCAGCGCCGGGATCTTGTCGGCCGCCTTCAGAGCACCGCGGTCGGAGGAGAACCGACTTGTCATATAAAGTAGGATCACTAGTGGTGGTGGTGCTTGTTCTTCTAGATAAAAGGAATTTGGTGAGATGGTCCTCCTGAGATGCACGGGCGTGCAATGCCAAAGTGGGAATAAAAAGCAAAAGGTGCAATGTAAAAGCAGCAGCAGCAGTAAACTTCCCCATATCTCGATCGATCTCCCCGATGATCGTGTGTGAGTGATATCGATGGTGGTGGAATCGTGGGTTTTTTTATAGGCCATGGAGGTGTGGAGGTTGTGCTATATTTTTGGGAGTGTATTTATGTATTTATGACCAATACTCCATATATATCATCTGCACAATATCAAATCCAGATCTACCATGATACTATGTTCTATAACTATAGATTGGATGGATATTTTTTTCTCGTATATATTTAACAGAGATTTAATGCTTTAATTACATTTATCATATACCAGAAAACTATTAATACATCAAGCTAGTAGTATCAAACATCTATAAAAAATGATAAAACTATTTGTGCGGCGCCATTCCTTTCTCTTTCTCCCACGTGCATACAACCAAAGATATCAATCTATGCAAGCAGCGTTTTATCATGCGTATATCAAGGTTAAATGAAAATAACAGACCTATTATACGAAAAAGAAATGACTAAAAATAAAAAGGTGTGCACCAGCCGGGAATCGAACCCGGGTCTGTACCGTGGCAGGGTACTATTCTACCACTAGACCACTGGTGCCTCAATGACACTTTTATTTGAAGATTCGATAACCTGATCGTCTAGCAACCGGAAAACAAGGCAGCATGTCAGTTCAGTTTCCATGCTGATCAACTAATACATGTGCTGATGTGCACATATGCCATTGAACGTCTATTCTTGACAGGGAAGGGCTGATGAAACAATGTAGTGCATGTGTGTCTCACCGGGAGTAGAAAGCAAAGCTAGTCTCTCCACGGTGAGGTGTGTGTGTGTTCCTCTGTGTGTGTGCGTTCTTGTGCTCTTGAGAGAAGAGAGAGTTGTGAGAGACAATGAGAGGTAGAAGAAAAAGCGGCGCTGCCAGGAGGCGGCGCCAACAACCTAAACCATTCCTATCACTACTACCGGTGCCAGAGCTTTCCTAATCTTATTCCTGAAAGACTTGTTGATCTAAGTCCACCAAGAATAACCAATTCTGTCAACACCCTTCACTACTAGAATCTGGTTCTTTGTCGAGTACCAGAAATACTCGACAAAGGCCAACATCCGTTTGACACAGGCTTCATCGAGTGTTACACTACTAGAATCCAATTATTTACCGAGTACCAGGAATACTCAGCGAAGGCCGATATCTGCTCGACAAAGTCTTCGCCTAGTGTTACACTCAGCAAAGCCTACTCGACATACCCTTTTTCAGGGTCATTAAGTTGGAGGTAGGATATCACCCTATGGCCTCCATGGTGATCCCCGTGGCCAGCGAGCTCCGCCTCTCGTGCTACTTCTTCTTTACCGGGGGCGCCACGATGTTCTCCCGCTGGTGCTTCTTTTCTATTTTCGTTCATCAGGTTTGTCGAGTGTTTGCCGACCGGTTTCCGCCGACTTTCATCACCCTTTATTTCAGACAAACATTTTAGGAGCTCCTATATATCGAGGATGGGCTTCCACAGATGAGCCCGATGCGGTTTTCAGTAACGTGGTGTGCAACGGGAAGAAGTGTATGTGCAAACAAGATCATGTTCGCCGTGTGTGCAACAAAGGCATTGACATGCGGAGAAGATTTTTGGGTTGCCCTTTCAAGGTTAGTTGCCATAGTTTGTATGTGGTTGACTAGCTAAAAATTGAAACTATCTAACAGAATCGTGTTTCTTGCAATGCACATGATTACAGGGCATGTGCATATTTCAAGTGGCTTGACAAAGAAAGGGATCAGGGAGGGAAAGAATTGTTATGAGGGAGCTTGCTAGCGAGAAATTAATGCTGGAGAAGAAGATAAAAATGAAGAATGCTCGGAATGAGAGGTTCAAACTAGAGAGGAAGATGATAGCCGCTAGAATGCGCAAGTATCAACTACAATCTAAGAATATCATGCTAATATGTGATGTTTCCATATTTTGTGTGTTGTTTGCCATTGTGTTTACAATACTTGGCAACAAGTACAGACTGGTATAACCGTATAAGTGTGATATAATATTTGCAAAATATTTTGTTGGACTAATTACGTACAAATATGTCATACTATTTTTCCTTTCATGTCATAGAAGGCACGAGCATCACTTGTAGTCGCGTGTATGCCTCAATGTTTTGTTGGACTAGTTAACATATGCTCTAATATTTAGTACATATTAGTGCATACAGTAATTAGCCCGGCAAAACATAAAGATTTTGCATATGTGTGACTACATGTGTTGCCTATTGGCTTAATGTCACCTGCATAATAAATTATGAGGACAAATTAATATAGTTTGTTTTTTAAAATTCTTAACGGTGACGAGCAGGAAAAATAGCTCGACATTGTTATTAGTCACTAACAAGCAGGAAAAAGCGCTCGCCACCACTGGTGTGACCCTTACCACTGACTTACCCATATAGTCAGTAGTCATGGAGCAAAGTTAGCACCGACTAGTGACGTGCTCGTCACTGCTAGTTACTTTTGATGAGTGTCTTGTTCGTTAGTAATGTACAATATGTGTGTTGCTGGTAAGCATTTCTGCAGTTGTGATAACTTACAGGGGATCAAGTACATAATCTTTATATGTGGGATTCTATGGAACAGTTAATGAAACCAATACATTTGTTTGGACCTCCTATCGTGGTGCATATGAGGGATTGACTCCCCCTTATCTCTCGGTTAGTTAGGAGTCGAGATAAATATTCCAATATTCTCCCTCTTAATGGTAATATTCATTCATTATAAGTACATCCTTCATAGAATAAACATACCAAAATAAAGTGGTATAGTGACCAAGTAAATGTGAGCGAACGACATACTTATAGTATGATCCAAGGGATTAAGCTTTTGGAGGTTCTGGTAGTTTGCTTGGCTTGTTTCCTTTGATACATGTTGATGCCTTCTTTTGTTTCACAAATTGTGGAACAAAGTTGTAGAAGTGCATGCTCTAGCCAATGCAAACAAAAGACCGATCTGATGGAAGAGACTAGGCAACACATTTATACGTCAACACTCCCCCTCACATGTGGCTCCCTCAGACCTAAACGTGGACCAAAGTGGGCTGCAATTTAACTCTGTCAGCCGGGTCATGAACATAAGACATCTTGGCTCCGATACCATGTAAAAGTGCATGCTCTAACCAATGCAATCAAAAGACTGATTTGATGAAAAAGACTAGCTAGCAACACATTTATACGTCAACAAAAGTAAATGTTTACTGGTTTCTTAACTGTTAAGCACTCATCCAAGAGTGTGCGCCCAGGAGCGTGAGAGAGTACTCCACTAATTATTTGGGCTTTATAATACAAAGGACTAGACCTAGTCTTTGCGTTTTTTCCTAATAAATACGACATGGAGTGCATGATTTGGTCCCACATCGACAAAGGAGATAGGAACACCCTAGAATGTAGACTTTAGAGTCAACCAGAGCTTGTTCCTGAAGTTAAAAGATACAACTGAGAAGGAAAAAACACTGAAACTATGCAATTGACAAGGAGAAATACAATTCTAAGGATGCAACCGTGAAGGACAAACATATATAGTTGGAAGGACACATTAATAGGATTTTATGGGGTAAAGGTGCACCACATAGCAGAACACATAACCAAACTTGTAGTCGCGTGCATCTTGTTGGTGCAGAGACCGAAAGCGCAAATAGATGAAATATGTGCTATCACGGTAATGAAACTCACTACATGACATGATGACATTAGATTACACCATCCATTGTAAAACGAGAGCAAAAACTACTTTGCCTTCTCGTAAGGCGGGAGGATCCCTTTGAGAAAGGACTGGAGCAGTATGAGTGCTCTCTCGGGTTGGAAGGTCGGGACCATGTGCCCTGCTCCTCTCACGGTAGCGAACGTGAACCCTCCCTTGTACTGTTGAACATAGCCCCCTACCTCATGGCCGGCCGTCCATGGACGCCACGGCTCGGTGACGGAGAGGTTGAGGTCGCGGATGGCGTGCCTCGTGCTGGTGATCGGGCACCTTGAGTCCAAATCCCCACTGAAAATCATTCTTTTAGTTTCAGTACCAACAAGAAGCATACATGTTTGCAATGGTCTGCAGTGGACGTGGATTACCTGAAGAGCCACACTGGCAAGCCATGGTCGATTAGCCATTTCAAGGTTGGCACCATGCTATCCGGCGAGTCCTTGAAATCCACAAAGATTCTGCACCAACACAACACACGAGGCCAGTTAGACAGGCCAGTTCATGAAATCGAAAGGCTCTTTCAGGGTGATATTAGGTGTTCGTACTTGCAGTCACTCCATTTGGTTTCTCTAGCATGGAAAGCCCTCTGCACCGCAGGAAGGTTCAGGTAGGCCATGGTAGGCACTTCGCCGCACGGATCGTACCCAGGTAACTGAAAGAAGACACTTCAGGCACTTGCTGGAACGCAACTTGTAGAATATGTATGTGTTTAGCGAACCAAGTCTTTGTTATACTCATCCATACTTGGCTGCTGGAGTAGTAGGAGCCGTTGTTGTCAGTGATGCAGGTGGGAGCGTATATGTTGTAGATGTCGAGGTCCTCACTCTCATACTGGGATTTAGTAATAGCTTTGTAGCACCTATCATCACCATAGGCGGAGTCGTCGCTGAAGTTGCAGTGGCCGGCGATTTCGGCCCATACCTCGTCGGAGATCACCCCGTGGTTCCATAGGTACTCGTGGTGCCCTCTCTCCTCCTTCGCGTCGTCCAGAAGCGGGTTTCCGACCAAGATGCCCTTGAGATTTAGTATGACACCCGTGTCGTTGTTGTGGGCTAAGATGGTGGCGGCGAGCTGGGGCACATAGTGGCCGGAGTAGCTCTCCCCGGCGATGTAGAGGGCGCGTGCCTTGTACTCGGGGAACCTGTCAAGCCAGTTGACGAGGAAGGCGTAGGTGTCCTGGGCTGTCAGTGGATCCCCCATCCTGTCGTAATCAGAAGACGTGTTGGAGTAGGAGAACCCCACGCCGGCGGGTGATTCCACAAAGATGACGTTTGCCACTGCAATAAGGTTTTGATATACATTTACAAAGTTTGACCAAATTTATAGTAGAAAACAACACGAACATTTAAAATAAAAAAAATTATATATGATGTCAAAATATAGACCATTATATTAATATTATTGATTTGATATTTATTAGGTGTCAATAAGTTTTCTATAAATTTGATCAAATTTATAAAGTTTGATTTAAGACAGAGCTAGTATGCAAAGTAAATAAAAACAAAAGGAGTACTAGAAATTAACATTTTTTTACCCCCTTTTCTTACACCTATCTTATTACAAGTATTGTTAAAATGGAAATATATAGGACCATTACCATTGTTCCAGGCATGGTTGTTCCTAGTGAGAGTTTGGTTGTCTCTGTTCACCCGGAAAGGGCCCAATTCTCGCATCGCTCCGAAGCCCAACGACGAGCACCCAGGCCCTGCATGCATGATCCATATCAATCCATTGTTTTTTTGAAAGATCATATCAATTCATTGTGAATTTCAAACGTATTTTTTAGAACATTTTGAGGAATTTGTGATTTTTTTTTGAGGAGTTTACCAAATATAGTGTTCAACAATACGCAACCGTACTAGCTAGCTAGTAGTAGTAGAGTGTATCTTCCTCACCTCCGTTGAGCCACAGGAGGAGTGGCTTCGCCGCCGGGTTGCCGGGAGATTCCACGAAGTAGTAGAAGAGTGCACGGCCATTATGGCCGTCGACAGTCACGTACCCGCCGTACTGGTCGAAGTCGACGCCCTCCGGCTGCCCTGGCAGCGCCGAGATCTTGTCGGCCGCCTTCAGAGCGCCGTGGTTGGAGCCCGGGTACCCATGTGTTCGAGGGCTGCTGGCGATTCCGAGAAATGATCCGCCATGGAAACTAGTAGGATCACCAATTTTGTTGTTGATGTTGCTTCTGGATCTTTTAGACGAGAGGAATTTCGTGAGATGCGCCTCCTGAGATGAGGCATGGGCGTGCAATGCAATTGTGGGAATGAGAAATAAAAGATGGAATCCAGTGGTAATAGTCCCCATCTCTTGAGATGATCGATGATGGTCTAATTCACATGGATTTTATAGGCCATGGAGATAGGTAGCTAGGGAGAACAAAGATGCCATCTGAGCAAGATCAAATCCGAATTAATGTACTGCCATAATATGCTTTCGGCACATGCAGGTGAAATCCGCTGTTTCTGTAGCTATTATTTATGGCAGAATCAATGCTTTAATTGTACTCATTTACGTGCCAAAACAATGTAAACACGCAAGCAGACATCTGAAAATAAACAAATATGGTTAATATTTTGTTTTATTGCGAGAATGATCGAAACTTTTTGTAGTGTGCAAAGGATAAGGGAACGGGCGGCTCCATAATTGTTGCGGACCGTACTAGAGGATGGCTATGTATTCACTCCCTCCAATGGTCGCTGGCACCGCCTCTCTTCTTTCCCTGAAGGTGGTATCTATTTGGCTCCTTAGACAACTAGCTTCCCCTTGATCTCAATGACATCTATACCTCTAGTGACGCATGAAAAATTGAAAATACATACTCCACGACTTCCTCTTATGCAACACTCTCTCCAGCAAGTCTATGTTTCTGATGGTGCTAGACATGGTCGTTTTCCATAAGACTAGCAAAGCTTCTCATGAAGTTTCCCCCGACAACTTCATTGTCGCCGTGACAAACAACACGAACTACCCGTCGACCGTACTTCAGCAAGGAAATGGTGTGTGGTTCCCTGAGCCGAAAAAAGACACCGGAATATATAATTGACATTGCATTCCTTGGAGACAAACACTATGCGATCACAAAGGCTCGAGGTCTCATACCGCTCAATCTTAATTCAAGTCATTTTACAGATTTTGGTATACCAAAAAATTGTACTTCTACTCCGACCGCTGGACTTTACTCGGGAAAAGGTGAAGGGGAAGAAAATTCTATGAACCTTCTCTTTTTTCGTTGTTCAAGTCCGATGCCAAGGCAATCACTTTCCAATGCTTGTTAAGCTGTCGACTGGCATTTTTCAAGTCTTGCAACCGTCAAGCAATGATGATCACGATGCCTGGAGCACGGATGATGATGGGGGAGAAGATAATGCAATAATGACCAGGAAGAAGAAGATTAGAAGTCGTTGATAGTCAAAATATGAGTTTATCTTGTGCATGTACAAGAGATGATGACACCCCATCTCGCACCTAACCGAGTCTCATGGGAACTTGCAAATGGTGAGGCTACATAAAGAAAGCCTCCTCGGTTCTCCTTCATTCACTCGACAAGTGGATGTTTTGAAGGCGGACGTCGACACATGCAAGTGGGTGCCACTAACGGTGGATAATGGGCTAGGCGGTGACTGAGCACTGTTTGCCAACATATACTTCTTCTAGTTTGTCTCAAAACCTTGTCTAGAGGTGGAGGTGGATTTAATTTTTAATATTGACATAGGCGGGGTGTTTGACATCAAATCAAACTTTCAGATTTTCATGTTTCTGCAAGCCTTCTCAAGTTGGCGCCCCCCACCACCACCACACACACAGAGAGTTGTAGTCCTTTAGAAACGGAAGAAATTCCGCAGCAAGAAGGCTCTTCCCCTTGGGGGCAGAGAATTTGCAAACGGCATTGTGAGACATTCTGCCTAACATATTGTGATGATGGACCAAATGTGCTAGATATTGAAGTAATAAGAGGCTTGACTAGAAAACGAGAAACCAGGTAGCATGCCAGTTCAATTTCGTTGTTGATCAACTAGTTCATATACATATACTTCAGTCCACACACGCCGTTGAGGAACGCCAACGTGTCCCTCAAACTTTCATATTCCCGTGTTTCTGCAAGCCTTCTCAAGGTGGCTACTCCCCACCCCCACCCACCCACACACAACCTCCAGTCCTTTAGAAATAGAAGATACTCCGCAACAAGAAGGTTCTTCCCCTTTGGAGATAGAAAATTTGCAATGGCATGTCGAGACATTCTTCCTAACATATCGTAATAAGGAACAAACGTGCTTGGTATTTTGTTGCGTTGTTTTTTGTTGTCATAGTAATTGGGATCGATTCTGAATTGAAACACGACGCGGCATCCATCTAATTCCTTCTTGCATTTTGTGACACAGTTTTTAGATGGCGTCCATTATAACGATGAAAAGGAATATACAGTGTGGCTAGTATTATAAGGACACGCTTTAAAGAATATCTCGGCTAGTGCAGTCCTGGTAATTACTTCTTTTATCTGTTTAGCTAGACATTCAACTCATGCCCTTCAAGAGTTATCTTCACATACATACCGCCCCAGACTCCGAGTATATGAAAAATGTCCCTACAAAATATCACTTATGAAATATTCATATGTAGCTTTTTATAAAATGCTTTTAGAGTCCATGACAGTGACAAAAAACGTATTTTTTCATGAATTGTTTGGATTACTTACCAAACGTCTTATATTATGTTACAGAGGCAGTACACCCTTACAATTTCTCAATACACACAAGGGTTATAGTGATATTTTTTAGATAAAAATAACCCCGCAAAAGGGCATACACCACGGCAAGAACGATAGTGTGTTGGATCGGTCGGCGAGCCACCTGGAAGAGTGGGAACAAACTTACAAACACACCATGATTTCGCTCTCACTACTCTTCTTCCTCTGCTTTTGATGTATATAAAGCCAAAATAGACTTATATAAGTGACAAGATTACATGAACTTACATGTATGTAACTTTCAAAAAAAAACTTATACATGTATGTAAAGAAATGACTAAAAATAAAAAGTTGTGCACCAGCCGGGAATCGAACCCGGGTCTGTACCGTGGCAGGGTACTATTCTACCACTAGACCACTGGTGCCTAGATGACAAAATTAATTGAAGAAACTAAAAGACGCTTGAGTAGCCCAGCAAACCGGAAACCAGGCAACGTGTCAGTTCAGTTTGGGGGCTGATCTTCAGTCCACATACGTCGTTGAGGGACGCCATCGTGTCCCAAAGAAAGTGGTGAACCACAAATCGAACGTCTACTCTTAGACAGGGCGCATGAACCATTCCTATCACAATTCTGAATTGCAGTAAGCAAGCGGGTCTCTCAAATAGAGTCGAACTGAACTGCTAGACGCCTACGTTGAGTGATGAACTCACTACCGTCAGAGTTCTCTCCTATCTTATTCCTGAACTACTTGTTGATCCAAGTCCACCAAGAACAACCAACATTCCCTTCACTACTGGAATCTGGTTCTTTGCCGTGTAGTGAGCTAGCAACAGGTTACACGCCTGGGGCTATGCTATATTGAGTGATAAACTTTTGTGATTTTTTATACATTGTATCAAGGAATAACAAGGCAAGTTGTTGCTAGGTCTGGGGCTATAGCCATAGCTGCCCCAGGCCTGTCTCCGCCACTGAGCCATGTACTCCGTACTTGGCGAAGGTCGATATATCCGCTCGGTAAAGACTTCGCTGACTGTTACACTGCAAAGCCTACTCGGCTTGCCCCTTTTCAGGGTTATTGACTTGGAGATAGGACGTCTCCATGACCTTCGTGATGATCCTGCCACTATGTTTCCGCCAACGGCGCCTCATTTTTTATTTTCATTCATCATGTTTGCCGAGTGTTCCATTGATTTTCGTCGCCCGTTATTTTTTCAAACCGAGCATAAATCTTTGCCGAGGGGAGTAGGCAACCCAAAAAACAAGATAAACAATGCATGCCGTGGCTGATCTATATATGCAACATCAAAACCGCAGGGCGGTGTTTTTTCATGCCACACGTGTGGCACTTATCATTTTGGTACATCTGTTGCATCACAGGCTTGCCACCACCTGGAAGATATGATCAACTAGCTAGATCTCTTGGTCGTCGTCGTCCATCGCGTAAATGGCCTCCGGCTGGCCATCCTCCAGAGCGCGCACCCGCCCACGTATCCTCCGCAGCACGCCCTCCACGGCAATGTCCACGGCGTCCATGCTCGCCTCCCTCATCCTCTCCGCCGCGCTCCCGTGCCGCCGGTAGACCACCCTCGGCGCCAGCTCCAGCAGCCGCTCTCGCATCCGGGCCACCTCCTCCTCCGGCACTGCCGCCAGGGTCTCCATGATCTGCACGCCCCCCAGCATCACCGCGTCCTTGGGTATGGTCACCGAGAACTCCTCGTACCTCTCCCGCGGCAGGTGCCACCCGTACTGCGTCCTCGCCGACGCGTCCTCGAAGAAGACCGGCACGCACCCGGCCACCACCGCGTCGAACGTCGAACGCCGCGTCGGCGTGTCCCCCGGCGGCTCCAAGCAGAACTTGGCCTTCAGCATGGGCCGCATGGAGCGCACCGGGTCGAGCGCGCAGGACCCGCCATGGCAGTCGACGACAGTGCATGTGTCGGTGCGGTTCGCGCACTCGGTGAGGATGAAGCTCCGGATGTTGGGGCGGGACGGCCTGGTCACGGTGCCGGCGTAGAGCATCAGCGCCGTGCGGCGCGAGCGGCGCGCGCGGGCGATCCATGCGCGGAGCCGTGGGAGGGACGATGGGTGGAAGGACGTCGGGTGCGGCACGGCGTGCTCCTGCCACGGCCACGCGCGGGACTCGAGCGTGAGGAAGGTGAAGTTGTCGAACTCGGGGCGGCGGAGCAGCGAGGTGGTGCCCCAGAGCCTGGGATCGGTGTCGGCCGGCTGCGCGTAGTCCCAGGCCGGGCCGGCGAGCACGAGGAAGTGGTCGTGGCCGTGGCGCCGGGCGAGGACCCGCGGGCGGTCGGTCGCGAGGAACTGGGCGAGGGCGGCGCCGTGCGCGCCGGAGAAGTTGAGCATGGCGGGGTCGAGGAGGAAGGGGAGCGCGTCGAGGGAGGCGTAGTAGGGGAGGAAGACGGCGTCGGCGCGGGCGGGGTCGTCGGCGAGGCAGTCCCGGTCGAGGAGGCGGCGGTGGAAGAAGGGCTCGAGGAGGCGCACGTCGGTGCGGTACCAGGAGCGGGAGCGGTTGTGGGTGCGCGGGCCGAGGCCGTGGTTGGCGAGCGAGGCGCAGGAGGGCGTGGCTAAGGGGTGGTCGGCCAGCGGGAAGGCGCCGTCGCAGTGGCGGAGGAGGTCCGTGTTGAAGCGCGCCGGGAGGCGCCGGACGTGGATGCGGCGGCCGGCGCATGGGTCCGGCTCCGGCACGCCGTGGACGGCGGTGGAGGAGAGGATCACCAGGAGGAGGAGGAGGAGGAGGAGGAGAAGCAGGTTTGCCCTAGTTATCAGGAGATCGCCCGCCATGCGATGCATGTTGGGTTCTCTCTCGCGCTCGATCGAGCGTAAGAAGGGCGCGCCGATCGGGTGCATGGCAAGCCTGTTTAGCGGATCTGGGCATGAATTTTCATGGCAAGCGTGTTAAGTGGATGCGGCCGCCGGCGCATGGGTCCTGGCTCCGGCACGGCGACGGCGGTGGGGGAGAGGATTTCCAGGAGGAGGAGGAGAACAAGGTTTGCCCTAATTTTTATGTGGATCCCTCGATCGAACGTCAGGAGGAAAAGAAGAGCGCTCGGATCGGATGCATGCATGACAAAGGTTAGCGGATCGGTCGCATACCAAGTTTTCGGTGTATTTTTGAGTTTTTGTTTTCTTTTACGGGGTAAGCAGGTCCCTTTTATAAATTTTCTTTTTCGCAAAAAATAGGGAGATTTCATTACTCAAGGCGGCCTTTCAGCCATACACAAATTTACAACTTCGTCTGTGCCCGTACCAAACCAAATGGCAGTACCGGGTATACTACGCCCATAGGCTGCGAGGCTATGACTAACTTTATTTTGAGTGCGCCTAATATACGTAATCGAAATCTCCCGTGGGTCCTCTAAAATGAGTAACTGGATGTCTCGCACAAGTGTCCTATATCTTGAGCGGTCCCCAGGACTCGCCTTTAACATCGATACTGCCTGAGCGCAGTCCAGCTCAATCAGTGGCGGAGCTAGCTAGTCCATGGAGCCGGGGCAAAATACGAAGGGATATGGCTCATGGGCATTTGCCCACTAAAACTGATGATTAAATCTCCATCTCCTTCTATAATCTCACAGGAGTTACTGGCAGAGCCCGGGCAGCTGCCCAGGGTCGCCGGGAGGTGGCTCCGCCACTGAGCTCAATGGCAATGGGTAAGACAGTCCGGTGAAGAACAAGATCAAGGCCTTCTTTACACGCCATAAGCTCCGCTTCTAGTTCATCATCGCATGTGGTGATCTGTCTGCATGCAGTAAAAATAATAGCACCGGTATCATCTCGGAGCACCATTCCACCACCAGCCGCCCTTGTTTCCTTGACAAAACTTCCATCAGTATTTAATTTGGTCCATCCATGGGCAGCAATGACATGCAATATGCAGGAAACCAGCGAGAGGTCCCTTTTATAAATTATTATAAGTAATGGGGTTACTAGCGAAGCAATGTGTCCGAACTTTTTTGAACACGGCACAAATGCAGATACTCGTGTATATACACTCATCCAACTCTAATTTTTATGAACGCATGCAGGTACATCCCACTTCCGAAATATTGAGTCGGTACAACATTTTTTGATTAACGAATTTATCATAGGCGTCTTTGTGATAGACGAGAACACTCCTCTCACTGAACAACGAAACTTGTATTATGTGATGATGAGGAAACATGTTCTGTTCACATGTCTAGCTGCAAATGTTTTTGGGGGATTTAGGCTCGTCTCTTAGAACGTTCTTTGGGCGGTGGTTTTTTTAAGAAACACTCTCTAATAACGTTGTTCGCTTGAATGAGGCTGCTTCCTGAGGGAACGGTTCCTGCAAGGGTTCCTATAAGAAGTGTCAGCCCCTCACTATGTTTTTTTAGGTGGAGTAGATTTCATTATCTCTACTATTAAAAAGTTCTTGTGTCATTCATCTAGTCCCCAAAACATTCATAGGGCGCGGCGAATGTATGCACGGGATATTTTGCACGCGAGTGCACGCGGGACGAAATATTTGCTGGTGGCACGCGGATTGAGCTGGGAAATTTTGGCACAATGAGATTGTTGGAGTCGGGAGATATTTCAGAGGCATCATCCAGGATTTACGAGGTGCGCTCGAGATATTTTGGAGGATGTGTGCATGCGGGCGGGCCGAAATATTTGCAACGTGCACGCGGGACGATTTTTCGGCACAAGCGGATTGAGTGGGCGGCGGGAGATATTCCGGGTGCGGCGTTGGAAATTTTGCATGACTATAAAACCAGAAAAATTACGAGCATCGGTATTAAGTGTAGGACTTGAACTTTGGTGGCTGGGATACCACTGTCCTCCTAACCATCTAACCACAGGGTTGGTTCGCGCTGGGCACGGATTGATGTGATTGGCCTGTCACAACCCTCCCACGGATCGATCCCGTCTTCAGCTCATCTGAGTCGTTTGTCTATATCCGATGGAAGAGAGAGTAGGAGAGGACCCTGAATTAACCCAACAATAGATCAATAGGAATTTTCATGGATACAAAATAAACATAGATATTAAATTTGCATAAATTAACCCAACGTTGGTAAGATGACAAAGGGAGAAAATTAATTGGTTTCGCGTGTAGTGCAAAAAGGAAGACCGAGCACACATTTCCACGCCCATCTATCTTCATGGATGGATGCAAGTTTGTTTTCTATCGCCGGATGTGGCGCTTTATTGCCAGTTGTGACACTTTACATATTTTTTTCTCTTTTTTGCTCGGATTTTGAGCTTCTTTGGATCTTAAGACTCTGTTGCGACTTCTAATAATATGGCTGCATGCATCGCTTGATGCAGAGGCCGGAGGTTTTCCTCCTTTTAAAAAAAACAAAAAGTACGATACACCTCTGCCAATCGAAAGGGTTTAACAACAATTCCACCACATCCCAAGACAAAGTTGTCATAAGTATTAGTTTTCTTAATCAATTGATAAGATATCGTCCGATCATGGAGGGGAAAACTACTGCATTGGAAGAAATTTATAGAAATTACAATGTGTAAGAATTTGAACAAACCATCTTCAACAAAGATGTTTGGATTTTGAACTTTTACTCCTGTTGAGGCGTTGATGTAGAAAGAACCATGAAACTACAAAATTGTAAATTAGATTTCAGGATTGTGGCGTTGACACAGAAAAAACCATGAAGACGCAAAATTGCAAATTAGATTTCTGGATACAGTGGATTGACTCTCAAAATACGATGTTGATCATTGCACTTTGTAAAGGTGCCAAATGCCAATGATAAGTTCTCAGAAAACGCACCAATGATGATTTCTTTTGTATGTGCGTGTCTCTAGCTATCTTCTTTTTGCTGCTAGTGAGTTCACGTAAGTTTCATTACTCATTACGTCCTCATCAATTTTGTGTTGGTTGGATATAGTTATATAATCTTTGCATGATGGAAGAGTAATGAAGAAAGAGCGAATTTGTTGTCTGCTAGAAAAAAGAGAAATAAACAAGAAGTCATCATCACCCTAAATATGCAAAGAAAATGTCAATGAAGTAGGCACTGAATTGCACATGTTACACTTGTTCCCAACATCAAGGAAAAAGTAAATATGAAACTGGGACTAAAAGTTTCATCATCTGAAAAATGTAATTTTGCCACTTGGTGGCATCTTTCCTATCTCTAGAAAATAAAACTACAATGTATTAGTTTTCATATACCAATCTGATTGGCACGTTGAATGTATTAGTTTTCCTCCTTGGAGCTGCTTACATATCCTAAAATTTTCAACCAGAGGTGCAGTCAGGCTAGCAAATTCTCAAAAAACTGAAAGATGATCGGCAGCTGATGGGAGACACTGTACCATCAGCCAGATGAATGTCACTGCAACTGAACATTGCCTCAAGGTTCCTGCCAATTTTGTTATTGAAAAGTGTTTCATTAGCCTTCGACATGGTTATGCTTCAAACTGGATACATGTGAAACATTAGCAATGCTTCAGTTCACATGGATATGCTCGGCTGCGAGGATATGTGAATTACAACGACGATGGGTCACAGGTAGCAGGACATGGACTGTCTAGTCTGCATTGCTGCTATGTGTGGCCATCAGGGGCGATTGAACAGACGGGCGATGGTGGCTGAGGGTAGCTAGACAGCGAATAATGTCGCCGGCGATCGCTAGAGAGAAGCAGAAGTTGCCGACCCACCGATCACCGTCACCGGCACTCCTCCTATCTCCATCTTGCATCCCCTGCTGGCAAAGATATTCGCCGCGCCATGCATCTCACCTCGCCCACCGTGGAGCGGTTGCCATCATCTCTCCTCAGCTCCGTCAAGCAATGTTGTATGCCACTATCGCCAGAGCAAATTGCCCACGACGCCGCCGCAGGAGAATCCCCTCTACTGCCCACGCCACCGTAGGCGTCATCGCTGTCGTGCGATTGCTTCTGTGATGGGCTAACGACGCTGTCCGAGGCACACAATCTGTTACCCACAAAAACAAGCCCAGTCAACGTCAGCTCTCCTAGGTCAGTCTTCGGAGCAGCGGCCCAAGAGACGATGGGCCTGCTGCAGCGACGACCGTGTGCTGAGACGCGAAGGAAAGATCTGCACTGCTTCTTAGGGTGTGTTTGGTTTCAATCACCAAGTGGAATGGCATGGGTCGGACCCGTGACTGGGCCTCGTTCCTGCGTTTGGTACATAGCTGGAACGGGAACCAGGTCGTTCCCACCGAGCGAATATTCCGCTGATATCCCGGAACGCGTCGATACCTCCAAATCGGAGGAATCACGCGGAACCGGTCGCTCTTTCCTCTCCTCCGCGGAAACCATGTCGCGTCTCCTCTCTGGGTTCGCCGCCCCCTCATGTCTCTCTTCCCTCCCTCTGCTCTCTCACAGCCGCAACGCTCCCATCTAGGTAGCAGACCTGGCAAAAACCGTCGGGGGCCGGTGGTTGCTGGCGGTGGCCTGACCTGCAGGGGGGCGGCTGCAATTTTTTCAGGCGAAGGCCAGATCTTCCGGCGAGCGGCAGTGACCTGATCTGTTTGTGGGCGGCGGCGGCTTGATCTGCTCGTGGGCAATGGCGAGCAACTTCTCGTTCTTCCTCTGATCTGAAGCTTTACTTCAGTAGACTAATGAAGGCAGAGGAGTAGTGGGAGATCGCTAATGGAGACAGAGTAATCATTAATCATTGAGGAGTTTGACCGTGGCTGTGGTGCAAGAGGAGTATTATGCTTTGTTAATGTACCTTGTCAAAATGAACCAATTCCATTATATTCCATCCTTCCAACCAAACACTGAAATGTAACCATTCCATTCCATCTATTGTCTCCAAACAAACGCAGGAACAGAACCGACCTATTCCAGTGGAATGGAACCATGACATTCCATTCCACATCGTTCCGCAACCAAACACACCCTTAAATGATCCAGCGGCTTACGTAGGAAAATGAACGAGGTGCCTCATAGCTCGCTACGTTATACTGTTTCTCAATTGCTATTTAGGCTCGATTAGTCCAACTCCACATGGCCCTTGAGATCATTCTCCGGCTTGACGTCACGCAAGAGCTCAGGCTGCTCAGCCCAGCGGAGTGGAACCTTACAAAGGCGCTGAAAAGGATAGTGTTGGTCTTGGCGGTCCTTGAGCGAGCAAGGAAGAGATAAAGCTCGCGAATTAAGTTGCTCAAAGAGGGAGATGCTAACACTCGGTTTTTTCATCTCCGTATCAACCATCATCGAATGAAGAGTTTCATTCACCGACTTAAACACAACAATGGCTGGGTTACGCGCCATGATCACAAGAAAGTGATTATTCAGCACCACTTTTCAAAAGCTATTGGGAAGGGCCCTCTCGCGCCAAGGACTTCAATTGGGCTTCCATCCCGCAATCGATGTCTAATCTCTCTAAGCTAGGTGCTTTGTTCACAGAGGACGAGGTTCGGGCAGCCAATCAATGATCTTCCCTGTGATAAAGCTCCCGGCCCTTACGACT
Organism: Aegilops bicornis; assembly: GCA_021605145.1. Classification (NCBI taxonomy): domain Eukaryota; kingdom Viridiplantae; phylum Streptophyta; class Magnoliopsida; order Poales; family Poaceae; genus Aegilops; species Aegilops bicornis. The sequence goes on from CM038672.1 coordinate 14,590,807, forward strand.
TCACTGGAGCGTTTTTCAAGGAATGTTGGGACATCATCAAGCCGGAACTTATGAAAGCGATCAACAGCTTCTCAAATCACCACACTTCCAGCCTTCCCTGGCTCAACTCAGCCAATAGTACCCTAATCCCAAAGAAAGATGGGGTGGAGGACAATTCTGACTTTAGACCAATAAGTCTCATCTAGGCCGCTGCGAAGATCATTGCTAAGATGATGGCCACTCATCTCGCCCCTCACATGCTTGATCTCGTTTTCAATACGCAAAGTGCTTTCATCAAGAAGAGGAGCATTCATGACAATTTCATGTACGTACGCAACTTGGCTCGCCGTTTTCATCGCAACAAATCTCCAACCTTGCTTCAAGTTAGACATCAAGAAAGCTTTCGATTCGGTTAGATGGGACTATTTGATGGATTTATTGATGCACCACCACTTTCGAAACCGTTTTCGTGGTTGGATCTCCGCCCACCTATCCACGGGCTCTTCCAGAGTTCTTCTCAATGGTGTGTCGGGCGACCCCATTATGCACGGTCGCGGTCTTAGGCAGGGGCCCCCCTCCCCTCCCCCCCTCCTTTCTGCCCTCGCCATTGACCCGCTCCATCACATCCTCGTCAAGGCCACCGATCAAGGCAAGCTTCACCCACTCCGAGGCAACCTCATTCGGGCCTCCCTGTATGTTGATGATGCGGCCGTCTTTGTCGCACCAATTAAGGAGGATATCCATTTTCTGGCATCGACGCTCTGCGCCTTTGGTGATATTACTGGCTTGGTTACCAACTATGAAAAAAGTCGTGTGGCTCCCATTCATTGTGCCAATATCAATTTTGATGGCATTCTGTAGGCCTTCCCGGCGGTACGGACAGCCTTCCCCATGAGATATCTTGGTCTCCCTCTTTCAGTTACGAGGCTGAAGCGCATACACTTCCAATACTTAGAGGAAACGGTGGCTGGGAAGCTACCCCCTGGTCGGCCATGCATGTGGCCACTCCTGGGCGTATTGTGCTGGTCAAAGCCGTCCTCACAGCCATAGCCATATATCACCTCACGCCTCTTGACCTCCCTGTTGAAGTTAGGAAAAAGATTGATAGCCTCAGATGCGCCTATCTTTGGGCAGGCTACAATAAAGTGACGGAGGCAAGTGTAAGGTTAAATGGTTAATTGGCACCTCGTCTGCAAGCCCAAGGTTCATGGGGGTCTTGGTGTGCTCAACCTTGAGAAGTTTGCCTCAGCTTTGTGTCTCCATTAGTTGTGGTTCGAGTGGGCTGACCCAACAAAAACATGGATTTGGATGGGAATGCCTTGCACTGACAAGGATGAGGACCTTTTTGCGGCGGACACTACGGTGATCATTGGCGATGGTAAAATGGCTAAATTCTGGGAATCCTCTTGGATGAATGGTATTCGACCCAAGGGCATTGCGCGCAAGATTTTCGAGATTTCAAAAAAGAAGGCGTGTGTGGTTAGCAAGGCTCTTGACAACAATTCTTGGATCCATTAGATTAACACCCATCAGGGCCTCACATTGACACATATCCAGCAGTTTGCCAACCTTTGGGAGATGATCGCTGATGTTACTCTTACCCATGATAGACAGGGCCCTATGCCGACGGCCATATATATGCCGACGGCCCCCGTCGGCCTTGTCTGGGCTATGCCGACAGCCATGTCCAGGCCGTCGGCGTAATAAAGCCGTCGGGCTATCCCGAGCTATGCCTACAGCGGCCGTCGGCATAGTTGCGGGCCCGGCGATCCCGCTCGTGCCGTGCGGCTAACGGCGTCCGATCTATGCCGACGGCCGAGACGGGAGGGGATCTTGCTGTGGGTCTAGCCCGGATGTTGCTCCAAAGTGTTCCTATGGGCTGACCTAACACAACCGGGTAGGGAGGTCCACTGGTCAAAGCCCGTCCGTGCAAATTTAAAGGGCTAGATCCCTGGTCAAACGCTACAGGGTTAGGCGGGGCCAGAGGGCCACAGGGGTAGCAATGCCACCGGAGCGTCGTCTGGGCCCTCATACATGCGGGGTGGTGTTGTGGCATGTCCGAAGAGGCGGCACGCGTCTCCGGCGTGGCCCCACTTCATCGACGCGCCGCCATTACCGCACCGGGAGGAAACGGACGCGTCGGGTCTACACGGAGTGGATGTAGCTGTGGGTTTGGCCCGGATGTTGCTCCCAGGTGTCCCTCTGGGCTGACCTGACACAATCGGGTGGAGAGGTCCATTAGTCAAAGCCCGTCCGTAGGAAGTCAAAGGGCTAGATCTCGTGGTCAACCGCTCCAGGGTTAGGCGGGACGGCGTCCCTAGGGGGTAGCAATGCCACCGGAGCGTCGTACCGGGCCCTCATACATGCAGGGTGGTGTTGTGGCATGTCCGAAGAGGCGGCACGCATCTTCGGGGTGTGGCCCCCGTCACGGACGGCGCCGCCGGCCACCGGAGAAGCAAACGGACGTCTGGTCTACACGGAGTGGATGTAGCTGTGTGTTTGGCCGGATGTTGCTCTCGAGGCGTCCCTATGGGCCGAATCGACACAACCGGGCCGGAGAGGTCCATCGTCAAAGCCCGTCTGTGGGAAGTCAAAGGGCTAGATCTCGTGGTCAACCGCTCGAGGTTAGGCGGGGACGGGGCCACAGGGGTAGCAATGCCACAGGAGCGTCGTACCGGGCCCTCATACATGTGGGGTAGTGTTGTGGCATGTCCGAAGAGGTGGCACGCGTCTCTGATGTGTGGCCCTCCTCACGGACAGCCGCCGCCGGCTGCCGGGAGAAGCAGACGTGTCGGGTCTACACGGTGTGGATATGTAGATGTGGGTTTGGCCCGGATGTTGCTCCCAGGTGTCCCTCTGTCGATGACCCCCTCCCCCTTCACTCACCTGACGAACTAAGCTACCCCCGCCCCCGCCCCCACCCCCACCCTCACCGTCGACGACCCCCTCCCCCTTCACTCACCTGACGAGCTAAGCTCCAGATCGAGCACGCGATCGAGGGCGGCCATGGCGCTCCCATACCCGCGACCAGGTCACGGCCTTGGCGGACGAAGCTGCTCGACCAGCCTCCCTCCCTCCCCTCCGTGTGGTTTCGGAGAGGAGAGGGCCGAGCAGTTTAAAAAAATAAAACATCTATATGAAATAATAATACATAAAAAAGGAAAATTATAACTATAAAAAAAATTTAAAAATCTATATGAAATAAAAAAGAATAAATATATAACTATAAGAAAACATTAAAAAAATTATATAAAATAAAACTATGCCGACGGCAAGCTGCGGCCATACGGTAGGCGTTACGCGGATCAGTGACGTGGGTAATAAAAAAATAAAAAAATAAAAAAGTATGCCTACGGCTAAGCCGTCGGCATAGGTGCCACGTGGCCTCCTCACCTATGCCGACGGCATAGGCTGCCTTATCCACCCGCGGGGCGAACCCCCTCCACTCATTCTCTCCTCCCCGAGTCGCCGCCACGCACCCGACCAGCGCCCGCCCGACGCATTCTGCGCCCGCCCACTCCATCCCGGCTGCCCTCGCCATTGCCGCCTCCACCCCGCCCACTCCACCCGCCCCTCGCCGCACCCCACCCCCAAGAATCCTCTTGGATGAATGGTATTCGACCCAAGGGCATTGCGCGCAAGATTTTCGAGATTTCAAAAAAGAAGGCGTGTGTGGTTAGCAAGGCTCTTGACAACAATTCTTGAATCCATCAGATTGACACCCATCTGGACCTCACATTGACACATATCCAGCAGTTTGCCAACCTTTGGGAGATGATCGCTAATGTTACTCTTACCCATGACAGACAGGGCACTATTTCTTGGAAATTCACAACTAGCAGGGAGTACTCTGCTTCCTCGGCTTATTTGGCGCAATTTGCGGGGTTCACTTTCAGCACCAACACTTCCATGATCTGGAAGAGGTGGGCTCCCCCGAAGTGTAAATTATTTGCCTGGTTAATTCTTCAAAACCGAGTCTGGACGGCGGACCGCCTGGCTCGACGGAGATGCCCAAATTGCGACCTTTGCCCCCTCTGCAATCAAGTCCAGGAGTTCGCGGCCCACCTCCTTTTCCAATGTCGATTCTTGGTTAGAGTCTGGAATGAGATTTCCATTTGGCTTGGCATTCATGACTACTCGCCTATGTCTTGACGACTTGGCGACACGAAGATTTAGTTCGAGCTTGGTGGCAAAAGGCGATGAGTTCAGCTGGGCATAACAGAAAGGCCATTGCTTCCGTTTTGATGCTTGTCTTATGGGAAATGCTCGTCTCATGAGAAACATGAGAAAATTTGGAAGGAGCGGAATGCAGGAATCTTCCGCTACACTGCTGCACCAACCACCATCGTCGTCAGGAATCTTCCGCTACACTGCTGCACCAACCACCATCGTCGTCGCCAGAACCAAGGAGGAAGCCCATCTTTGGGCTCTAGTTGGAGCCAAGCATTTAAGCATTTTTGTGCACGAGTACACCTTTATTTTAGCCGCTTTGCGGCACCTGTCATGAAAATGGTAGTTCTTTTGCCTTGTTTCAAAAAGAAAAAAGATGCAGGTATCATTAGAAATGACAACGATGCTTTTTTTTAATTCAAAAAACTTAAGTGAACATTCTGTGTTTCAATCATTCATTTTGTGCGAATAAGTGACAATAATCCACCACCATCTTGGCCGCATGGATTTTAGATTCTTCTCAGCTATGATCCTAACAATGTTGCATCAAGTCCTTTATTTTAATGTACCATCAAATTCGTTGGACATGCCCAGCTCCCAGTTTCCAGGAAGTCTGGATCTAGTTCAGCATGAGGTTCAGACTGTTTAAGAGGGCTGGGACCAGGAATGCACACAACAGCTCTAAATTTAAATTCGCCCACAAGGTTACAACTTACAACTGGGGAATTTGAATTTGTTCCGGATTCCAACAGTTCCATTCTGAAAATTACATGAGTCGCATTGATCAAACGCTTTGATCAGCCCTAGTGCCCTAGTTTGGTTGTACTGACAGTTCATCCTCAAGGAAGTTGTATTCAAATGTGAAGTCATTCTTGATCCTTTGGCACCTGCGAGCGAGCGAACGAGCATCAATAATAACAGGGTTAACAACTCACGACCTTTAGCAGTAACAGTACTGGTGGCATCAATCTATGTAATAGAAACACTAAAAAAGAAGAGGGGTCAGCTTACCACCCGTTGCCGTCATCTGCGAGATGAAAATCAAAGTACACGTACGATCCCCGCTCATACTCATCCGTCGTCACCTGTGGCTCCACATGCCGTTGGAACCAAGTATTGTACTTCCTGTGAAATCTCCATGACTGCTTTTTTAGTTCTTTGGCGGCCAAATACTGTTGGTATGAGTTCTGCCAAAGTGGAAAAATAAAAAATGTCAAGAGCTTCATTAAAGCTGGATGAATGGTGCTGCAGGGAAAACAAAAAAATATACACTTGGAATTTGGACACAAGTATTATGAAGCCTGACCTGCTGATAGTAGAATGCAAAGAATAACATATCTGTAGACAATGTATCACTACCGAGCCTTTCCCAAAAAGCAGGATTTGTCACAATCGGTGCCTGAATCTGTGGGTAACTAGCAGGGGTCACTGAAGGGTGCCTCTGAAAAAGTAACCAGATAGGGAGGTTAACTCTACATTACAACATCTGGTGCATATATAAATGACAGAGCATCATCCATACCGGAATATAAGTTTTCGCACGCTCAGAGTCCTTGGGCTGGGGCAGCCTGTGGTATGCAGCTTCGAGCATTTGCAAATTATAAAGGTGATCGTGACCCGAAACTACCGAAGCTCCACTGAGATTGTCTCCAATTGCTCCAAAATCAGATACACTCCTCCGGCCGATAACACCAACACCAGATGATGGCATGCCAGCTTGCATAGGCTGCCCGGGTGATAGATCAGAATCTCTAGATAGCTGGGTGCCTTCTGCTATGGATGCTGGAGGATTCTGTGAAAAACATACAAGAAAAATCAATGTTCAAATAATAAGAAAATATGCACTCCACAATGCAATAGACATCTACACAGAATTAAGGGTATGTCTGGTTCATGTTCAGAAGGTTGCCAAATTTTGGCCAGAATTAAGGGTATGTCTGATTCATGTTCAGAAGGTTGCCAAATTTTGGCCATGCCCAGGTCTATTTTGCCACTCTTATGCATTTTTCTAGCCAACATGGGCAAGCAACAGTGCAAAACCTTGGCAAAATTTTGGCTAACCAAAATTTTGATGGGGTATGCTCAGGCTCAGACCAAACACACGCTAAAATACTACTCCCTCCATCCCAAAATACTCAACTTTGTAGTAACTTTATACTAAAGTTAGTACAAAGTTGAGTCACTACTACCCCAAACAATTACTGCGAAAAAATTACACCGTACGTTGTTCTGATTTTTTTCTATTAAGCCACACAGGGTGATGTCCCAGGTGTTACATTATGTGCATTAATAGAAGTACAGGGAAATTATACAGTCAAAAACTATTAAGAATTAATGTCTAGCACATTGTAGGAGCACCGAAAAGATATGCAGATTGGAACTGATGTGACCAGTTCAAGTCTATTTTGCAAGCCAGATGGGCCATACACATGACCAGTTTTCCAAAATATGAGAAAAATAGCCCAGAATCCTGTAAATGGATGTTGTATTTACTTCTTTAAAAAAATCTAGCTAAGAAATGCCGTAGATTTTAAGTTGTTAGTTACTCCACACTTTGATTATTCACACTGATAATTGCAGTGTCCTTAATTGTATGCACCTTGTTTCACTGAATTCATGAGCAGGCATGTATGGAAAAGTTGGACCATACCGAATAAGGAGCCTTAGTGTCATCTTCATTGGTGTGCTTATTAGGTCCAGTTGTTGCAGCAGACTCCACACTAGCATCATCGGCCAAGCCTTGTTGCTCATCACTTTTTGTTTGCCCAGCGTCTGCACATATTGATATAAATTCTTAATGCACAGAACAAACTAGTGGTCAAACACTATGAGCGTCCAACTTTATATATACTAGAAATAAATGCATGGCCATTACATTGCTCGGGAATTTGGGATTCATGAGGTTCTAGCTGAGACGAGAAGGCAGAAGGGATACCTGGTCCCTGACCCCCTAGCCCAAGGCCCCCTTGAGAAGAGATAGAAGAACTCTGAGAATTAAACTGCAAAAATGAACAAATTGAAAATGTGAAAACAATCACTATAAAGAATTGACTTTTGACTTCAGATATTATAAGATGGTTAAAAAAGATTGAGGAATGCCTACACAAAATATTACTGCAAACTTTACGAGTTGATCTGATGCCTTAACAGAAAGAGGTTAGAATGGAAGCATCTAAAGAAGGACCTGCACTCCTAAAGACAGAAAGGGCACAGCACCTAAGTAACACGCATACAATCAAAATTCGGTATATTCAACTAATTTGTACTTCCTGATTCTTGACTAAAGGAGATATTGATATATCACTTATCACAACATTTTTATTAGTAAAAGCAGGAACAACCTGTTGTAAGAGGAATTGGGCTGCTGGGTTGGAAATTGCTTCTGGTTGATGCCTGTTATATGAGAAGCGTTAAGAAGGTTGCCCTGCTGCTGCTGTACTTGTTGCAATCTTTGCAAGTACTTCTCCCTTTGGTCGGTGACCTCAGGTCTTCCACGAAATTGACCCTGAAAATGTGAATAAGTAAATGTCATATATTCCTATAATCCTATGGATATTTTATGACCTTGGTGATAGATTAACATTCTAAATAAATAAAATCTACAATGGGGAAAACACAGTTATTTAGATGTTTCAGACTGACACTGGATCAAGATGAAACAACAAGAATTCAAGATTGGGATGATGAAAATTTTCAAATAAATGCAAGTGTTGTTTGAATCAGTTGGAATTTAGAAGACTCAAAAGAACAGCATAATTGCTGAAGCACTCATACATCTGAAATGCCCATAAAATTCTTATGATCAATAACATCATTTGCAAAAGCAGAGTGGAATTCTGAAATAAAACTGGAGCAAAGGTACGTACAGTTTCACTTTGATTTTGGAAACCAGCAGGAGCTTGAGGCCTCCACTGAGCCCCAGGAACAACCGGAGGAGAAAATACCCTTCCTCCAATAACCGCACTTTCACTTGTGTTACTGGAATCAGAGCTAACTGCGTCGTTAGTCTTCAGAACCGGCTGTGGTTGAACTTTACTACCAAGAGGTGAAACCAACTGCTGAGAAAGACCGCCACTGTTAACCCTCTCATCGGTATTCATTATGTTTCGTTTGGACAGGTCATTTATTGGAGGAATTGCAGTAATGGACCCATTTCCTGGAACTGGGCCTACACTTATGGGAGCAGCTAATGCCTGACTAGTTAAGCCACGAGTAATACCCCTGCCAAGACCAATTTCAGTAACTGCGGGAGACGGTCTACGTGGAGGAAAGCTCATGCTTTCATCATCCTTCACGGCAGTAGATAAGTTTGCAGGAGTTGAAGCAACAGCAGGCATGCTCTCTGGAGCATTTCGAACAGCAGCAGAAGGAGCAAATATTGTGGGTGCTGTGGCAGGAATAACTGGTCGTACTGGGCCTGGGGAAGTAATAGTATCTGCCGAAACGGAAACAGCTGCAGCACTGGTACTAATGGCAGTGGGCACAACTGGCACTGATGGTCCCAGATTTCCACCCTTCGGAGGTGGTGTTTGTGGCACCGATTCAGGATTGCTTTCTAGCGTAGTTGTTTCCTCTGCTTGATCTTGTGATGTCCCTTGTGAGATTGTTGATACAGTAGCCTGAAGCAAAGGGAGACAGAGTCGGTAAATCAGCATATCGACAAGTAGTAATCAGGATTGTACATCAGAAATAACCAATTCCTCAATCTTGTTAGCATGTGTTTTTATTAAATGACCAAATTAGCAACAACCACGTGTATTCATATTCAAGGATTAGCTTGTAAGAAGATGATCAAATAAATCAATACTAGCATGTAAAGGTTGACAAGAAAGCAGCAGCCAGGATGCCAACTAAGTTGACACTGGGCACATAACAACCATTGTGTTCTGAGTATTCGATATACTAATACTATGTCTCCGTTTATCACAAACCAACAGATATTCAATAAATAACTAGGAATGAATAACATGTACCTGAGTAGGTGAAGTTGCTGTCGGACTCTTCGTACTCAAAACTGCAGTAGTGGAAACAGCAGCAACACCCTGGCAACCAAACAAGAAGCGATGTTGAAAAATATATAATTACCCATATAACTAAAAGATGAAGAGCTGCACGACATAAAAACATGGTAGAGAAATGGTCTGCACCAGCATAGCAGACTAGCAGTATTTGTGGGAAAAAACATAAGAAAGTTTGCCAGTTGATTCTATTAGCAAAATCACAAAGTAAAAAAAATTAACAGCTCACAGCTCACCTTGATAAGAATGGAAGGAGCAAGTGAAACCATGTCTTCGAGTGCTTCAACCTTCTCCATAGGCAATGTGCTATAGAGATCCTCAACATCACTAAATTCATCAAAATCTTCCTGAATTCGGATTAAGAAATCAATAGTCAGAACAAGCAGCAGATCCACAATGCTTTTAGGTCATCACAATTCCGACTTGACTATATAAAAAATTCAAAAATGGATATTATGACAGCTAAGCAGGAACACAATCCCACCTGATTACGTTCAACATAGTCTTCTAGGAAATCTTTCACATCATTGACTTGCTCAGGACTCAACTCATCATTATCCAAGAGTCTCAGAATTGACTCCAATTTTTTTATATGAGCCTTATGCCGCGTAATAGATTTCTCTAAATGTACCTGATAATGCATAATTACTTCCTCGCAATAGAGATTGTTGGAAACAGGTTCCGTAGACAGTAAAATATGAACACTTAACAATTCTATACAGTTGATCATACCAATCGAGGAGGTCTTTGCTTTCCTTTCTTAAATGAAAGTCCTTCAAGCTCCGCTTCAAAATTATCAATCTGATTTTCCAAATCACTAACCTGTAAACCGAACCCAAAAGTATATTAGAAATGTTGCACCCACATGCAACAAATAAATAGCAACACCAGAAAATCACAAAGTAATGACATTTTTTGCAAGGTACAGAGTAATGACTGATATAATCAAAATATCAATAAACATCAGCAGAGTCAAGTATCCATGTAAATGTCATTAGCAAGGTGCGGAGTAATGACTTTATATAATCAAAATATCAATAAACATTAGCAGAGTCAAGTATGCATGCAAATGATACTTTCAGAGTGATCAGATCAAAGAAAATAGCCACAGAATAATAGTCTATATGATTTTGTTTTATTCTGAGAGGGACAAGTAACCACCAGTATAGTCAAAATATTAGCAAACGTCAGCAGTCGGGTGTGCATGCAAGTTATACTTTCAGAACAATCAGATCAGAAAAATTAGTCATCAAATTCTAATAGTCTATTATCAGTTGTCACAAAGCAGAATCTGCGAGTGTCTTTCAGAACATACTCTAGGCCAAAGAGAAACAACAATACAAGACATATATGTTGCAGGTAACTTCTTTGTTTGCTCATGTTTACAGAAAGCCAACAACATGTAGACATGAGCGCACAAGACTAAGCATACATGTAATGCATCTAACATACCACACTGTTAAGCCAATCTCTTGTTTCAGCTTTAGCCTTCTCTCTAGGATCCTGCGTGAAATAAGAATTGATGCTGAGATTCATAACAACTGAAGAAAAAAGGGTTAATCAAACACAGAAAAGAGACCGAGTGCATACAGTTTTCGGCTGTTGACCTAACCCTTCTTTCGAGAAGGCCTTGGTTTTAGTTTCCTTCTCACAGACCTTAAACCGTTCCATCTCACGTTCAATCTGCTTGCGGGCATCCATGAGAGCCTGCTCATAAGAGGCACTAACCTATGTCAACATATATCACAAATGTATTAAAAACAGAACAATAAGCTATGCCCAACTTTAAAGGTTAACATGTTAAGAAAAAAAGTTGGCCCAACCACCACAAAATTGAAACGAAGGAATAACTGCTTATCTAAACGAACAACTAAAATCAGAAACCCTACCATATTTCTTCAGTAAAACACTCTTCATTTTACAAAGAAAAAAAAAATGCAGCATGTAGTAGCACAAGCATGGAGCACGAATTGTTTTGACAAGGGATGATTAAAATGACAAGACATATTGGATAATAAAATACCGAGGGTGTGTTTGGTTTGGGAATATAGTGGAATGGAGTGGGTCGGTTCTGTGCACAGGACATATTGCTATGTTTGGTTACAGAGGGAACGACAATGCATTGGTTCCTCAAAAGGGAATATTCCCCTCAGATGTGGAACGCACCGATTCCTCCAAATCCTGGTGCTTTATGTGAGGAGAAGTTTCATGGAACTGGTGCACATATGGTGTTATAGGAAATGCCAAGTGAACTGGTGCACATTGGTTACTTGGTTCCTCCTCTTGCCTACGGTTTTGCGATGCCTGTTCGTACATGCTGTTGTCCAAAATTGCACTGTAATTTTTAACCTCTAGTGCTTAGAAAATTGTGATAGCTACACAATTTGTCTTGTTTATATGTGTATTCCAGTTTTATGTTCAATAACCAATTAGCCATAGCCAACAGTGATAGCAATACAATTGTTAACGCTGAAAATGCAAAGAAAATGCTGCTGGAAATTAGAATAATATATTGACTAACAAAAATACGATTGTGCACATGGCCATGGGAGATAATATCGAAGAGGTGAACTGAATCAGATTCTTGTCATTCCATCCCTCCAACCAAACACAGGAAAGGAAATGAACCATTCTGTTTTACTCTGGAATGGAACTGTTATATTCCACTCCATTTGGTTCTCAAACCAAACAGACCCTAAGAACAACATCAGGAATTGCAACGTCTCCAGAACCATCAGTACACTGTTGATTTAGCAAGTCTTTCTAAAGGCAGGTTTGGTTTAAGGTCAGTAAGAACTTTAGGGGCCTACAAAGTCCTGAACTCTGTTGGACATCCATACAGATTGCCTTATTGCACTGAACAACTTTCTAAGTGAAGTCAATGCCTTGATCAGAACACCTTCTCACAACTGTGGGCTCCACAGCTTAGTCCAATCATGGCTTAATGGTACAATTCGAGCACAAGCTAAAAGCAGTTCTATAAATAAAATTTACTCACATTCAGATCAGAACATCAAGCGAAGACCTCTAGTGCTCCATTCCAGACATTATTAGACCACGAGATCTCGCAGCTAAATCCATTTAAAACCCATCATCTAAATTCTTCGCCTCTGACTACCACTCATGTTTACAATTGTTTGCTAATCAGCTTCACTCCTTTTGGTTCTCAGAAAAAAAAAGTGTCGACTGTTATTCTTATTACCATTTAAAATACCAATATGTGCAGAGTCACTTCAAGCACAAGAATGATTTCGTATTCCAGACAATCATGACAAAAAATGTACTCCCTCCGATCCAAATTTCAGTTCAGAAGAGGAAAAGGTATCGTTCCAACTGTCAAGGATGCTTATTATATGGTGTATCCAGTGGATCTTAGACATCAAACCGCCTATATCAAACGGCCCACGTTTCTCTGATGATGTTGTAACTTGGGAAGCCTCCAATCAGTCACCAATTATTTGGAAGCCATGAATTAATTTTACCGGTCAATTTTGCAATTAGTCTTGTCATCACTTGCAAAGCCCCCAGAACAAAAATGTGTAGGTTAGTCGAGACGCGCATTGCACCTACAAGACTGACTACTGGTATGACATACAACCAAAAACGACCAACGATATCAATGTCGGGAGACAGATACAGAAGCGCGATAAACTGGAATAATACTCGCCCAAGCAGCTTGCGCCGACAGTTAGACACTTAACCTCCCCCGACGCCTGTAAGAACACTTATCCTCCAGATAACTTAGCACTGAAGCCGCATCTAAACTAAGCAGTTGACTGAAGAGCCGAGCGCGGCAGCAGATGATTCTCAGCAAGGACGGACGGAAGGAAGCAGCTGCACGAGCAGTTCCATCCAGGCAACAAACAGGCTACAGACAGATTACAGAGGGGGTCACCTTCTTGTCCTTGATCTCGCTGGACTGGATCCAGGTCTTGATCTGGTCGCGGTAGCGCTGCAGCTTCTTGATCTCCTTCTTGAGGTCCGCCTCGAACTTCTCCTTCTGGTTCGCATTCTCGGTGTCGTACACCTGCCCCCAAAAATCATGAGAATCCGGCGCGGGGGGTTGGGAGAGGAGGGGGAGAAGGGGGAGAGGAGGGGGGACCTTGTTCCATATGCTGTCGAAGACGTCGACGCCCTCCTGCACCTTCTTGAGCACGCGGTCGATCTCGCCCTGCAGCTTCCGACTGGCCCCCATGGCATCCGGCGCTCCGGCGGTCCGGCGGGCGGGGGCGGGGCTAGGGTTTACGATTGCGGGGGGAGGGGAGGTTTTTTTTCTTTTGGTGGTTTGGGGGATGGGGAGGAGGAGCGAGGAGTGGAGGATGACGTCCGTTTATTCGTCGGCGGCCGAGAGATGGGTAGATGGATGGACGGATGGATGGATGATGGGGGCGCTGCCCTTGTGTCTCGCCTATGGCGAGACATACGGAAGGCGAGCCAGATGGGCCAGCCCGGCCACGGCCTCGTTTCTTTGTTTTTTACAAGTATTTTCTTTTTCTTTTTTTTTCTTTCTGTTTTTTACTTTTGTGTACACTTCGTAATATTCTAACGAAATATATTACAAGAATTAATTTTAAAAAAATGAAAATAAATGCTAACCAAACATTCAGAAAATCTTAAATGTGTATGAAAAAAATGTTTCTCATGCACACGGAAACTGTATACAAAAAATATACGATGTGTGTAAAAAAACCTGGCCATTTATTTTTTTTTAAATGTTAATCAAGCGAAAACTTTAAGCAAATATTTGAAGCGTATATAAAGAAAAGGCTGACCGTGTATTCGAAAAATGATTAACACGCATTTGAAAAATGTTAAGCAAGCATTTGAAAAAGATTAATCAAACATTTTCAAAATATTAAATGTGTATAGGAAAAAGGTTGGCCATGTATTAAGAAATGGGTAATGTTGTATTGCATTAGAAAAATTAAGCTTTTATTTGAAAAATGTTAATCAAGCACTTGAATAATGTTAAATGCATATAGGAAAAATGTCGACCATGTGTTCAAAAAAATCTTAATCTTGCATTCAGAAAATGTTAATCAAGCATTTGAAAAAATGCTAGATGTGTACAGAAAAAATGTTGACCATGCATTTATTAAAACAATGTTAATTTTGTATTTGAAAAATGTTAATCAAGCATTTTATAATGTTAATAATGTGCAGAAAAATGTTGACCATGTATCCAAAAAATGATAATCAAGTATTTGAAAATGTTTAAAACGTGTATGAAAATATTGAATAGGTATTCAAAAAATGTTAAGCTTATAATTAAAATATGTTCAAGGTGTATTAGAAAATGTAGAATGAGAACAAAAAGAAACAAAGAAACACAAAAAATTAAGAAAGAAGAAAAAGGAAAACAGAGAAAGAAACCAAAGAAAAAAGAAAACCAAAGAAATAGGTGCAAAAAGAATGGAAAAACAATGAAAACCAATAAAGAAAAAATGAAAACCAAGAAAGAAAGAAAAAATCAAAGCAGAAAAAGATGGAAATTGAAGAAAAGGAAGTTGTGTCAGAGAAAAACGAAGGAACAAATAAAACTAAGAAAAAGAAAGAAACCAAAAACAAAGAAAAAAAAGGAAAAGAAAACCAGTGAAAACTAAGGAAAAACAAAGAAAACATAAGTTATATCAACAAACAAAAGAACAAATAAACCGATGAAAAACAAACATAATCAAAGAAAACGAAAAAAACTAGAGAAAACTATAGCAGAGCGAACATGCAGCAAGCAAACCACACCAACCGAGTAATTGTGCTAATGGGACGGCTCGCTAGCGATGCGCGTGATGCGAAAGCTTGTTCCATCTCGCTAAAAGCGAGATATAGAGGCACATAGTCTTACTAAGCACGCTTTAAGACTTTCGTTAGAATGCCATTTGTGGCTCCTTAACCCTTCAGACCTAAATTGTGTCCCATGAACCTTATTATGATCAATAAAGAGAAGTGTGTTTACACTAAAAAAGCTCTCACGGGATGATGGGGCCCTTCTTTTTTTAGAGAGAGAGAGAGAGAGACAATGATAGGGCCTGCTTTTCGTGGGTGTGGATGTGGGCTGGTAGCCCGTGGTTCATTTCCGGATAAGCAAGCAAGTGGGCTGATTTGTAAAAAAACAAGAAGGGGGGCTGATTGATGTGATCTCTATTGTTAGAGAGGAGTTCGTAGGTCGTTTCGTTTAGTTACTCATCGATCCGGCGTCACTTGAAGCCTTGGCTTGTAGGTAAACCACATCTCTAGCGCGGGACATGGCACTGCAAAGTCTTCACATTGTGTCGGGCTACAAACAAGTGATCGGTCACACCCATGACAGGACAGGAGGAAACTATGTTGGCATTATTAGAGAGATTATAGAAACTTCTAAGCTTTTTACAAATTGTAATTTTTGTCATGAACTTCGAGATTTGAATGTTGAAGCTCATATGATAGTTAGATATGGTGTCTCCCTCCCAATGGGTAGACGCTTGTGGCCAGGCATACTGCATGATCCGGATGAAATCCTTGTAACTATTGTTCAATGAAAGCCTAGCTGCCCTTGCTCAAAAAAGTTACTCATCGATCGAAGAAAACCGCCCCCTAGTCCCACCTCCTCACCCCCATCAATTTTTTTTCTCCCTCACAACAGAATAACAGAAAAAAAAACCAACAACATCATTCAAAAGAGAAAGAACTGGCCCACATAAACAGAAACACGCGTAGGTCTATCTTCCCCTTCACAAACCCTAGCCGCCGTACTTATGGACGGAGGAGATGAGGAGAGAGGAGCCATGGTTATTCTTTTGCCGGATTATGGCGCGGAACGAACTTAATAATTCTAGATAACTTGTCTCTTCTGACAAGCTAATAGCATACCCAAATAATAAATGCCACACGTGTGGCACGAAGCACTCTGTCCCTGACTTTTTTTAAACTAAAGTTGCCATCCGAAAAGAAAAAAACGGACCGAAAAACAGAACTTGTCACCCGAAAAGGAAGTTGCCATCCTCACGTCACTAAACTTCCAATAAAAAATGTTCGGAGTTGCCATGTATTTGTATCACACGTGTGGCATTTATCAGGGTCCATAGCATAATAGTCTGAGCGTGCGTGTTGTTCATTTTAACGATATTAATCGGTATAGTGTTTATCTATTCCCTACTATTGTATCAAGCTGACTTGTTCAAACTAAAGCTGTGAGTTCATCTGAATTCTCCTTGATGACTCCTCGTACCTATTTGGCTTTACGTTGGAATGTCACAGTTTGTTTGACTTTGCTTTTGTTTCCAAGTAGCCTGAAGTAAATTTTGAGATAAGCCCTATAAATCGAAAAGAAGGGAGTACTACTAGTATGAGTAACATCACACATATCAAGGTAAGATGAGCCTATAGCCTAATAAATGAAGTGCTGCATGTTATCACACATATGTTACTCCCCACTACAGAGATAGTAACACGGGCATGTTACTACTCTATCTTACTACCCATTGTGGCTAGTCTAACAGAGGATGGAAGGGTGTAAGAGCACCAACCTGGCTTGAGTTAGGGAAGAATCTCAACCCTATATTGCTCCTTTCTTTTTTCTTGCTCGGAAAGGAAATATACTCTTTCTTTCCTTGGGCGGAACGAAAAGAAAGGGAACCATTTGGCTTCAACCTGCGGATTACTTAACGGTAACGATAAAGGCATATGTAAAGCTAAACACGGCAGACGAGGTACGGGAAACAAGCGAATCCATGGCGTTTTGCTGGTTTCTGGCCGGTGCGTTTGTGCCGTTGAGGAGGATGGAGAGATTTTTGCAAAAGAAAAAGAAAGAAAGATAAGAGGAAGATGGAGAGGTGTGCGGTGTCCGGCACGTAGTACACGTACGGCTTTGTACTACTTCTTCCGTCCGAAAGTACTTGTCATCAAAATGGATAGAAGGAGATGTATCTAAACGTATTTTAGTTCTAGATATATCCCTATTTATTCATTTTGATAATAAGTATTTTCGGACGGAGGAAGTACTACACTGGCTAGAAAACATAAAAACCGTGACGATGAGATGAGATGAGATGGGATGCATCATCGAGGAAGAGAGAGAGGGCAGGCACAACAACATGGGCTTAATTATCGTCAGAGAGTCGCTAGTAGTACTAGTAATTATATGATCAATTATATAGCATGTATTAATTAAATTAACAGGAAAACGACTTAAGCAAACGACCGGACCAAGCGCCTCGCATCATGCATCATGTGTTGGGTGGTCTCGGGCGCGCACGCAGATCCAAATCGGAGGCGGTTGCGGCGCGCACATGCACATGCACGAGCCGGTGAGTCAGCAAGCACCATGCGGGCTGTACTGCGTGCATGCTGCAGGTGCCACGCACACAGTGCAGCACTATCACACAGGTACTGCACACACAGTGCAGCACTATCACAGTGCGGCTCCAGTGCGTCCGTACGCTCTGCGCCAGCGGATAAGAAAACTGGGTCGTCTGCGCTCCTGCGCCCCTGGCCTCAAGCAGATGGACGTTGCAAGCCTTCGCACCAGTATCTGATGCTACTACCGTTCTCAAATCAGACGGCATCCGGGGCTGTTTTTTTTTTCCTTTTTCTTTTTCTTTTTGAGGATCAGCATCCGGGGCTGTTGGACCTACTGGATCCATGCATAACCTTTTAGACTTTTAGGACTTTTTTTGGTCAATGTTGCAGGGTTACTTGGGGCCGTCCGACCAGAGAACCCGACGACCCAGAAGCCCGTATCACGGCAGCGTCCGAGCCATGGCAAAACCCACTATGCGGTCGGCGGCCGCTAGCTGATAGAGAAAGAGAACCGACAAATTTAAGCTAGAGCGTGGGAGTCAGAATGTTCTTTGCTTATAGTGGTGAACTAATTATAATAAATAATGCGCAAGAAATCAAAATTGCTTGTAAACTTTTATGTATTCTTGCTTCATAGATGAAGTTAATTAATAAAATATATGGATCGATTAAAAGATGCTGCCCACACATTTGAGTAGACTCTAAAAGTACGCTTTCACATCAGAATTTGCTAGTACTTGTTAAGCTGGCAAATTCAAATTATGTTCATGCCGTCCCATTTAAGAGTGTTCTTAATTACATAGTAGTTATACACTCGACCTTAGGGCTCTCCCGATGCATTATATCGTAACGACACATCCTAGGTAGAGAAAAAAAAGTAAGAGACAATCACCCCAATGCATTGTATCTTAGGGGTCATATCTCAGTGATATTGCATTTAATTGGTTTATAATGATCCTTTTGGCATCTTAGCCTTGTCGCCTAATTGTGGATAGATGAAACGAAGAGAAAAATAAGGAGATATGCCACAAAAGATCAAAGCATTAATTACACTGGACAAAAAAATGAGTTAAGAGTCGCATCTTAGCTAAGATACAACTCCGCTCTCTTTCTTCTTTAATTGCAACGCACATCAACATTTGGTGTATGATAACATGCTAAGAGTCAAGCATTGAAAGCGCCCTTAACGAACCACCCATTCAGCGACATGCGCTCGACATGATTATGAACAAATTTTTGTTAGTTCACCATCAAAAATAAAAACGAGACATTCAAGCCCTCATAAAAGTGAAAAATAGATGGAGAACTAATAGATGCAAAAGCATGTTCGAGGTTACTGCTAGCGGGGTAGACCATGACACACGGCCAATTGGTTGTCGAGTAGGCTGACTTTTGTGGACGGGGAGTCCTCCATTGCCATCTTGTTGCCATGTCCACGCGCGCACTTTTTATTTGGTGTTTATCACGTGAGGGTGATGTGCTCAACAAACGTTACACACATACAATTTTTTCTCTTGTTTGGGCAACAAAAGAAATTGAGGTTTTTGACAGAAGTATCATTCAAAGAAATGGGAATCTTTGTATGACCCAATGGAGCTCTACTAACTGAAAATTTATAAAATGACAACAAAATAAATGTTATTCCGGGGTACGCAATGAATAGATCATTGGTTGATGGTACATACAACATTGAGCCCTTTACTAGCGGCTCGTACGAATCCTCCCCACACATGGACATGCATATATATAACTCAAGTAGCAAAACACAAATTGATTCATTAGTATTACTTTAGATAAGCAATGACGGCCAGTCGAAACTAGCTACTCCCAATACATTTACTTGGGAGAAAGTCACATCATGTTTTAACCTTGTTCGGGGGATTAAAAGCAAACATAACATTGGCATCCGTCGGGAACACAACTAGCAACATGACTGACACTGTGCCCGTTCCATTCGTTGCAACGCGATTTGCACACATCCAAGTTACAGTCACCCTTGTCGATGATTGGTCTGCAATTACCCGCCGTCACCTTCACGGCCACATCTGTAGAGGTAATTAATGAATAGAAATTTTAGTAGGTTGCGATGGATCAACTACATCCATGGTTATACTAATATTGAACTCGGTAATAGTATATGCATAAACATACAACAATTATATGGAAAATATCTTCTATGAAAGAATAAATGTACCTGGGGATAGAACCACGAGAGTGACAGCAAGGACTAGGAGGAACATGCAGCGGGTCCTCATGATCGGTGGAGAACTTTGCAAGTTATCGTGCTGATATGATGAGCTTTGAACCCGATCGAAGATGCTTTGGTGTGTGCCTAACTCGGGTGGATGGCAAGGGTTTATATAGGAGGCTTATGCTTATCTTCTCTCAAAAATATTAATTGTGTTATAACTGCCAAAGCAAAGATAAGGTTGGACAAATTAATGAACAAGACCTTTTTGATATAGCTTACGCTTGGTTAATTAATTCGTGGAGTCTTTTTGAGATGGCTTAGCATGTTTACCGCTCGATAAATGTGCCCTAGAGAAAATAATAACGTGTCTTTCGGAAATAGTTTATTAGGTTTGTCGGGTGGTAAACTGTTGAAAATGTGCCCTAGAGAAAATAATAATGTATTATTTTATTTTCATGTTCATAATTAATGTTTATATTTTTGTGCTATAATTGAAATGGTTCTTGAATGTGAGATTAAGAGAAAAACTCAGTTACATGTGTTGAAACATACATACAAAGTAGTTCATGTTGCATGATGATCTTGTTTTCCTGATCATAGGACATTGTTAAAGTAACAAATATGCCATCAAAAATGAGAGCACGTTGCTAGAAAAAAACAATGGTATTGGATACACCCAACTCGTGATATATTACGAGATCACATCATCACTTAGTTATCAGTAAATCATGTCAAGTGTTAACATATACTCATGTCCTTAGATCAGGAGAATGGTGTGTACCTTCAGGACCGAATATTACTTTGGGGTTGTCGAACATTACCCGTAAATGGGTAATTAAAACGATAACAATTGGGTACATCACAAAAGCATGTGTAAGAAATTGATAGTTCAATACTCGAATTTCCTCCTCGGACGATGGAGAGATTCTCTCTGGGCCCTCTCAGTATTATGGCATCTACCATCGTCTGTCCATACACAACATGATATGATGACAGAGAAACCGGAATACGGAAAATGAGTACTTTCAGACCGGAGTTGGTCTCACACACACTATATAACTTGGAAAAGAATATATATTCCTGTCTTTCTTCATCATAAATATGAGTTTTGCTTCGGTACACCCTCCTCAAATATTTGCACGAATCTTACGTTACTTAAAAAAAGGCTATCGTCATATCAGCTTGCAGCTCAAGGATATTGAATAGATCGATTTGGATAGAGAAGAATATACTATCCTTTGATCGGAGGGGTACTTTCTAATCTCCATTTTTAGTCTGCATCGAAATCCGTAAACTTTTCAACGGGTGTATGGAAGCAAAGTTCCATCATATATAAAAGAAAAGAAGGGAATCTAACGTTAATGACGGCAGCATTTGGCTTCAAGCTGCAGATTAATTAACGGTAACAAAAAAGCATCAGCCTGACGGGCCGACAGAACATTACATCCCTAAGTAACACAGTAAATTGTTTATCTTTTTGCGGGTAAATACAGTAATGAGTTATTAAACACGATAGACAAGGCACACGGTAAGGGAACAAGTGAATCCATGGCGTTTCTTGGTTTCTGGCCAGTACATTAGTGCCGTTGAGGAGGATGGATAGTTTTTTTTTTTTTTGCAAAAAGGAAAAGAAAGATGAAGACGGAGAGATGTGCGGGGCCTGGCATGTAGCACATTTGTATGTCCACCGTGCAACTTGTACGGCCTATATACAACAATAACAAAAGGCAAGGATGTGCGAGCGGAGGGGACGCTGGCCTAAAAGGGCAAGCGTATGTGCGAGATCTACCAACGCGCCGGTCTCTGTACAGAGACTACACTCCGTCGGCTGATTCCCACACTGGTGGGTTGAGGCGGAAAGAGAAGGATCAGGAGGAGGAGGTGATAAGCCCGCAAAAATCGCACACTGGTGTAGCAGGGGGAAAAGAGAAGGACCTACGTCAGGATCTAGAGAAGAAGAAAGAGAAGGTGCTGAGAGATGAACTTCATCAGAAAGTTAGAGAAGGCGTCATATCCCCAAAGAAGAGCCAGGACTATAGAAGAAGGTAGCAAGGCGAGGAGGAACCAGCACGAAAGGAATTTCACCGGAAGCCGGGGTACTATGTTCGCAAACCCAGAACAGAGGGGGTTTCTTCTCGACAGCGAGACGAACACCGTTGGTACAACCCTGGTGAGAGGAAAAGACCATCTCGACAGATGTGGGTGCCGGTGGGAGAAGGAGTTCGAAAGGAGGGTAGCGATGCTCTGGTTGGTGAGAAATGGCAGAAGGTGTCGTCAGTCTTCGAGCGCATCGGTGTACATGGAGCTAGATCGGCGGACCCCGGAAACCGGGGCCGCCAGGAACAATAAATATCCTTGTGTGGAACTGTCGGGGATTGGGGTTGGACCCGACAGTCGGAGAGCTGAGGGACCTCATACGGTCTTACAACCCAGCGGTGGTGTTTCTAAGCGAGACAAAAAAGACGGCGCGAGCAATGGAAAAGGTGAAGTGGAGTTTATGGTTTCGGAATGGGGTTGCGGTGGATTGTGTGGGGAAGAGTGGTGGCTTGGCGTTGCTTTGGAGGGATCATTTGTCTGTCATAGTGAGGCCGTGGTGCCAGTACTATATTGATGCTGAGATAGCCTTGGAGGGGAAAACAGTTAGATTCACTGGAATCTACGGTGAACCGCGGACGCAGCTTAGAATGAAAACATGGGATGCCCTTCGCTACTTGAGGAGACGACGTCTACTACACAACCTTCTTCTTGTAGATGTTGTTGGGCCTGCAAGTGCACAGGTTTGTAGGACAGTAGCAAATTTCTCTCAAGTGGATGACCTAAGGTTTATCAATCTGCGAGAGGCGTAGGAGGAAGATGGTCTCTCTCAAACAACCCTGCAACCAAATAACAAAAAGTCTCTTGTGTCCCCAACACACCCAATACAATGGTAAATTGTATAGGTGCACTAGTTCGGCGAAGAGATGGTGATACAAGTGCAATATGGATGGTAGATATAGGTTTTTGTAAACTGAAAATATAAAAACAGCAAGGTAACAAGTGATAAACGTGAGCGTAAACGGTATTGCAATGATAGGAAACAAGGCCTAGGGTTCATACTTTCGCTAGTGCAAGTTCTCTCAACAATAATAACATAGATAGATAATATGACAAGCCTCAACATGCAACAAAGAGTCACTCCAAAGCCACTAATAGCGGAGAACAAACGTAGAGATTATGGTCGGGTACGAAACCACCACAAAGCTATTCTTTCGGATCAATCTATAAAAGAGTTCGTACTAGAATAACACCTTAAGATACAAATCAACCAAAACCCTAATGTCACCTAGATACTCCATTGTCACCTCAAGTATCTGTGGGCATGATTATATGATATGCATCACACAATCTCAGATTTATCCAACCAACATAAAAGTACTTCAAAGAGTGCCCCAAAGTTTCTACCGGAGAATCAAGAACATGTGCCAACCCCTATGCATAGGTTCCCAATGTCACGAAACCCGCAAGTTGATCACCAAGACATACATCAAGTGTTCTCATAAAGACTCAATCCGATAAGATAACTTCAAAAGGGAAACTCAATTCATCACAAGAGAGTAGAGGGGGAGAAACATCATAAATCCAACTACAATAGCAAAGCTCGGGATACATCAAGATCGTGCCATAGAGGAACACGAGAGAGAACACGAGAGAGAGAGAGAGAGAGAGAGAGAGAGAGAGAGATCAAACACATAGCTACTGGTACATACCCTCAGCCCCGAGGGTGAACTACTCCCTCCTCGTCATGGATAGCGCCGGGATGATGAAGATGACCACCGGAGATGGATCCCCCCTCCGGCAGGGTACCGGAAAGGGGTCCCGATTGGTTTTTGGTGGTTCTGGAGGCTTGCGGCGGCGGAACTCCCGATCTATCTTCTGTTCTGGAAGTTTTAGGGCACGTAGGTATATATGGGTGAAAGGAGAACGTCGGTGGAGCTACGGGGGCCCCACGAGGCAGGGGGGCGCACCCAGGGGGGTGGGCGCGCCCCCACCCTCGTGAGCACCTCCCGTATCTTCTGACGTGGAGTCCAAGTCCATCAGGTGGGCTTCCTTCCAAAAATAACTTCTCCAGTTGATTTCGTTCCGTTTGACTCACTTTGATATTCCTTTTCCTCGAAACACTTTGAAATAGGCATAAAAGCAGAAAATCTGGGCTGGGCCTCCGGTTAATAGGTTAGTCCCAAAATAATATAAAAGTGGATAATAAAGCCCAATATTGCCTAAAACAGTAGATAATATAGCATGGAGCAATCAAAAATTATAGATACGTTGGAGACGTATCAAGCATCCCCAAGCTTAATTCACCTTTCGTCCTCGAGTAGGTAAATGATAAAGAAGATAATTTTTGATGCGGAGTGCTACTTGGCATAATTTCAATGTAATTCTTCTTATTTGTGATATGAATATTCAGATCCGAAAGATTCAAGACAAAGGTTCATATTGACATAAAAATAATAATACTTCAAGCATACTAATCAAAGTAATCATGTCTTCTCAAAATAACATGGCAAAAGAAAGTTCATCCCTACAAAATCATATAGTTAGGCTATGCTTCATTTTCGTCACACAAAGATGTTCACAACTTCTATACCCCCGATGACAAGCCAAGCAATTGTTTTATACTTAAATAATCTCAAACTTTTTCAACCTTCACGCAATACATGAGCGTGAGCCATGGATATAACACTATGGGTGGAATAGAATATGATGATGGGGATTGTGTGGAGAAGACAAAAAAGGAGAAAGTCTCACATTGACGAGGATAATCAACGGGCTATGGAGATGCCCATCAATTGATGTCAACATGAGGAGTAGGGATTCCCATGCAACGGATGCACTAGAGCTATCAATGCTCAACAAAAGAAAACTAGTGGGTGTGCATCCAACTTGCTTGCTCATGAAGACCTAGGGAATTTGAGGAAGCCCATCGTAGGAATATACAAGCCAAGTTCTATAATGAAAAATTCCCACTAGTATGAACAAGACAACTTATGAGACTCACTACATGAAGAACAAGGTACTACTTTGAAGCACAATATATGAGACTCACTACATGAGGAACAAGGTGCTACTTTGAAGCACAAGTGTGGAAAAAGAGATAGTAGCATTGCCCTTTTTAATTGTTTTCTTTTTTTTGGGCCTTTCTTTTTTTTTGTTTTTTTGGCCTTTCTTTTTTTGGTCTTTTTCTTTTTTTTGTGCAATGCTCTAATAATGATGATCATCACACTTCTATTGATTACAACATAAGGATTACAACTCGAAACTAGAACAAGATATGACTCTATATGAATGCCTCCGTGATGTGCGGGATGGTGCAATGAATCAAGAGTGACATGTACAAAAAATAATGCATGGTGGCTTTGCCACAAATACGATGTCAACTACATGATCATGCAATGGCAATATGGCAAAAGTAAAGTATGTCATGATAATGATGATGGAAGTTGCATGGCAATATATCTCGGAATGGCTATGGAAACGCCATGATAGGTAGGTATGGTGGCTGTTTTGAGGAAGATATAAGGAGGTTTATGTGTGATAGAGCGTATCGTATCACGGGATTTGGATGCACCGACGAAGTTTGCACCAACTCTCAAGGTGAGAAAGGGCAATGCACGGCATCAAGAGGCTAGCAAAGGCGGAAAGGTAAAAGTGCGTATAATCCATGGACTCAACATTAGTCAAAAGAACTCATATACTTATTGCAAAAATTTAGAAGTCATCAAAAACCAAGTACTACGCGCATGCTCCTAGGGGAATTTATTGGTAGGAAAAGGCCATCGCTTGTCCCCGACCGCCACTCATAAGGATGCACAAGCCAGGTACACTTCATGTTTCAAATTTGTTACACAACTTTAACCATAATGCATGCTACGGGACTTGCAAACTTCAACGCAAGCATTTCTCAAATTCACAACTACTCCACTAGCATGACTCTAATATCTGTTGGGGAACGTAGTAATTTAAAAAAAATTCCTACGCACACGCAAGATCATGGTGATGCATAGCAACGAGAGGGGAGAGTGTTTTCTACGTACCCTCGTAGACCGAAGCGGAAGCAACCACAACATAGAGGAAGTAGTCGTACGTTCTCCTCGCGATCCAACCGATCTAAGCACCGTTACTCCGGCACCTCCGAGTTCTTGGCACACGTACAGCTCGGTGACGCTCCTCGGGCTCTGATCCAAAGAAAGCTCGGGGAGAGAGAGTTCGTCGGCCTGACGGCGTGGTGACGATCTTGATGTTCTACCAACGCAGGCTTCGCCTAAGCACTGCTGATTTGACCGAGGTGGAATATGGTGGAGGGGCACCGCACACGGCTAAGGAACCGATCTCAAGGATCAACTTGTGTGTCATGGGGTGCCCCCTGCCCCGTGATATAAAGGAGCAAGGGGAGGGCCGGCCCGGCCCTAGGAGGCGCGCCAAGGGAGGGAGTCCTCCTCCTAGTGGGAGTAGGACTCCCTTTCCTAGTCCAACTAGGAAGGAGGAAGGGGAAGGAAGGAGAGGGAGAGGAAGAGGAAAGGGGCGCGCCCCCTCCTTGTCCAGTCGGACTCCCCATGGGCAGCGCCTCCTGGCGCAGCCCTCTCTCTCCCCTCTTGGCCCAATAAGGCCCATTACTTCCCCAGGGGGGTTCCGGTAACCCCTCCGGCACTCCAGTTTTCTCCGGAAACTTCCGGAACCTTTCCGGAGTCCGAATATAGCCGTCAAATATATCAATCTTTATGTCTCGATCATTTCGAGACTCCTCGTCATGTCTGTGATCACATCCGGGACTCCGAACTCCTTCGGTACATCAAAATACACAAACTCATAATATATCCTTCATCGAAACCTTAAGCGTGCGGACCCTACGGTTCGAGAACAATGTAGACATGACCGAGATACATCTCCGGTCAATAACCAATAAGCGGGACCTGGATGCCCATATTGGTTCCTACATTTTCTACGAAGATCTTTATCGGTCGGACCGCATAACAACATACGTTGTTCCCTTTGTCATCGGTATGTTACTTGCCCGAGATTCGATCGTCGGTATCCAATACCTAGTTCAATCTCGTTCTTGGCAAGTCTCTTTACTCGTTCCGTAATGCATCATTACGTAACTAACTCATTAGCTACATTGCTTGCAAGGCTTATAGTGATGTGCATTACCGAGATGGCCCAGAGATACCTCTCCGACAATCGGAGTGACAAATCCTAATCTTGAAATACGCCAACCCAACATCTATCTTTGGAGACACTTGTAATACTCCTTTATAATCACCCAGTTACGTTGTGATGTTTGGTAGTACCCAAAGTGTTCCTCCGCAAAGCGGAGTTGCATAATCTCATAGTTATAGGAACATGTATAAGTCATGGATAAAAGCAATAGCAACATACTAAACGATCGGGTGCTAAGCTAATGGAATGGGTCATGTCAATCAGATCATTCAACCAATGATGTGACCTTGTTAATCAAATGACAACTCCTTTGTCTATGGTCATGAAACTTAACCATCTTTGATTAACAAGCTAGTCTAGTAGAGGCATACTAGTGACACTCCGTTTGTCTATGTATTCACACATGTATTATGTTTCCGGTTAATACATTTCTAGCATGAACAATAAACATTTATCATGATATAAGGAAATAAATAATAACTTTATTATTGCCTCTAGGGCACATTTCCTTGATCTCCCACTTGCACTAGAGTCAATAATCTAGATTACACAAGAATGATTCTAACACCCATGGAGTCTTGGTGTTGATCATGTTTTGCTCGTGGAAGAGGCTTAGTCAATCGGGTCTGCTACATTCAGATCCGTATGTATCTTGCAAATCTCTATGTCTCCCCACGGACTAAGTCCCGGATGGAATTGAAGCGTCTCTTGATGTGTTTTGTTCTCTTGTGAAATCTGGATTCCTTCGCCAAGGCAATTGCTCCAAAGATTGTCACAAAAGATTTTCATTGGTCCCGATGCACTAGGTATGACACCTAGATCGGATATGAACTCCTTCATCCAGACTCCTTCATTAGCTGCTATGTATTCCGCTTCACATGTAGATCCCGCTACGATGCTTTGTTTAGAGCTGCACCAACTGACAGCTCCTCCGTTTAGTGTAAATACGTATCCGGTTTGTGATTTAGAATCGTCCGGATCAGTGTCAAAGCTTGCATCAACGTAACCGTTTACGATGAGCTCTTTGTCACCTCCATATACGAGAAACATATCCTTAGTCCTTTTTAGGTACTTCAGGATGTTCTTGATCACGTCCGATGATCCACTCTGGATCACTCTGGTACCTCCTGCTAAGCTTATAGCAAGGCACACATCAGTGTCCTGGTACAGCATTGCATACATGATAGAGCCTATGGCTGAGGCATAGGGAACATCTTTCATTTTCTCTCTATCTTCTGCGGTGGTCGGGCATTGAGTCTTACTCAACTTCATACCTTGCAATACAGTGCAAGAACCCTTTCTTTGCTTGATCCATTTTGAACTTCTTCAAAATCTTGTCAAGGTATGTGCTTTGTGAAAGTCCAATTAAGCCGCCTTGATCTATCTCTATAGATTTTTATGCCTAATATGTAAGCAGCTTCACCGAGGTCTTTCATCGAAAAACTCTTGTTCAAGTATCCCTTTATGCTATCCAGAAATTCTATATCATTTCCGATCAGTAATATGTCATCTACATATAATATCGTAAATGCTACAGAGCTCCCACTCACTTTCTTGTAAATACAAAGGCTTCTCCAAAAGTCTCAGATAAACCCAAATGCTTTGATCACACTATCAAAGCGTTTATTCCAACTCCGAGATGCTTGCACCAGTCCATAAATGGATCGCTGGAGCTTGCACACTTTGTTAGCTCCCTTTGGATCGATAAAACCTTCCGTTGCATCATATACAACTCTTCTTCCGTAAACCCATTCAGAATGCAGTCTTTACATCCATTTGCCAAATTTCATAATCATAAAATGCGGCAATTGCTAACATGATTCGGACAGACTTAAGCATCGCCACGGGTGAGAAGGTCTCATCGTAGTCAATCCCTTGAACTTGTCGAAACCCCTTTGCGACAAGTCGAGCTTTGTAGACGATAATATTACCGTCGGCCGGTCTTCTTCTTGAAGATCCACTTGTTTTCTATTGCTTGCCGACCCTCGGGCAAGTCAATCAAAGTCCACACTTTGTTTTCATACATGGATCCCATCTCGATTTCATGGCCTCAAGCCATTTTATGAATCTGGGCTCACCATCGCTTCTTCATAGTTCGTAGGTTCATCATGATCTAGTAGCATGACTTCCGAACAGGATTACCGCATCACTGGTGCGGATCTTACTCTGGTTGATCTACGAGGTTCTGTAGTAACTTGATCTCAAGTTTCATGATCAACATCATCAACTTCCTCACTATTTGGTGTAGATGTCGCAGAAACCGGTTTCGTGATAAACTACTTTCAAATAAGGGAGAAGGTACGATTACCTCATCAAGTTCTACTTTCCTCCCACTCACTTCTTTCGAGAGAAACTCCTTCTCTAGAAAGGATCCATTCTTAGCAACAAATGTCTTGCCTTCGGATCTGTGATAGAAGGTGTACCCAACTGTCTCCTTTGGGTATCCTATGAAGACACATTTCTCCGATTTAGGTTCGAGCTTATCAGGTTGAAGCTTTTTCACATAAGCATCGCATCCCCAAACTTTAAGAACGACAACTTTGGTTTCTTGCTAAACCATAGTTCATAAGGTGTCGCCTCAACGGATTTTGACGGTGTTCTATTCAAGCGTGAATGCGGCCGCCTCAAGAGCATAACCCCAAAACGATAGCGGTAAATTTGTAAGAGACATCATAGATCGCACCATATCTAGTAAAGTGCGATTACGACGTTCGGACACACCATTGCTACTGTGGTGTTCCGGTGGCGTGAGTTGCGTAAACTATTCCGCATTGTTTCAAATGTAGACCAAACTCAGAACTCAAATATTCGCCTCCACGATCAGATAGTAGAAACTGTATTTTATTATTACTATGATTTTCAACTACATACTGAAATTCTTTGAACTTTTCAAATGTTTCAGAATTATGTTTCATTAAGTAGATATACCCATATCTGATTTAATCATCTGTGAAGGTGAGAAAATAACGATATCCGCCACGAGCCTCAACATTTATTGGACCACATACATCTCAGATGTATGATTTCCAACAAATCTGTTGCTCTCTCCATAGTACCGGAGAACGGGGTTTTAGTCATCTTGCCCATGAGGCACGGTTCGCAAGTGCCAAGTGATTCATAATCAAGTGACTCCAAAAGTCCATCACTATGGAGTTTCTTCATGCGCTTTATACCGATATGACCTAAACGGCAGTGCCACAAATAAGTTGCACCATCATTATCAACTCTGCATCTTTTGATTTCAACATTATGAATATGTGTATCACTACTATCGAGATTCATTAAAAATAGACCACTCCAAGGGTGCATGACCATAAAAGATATTATTCATATAAATAGAACAACCATTATTCTCTGATTTAAATGAATAACCGTCTCGTATCAAACAAGATCCAGATATAATGTTCATGCTCAACGCTGGCACCAAATAATAATTATTTAGGTCTAAAATTAATCCCGAAGGTAGATGTAGAGGTAGCGTGCCGACCGCGATCACATCGACTTTGGAACCATTTCCCACGCGCATCGTCACCTCGTCCTTTGCCGTTGTTCGCAATCCGTAGTCCCCTGCTTCGAGTTGCAAATATTAGCAATGTAACCAGTATCAAATACCCAGTGCTACTGCGAGCTCTAGTAAGGTACACATCAATAACATGTATATCACATATACCTTTGTTCACCTTGCCATCCTTCTTATCCGCCAAATACTTGGGGCAGTTCCGCTTCCAAAGGACCAGTGCTTATGAGAAGCACTCAGTTTCAGGTTTAGGTCCAGACTTGGGTTTCTTCTCCTGAGCAGCAACTTGTTTGCTATTCTTCTTGAAGTTCCCCTTCTTCTTCCCTTTGCCTTTCTTCTTGAAACTAGTGGTCTTATTGACCATCAACACTTGATGCTCCTTCTTGATTTCTACCTCCGCAGCCTTCAAAGATTGCGAAGAGCTCTGCATAGTCTTTACTAACCCTTGCATATTATAGTTCATCACGAAGCCTTTGTAGCTTGGTGGCGGTGATTGAAGAATTCATCAATGACACAATCATCCGAAGATCAACTCCCAGTTGAGTCAAGTGATTGTAATACCCGGACATTACGAGTATATGCTCACCGATGCACTCCATTCTCCTCCATCTTGCAGCTATAGAACTTATTGGAGACTTCATATCTCTCAATCCGGGCATTCTGTTGAAATATCAACTTCAACTCCTGGAACATCTCATATGCTCCATGACTTTCAAAACGTCGTTGAAGACCCGGTTCTAAGCCGTAAAGCATGGCACACCGAACTATAGAGTAGTCATCGGCTTTGCTCGCCAGACGTTCTTAACGCCGTCGGTTACATCGGCGAAGAAGTTGGCACCTAGCGGTGCATCCAGACGTAACTCTTCCGTGCAGCAATGAGGATAATCCTCGTGTTACGGACCCAGTCCGTGTAATTGCTACCATCATCTTTCAACTTTGCTTTCTCAAGGAACGCATTAAAATTCAACGGAACAACAAAGACGAGCCATCTATCTATAAACAGACATAGACAAGCAAGATACTATCGTGTACTAAGTTCATGATAAATTTAAGTTCAATTAATCATATTACTTAAGAACTCCCACTTAGATGTACATCTCTCTAGTCATCTAAGTGATCACGTGATCCAAATCAACTAAACCATAACCGATCATCACGTGAGATGGAGTAGTTTTCAATGGTGAACATCTTATGTTGATCATATCTACTATATGATTCACGCCGACCTTTCGGTCTCCGTGTTCCGAGGCCATATCTCGCATATGCTAGGCTCGTCAAGTATAACTCGAGTATTCTGCGTGTGCAAAACTGGCTTGCACCCGTTGTAGATGGACGTAGAGCTTATCACACCCGATCATCACGTGGTGTCTCGACACGACGAACTTTGGCAACGGTGCATACTCGTGGAGAACACTACTTGATAATTTAGGTGAGAGATCATCTTAAAATGCTACCACAACCAAGCAAAATAAGATGCATAAAGGATAAACATCACATGCAATCAATATAAGTGATATGATATGGCCATCATCATCTTGTGCTTGTGATCTCCATCTCCGAAGCACCGTCGTGATCACCACCGCCACCGGCGCGACACCTTGATCTCCATCGTAGCATCGTTGTCGCCACGCCATCTATTGCTTCTACGACTATCGCTACCGCTTAGTGATAAAGTAAAGCAATTACAGGCGTTTGCATTTCATACAATAAAGCGACAACCATATGGCTCCAGCCGATTGCCGATAACTTCGGTTACAAAACATGATCATCTCATACAATAAAATATAGCATCACGTCTTGACCATATCACATCACAACATGCCCTGCAAAAACAAGTTAGACGTCCTCTACTTTGTTGTTGCAAATTTTACGTGGCTGCTATGGGCTTAAGTAAGAACCAATCTCACCCACGCATCAAGACCACAACGATACTTCGTCAAATAGACTCCGTTTAACCTTCTCAAGGACCGGGCGTATGCACTCGGTTCAACTAAAGTGAGAGAGACAGACACCCGCCAGCCACCTTTAAGCACGAGTGCTCGTAGCAGTGAAACCAGTCTCGCGTAAGCGTCACGCTGTAATGTCGGTCCGGGCCGCTTCATCTCACAATACCGCTGAACCAAAGTATGACATGCTGGTAGGCGGTATGACTTGTATCGCCCACAACTCACTTGTGTTCTACTCGTGCAAAACATCAAACCATAAAACCAGGCTCGGATGCCTTTGTTGGGGGAACGTAGTAATTTAAAAAATTCCTACGCACACGCAAGATCATGGTGATGCATAGCAACGAGAGGGGAGAGTGTTGTCTACGCATCTCGTGAGACCGGCGGAAGCAATCACAACGTAGAGGAAGTAGTCAGTACGTTCTCCTCGCGATCCAACCGATCTAAGCACCGTTACTCGGCACCTCTGAGTTCTTGGCACACGACAGCTCGGTGGCGCTCCTCGGCTCCGATCCGGCAAAGCTCGGGGAGAGAGAGTTCCGTCAAGACGACGGCGTGGTGGACGATCTTGATGTTCTACCAACGCAGGCTTCGCCTAAGCATTGCTATGATTTGACCGAGGTGGAATATGGTGGAGGGGGCACCGCAGACACGGCTAAGGAACGATCTCAAGGATCAACTTGTGTGTCATGGGGTGCCCCCCGCCTGTGATATAAAGGAGCAAGGGGAGGGCTGGCCGGCCCTAGGAGGCGCGCCAAGGGAGGGGGGAGTCCTCCTCCTAGTGGGAGTAGGACTCCCCTTTCCTAGTCCAACTAGGAAGGAGGAAGGGGAAGGAAGGAGAGGGAGAGGAAGAGGGAAAGGGGGCCGCCCCCCCCTCCTTGTCCAATTCGGACTCCCCATGGGGGGGGCGCGCGCCACCTCCTGGCGCAGCCCTCTCTCTCCCCTCTTGGCCCAATAAGGCCCATTACTTCCCCGAGGGGTTCCGGTAACCCCTCCGGCACTCCGGTTTTCTCCGGAAACTTCCGGAACCTTTCCGGAGTCCGAATATAGCCGTCCAATATATCAATCTTTATGTATCGATCATTTCGAGACTCCTCGTCATGTCCGTGATCACATCCGGACTCGAACTCCTTCGTACATCAAAATACACAAACTCATAATATATCCGTCATCGAAACCTTAAGCGTGCGGACCCTACGGTTCGAGAACAATGTAGACATGACCGAGATACATCTCCGGTCAATAACCAATAGCGGGACCTGGATGCCCATATTGGTTCCTACATTTTCTCTGAAGATCTTTATCGGTCGAACCGCATAACAACGTGCGTTGTTCCCTTTGTCATCGGTATGTTACTTGCCCGAGATTCGATCGTCGGTATCCAATACCTAGTTCAATCTCGTTCTTGGCAAGTCTCTTTACTCGTTCCGTAATGCATCATTCTCGTAACTAACTCATTAGCTACATTGCTTGCAAGGCTTATAGTGATGTGCATTACCGAGATGGCCCAGAGATACCTCTCCGACAATCGGAGTGACAAATCCTAATCTTGAAATACGCCAACCCAACATCCGCCTTTGGAGACACTTGTAATACTCCTTTATAATCACCCGATTCGTTGTGACGTTTGGTAGTACCCAAAGTGTTCCTCCGCAAACGGGAGTTGCATAATCTCATAGTTATAGGAACATGTATAAGTCATGGATAAAAGCAATAGCAACATACTAAACGATCGGGTGCTAAGCTAATGGAATGGGTCATGTCAATCAGATCATTCAACCAATGATGTGACCTTGTTAATCAAATGACAACTCCTTTGTCTATGGTCGTGAAACTTAACCATCTTTGATTAACAAGCTAGTCTAGTAGAGGCATACTAGTGACACTCCGTTTGTCTATGTATTCACACATGTATTATGTTTCCGGTTAATACATTTCTAGCATGAACAATAAACATTTATCATGATATAAGGAAATAAATAATAACTTTATTATTGCCTCTAGGGCACATTTCCTTCAATATCACCATCTTCATATCTCAAAACAATCATCAAGCATCAAACTTCTCTCAGTATTCAACACACTCATAAGAATTCTTACAAATCTTGTATGCTTAGCATGTTAGGATTTTAAGCAAATTACCATGCTATTTAAGACTCTCAAAATAATCTAAGTGAAGCATGAGAGTTCATCTATTTCTTAAAAATAAAACTACCACCATGCTCTAAAAGATATAAGTGAAGCACTAGAGCAAATGACAAACTACTCCGAAAGATATAAGTGAAGATCAATGAGTAGCTAAATAATTATGCAACTATGCGAAGACTCTCCCATTTAAGAATTTCAGATCTTGGTATTGTATTCAAGCAAAACAAAATAAAATTACATGACGCTCCAAGCAAAACACATATCATGTGGTGAATAAAAATATAGCTCCAAGTAAAGTTGCCGATGAACGAAGACGAAAGAGGGGATGCCTTCTGGGGCATCCCCAAGCTTAGGCTCTTGGTTGTCCTTGAATATTACCTTGGGGTGCCTTGGGCATCCTCAAGCTTAGGCTCTTGCCACTCCTTATTCCATAGTCCATCGAATCTTTACCCAAAACTTGAAAACTTCACAACACAAAACTTAACAGAAAACTTCGTGAGCTCCGTTAGCGAAAGAAAACAAAACACCACTTCAAGGTACTGTAATGAACTCATTCTTTATTTATATTGGTGTTAAACCTACTGTATTCCAACTTCTCTATGGTTTATAAACTATTTTACTAGCCATAGATTCATCAAAATAAGCAAACAACACAATAAAAACAGAATCTGTCAAAAAACAGAACAGTCTGTAGTAATCTGTAACTAACGCAAACTTCTGGAACCCAACAAATTATACCAAGATTATACGACCTGGACAATTTTTTTATTGATCAGCAGCTGAGAGGAGAGTATCCTTATTTTAATTACCCCACTCCGTGAAGATGCAATACTCTCCTGATCTGCATGGCAGGTTGATATCTATCTTAATGTGTTCCAAGTGGCTTATTTGACTAAGCAGAGATGTTGTCCTGCAGAGCATCTCCTGAGGAACACACCTATATGAATTTGACTTTTAGCGTCGCAGTTTGTGAGAAGTGGGTGCTCTCTAATAAATTCATGAAAGGCCCTGGAGTACGACGTATAGTAGTTCAAGGCATAGTACACTATTCAAGTTGTGATCTAGTGTAGCATAAATCTCTAAGTGGAAGTTCAACTTCACAGTCTCCACTAAGCACCGGTATATAAACAATGTTTTGGAACCAAATGGTGAAATGTGCCAATGAGACTTTGTGGGGATTGTTGGAATTTGCTAGTGGGCTTTTGGCCCAAAGCCCAACTAAATTTCTGAAATTCTCTTGGCCCATTCATGCACACATGTGAGTGGAGTGAGTGAGGCTAAAGTTTAGTCCCACCTCATAAGTTGAGAGAGAGAGTTGCACCTCTTTATAAGGTGAGCTCTCCTACCACTTGTATGAGCATGAGAAGAGGAGACCTACACGCGCACTCCTCCTCCTCGCTCGCCTCGCCACGCCACGCCTCGTCACGACGCGCCGCGGGTTGCGGGATTGAGCCGAGCCGAGGATAGAGCTATGCATGTTGTCTATATTTTTGCTGCTCGGGAAAAATTAATGAGTCATTAATTAATAATTAACAGACGCGTTAATTATTGAACCGTTTCCGATTTTTTTGGATCATGACGACTCGGACGTGGGGTTTACTCCCACGACCTACCCGGCCCGCACTATATAGTAAGGCAGACGTCTACTCTAGCCATCGCCGCTTCGTATGGTTTCTCACCACCGTTCCAGTCCATTGCGCCGCCGATCAAGTCTTCTCCATCCTTCCTTTCGGCGTGCACCGGGAGAAGGGACAGCAGGCCTTCGGAACCCCGCCTCTCGTGATCCTGTGAGGGAGAGGGCGATCAGGTTTTGGGGAGCGACTCGCGATCACCGGGCAGCGACGATTTCATGAACGCATTTACTTCTTCACCGACCTCGGCAACCTTATCCTCGACGACATGGGCGACAACGTCAACGCCAGCGGTGCTGCTCCCGCTGCACCGTACGTGATTCTATCTTTCCTGTTCGAGATCGTGGTATAATTCATGTTTCTAGTATTTGCCCTAGATGTGATCTGTTCATATGCTATGCTAGTTCGCATGATTAGTTCAATCTCTGCTACTGTAGTCATGATTTATTTTCTGTTTATTCGGATTAAATCCAGTAGTAATTTGCTCATATTTTCAACAATCCAAAAACCTGATTTTAGGCAATTTACTCCGAGTGGTTTGGCTGCGCATCTGAAGTCGCCTGCCTTTAAGGGGGCGCAATATAAGAGGTGGCGCACGAGAGCGGAACCTCGGTTTTGAGACCATGGGCTGCTATGACGCCACTAAGGGCAAGCCCGAGGGCGATCTTAATGCGCACACCTGGAAGCTTTTGAGAAGATCGATACTCTCTTTAAAGGCGCTCTTCTGGGTGTTCTTGATGATTCTATTGTGGATTCAGATATGTCGTTTGACAACGGCAAGGACATGTGGGCTGCGCTCGAGGCCAAGTTTGGTGCCTCGGATGCCGGTAGCGAGTTGTACGTCATGGAGTAATTCTATGACTACAATATGACTGATGAGCGCTCTGTTGTACAGCAGGCTCATGAGATACAGTCGCTCGCAAAAGAACTTGAGCACTTCAAGTGTGTGTTGCCGGAGGCATTATTGCCAAGCTTCCACCTTCGTGGAACAATTTTGCTACTTCCCTGAAACACAAGAGACAAGAGCTTTCCGTTGCGGATCTCATTGGTACTCTTGATGTTGAAGAGAAAGCGAGAGCAAATGACACACGTGCTCGAGTTGCCGAGGGAGCTTCTAGTGCCCACATGGTACAGAAGAAGAACTTCCAGCCCAATAAGTTCAAAAACTACAAGAACAAAACTCAGGGGAAAGGCAAGTTTGATACAAAGAACAAGCCATCACATTCTACCAACTTCAAGAAGAATTCTCATAAGAAGGGAAGGGACTTTGCCATGTCTGCGGTGATCCTAATCACCGGGCTCTGGTGTCCTAACCGCTTTGAGGAGCGCGAACATGAGAAGGGCGGCAAGTCCGCTAATGTTGTCATCGGTGATATCGATATGAAGGAATCAGTGGTACGGTATTTTTCCTACCATCCTTTCGATTTCAATCCCTGATTGGTTAATTGACACCGTGCCAATGTACATGTTTGTCTTGGCGCCTCCATGTTTTCTTCTTACCGAGCCACATGGACTTCTCCCGTGCTGATGGGGAACGGGTCACATGCCATCGTTCGAGGTGTTGGTACGGTCGATCTGAAGTTTACTTCGGGGAAGACCGTGCGTCTGAAGAACGTTCATCATGTGCCGTCCATCAATAAAAATCTCGTTAGCGGTTCCCGTCTATGTCGAGATGGTTTTAAGTTGGTTTTTGAGTCCAATAAAGTTGTAATTTCCAAGTGTGGACAATTTGTTGGAAAAGGCTATGAGTGCGGAGGCTTGTTCCGCCTATCTTTGTCGAGATATTTGCACTAAAGTTATTAATAATGTTTGCCACAATAATGAGTCGATATTTGGCATGCACGATTTTGTCATATTAACTTTGGTTGCATGACGCTGCCTAGCCAATATGAATTTAATTCCAAAAATCTCTATCACAAAGGCTCTAAGTGCCAAGTATGTGTGCAAGCTAAACAACCTCGCAAGTCCCATAAGACTGCAGAGGCAAGAGACTTGGCGCCACTAGAGCTTATACATTCTGATCTTTGTGAGATGAATGGCGTGTTGACAAAAGGTGAAAAGGGATATTTCATGACGTTGATTGATGACTCCACTAGATATTGTTATGTGTATCTTCTGAAATCAAAAGATGAGGCTTTAACTTTCTTCAAAAACTATAAAGCTGAGGCAGAGAACCAACTTGATCGAAAAATTAAACGGCTTAGGTCCGATCGTGGTGGAGAGTATTTTTCCAATGAATTTGATCTGTTTTGTGCGGAACATGGTATAATCCATGAGAGGACGCCTCCCTACTCACCTCAGTCTAATGGGGTGGCCGAAAGAAAGAACCGAACTCTAACTGATTTGGTTAACGCCATGTTAGACACATCGGGTCTTTCCAAGGAATGGTGGGGGGAGGCGCTAATGACCGCGTGTCATGTCCTAAACCGAGTTCCCACAAAGCATAAGACCATGACTCCATTTGAGGAATGGGAAAGGAAAAGGTTGAAACTCTCTTACCTACGTTCTTGGGGTTGTTTGGCGAAAGTCAATATACCAATTCCCAAGAAGCGCAAGCTTGGACCAAAAACCGTGGATTGTGTTCTTCTGGCTATGCTTTTCATAGCATTGGCTATAGATTTTTGATAATAAAATCTGAGGTATCCGACATGCATGTTGAATG
Organism: Aegilops bicornis; assembly: GCA_021605145.1. Taxonomy (NCBI): domain Eukaryota; kingdom Viridiplantae; phylum Streptophyta; class Magnoliopsida; order Poales; family Poaceae; genus Aegilops; species Aegilops bicornis. Next base: position 14,629,540 of record CM038672.1, read on the forward strand.
CGATTATGGAGTCTAATGATGCAACTTTCTTTGAGGACATATTTCCTATGAAGGATATGTCAAGCTCATCAAATCAGGAGATACCTATTCCATCTAGTGAGGAACTCACTGTAATTCCTGAACCCACCATTGCGATGGAACACGTTGAGGATCCTCTTGAGGGTAACAATGAAAATCTGTAAGGAGTAAGAGATGAGGACTGCAAAGTCCTTTGGTGATGATTTCATTGTGTACCTTGTGGATGACACACCGGGACTATTTCGAAGCCTATGCATCTCCGATGCTTGACTCGAAGGAAGCTGTTAAATGGCGAGATGGATTCCATCTTAGCTAACGGGACACAGGAGATCACCGACCGTCCTTATGGGTGCAAACACAGTAAGTGGGTGTTCAAGAAGAAGCTTAGACCTGATGGTACGATTAAAAAGTACAAGGCACGGCTTGTGGCTAAGGGTTATACCGAGAAAGAAGGTGAAGACTTCTTTGATACTTACTCACCCGTGGCTAGACTGACCACAATTGGTGCTACTATCACCGGCTGCCTCACATGGTCTTCTCGTTCATCAAATGGACGTTAAGACGGCTTTCCTCAATGAAGAGTTGAAGGAGGAAATTTACATGGATCGACCGATGGTTTTGTAGTACCTGGTCAAGAAGGAAAGGTGTGCAAGTTATTAAAGTCTTTATATGGCCTTAAGCAAGCTCCTAAGGAGTGGCATGAGAAGTTCGAAAGAACATTAACTGCTGCCGGCTTTGTAGTAAATGATGGTGACAAGTGTGTGTACTATCGCCATGGTGGGGGCGAAGGTGTTATTCTTTGTCTGTATGTCGACGACATATTGATCTTTGGAACCAAACTTGATTTAATCAAGGAGGTTAAGGATTTCTTATCTCGCTGTTTTGAGATGAAGGATCTAGGAGTAGCTGATGTTATCTTAAACATCAAGCCGTTGAGAGATGAGAATGGTGGGATCACACTGCTTCAGTCTCCCAACAAGCGCTATTGTTTAACGCCCCTAGCTAGGCATTATGATTTCAATGATGCTCACAAAAAAGATAAGAATTGAAACATAAAGAGAGCATCATGAAGAATATGACTAGCACATTTAAGCCTAACCCACTTCCTATGCATAGGGATTTTGTGAACAAACAACTTATGGGAACAATAATCAACTTGCATAGGAAGGTAAAACAAGCATAACTTCAAAACTTTAAGCACATAGAGAGGAAACTTGATATTATTGCAATTCCTACAAGCATATGTTCCTCCCTCATAATAATTTTCAGTAGCATTATGAATGAATTCAACAATATAACCAGCACCTAAAGCATTCTTTTCATGATCTACTTGCATAGAAAATTTACTACTCTCCACATAAGCAAAATTCTTCTCATGAATAATAGTGGGAGCAAACTCAACAAAATAGCTATCATGTGATTGAAAATTAAGATCAAGATGACAAGTTTCATGGTTATCATTATTTTTTATAGCATATGTGTCATCACAATAATCATCATAGATAGGAGGCATGCTTTCATCATAGTAAATTTGCTCATCAAAGCTTGGGGGACAAAAAATATCATCTTCATCAAACATAGCTTCCTCAAGCTTGTGGCTTTGCATATCATTAGTATCATGGATATTCAAGGAATTCATACTAACAACATTGCAATCATGCTCATCATTCACATATTTCATGCCAAGCACTCTATGTAATTCTTCTTCTAGCACTTTGGCACAATTTTCCTTTCCATCATACTCACGAAAGATATTAAAAAGGTGAAGCGTATGAGACAAACTCAATTCCATTTTTTTTGTAATTTTCGTTTATAAACTAGACTAGTGCTAACACAAGAAACAAAAAGATTCAATTGCAAGATCTAAAGATATACCTTCACTTACCTAGCCTCCCCGGCAACGGCGCCAGAAAAGAGCTTGATGTCTACTACACAACCTTCTTCTTGTAGACGTTGTTGGGCCTGCAAGTGCACAAGTTTGTAGGACAATACCAAATTTCCCTCAAGTGGATGACCTAAGGTTTATCAATCCGCGAGAGGCGTAAGAGGAAGATGGTCTCTCTCAAACAACCCTGCAACCAAATAACAAAAAGTCTCTTGTGTCCCCTACACACCCAATACAATGGTAAATTGTATAGGTGCACTAGTTCGGCGAAGAGATGGTGATACAAGTGCAATATGGATGGTAGATGTAGGTTTTTGTAAACTGAAAATATAAAAACAGCAAGGTAACAAGTGATAAACGTGAGCGTAAACGGTATTGCAATGATAGGAAACAAGGCCTAGGGTTCATACTTTCGCTAGTGCAAGTTCTCTCAACAATAATAACATAGATAGATAATATGACAAGCCTCAACATGCAACAAAGAGTCACTCCAAAGCCACTAATACGGGAGAACAAACGTAGAGATTATGGTCGGGTACGAAACCACCACAAAGCTATTCTTTCGGATCAATCTATAAAAGAGTTCGTACTAGAATAACACCTTAAGATACAAATCAACCAAAACCCTAATGTCACCTAGATACTCCATTGTCACCTCAAGTATCCGTGGGCATGATTATACGATATGCATCACACAATCTCAGATTTATCCAACCAACATAAAAGTACTTCAAAGAGTGCCCCAAAGTTTCTACCGGAGAATCAAGAACATGTGGCAACCCCTATGCATAGGTTCCCAATGTCACGAAACCCGCAAGTTGATCACCAAGACATACATCAAGTGTTCTCATAAAGACTCAATCCGATAAGTTAACTTCTAAGGGGAAACTCAATTCATCACAAGAGAGTAGAGGGGGAGAAACATCATAAGATCCAACTACAATAGCAAAGCTCGGGATACATCAAGATCGTGCCATAGAGGAACACGAGAGAGAGAGAGATCAAACACATAGCTACATCGGTACATACCCTCAGCCCCTGTGGTGAACTACTCCCTCCTCGTCATGGATAGCGCCGGGATGATGAAGATGGCCACCGGAGATGGATCCTCCCTCCGGCAGGGTACCAGAAAGGGGTCCCGATTGGTTTTTGATGGTTCTGGAGGCTTGCGGCGGCGAAACTCCCGATCTATCTTCTGTTCTGGAAGTTTTAGGGTACGTAGGTATATATGGGTGAAAGGAGAACGTCGGTGGAGCTACGGGGGCCCCACGAGGCAGGGGGCGCGCCCCCCACCCTCGTGAGCACCTCCCGTATCTTCTGACGTGGAGTCCAAGTCCATCGGGTGGGTTTACTTCCAAAAATAACTTCTCCGATTGATTTCGTTCCGTTTGACTCCGTCTGATATTCCTTTTCCTCGAAACACTGAAATAGGCATAAAACAGCAAATCTGGGTTGGGCCTCCGGTTAATAGGTTAGTCCCAAAAATAATATAAAAGTGGATAATAAAGCCCAATATTGCCTAAAACAGTAGATAATATAGCATGGAGCAATCAAAAATTATAGATACGTTGGAGACGTATCAAGCATCCCCAAGCTTAATTCCTGCTCATCCTCGAGTAGGTAAATGATAAAAAGATAATTTTTGATGCGGAGTGCTACTTGGCATAATTTCAATGTAATTCTTCTTACTTGTGATATGAATATTCAGATCCGAAAGATTCAAGACAAAAGTTCGTATTGACATAAAAATAATAATACTTCAAGCATACTAATCAAAGTAATCATGTCTTCTCAAAATAACATGGCAAAAGAAAGTTCATCCCTACAAAATCATATAGTTAGGCTATGCTTCATTTTCGTCACACAAAGATGTTCCCAACTTCTATACCCCCGATGACAAGCCAAGCAATTGTTTCATACTTAAATAATCTCAAACTTTTTCAATCTTCACGCAATACATGAGCGTGAGCCATGAATATAACACTATGGGTGGAATAGAATATGATGATGGGGATTGTGTGGAGAAGACAAAAAAGGAGAAAGTCTCACATTGACGAGGATAATCAACGGGCTATGGAGATGCCCATCAATTGATGTCAACATGAGGAGTAGGGATTGCCATGCAACGGATGCACTAGAGCTATGAATGCTCAACAAAAGAAAACTAGTGGGTGTGCATCCAACTTGCTTGCTCATGAAGACCTAGGGCATTTGAGGAAGCCCATCGTAGGAATATACAAGCCAAGTTCTATAATGAAAAATTCCCACTAGTATGAACAAGACAACTTATGAGACTCACTACATGAAGAACAAGGTGCTACTTTGAAGCACAATATATGAGACTCACTACATGAGGAACAAGGTGCTACTTTGAAGCACAAGTGTGGAAAAAGAGATAGTAGCATTGCCCTTTTTATTTATTTTCTTTTTTTGGGCCTTTCTTTTTTTGGGCCTTTCCTTTTTTTGGCCTTTCTCTTTTTTTGGGCAATGCTCTAATAATGATGATCATCACACTTCTATTGATTACAACATAAGGATTACAACTCGAAACTAGAACAAGATATGACTCTATATGAATGCCTCCGGCGGTGTACCGGGATGGTGCAATGAATCAAGAGTGACATGTACAAAAAATAATGCATGGTGGCTTTGCCACAAATACGATGTCAACTACATGATCATGCAATGGCAATATGGCAAAAGTAAAGTATGTCATGATAACGATGATGGAAGTTGTATGGCAATATATCTCGGAATGGCTATGGAAATGCCATGATAGGTAGGTATGGTGGCTGTTTTGAGGAAGATATAAGGAGGTTTATGTGTGATAGAGCGTATCGTATCACGGGATTTGGATGCACCGGCGAAGTTTGCACCAACTCTCAAAGTGAGAAAGGGCAATGCACGGTACCGAAGAGGCTAGCAAAGGCGGAAAGGTAAAAGTGCGTATAATCCATGGACTCAACATTAGTCAAAAGAACTCATATACTTATTGCAAAAATTTAGAAGTCATCAAAAACCAAGTATGACAGGTTATTTTCAGGAGGTGAAGGGCATTGAAGGACAGTTGCATGACTTGCACGAAAAGGAGAAAATTTATTACAAGCAACGATCTCGTTTAGACTGGCCGCAATTGGGGGATCATAACACGAAGTATTTCCAAAATCGGGCATCTCATAGAAGGAGGAAAAATACGGTAAAGGCCCTTTACAGGGAAGATGGCACACGGTGCACCTCTGATGATGAAATGTGTGTGTTGGCAGCGGGTTTCTATGCTTCGCTATTCCGGTCTGAGGGCTCAAATGAAGCGGAGAGAGTGTTGCACCACATTGACATGCTTGTTTCAGAGGAGATGAATGAAAAGCTTACTGCAATATTTTCGGACCAAGAGATTGAGGCAGCTCTTTTCCAGATGGGTCCGACTAAGGCTCCGGGGCCGGACGGTTTCCCGGCGCTGTTCTACCAACGACACTGGTCGTTGTTGAAAGACGATGTGTGCAAAGCGGTAAAGGACTTTTTACTTGGAAATCATTCACAGGAGGGGTTCAATGATACTATTATTGTGATGATTCCTAAGGTCAACTCACCGGAGTTGTTGTCCCGATTCGCACCGATAAGTTTATGTAATGTGCTCTACAAAATCGCTACAAAAGTTCTTGCTAATAGATTGAAAGGAATCCTCCCGTTGTTGATCTCGGAGGAGCAAAGTGCTTTTGTGCCTGGAAGGCTTATCATGGATAATGTCCTAGTTTCATACGAGTGTATCCATGCAATAAGGAAACAGATTAGAAGAGTGCCTTTGTGTGCGGTCAAGTTGGACATGATGAAGGCATATGATAGGGTGGAGTGGGTTTTTCTGCAAAGGGTGATGGAGAGGTTTGGTTTTAGTGCAGTTTGGATCCAGATGATAATGAGATGTGTGACCTCAGCATGGTTCCGAGTGAAGCTCAATGGAGGGATCTCGGATTCTTTCCTACCTTCGAGGGGTCTCCGCCAAGGTGATCCGTTGTCACCGTATCTCTTTTTGTTCTGTGTTGAAGGCTTTTCGGCTCTACTAAGAAATGCACAAGAAGGCGGTGACTTGAGAGGGGTTTCATTTGGGTGCACTGGCCCCATGGTAACCCATTTGCTCTTTGCGGACGACAACATTGTTTTTCTGGAAGGATCAGAGAATAACCTTCTGACGCTTAAGGCGATTCTGGGGGACTATGATCTGGCTTCAGGACAGAAAGTAAACATGCAAAAGTCGGCCATTTTCTTTGGGAAGGGAAGTTCGGAGGAAAACAAAGAGCAGCTCAAGACGGTCATTGGGATCACTTCCGAAGCCTTGAGTGAGAAATATTTGGGTCTGCCGACTGTGTGGGCAAGTCCAAAGATGGTACTTTCAAATACGTTAGAGAGAGTGCCAAGGGAAAGGTCACGGGATGGAAAGGGCAAGGTTTATCTAAGAAAGCTCAAGAGGTGCTGGTCAAATCAGGGCTCCAGTCTACCCCAACGTTCACCACGAGTTGCTTCCAACTCACCAAAAAATTGTGCGGGAACCTGACATCTATTTCTTCTAACTTTTGGTGGGGTGAAGCTGATGGTGAAAAAAAGGTACATTGGATCGCCTGGAAAAAGATGTGTGCGAGCAAACGGGAGGGTGGCATGGGTTTTCGAGATATGGAAGTCTTTAATCAAGCTTTATTGGCAAAGCAAGCGTGGAGAATTATGCTTGTTCCATCTTCACTTTGTGCTCGGGTCCTCAAGGCTCGATATTTTGTTGATGGGACTATCCTCAATGCTACTTGCCCGAGTGGTGGCTCCTATACGTTCAAAAGCATCCTGTTCGGCCGGGACTTGTTGCTTGAAGGTCTAATTTGGCATGTGGGAGATGGCTCGAGCATTAAAATCCATCATGATAATTGGATTCCACGCAGAGGGAGCTTGCGGCCACTGGGCCAAGTTTTCATGCCAGGCATAGTGCGGGTGAGTGATCTTCTCAATGCAGATGCTACGGGATGGGATCGTTCTAAGCTCGAGGCGATGTTCTCAGAGGAAGACATCCGGGATATTTTGCAAATTTGTGTGGGCGGAGCGGGAACTGAAGATTTGCTTGCTTGGAATTTTACAAAAAATGGTATTTTTTCTGTCAAGTCAGCGTACCATCTTGGTATGGAGAGGAAGCGGGCGAGAGCGGGACAGCCCGGCTCGTCTTCTTCGGTTGCAACACATCGAGGTTGGCTTGCTTTGTGGAGCACGAACGCTCCAGGCAAGGCACTCATTCATGTTTGGAGATTGATCAGGAATGGATTGGCAGTGGGTGCTGAGCTACTACGGAGGAAAATCAAACCGGGTGTGTTTTGCCCGGCGTGCGGATGTGAGGAAACTGTGCATCATAGGTTTTGGGGATGCTATCATTCTATGTACTTCTGGAAAGAGCTGAGTTTGGTATTGGGTACGAGGGTGGCGACCCCACCTGGTTTGTTTTGCACCCAGAGCTCGCTTGCAACATGGCTGCTCCAGTGGCTTCCAGAGGCAACGGAGGACGACAAGGCTGCGATGATCCAAGGGTTATACGGGTTGTGGCTGGCAAGAAATGACACAAGGGAGGGCAAACACACTGAAGATGCAGGCTCGGTGGCAAGGAGAGTAGCAGCGATCATGGATGACTGGAAGAAAACACATGTTAAGCAGCAGACTTTGCCAAAACCGACCCAACATGTGATATGGGAACCACCGGAGAAGGATTGGCTGAAAGCAAATGTTGATGGGGCTACGAATCGGTCGGGACTGGATGGAGGGGTGGCGGTATTACTCAGGGACGAGGTGGGAGCATTCAGAGGAGCTGAATCTGTTTTCCTTCCTGGGATCTCGAAAGCAGTGACCACATAACTTCTAGCATGCAGGACAGCGGTGCAAATGGCACTTTATCAAAATATACCAAAACTGCATGTGGAGACAGACTGCCTAGAAGTGGCTAGGATGCTAATGAGAAGGAGAGAAATCTGTCGGCTGTGGGAATCGTTGTCGAAAAGATCAAACTGATGGCAACAAATTTGGAAGATAGCCCCACCAGATTTACAGCCGGGCACATGGGTCATGGGTCAGCCGGGCACCCAAATCGATTTCAAGGTGACATGGGTCAGGCGGACTGCGAATAAGGCGGCTCATGTTTTAGCTCGTTTTGGTTTATGTAATGCTATTTCGGTTTCGTGGGAGTTAGCCCCACCAGATTGTATCTTAAGTATTATCTCAGATGAACTACCTGAACTAGACTAAATAAAGTGGGGAAGTAATTTTCAAAAAAAAAAAGGGCCAGGATGAGATGAGATCGACCATGGAGGGTGAAGTGACCCAGTCCAGTCCAGACACAAGAACATGGGCTTAATTAGCCTGAAGCAGTCGCCAGTAATAATAATAGTTAATTAACAAGAAACCGATTTGTTTAAGCGAGCTGGTGGCCATGACCGATGAGCTTCTGCACAAGGCCACAAGCCATGCATGCGCACGCACGCACCAGACATGTGTTGGGTGGTCTCGGGCCGGGCAGAAAACATAAAAACCATGACGATGAGATGAGACGGATCATCGAGGAAGAGAGGGCAGACACAACAACATGGGCTTAATTATCGTCAGAGAGTCGCTGGTAATTATGTAATCAATTATATAATAAGCGCATCTACAGCCGGGCACCCAAACCCGTCTCAAATGCCCGGACGGGCCGCCCGGTCACTGACTGGTAAAAATTTTTTGACACCATTCATATCCAACCAAAAATGGGGCGGATATGAGCGTGCTAAGGCGCGTCCGCCGACCCAGCTCTAGGTCATGCGGTCCCACCTGCAGCGGCTGAAACTCTGCACTCTCTCATCAATGCACCCAAATTTTAGTCACATATCGTCGGGCAAGGCGGACGCCAACCAGCTTTAATAGCAAACAGGACTCAAACGTTCGGACTGACCGACACCATTCATATCCAACCAACAAAAATGGGGTGTATATGGGAGCGCTAAGGCGCGTCCGCCGACCCCGCTCTAGGTCGTGCGGTCCCACCTGCAGCGACTGAAACTCTGCACTCTCTCATCAGTGCACCCAAATTTTAGTCCCATATCGTCGGGCAAGGCGGACGCCAACCGGCTTAAATAGCCGCGCCGGCGCATGGCGGCAAGCTTTGTTGTTGTGTAGGTCTATCTATTCTTGTTGCGTGCATGAGATAACTTGACACTAGACAACATTTCATTAACTGATGATTGTTTATCGAGTGTCAAGTTTGTCTCATTCATATACGTTGATACCCCAACTACAGTGACTGTAGATTTTTTGTTTATCAATCTTTTTCCAACAAATTTGATTTATAAAAAGCAGCCAGACATGACTGTTTCCCTAGTAAAGTAAATAGACCCTGACTATAAATCTTCTATATGATAAACATAGAAGATTCATATTAACAAGTTGTCTTCTTTATAAAGGATCCAATGATGTCAGAAGCTTATCGCTTCGGCACGACCCGGCTATTTAATCCGGCCGACTAGCTTGTCACGCGGCGAGATGGGACTAATACTACGTGTGTGAGTATGAGCAACTTTCGGTGTGTTTTGACAGCCCAACCGACCCAAGACGGACGGGATAATCGTCGTGCATGGCGCGCTGCATGTAATAGGTGTTTTGAAAATAGGGCATGGGGTTGCAAATGGTAAATTATGAGGCCCGCCGATCACTGTCGCGTCGTTTGGGGGCCCAGAATTGCGACCCGCGGCTGTAGATGCTCTAAATTAACAAGAAAACGACTCAAGGCGCCTCCACCCCGATTCATGAAAATCCACGTCGATGCAAGCATTGCAAGAGATCAGACCAGGGGAGAGGCCTCGGCTGTGTGTAGAGATGCGGATGGTAATTATGTTGGAAGTTCCTCTTTTGTTATTGAGGGAGTGAGCATTGCTGGAACTATGGAAGCAATTGCCTGCCGGGAGGCTCTCTCCTTAGCAGGTGATCTGATGATACATTACTTCGTGGTAGCGTCGGACTCGAAGCAGATTGTGTGTGAGATCTATAGCTGCTGCAATGGCGTGTACGGGGCCATCTTATCAGAGATAAATAACAGGGCTCTCTTGTTTAATTGCAAATTTACTTTTGAAGGCAGAGCGGTCAATCGCGACGTCGATAGATTAGCCAAGTTTTCAAATTCCCTAGATCAGGGGAGGCATGTTTGGTTGATGCAAGCCCATGATCCGTTTGTAACGCCACTCTATGTAGAGTTTGATCAATAAAGCTTGGTGATATCAAAAAGAAAAAAAAAACAAGGAAACGACTTAAGCAAACGACCGGATCGAGAGATGACCAGACCAATGCAAGCACCTCGCATCATGCATGTGTGTTTGGTGGTTTCGGGCGCGCAGATATATCCAAATCGGAGGCGGTTGCGGCACGCACATGACATGCACGACCCGGTGACTCAGCACCATGCTTCACCGTATATGGTATTCTTTTTTTGAAATTCACCCTATATGGTATTTTGTACTTACTACGCGTCTTTTGGCATGTATATAGCCATACAGACATACAGTACGTACGTAACCCGCCCGCATGCACATATTCCATATTTCCATTGGAATCCATTCCGTTCAGATAGGTGCTGCTGCACTACACTGCACACATAGTACATCACACGTACAGTAGCAGCATTTCAGTCACTCACAGTGCTATGCTAGCAGTCCACTCCGGCCCAGTGCGCTGCGTCCGTACGCTTTGCGTCAGCGGATAACTGGGTCGTCTGCGCCCGTGCGCCTCCTGGGCCCTGCCCCGGAGTAGACGTTGCAAGCAGGGGTGGATCTACACATCCAGCGACTACTAATCGGCTCTGATTGCGCGGAAGTAATCACAAACATCAGCTGCAGTTTATGCGCCCATTCTTCTGAATGAAATATCAATTCGCAGGAGTGAATTTGAGCATGTTATCTTCCGTCATGAACCAAGGGAATGTAATAGTAAGGCTCATAGTTTAGCTAAGGCTGCGTCAACTCTTGACGTTGGTCGACATGTATGGCCAGGGATTGTCCCGGACATCATTCGTATTCCAAACATTTTGAATTTTGAATAAAGTCCTAGTTACACCTAAAAAAAAAAAACTGGACGCCTCAAACCCAAACCGGTCTCAAACGACCGGGCGGGTCGTCTGGTCACTGACCGGTCACGAAAACATGACCTAGCCGGACGCCTCAAACGTTAGGACTGAGCGAGAACCCTCATATTCAGTTTAAATATCGGGCGAATATGGGGTGTCCGGCCGCGCCCGCCACGTCGGCCTGGCCCGCTATGGCCCGCAACGACCCCGTTCTAACCCTCAAAAATATCTGACGACCGACCAACAAAAACCCTAGTCAAACTCAATCCATACTCACTCAACCTCTCCACTTCTCCCCCAAATCCACTTCGCCTTCCCCTGCCCACGCTCCGCATTGCCCTCCGCCGGCCGCTGCTGGACCGGGGCGTTAGCGACGGGCCGGGTGGGCAGCTGCAGCTCCGCGGCGCCCCGTGCTCGAAAATGATGTTCTCCATGGTGAAACGATTAGTCGTGTCATCATCCGTGGTCGCCGATGTGGTGTGCGTTGGGACACATGTCGGCGGGGATCTCACGCGCTTGTTTCCTTTGGCCCCCGGTGGACGACCTTCCGATCACCTGTGTGGTGTTGAGGTCGACGGCCATGGGCGCGGGCGTGGCCGGCGCGACCATGCTCACCCCCGGCAAGCAGTCCATAGGAAAGGTAGAGAAACGGGAGGCATGCAGTTGTGGATGTAAGCCATGCGTCTGCGGCGTGGTGGATGTGTGCGGCGACTCCGACCGTGGCGGACGAACGGCCAACGAGCCCATGTTGGCCGCGGCGCCCATGGCGGCAGCGACGAGCCTGTGATAAGACATGTCATCTAGTTGCATTTTGTTGCATCGCCAGTTGGTCTTGCGAGCGAGGATGATGCTGGGATCCTCCTGCACCCCCACCACCTTCAACTCCGGCATGCTATCTTCCGGTTTCATGTGTCGGTGGCGGGAGGGAGGAAAAGACAAGCCTTTTCTTATGAGTTCTCTCTCCTCCACCTCATCATTTATCCTACGTGACACTCCTAAAATAGCACCATTGTACATGCCCTAAGTAAGTTATTAAACACGGTAGACAAGGTACAAGCTATGGGAACAAGTGAATCCATGGCGTTTCTTGGTTTGTGGCCAGTACATTAGTGCCGTTGAGGAGGATGGGGGAGGAGATTTTCGCAAAAAGGAAAAGAAAAATGAAGACGCAGAGATGCGCACGTAGTAGCTTGTACGGCATTGAACTACTGTACTATGCATACAACAAACAAAACGACTATGAGATGAGATGAGATCGATCATGGAGGATGAGCAAACTGATCCAATCCCTCCAGACACAAGAACATGGGCTTAATTAGCCTCAAACTGTAACCAGTAATAATAACAATTAATTAACAAGAAACCGATTTGTTTAAGCAAAGCTGGTGGCCATGATGGAATGAGCCTCTGCGCAAGGCCACAAGCCATGCATGCAGACGCACGCACCATGTGTCGGGTGCTCTCGATCGGGCTCGGCGGGGCAGATCCAAATCGGGGGCGGTTGCGGCGTGCACGTGCACGAGCCGGTGAGTCAGCAGCATGCATGCAACATGCAGGTGCCACATTGCTTGTACGTAGTATGTAAGTATTTTCGTTTAAATTTTTCTTCCCCGCAAAAACAAAAAAAAATGAATGAAAGAAAGAAGAGGTCTCCAAGCTGCACTGCATGGCGTATTTCCGTCGACGCGTCGTGCATGTTGGTATAGGGTATACTCCATTCGAGTACATTGCGTTCAGGTAGCTAGGTGCTGTACGCATAGTACAGCACACGTATCATGTCAGTCACTCGCAGTCACAGTGCTAGCGCTCCAGTGCTCCAGTACTGTACGCAGTGGTGCACACGCTGCGACCGGTGCGTCCGTACGCTCTGCGTCAGCGGATAACCGGGGTCGCCTGCGCTCGTGCGCCCGGCCCCGGGCCCGAAGTAGACGTTGCGAGCCTGCGGATTCAGCTAGCCGCCACCGACCGCATGGTGGGTTTTGCCGGGAGCCATGCGTGAGCCGCAGCCATTTGAACGAAGGTGACAAGGAGTTTGTTATACCCCCGCGGTACAACATTACATGCACGCAGCTTTTGGCACTGGCGAGTGAGCATAGGGCCGTTTAATTGGCGATATTCGGCAAAGGTGGCAACGTACGCCTTTTCGACCGGACCGGGGTTACCACCTGGCCCTGGACGGATAGCTATGCTGCTGGGCACCGGAGAGTGGAGATCGGAGAGTGCCATTGACACGCACGCACGTTGGGCGCTTGGGCGTCCCTCCGTGCCAGTGACAATGCCTTTTTCACCGGGGAGCTGCTACCACGTGGAAAGAGAAAGGCAGCAGCTACCATGGAATGATACAACTTTTGGATGAAATGATTGGTGTGCGATACAAAACATAACATTGAGCACCTAACCTATGCGATGCGATCGAGTACACATCTTAGCTATCTCACAAAAAGAAAAAAAAATGAATACACATCTTAGCTATCTCGCAAAAAGAAAAAAAAATGAGTACACATCTTAGCTATCTCGCAAAAACAAAAGAAAAATGAGTACACATCTTAGCTATCTCGCAAAAAGAAAAGAAAAATGAGTACACATCTTTAGCTGTGGTAGACTTGTGATGTTGTGCACAACATGATAATATATTCTACACCGTCGTCGCCTGTGTTGCAAGAGGCTTCTACAACATGAGGTTTGGTGCAAAAGGGTTATCCAACACCATGTTTGTTGCAATGGTCAGAACGATCGGGGCCACTGATGGCGCTAGATCTAACGGCTGCCGAGGCGACACTTCTTTAAAATGATCCGCCGACTGACGCTTAGCACCCTGGGCTTAAGCATACCTCGACAACCATGCATCTTCCTCGGTGACGACAACCATACCAGCTCATGTCATAGTCGGTGGATGGAGGTGCCCATTAATACAAATGTCCTATTTAATTTAGAGAAATCATGTAAATGTACACATTTGACCCTCTTCTTCTAATTGAAACTCTGTTTTCCCATATCTGTTTTGAATAGTTTATATAGTTTTCAAATTGAGGGGTTGTTTTGTCCGAACATATTGTTAGTCTGGGGACCGATTTTGTTTGGTTGATACTAGTTCATTTTGGTGGCGGTTAGCCACAATCAGAGGAGTGGTTATCGATCAAGATAAACCGAGCCACATTGCCCCTTGACCAGTCGTGTATTGTATGGTTTTCGTCCAAGTTTTCCGCATAAACCGAGCCACTCTGCTTTTATTTTTTCTATCTTGATGAAATAGGCAGTGCACCTGCCTTGTCAATAAAAAAAAGTTATTGATCAAGATACACTGTGACATTTTTTGTACTCTCTCCGTCCCAAAATGTAAAATGTAAGTTTTATATTCTTTACACAAGAATAAGACTTTTCGTAGCCCCTCTGCTTCTTAATGTAGTGTGTATAGATTCTCTGAAAAGTCAAACCAAGCAAGCTTTGACTGAGTTTACATAGAAAATTATATACATATATAATTCGAAGCATATACAACTTGAAAAAATAATTCATGATGTATCCAATGATATGCTTTCGTTCTTTTGAATGCCCCTCTTTTTTTATAAACTTGGTTAAAATTTGTAATGTTTGACTTTTGAGAAAATCTATACGCACCATATTTCGAAACGGAGGGAAGTTTTTTTTTGGGGGGGGGTCATTGTCTAAATCTGTCTATTGTCTTTTGCCTTTTGATTGTTCCATGAAGTCACGAAGACCGGCCGGGGGTTCGGTCGCCGGCATTTCCGGCGGCGTCGCGTCAATGCCGTTGCCGTTGAAACGCCACCGGTCTCCCGTCCACGTGGCGTCCACCCCGGTCCTACGTGGCCCCCGGCCCCACCTCTCCCGGCCGTTGCCTCCGCCCTTTTAAACCCCGGCGCCATTCTCCGCCACTCCCCACTCACCGTCCGTCCGCTCCCCGCCGCCCTCCAACGGTCATATCCCCATCCATCACTCTCCATCGCTCTCATCCCACAGATTCCTCCCAGATTCGATCGACCCCCGTCGCCGCCTTTAATCAATCAATCGCTTTCCGCGCCCAAGAAGCTTCCAGGATCGGATCCCAGGCGAACTCCGTCAAGCGAGCTTTGCTCCAGCCATGGTGGAGATGGAGGAGGGGGCGCGGCGGCGGGTGGTGGTGGAGGTGTGCAACGCGCGGAACCTGATGCCCAAGGACGGCCAGGGCACGGCGTGCGCCTACGCCGTCGTCGACTTCGACGGCCAGCGCCGCCGCACCGCCACGCGCCCGCGGGACCTCAACCCGCACTGGGGCGAGCGCCTCGAGTTCCCCGTCCACCACCCGGGCGCCATGGCCGACACGCTCGAGCTCAACGTCTACAACGACAAGAAGGCCGTCGCCGGCGGGGCCGGGTCCGGCCGCCGCGGGGGCACCTTCCTCGGCAAGGTCAAGGTCGCCGCCGCCTCCTTCGCCCGCGCCGGCGACGAGGCGCTCGTCTACTACCCGCTCGAGAAGCGCAGCGTCTTCTCGCAGATCAAGGGCGAGATCGGCCTCAAGATTTGGGTCGTCGACGACCCTCCGCCACCCGCCCCTGCTGCCCCTGCCCCCGCGCCGGAGGGCGAGAAGAAGGCTGATGATGCCACCGCTGCGGACAAGAAGGAGCCCGCCGAGGCTGCTGCTGCTGCTGCTGCTCCTGCCGCTGCCGACGAGAAGAAGCCGGAGGCCGCGCCGCCCGCGGATGAGAAGAAGGCAGAGGACGCCAAACCAGAGGAGAAGAAGGCAGAGGACTCGGGCAAGAAGAAGTCGCCGGAGAAGGGGAAGAAGAAGGACGGCGACAAGCCCAAAGACGGCGACAAGCCCAAGGAGGAGGGCAAGAAGGTGGTGGCGGTGCCTCCTTCCCCGTCCAAGGCCCCGCCGCCCTCGCCGTCCAAGATGCAGCTGGCCACGGCCGGGGTCGCCGGCGACCTTGAGATCCTCCCCCAGACCGCGGCCGAGCGGAGCATGGCCTCCTCGGGCGGCGGCAGCGCGTCCTACGACCTGGTCGACCGCGTGCCCTACCTTTTCGTCCGGCTTCTCAAGGCCAAGAAGAGTCAGGACGACAAGCAGCCGCTGTACGCGCAGCTCTGCATCGGCGCGCACGCCGTGCGGACACGACCCGCCACGGCCGCCGGCGAGTGGGACCAGGTGTTCGCGTTCCACAAGGCCAGCCTCACCGCCTCCTCCCTAGAGGTCACCGTGCACGAGGAGGCCAAGAAGCCGGAGAAGGAGGGCGAGGCCGCCCCGCCCGACGCGCACCTCGGCTTCGTCTCCTTCGACCTGCAGGAGGTGCCCAAGCGGTCGCCGCCGGACAGCGCGCTCGCGCCGCAGTGGTACACCCTGGAGCAGGGGCACGCCGAGGACGGCGCCGCCCCGGCCTGCGACGTCATGCTCGCCGTCTGGGTCGGCACGCAGGTCGACGAGGCGTTCCAGGAGGCGTGGCAGTCCGACTCCGGCGGCAACCTCGTGCACACCCGCTCCAAGGCCTACCTCTCCCCCAAGCTGTGGTACCTCCGCCTCAGCGTCATCCAGGCGCAGGACCTGCGCCTGCCTTCGCCGCCGGACGCCGCCAAGGCCAAGCAGCAGCACTTCGGCCCCACCTTCCCGGAGCTGTACGTCAAGGCGCAGCTGGGCGCGCAGGTGTTCAAGACGGGCAGGATCGCGCTCGGCAGCGCGGCGTCCGGGGCGTCCAACCCGAGCTGGAACGAGGACCTGCTCTTCGTCGCCGCCGAGCCCTTCGACCCTTTCCTCACCGTCGCCGTGGAGGACGTCTTCTCCGGGCAGCCCGTCGGGCAGGCGCGCGTGCCGCTCTCCACGGTGCACCGCCGCTCCGACGACCGCGTCGAGCCGCCGTCGCGCTGGCTCAACCTCTGCGGCGACGAGGCCCGGCCCTACGCCGGCCGGGTGCACGTCCGCGTCTGCCTCGAGGGCGGCTACCACGTGCTGGACGAGGCCGCCAACGTGGCCAGCGACGTGCGCGCCGCCTCCAAGCAGCTCTCCAAGCCGCCGGTGGGCATGCTGGAGGTGGGCGTCCGCGGCGCCTCCAACCTGGTGCCCATGAAGATCGCCAAGGACGGCGCCAGCGGCTCCACGGACGCCTACGTCGTGCTCAAGTACGGGCCCAAGTGGGCGCGCACGCGCACCATCCTCGACCACTTCAACCCGCGCTGGAACGAGCAGTACGCCTGGGACGTCTTCGACCCATGCACCGTGCTCTCCATCGCCGTCTTCGACAACGCCAGGTACAAGATGGTGGACGCCGGGAAGCCGCCGCCAAAGGACGCCCGCATCGGCAAGCTCCGCATCCGGCTGTCGACGCTCGACACCAACCGGGTCTACTCCATCAACTACGCGCTCACGGCGGTGCACCCGATCGGCGTGCGCAAGATGGGCGAGCTGGAGCTGGCCATCCGCTTCACCTGCCCGTCCTGGCTCACGCTCATGCAGGCCTACGGCAGCCCGCTGCTCCCCCGCATGCACTACGTCAAGCCGCTGGGCCCGGCGCAGCAGGACGTGCTGCGCCACACCGCCATGCGCATCGTGTCCGGCCGCCTCGCGCGCTCCGAGCCGCCGCTGGGGCCGGAGGTGGTGCAGTACATGCTCGACACCGACACGCACGCCTGGAGCATGCGCCGGAGCAAGGCCAACTGGTTCCGCGTCGTCGGCTGCCTCTCGCACCTCGCCACCGCCGTGCGCTGGGGCCACCGGGTGCGCGTCTGGGAGCACTCGCCCACCACCGTCCTCGTCCACATGCTGCTCGTCGCGGTCGTGCTCTGCCCGGAGATGATCCTCCCCACCGTCTGCCTCTACCTCTTCCTCGTCCTCCTCTGGCGCTACCGCTGGCGCCCCCGCCAGCCCGCCGGCATGGACCCGCGCCTCTCCCACGTCGACAGCGTCAGCCCCGACGAGCTGGACGAGGAGTTCGACGGCCTCCCCTCGGCCCGCCCCGCCGACGTGGTGCGGGCGCGGTACGACCGGCTGCGCGCCGTGGCCGGGCGCGCGCAGACGCTGCTGGGCGACGTGGCGGCCCAGGGGGAGCGCGTGGAGGCGCTGCTGTCGTGGCGCGACCCGCGCGCGACGGGGGTCTTCGCCGTGGCATGCCTGCTGGCCGCGCTGGTGCTCTACGCCGTGCCGTTCAAGGCGCTGCTGCTGGGCATGGGCTTCTTCTACCTCCGGCACCCCAGGTTCCGCGGCGACATGCCCTCCGCCGGATTCAACTTCTTCCGCCGCCTCCCCTCGCTCTCCGACCGGGTGCTCTAGCTTGGGTTAAGATCAACCGATGTTGTTTCTCTTTGAGCTTACTGTTGTTGTACTTGGTGTGATCCACTGCTGCTGCTTAGTGGGATGGGATCATCGTCTACTTTGATCATTTGTTGCACACAGAAAGAAAGCCACTCCCCAGCTCATGATGGGGCTGGCTTACTTAGTGATGCTAATCTCAATAATAATAAACATGGCTGCTGCCTAGTGTATTCTTTGATTCAGAGTAAGAGTCTTCATGATCATGATCCTGGAAATAAGACTGCTTTATGCTGTGAAACAGTGAAGAGTCAACTAAAACTAAGCTTCCGGAAGCAACTGAACTTGCTTATAACGTGTATATTCTACTGATAATGACTGTACATTTCTACTGATAACGACTGTACAATGTGTACATCTGCATACATGTACATACATGAGCCTTTTTTTTGGTAAACTCAAAAGCTTGCATCCAGAAAGATGAAGGAACCAGGATAAGCAAATGGTTGCCTTGGCTTACAACCTCTTGTCATTTGTCATAGTAGTGATATTTCATCAGCTATAGCAGTAATATTTCATTATCCCGATTACTACAGTTGTTCACATTTCGTATGAGCATTTCTTTTACAAGTCACTAACTATTTTCTCTCCTCTTGCTGGAGTTGTTATCTACACTCACTCTGTCTACTTTCTACAGTAATAAGTTGTGCTGTTATACCAGTAAAAAAACACTGTCCTGGTTACTAGCCGGTTGCATGCCACAAGGATTGCTACTCGTCAGACATGCACCAAAGAGGCCAAATTAGGCAGCGGAATCTCAATCAGCAGAGGGGATCGGTTCCTCCTCATCCTCATCACATGCTGCTGCCTGCCATGGGCCGGTTGATCTTCATCTTGCAGGCTCACCGCTCACCTAAATATTAGTACTCCGTAGTAGATAAAAGGCTTTGTTCAGCTCACCCTTTGCACTTGCACTTGCACTTGCCGACTGATGTGTCACGTCTCACGTGCGCCGGCCTCATGTCGGCAAATCTCGTCAGGGTTCAACCACGCTTGTTCTCGGTGTAATCTGTTCTCGGTGTACACTGAGTTGATGGACCTTGAAGTTCAATAGCCTTTTGTTGTGTGCTTTACTGCTTTTGATCAATCAGATCTACTCCCTCCGTTTGGAATTACTTGTCGCAGAAATGGATGTATCTATACGTATTTTAATTTTAAATACATTTATTTTTAAGATAAGTAATTCCGAACGGAGGAGTATCATTGTTGACACTCAGCTGAGCTGAGCATTGTAGTGCACGCATGCTGATGGATTAGCAGAGCCATTCACGTGAGCTCCACGTGCATGCCTTTTCCCGCCATGTGGGAGACAGGATTCAGATTTCAGAAGTTGAGGCAGAAAACTACAAGCACCTACTAGTATAAATTCATTTCCTTGTACTTATATCCTGGGATCACCTGCAGGGAAAAGATAAAAATTCATCATAGGTCATAAAATTTGAGCCGGCTGACACTTAAGTACCACTACTTCAAAATACCCGAACTACAGTGTGTTTGCTGAAAATTCTACCATATATGCCTAACACAGTGTCTGTGCTCTGCATCAGGAAAGTGCTGCCTCACTCCCTTGATCAGGCCCTTTTGCTTGTCTGACATTATAGTCCATGGCTCTGTGTTTACAATTCCCAAGTCACTCTTCAGATTTGACAGAAACCATTTCCATGTGTCAGTGTTCTCTACCTCAACAACTGCAAAAGCTAGAGGGTAAATGCAGTCATTAGGATCCATGCCAACAGCACACAGCATAACACCTCCATACTTTGTCTTCAGGTGGCATCCATCCAAACAAATGACAGGCCTACAAGCTTGCATGAAACCCCTTTTGCAGGCATCCAGAGAGAAATAACAACTTGCAAATATGCCATTACTGACACCCACATAGAAAGAACTCCCTGGGTTTGATCTTCTGAATTCTTGTGCATAATCCCACATGCTGTTATACTGTTCCAACTCATCTCCTTCAATAACTTTCTTCACTAACCTCTTAGCCCTTCTAAGCTTGCTTCTTGTTGCTGTCATGTTCCAATCTTTCTGAACCACCCTTGTAAAAATTTTCATGTTCATGTTTTCATCTGCTCAGAAAGAAGATATTTTCCAGCCATAAAAGGAGCAGTGAATGACTTAACACACCATTTCTTTATGCATGTATGCTTTGGGTTGTATTTCTTGATCATGAAGTAGTTGATTCTCCCATCAAATGATGCAGACAAGGTCCAAGGGCACCCATCTTCACAAATGGCACTGAATTTGGCAAATGGAGGATCCTCATCATCAGAATGAACAGGAACAGGAGAAATATATGATCTCAGGCTCTCATCATGATCAAGAAATATTTGCTGAAAATGATTCCCATTAAGAACACAATCCTTCATGTTCTCTGTCATAGTGTTGTCTCCCATCTTAATCTCTCTTAATCCATTCTTGTACACTGTCAACCCAGGAACACACCAATAAGCCCTGATCCTGCCCTCAAACTCATATCCAATTTCTTCCACTAGACTGGCAACAACATTAGGTGTCCAATTATCTATATCACAGTAATCATACCAAATGGAGTGACCTTTGTGATAACCCCTATGCTTGCCAAAGACACGTAAAGTAGCCACCATGTATGACCTCAACAGAGAAGTGGTTGCTTAAGTGACCTGCAAAACAATCAAGTTGAAAAATTTCAGACATTTAAGACTACAGAGAGGTTCAGACAGTTCAAACATTCAGACTTTTTTACCTTTTCAGAAAGAAAAACAGAGATTCATGGCTCCAATTAACAAATGTATGATCTTACTGGTCGAAAAGCAACCATCTTTGGTCAATCTGAGACAATGTAATTGCAAATTACAACAATTTTTGGTCCAATTAACACTCTGACACTAAAAGCAAACTTTCTTTGCTTAAACCCTAGACCCTGGACCGATGAAAAATTGGGGAGAAAGAACCATAACCACTCCAGATCTCTGCAAACATGGCCATCTACTGCAAACCCCCCATGACGCAGCCCTATTTTTGGCCTGTCAGAAAGATCTTCACAACAGAAAGATCTTCACAAACTGCTAAAACCCTACAACCCTACACCCAATCCGTCAGAGAGTAGAACGAACGGCCAAACCCTAGCTCGTACGCGCAATTGATGCGGCCAAGAACTCTTTACGGGAGCTAAATTGCACAGATCAAGCAAAGGAGCTGCTGCCGACGGCGACGTACCGTACAGGGGTGGCGAGGCTTCATCACGGCGACGCGAAGGAGCAAGAGGCACGTTGCGCAGGCCCCTCCTGAACGGCGCGGACGGCGGCGGCTCAGCGTCCGACGACGTGCTCATGGAGCCGTCATCGACGCCGACGAGCACACGCACTACCTCGGCAGCGATGACGAGCAGAGAGGGTGCGGGAGCAGAGAGGTTGCGGGAGGGAGGAGACAGGTGCGGTCCGGTGCGGTCCGACCAGGTGCGGGGCGTTTAATGACCAGGTGCGCGCGCATTTGCAAAAAAACCCTCCAGCCATCTAGTATTAACCCCCCCGACCAGGTGCTGCACATGTGGCGGTCAAAGCATAGCTGGCAACGGCTGACTCGGCCAAGTCAGCAAATACGTAGCTCAATTCGTATATACGGACCAAAGTGAACCCCCTGCGCAAGTATATGGATCATAGTTCGGGTATTTTGAAGTAGTGGTACTAAACTGTCAACCGGCTTAAGTTTAGTGACCTGCAGTGAATTTTTCTCCAGGGAAAATCATGGCTCGCGGCGGCCACAGCGGGATTGGGAGCGAGGAACTGGCAGTGGGTGAGTGGGTGCGTGGGTGAGCCTGTGCGCGCACTGAAAATGATGGGACGGAGACGGACTGATAAATGGGGGAGCTCGCCTTTTCGTGCAGCTCAATGGGGGAGCTCTTGCTCTCCTCATTTGGATCGGCCTATGGTGTTTGGGGTTTACTGTTAGCTTGTTTTTGTGGACTGTTTCTGAAACAGAATCCATCTGCAACGGCTGCTATTAACTACAGTAGTATAGTAGTTTAAGGGAAGGAATTTCATGCAAGTTTTGTTCAAATTTTATGTGATCAGGCACAACAGCTTCGAACAGTAGCTAGTTCCCAAACTGTATCTCAAGTCTTTTTTTTTTCCTCCTTTTTTTGCGGGTCAAGCAGTGAGTTTTTATTCCACGGGAGCTGACAGCTGACGAGCTGCACCACTGAAACGTCGTCTTTTAAGTCTGAACATAACAAGTGGCTCAAGTCACACACCACTTTAACTAACTGTTCTATTTTGACCTGGGTCTAGGTCTAACCTAAACATTATTCTAACATGCACAACTTCATTTTTATCCAATCTGCATATTCGTGTCTTTTCTTTGTATTTAGTTGTTGCAGATGAATATGAAGATACCGTTAAGAATGCCAATTCTTGAGTACAATTCAAGACTTGAGAGCACGTAACCTACAATGATTGACTGTTTCGGTATGCAAATTACCACCTTTGGGTTTCATCGAGAGATCTATTATTAACATGCCTAACTAAGGTTGCTGCTGACACACGCCTAATTACCACCTCTTTCATGCCAGGCTGCTGACACACGCCTATATAAGTTTGCTGGTCACATGCCTAACTAAGAGCATGGTGCATGCAGTCCAACTTTCTTGGATTCAAGCCTGAACAATAGCAGAAGGACCTCCTCATTTCCCTCATAAGTTGAACAAATGAGCCAAAGAAGATGGGGGTGCAGTTTCCAGAGAACAAATAAACCAAAGTATTCCTTAAATATAGCAAGGATGTGGAAGCTAACTTTGTGGGAAAAAACGAAAGGATGTGGCATTACATTGGCTAAATGAGTTTCTAGTATCAAGCTTAGGGCGCATGACGTGCTGCCCCGCAGACCTTGCCAAGTTCCTTTGGAAGACAAAATCAACCCGACGTGGAAACACTCCTTCTGGCCAGTTCAACCGTCCTCTTCTTGTCTACTTCTCCGCATGTGGTGGCTGAATTTACACAAGGCAAAAACAAGGGAGTCAAAAACTTATCTCGAAAGCAGCATTGAGTCCTCATAGCAGGACTAGCATAGGGGAGGACCTAGAACCCTCTCCAGGTGCTCCGAGTTCTCACGGGGCTGGAATAATCTCTCACCCTGCACAAAATAAAGTAAAATTCAGAGACCAGTTCAACCAACCATTTCCTGCAGGGTGCAGTGCAATACGGCTGCCGACGGCAAAGGTAGGGCGCTGGTGCATGTTATATAACCTGAAGACAGTCCAAATTCAGAGTCGATAACTTGGTTCAGAGTTAATGGAAGCTTCAGCAAGTTCAGAAAGTATGCTTCACTGTATAGGACTAAGTTTGTTCATATTGCCGTTGACTTCAGCGTCGGAAGGAAACCAAACCAAACCAATAGGAGTATTATTCCATCCAATTGAATCTTCCTCCACCTAAAGGGAAAGAGGTGATCAGCTTCCTGAGACCAGAATGCATGCCGTTTGCTCAACTCTGAATATGCAAAGCAACATGAGATAAGGCTGTGGAATAACCGAGACGAAATCCCACGACGAACTGCGATCTTGTCGGGTCTGAAGCAGCGGCAGGAACGTCGAGATTTCGACAGTCATGAGAAAATATCAGTGCCATGACAAAAGCGCGCCCATATATAAGTTACAGTCAGTTCTCTGGACACAATCTTGTGCCTGAATGTTGCACCTTGGACATCAGCCGTGGGCAGACAAGAGTCCAGGCCTAACTACTCCTACCAAAAAACAAAACGGCATCTCGACAAACCAAGGTTATTACACGGTGTAGCATAACACTAACATCGTCGCCAAATGCCAAAGTCTAAGGCAAAGTACAAAGAACATGGTGAGGCAACAAACAACCTCGCCCAGGAATAACCACACCAGGAGAAAATAGCCGACAACCTTGAGAACAATGCTCTTCTAGCGATGCATATCAGGATGCTGGCATGAGAGGGGGAGAACCATGCATGAACCCGTTTGTGAGCTACGGTCTGGCCTTGGCAGTGGCTGTGCACTGGATGCTCCAGATCATACATGTACTCAACTGTAAATAACTGTTGAATGAGTACAACATGGTGAAGTGCGGCGGGGAGGGGGGGGCATATGCCCTATGTCCATGTTGATTTTAGTTATGTTCTGTAAATTTGCGGGTCAGCGTTGGAGATGCCTTTATATATAGAACAAATGAGAAAATGATTCATCATGGCATTGTTCTATTGTTGCATCCTGAAAGAAGAAGCAACCAGGACAAGCAAATCTAAAAGCCTTGGATTACAACCTCTTGCCATCTGTTAGAGTAGTAACATTTCACTATCCTCCATAAAAATTGACTACTGTACTACATTTCATTATGTAACTCGGACTTTCCAACAGTCCTCATTTGTACACTCATTGACATTCACTAGTAACTATTTTTTCTCTTCTTGTTGGAGTTGATGTGCACATTCTCTCCTTTTACTTTCGAAGTTTTTATTGTCACGAGTAAAAACACTGCCCTGTTACTAGCCGGTTGCATGCCGTTGAAGGGAATCAATTTTGATTAGAGATGCTGCACCCTACAAGATCGCTGCTGCCACTCAGATTGCTACTCGGCATGCATGCACCGAAGAGGCCAAATTAGGCAGCAGAATCTCAATCAGCAGATGGGAGGGGACTGATTCCTCCTCATCCTCGTCACAGGCTGCTGCCTGCCATGTCAACAAGATTATGAATGAAAGGAGGACCTTGTTGCAACCAACAAGCGGTGCATGCTACGGGCCATGCCTGCCGGGACACTCAGAAATATGCTTGTCTAGAGTAGACAGGAAGTCAGGAACACATATGCACCCTTGTTGTTAAAACATTATCTTTTTTTTGAAACAAATTGTTAAAACATTATCAACATGCATGACACTTGTGAACTAAACTACATTGGTTGTGCTATACCTTTTGTACCTCACATTTCTGTTTTTTTCCTGTGTAATGCAAGATTTTTCTTTGTATGTAAAGCTCTACACATAAAATTATAAGTGTGTGATTTCTTAAGAACTTTCTTAACCTTAGAATTGTGATTTTTACTACTTATTAGAAGAGTTGTCGGGATCGGCGATCTGATGCAAGTTCAAGACGGCCGACGTCAGCTGCACAACTTCCAGGCGTGTACCATCATCACATATGTACAATCACTTGTTTCTGTAAGTGAGCTGCGGGTGAATAGTGTAAGTGTCGATTTCTTCAGAATCTTCAGACTTGGGAGCTTACCAAGGTTGGGTCCTGACAGTAACGCCGAGAGTTTCACAATCATGAGCAAATGTCGATGCCATGCTAATGGACCGCAATGTAGTTCCCACTATTTGCACGCCCAGTCAGTTCTCTAGACTATATATAAGTTAACAGTCATGAAGAACTAACTCACCAAACTTGCTCTAAGCCTAACTGTTGCACCTTGTAAAGCAGCTGTTTGCAGCGACACACCTCCAGGATCCAGCCCTAACTACTAACAAGAACTAAACGGCATCTTTTAATAAAAGGAGGCAATTACAGTATTACACAGTGTAGCACCAACACCATCGCCAAAGGCCAAAATCTGAGGCAGCGTACAAAGAACATGTTGAGGCGACAACACCATCGCCCAGGCCTAACTACTCCGAACAAAGACTTCTGATACATTACATGACTAGTGCATCGATTACATGTTGGCTGCTTCCTCCTTGAAAATCTGCAGGCAGTTCTCTGAAGAATGAGAACAAGGTAGATTTCGTGCTAATATCATCCCAGACTAGTTGATCCCACCATGACTGTTGCCCGAGTATCAATGGCGCGTGATCTACTTTCAATATCCTGGATGGCAATTTTGCCAGCATGGGACACTTGCACACAAGCAAGCGCTGCAAGCTTGGGAGTGTGAGCGTGCCATCACATATGTTCTTCAGATTTATGAGGTGGCTTAATCCAAGTAACTTGAGACGAGGGATCAAAGCAACAAGAAATGGCAGGGTTTTTTCTTCTTCATCATCAGTCGCTAACTCCAATATTGAATCACAATTAATCAAAAAGACTTCTTCTAGGGAGGGTAAATGTTTGATCCACGTGATTGACTTGATGCTGTGACATCCATAGATCACCAGCTGTCTAAGTCTGGGAAGGCAAGCATGAGGCGTCACCCCTTTCCAGACGACACCTACCAGCCTTTTGAGATTGACCAATTGGAGCCCCCGAAGATTTTGGAAGATCCAATCTGAATCCGCATTGTTTTCACCGCCTACCAGCAACTCCTCCAAACTTTCCATATGACCTACTGCCAACTTCTCGAGTTGATGTGCCCTCGTTTTGCTAACAATTGTAGGTGAAATATGGAGATGTTGCAAGCCTTTCATTCCATTTATATGAAGGGATTTCAGGGAGGCTTTAGACAGATTGAGTATCCTGTGAAGCGAACAAGTATCGGCCACTGTGAACCCAACACATTGTAGCCTTGTCAAACTCTCCAGCTCCTCAATGAGTGCACATGTTTTCTCCTCTGGGAAAGAACCATTGCTGTATAAATCGAGGACCCTCAACATACCTAGTGCAGATATTATCCCATCTCGGATATATGTCAGCCCAGGTGTACATCTTAAGTATAGATACCTCAAGCTCTGCAATAGTTGAATCTCCATTTGGATCGACTGGATACGAGTGTATGAAAGATCAAGGTGCCGCAAATTCACTAGTGCTCCCACATCTGATGGGAGTTCTTGAATATTAGTATGACTTAGATTCAAGTAGGTGAGAGATGGAGCGCCTGTGAAAAAGCCTACAGGAACCTTGCAAATCGTCCAGCAGTAATCCAACACGAGAGTTACTAGGTCAGGGCAACTGCAAGAATCAGGGATCTTCACAGCGCTCATGGCTGAAAGGGAAATCCTATGGGACTTGCTCCACTCGTCTGGTTCATCACTGTGGTGCAATAGCTACTTCTTGTTACATCCATCGCCTTGTACCACTGCTACAATCCAAAGAGCTAGACCTTTTATTATATCATGCATCATCAAAAACAATTCACCCCGAGGATGTTCTTCTAACAAGCAAGCTCTTTTTAAACATCCAACAACAGAGAGACCTCTCAAACAGCAGTTCCTGGTATCACCGTCTTCTTCATCAAGTAATCCATGTCCCATCCATAAATCTATCGTCTCAGTGGAATGGTAATAATGATGATTTCCAGTCAAAGCAAAGAGAAGAAAACATTTCTTTGTCCTCTCATCCGGCAGGTGGTCGTAACTAATATACAGTATAGAAAATAGGTTACTTTCCGCATCCGGAACTTTGTGGAACTGAGACTGTCGAAGCAACATCACAGCATGTTTCCATTCATGTTCACTTTCTTTCGATGCCATAGCCTGACCAGCTATCTTAAGAGCAAGTGGAATACCTCCACACTTGTTGACAATACCCTCAGCATATTCTCTGATTTGCACACTGCTATTGGTTAGTGTACTGCAGCCTGCATTCGCTTCAAAGAGACTCCATGCTTCATCAGACTTCAGACTTTGTAACATAATCACTAGACTATGTGCTTCCATTCTGTGACATACCTGTTGACCACGTGCTGTTATTACGATCATCCTCCTATTTTGAGGGCCAGTTTGGCTATAACCTTGCGGTATCCCAACCTTCACTAGGTCTAGTGATTGCCAAAGGTTATCCAACAACAATAAAAACTTCTTTTCCTTCAAGAAGTTGTAAAGAGATGCAGATCTAGCTGTGGTGCCGTCATCCTGTCCTAGCGTCAGGCCAAGCTGGGATGCGATGCTTTGCTGAACTGTACCTATATTTGGTTGTTGGCCGATTTCCACATAAATGACATGATCAAATTGGTGTGCTTCTGCAGTGCAGCTGAAGAAGTTGTTTAATTGCTTAAGGAGAGTAGTTTTGCCAGCCCCTCCCATGCCACATATCGCAATGAAGATTGTGTTGCCTTGTTCGATGTAAGCAACTATCTCCTCCATGTACTTTTTTTGCCCCACAATGTTAGGTGGCAGAGGAAGCTCTTTGCCAACTGGTGGGAGCAAACTGAAGATACTATCATTCTGGGGAGTTCCTTTCTTGAGTTCATCAACTAATTTCTTCTTCTTTACGGCATTACGACCAATCTGGTAGTTAAATAAACAATTCCAGGAGCAATCAAACATACATGTTCTCCTTCCCTCATACTCATTCTTGATTCTGAATGATTCGTCTACTATTGATCGTGCACTCTCGATCCAACTTTTTGTTGTATCTCTTGGTCTCTTGCCCAATTGAATCTTCTCATCAATAGTGTCAATGTTGGCTTTCAACCCTTTCAACCCATCAGCAGCTGTTGCCAGATTAGAAACTTTGCTTCCAGGCTTAAGACAGTAGCCAAAATGCTCCTTGACCGGCTTCCATATGACATTCACTAAGAGTCCAACAACATGCGAGAGTATGCCATAATGAAACCCATGAGCCATGTGACTGCAGAGAGGAAAGGAAAGTATATTCCCAATCAGTACCTACATTTGATCTGTAAATAACAACTTAGTCACTGGAGAAAAAGTACATTAGAAACGATCAGCAACAAGTTCACAGAAACAATTACAATCCAATCTCATGGAAAAATAATTAACTTTACTGTCAGGTTTCTTCCGCTGACAACTAACATACATAGTATGGAGAACTCGGGAAACTACTCTATAGATTGTTTTTTTATTTCAGAAAGGATAAATAGTGGCTGGATATATTTGATGGCCAAGGGTTCGGTAATAGAGGCCCTACTTATATCTCACTAGGAACCAAAATTTTCTTGTCCACTAACGGTGGAGACAAAAGAATTCCTTTTCTTTTATTTGCAAGTGGTCATCATATATGTTGTACTCCCTCCGATCCAAAGTTGTAGTAAAGCTGCGACAATTTATAGGGATCGGAGGGAGTAGAAGAAATAATTTTCTGAATTTCTTGGGAAACATTTTGATTGCATCCTGAGGAAAACACAATAGATTTGTTTTGGCAAATGAGTGAGCTCTTTGAGAAAGGGAGGTGAATCGATTAGTACCTCACGCTGTTGGGACTTGCAGGAGGGAGCTGATCGGAGGAGGCAGGAGTCGAGTACGTCGATCAAGACTTCCAAGAGGCCCCTTCTGCTTCTGCTTGCTCTTCTCCAACATGGATAGATGGGCTTGAGAGGAGTTCAGTTGACCAACCACTAGTCTCGACAGAGGAAGAAGAAGGATGGGCAGATGCAATATTTGCAAACCAACTCTCTGCAGTGTCCAGCTATTTGGGATTAAATTAATTATTTGTGTTGATGCATTACGCGTTCGAGGAAGCATGAGGAAAGATGCTTAGCTAACAATGCATGCTAATTTTAAATTTCCAACTTGTGTCCGTTGACAAAGATGGTACTGCATGTGCAATTATTGGACAGCGAATGACACAAGTTGGTTAGGTCGATCTGCGCGAGCAGGTCGTCGACGATGTCGTTGGCGTGCTTGACGACCCCGTAGGCGAGCGTGGGCAGGCAGACCGGCGGAGTACTTGCTGGAGGTGGGGAGCGGTGGATGGGGACGCCTTGGCGGGGATCCGCTCGAGGTCCGAGGTGAGCATGGAGGAGGAAGTGGCCGCCTCGGCCCGGAGCGTCTCCTCCCCAAGATCCGCGGTCAGGTTGAGCAGCCGCTGCTGCAGGACCGCTGCCGCCGCCTCGGCGTGGGGGAGTTGGGGGTGATGATGCGGATGGGAAATATATTAATAGATACCTATTACACCCAGACTCTGCATCGACAAGATGTGTAAAACATCCAAAATGCACACAACCAAAAAAAAGAAAAAAAATCCTTGCCACGGTCATCAGTTACCCACAGTAACAACACTCTAATCACTAGCAAAGACAACACCAAGACTAGAAATAAGTTTCTCCACAAGCAACGTCTTCGGGATGGAAATAATACACAAGCGTCGTCGCTGCCTGATCAAAGATCGTAGATTTTCACCCTGAAGAAAGACCGCGTTCCGAAAACAATGCCTTCAACAAGGCCATTGTCAGGCACAACCAATAAAAGGGAGTGAATAGCAAAAAACTACCACATGACAGGCTATCGTTCCAAAAAACTACCGCTTTTTTTAATTTTTCAAAAAACTACCATAAAAATGCTGGGCTGTTCCAAAAAACCCAAGTGACTGAACCATTAAGTTTTAAACGAAATTATGACAGCTCGGGTCCACTCGTCAGGTTGACCGTTATCTTTGACCGTTAGGTTGACCGTTAACAGGTTATGACAGGTGGGCCCCACATATTTTTTAAGTGCATTCAGGTCCCTATAGGAAAAATAAAAGCAATCAGGTCCCTGTAATTTTATTAAAAAAACAATTGGGTCCCTGCAAGAAAGTATAAAAAGCAATCAGGTCCCTGCAAGAAAGTATAAAAAGCAATCGGGTCCCTGTCGGCGAGCTCATCGCCGGAGCCGACGAAGGGACCCTGTGCACGTCGTCTGACCTTGCTCGAGGCGGAACTCGAGGGCATTCCGCCGCCAGACACGGCGGAGCTGCCGCTTCCCGCTGCAGACGCGGTGGCTCCTCCTCCCGCTCTTCCGCTGTTGTCACTTGCGGTGGTCGACCATGGCGGGCAGCGATCGCGGTGACATAGCGCGACGGGGAACGGTGGGGTGAAGGGAGGCGGTGGTGGGTTAGCCGCACCCTGCAACGACCACGGGCCGTCTTCGTCTAGCTCGGCGTCGCGGAGCTTCACGCAGTGGCGGCTGCCGGTGCACCACCCGCCGCACGTGTCCTCATCGATGTCAGTGGCAGGAGGTGGCGGCCACGCAGGCGGCGCCGCGTCCACGACGTGGTGGTGGTCAGCCCTGGAGGTGGAGGCCATGTGTCGGGGATATACCCCGCGGTGTAAACCGGCCGGAAGTTAACCCGGCCGGTCTGGACGGCTCACTGGTAACCCGCCCGGAGCTTGGCGGTTCACGGGCTACCCGCCCGGTCTTGGCGGTTCATTAGTAACCCGGCGGCGGATCAGAAGGCCGGTTCAACTATTGTGGGCCGGTTTAAGAGGAAAGGCATGAGGAATATTTTACAAGGAGTTAAGACCAGGACTTGTATCCGGTTTGTATTAGAGATAGACTAGTCCTAATCCTAATAGGACTCCACATGTAAACCGCCCCTTCAACATATATAAGGAGGGGCAGGGCTCCCCAAAGAGGGACAAGTTCCACAAGTTGGACAAGTTAGGTTTAGACAATAGCTCTCGAGTTAGAGCACTCTTGTAACCGTGATCATCATCATCAATATCAATGAAGCGGGGCGTAGGCTTTTACCTCCACCGTGAGGGGCCGAACCTGGGTAAAACCTCGCGTCTCTCGTCCCGCTCAACCCCTCTCAAGCTACCACATAGATGCGTTGGCCTCGCGACTAAGTCCTAACACTAAGGACATCTGCCGTGACAATTCCACGACACCATGGCTGCGCTGGTCGTGGTGGTCGCCGACCCGGAGGCGCTCCCCATGGCATGGTGGTGGTCGGCCCCGGCGGCGGCGATCATGGCTGCGCCGGCCGTGGTGGTGGCCGGCCCGGAGGCCCTCCCCATGGTGTGGTGGTGGCCGGACCAGGCGGCGGCGGCGGCCGTGGCTCCGCCGGCCGTGGCGCTCGGGATTGAGAGATAAGGGAGAGAGGAAGGGGA
The DNA here is from genome assembly GCA_021605145.1 of Aegilops bicornis. Classification (NCBI taxonomy): domain Eukaryota; kingdom Viridiplantae; phylum Streptophyta; class Magnoliopsida; order Poales; family Poaceae; genus Aegilops; species Aegilops bicornis. The sequence goes on from CM038672.1 coordinate 14,661,486, forward strand.
GAGAAGAGAGATAAGGGAGAGAGAGAGAGAGAGAGAGAGAGAGAGAGAGAGAGAGATTACTTACATGTGGGACCCAGCTGTAAGTTAACGGTCAAACAAACAGTCAACAAATGGTCTGTTTAGGAGCGGGCCCGACCTGTTATAAACGTGATTAATTCTAAGTCAGATGGTCATTTGGGTTTTTTGAAACAGCAGAACAATTTTGTGGTAGTTTTTTGAAAAGATTAAAAAAACGGTAGTTTTTTGGAACGATGACCCGTAATGTGATAGTTTTTTGCTATTCACTCAATAAAAGGCCGGACCTTGGGTTTTCACCTTGAAAATCACGACTCGGTACTCAAAGGAGTACCTAGCGTTGATTCTCAATAGATCCGCGCGTTGGTTCTCAGTCGGAATGTCGAAAGGACATGTCGCCATACCGTTCATCAGTCACTGGACATATGTTTTCTAAGGAAAAGAAAAACAATGTAGGATAGAAAGGGCTCGAGCAAAATTCGAGGATGGAGACTACAGAGCTTGACATGCCGGAAGCTTTTCACTCCTTTTATATAAAGGAACTTCAGGGAGGCTTTAGACAGATTGAGTGTCCTATGAAGCGAAAAAGTATTGGCCACAGTGAACCCACGACATTTGTCTCCCCTGGCATCGCCCCTCATTTACACCCGGGCAATGAGCCCCAATGTGGATTATTCAATTTATGGCATTGTCTGAGATTATGTCAGTTCATCAGCAATCTTCTCTCTGCAGCGACTAAGCACCCTCAGTTTTGGTGCACTCTGCAGCGGTACAACACCCTCAGTTTTGGTGCACTTTGCAGCAGCTCAACATCCTCAGGAGCGACTCAACACCCTCAGACTTGCCGCTCGGCAGCAGCTCAACGCCCTCAGGGACGACGCGCTATGCAGTGGCTCTAGCCCACAGATCCTCGGTGGAGATTTTTTGCAGCCTTTCTTACATGTTCCACAAGCCAAAATCTCTCCCATCCCCTTTTACACTCTGTCCTGGAAAAGACTGCCCTTCCCCGTGAGTGTTGAATGGAGTGGGGTCGGCAATGGCACAGCTCCCTTAGGCCTGAGGTCCTTTGTCGCAGGCGGTTTCGGCTTTGTAAATTGTAATTGCTGGAGCTCCCTTAAGCTATCTTTTGGAGTTCACACTTCTTTCTTTCCTTGTGCTACCTTGTGCCATGATCACTTCGCACTACCGGACTCGCGGTCTATGCCTACGGCCATGGGCCGTCGGCATAGGCCCAATAGCCGTCGGCATAGATCTATGCCGACGGCTGCCGTAGGCATATCCCCGTCAGTGTAGATCACGTCAGCGTACTCCTGTCCGACCGTTGGCATAAAAATGCGGTCGGCCGAGGAGGCTAGGCCGACCTTTGCACCGCCGTTGGCATAGAATAGCCGTCGGCGTAGTTTTCCGTCGGCGGCAATGACGGCCGTCAAAAGCTGGCTGGCGGTTGAGGCGACGCGTGGCGAAGATATGCCTCACGGCAAAGCCGTCGGCATAGATATGAATCTATGCCGACGGCTTTGCCGTAGGCATATCCTCGCAACGTGTCGCTCCGTGGTTTAAGCTTGCGGCAGGGCTATGCCTACGGCAAAGCCGTCGGCATAGATATAAATCTATGCCGGCGGCTTTGCCGTAGGCATATCTTCGCCACGTGTCGCTCCTGGTTTAACTTTGGCGGCGGGGCTATGCCTGCCAAGCCGTCGGCATAGATTTATATCTATGCCGACGGCTTTGCCGTGAGGCATAGCCTCGCCACGTGTCTCCTCCCGGTGGTCCTGGCGTATCTATGCCGACGGCTTTGCCGTAGGCATAGTTTTTTTTTCCCTGCTTCTCTTTTCCAATTCATTTGACAACATTTCAAAAGCAGAATAATATGAAATATGACAGTTCATCAACATCATTTAAACATAGTCAAGATCATCACCGCGAAAGTCCACGAACATAAGAATAGTGCAAGACATGAAACATCATAAAAGTTGAAACATGAAAGACATGCCACAACGGCCGCATACACCATCGACATCAAGCACCACCACCACCACCGAGTCCACCTCCGCCAAAACCACCACCAAGTCCACCTCCGCCAAAACCGCCACCGCCAAGTCCTCCTCCGCCAAAACCGCCACCGCGACCACCATCACTCTGCCAGATCGGAGTGATCGGGTCGACGGCTCGAGTCGAGCCACCGGTCCCCTACATGTTTGAAAGAAGTTTCTAACGATAAATATGACATGATAGTGTTGAATGAACGAGAACTAGTTTGTCATTAGTTAGGCAAATTTACTAACCGGAGTATCACCGCCTAGTGCCGCCCATTCCTCGAACGTGGGAAGGTGTGGGCGTCTCCAGCAGTGGTGGTGGGGGTCCAACTTGTGGTGGCTCCGTGCGGTTAGTCCAAGACGCCAAGATAGCACGGATGTTAGTTAAACAAGTCCACTTAGAAACAAGCCGTGATCAACAAAGTCGGAAGGAATGAAAGTGCAAATTTGAGCTTGGTTTAAGAGGGCAAAACTAACCGCCATCGCTGACGGCAGAATCATCGTTTGCCTTCACTCGTTGCAAGTACTCCCTCACCTCAATATGCCTATGCTCGAGAAAGGCCTGATATGCCTACAAAATTGAGGTTGTTTCTAAGTGGGCAGTGATGAAAATAAACTAAGAAAGATAGAGACAAAGAAGATAAGGGGAAGTACTTACAGCACGTTGGCGGTCTAAGGTCATACATTTTCTAGAACCCATATGAATCATCACTATTGTAATCTATTTGTCGACCGGTCTCATCATCACTATCCCGCATATCTTCTTCGTTTTCTGACGGAGGTGGAGGCTCTTCCTCATCGTCAGCGTCAGCGTCTTCATTTAACTTTTCAAGCATAATTATGTCTCTTTGATTCACAATTGCCTCACCATCAATCCGGCAGCCGTCATCGTTTGGGTCCAGGTCAACATAACCCAAGTCATCATCCTCCTTGTTTCGGACCACGTCATCATGTTCCTCTTGAAAAACACTCCCTCGTATGTCATGGGGTTTATGTTGTAGTAATCATCATCGTTCGGGTCCGTAGCTTACCATGTGGCGACACCTTGAACACAACTTCCCAACCCTTTAGGTACTCTTTTCCGCATGGGTAAGGCGGATAATATACTTGTGTGGCCTGGTAGCGGCGATAAAGAGATCAGCTCCGGCATAGACGGTTGATGGTTTAACTTCAACTAAACCAATGTATATGCGTATGTCTCAGACCCTTTTTGGGGTCGAACCATCGGCATTTGAACACAGTGAGACTTAGGTGTTTACGGCCACATTTGAATGTAAGCTCGTATATTTTTCCTACCCTTCCGTAGTAATCTACATTATTATCTCCTTCGGTGAAGACTCCGTATTTATGGTTTTGGGATCAGCCGACTGTTCTGGTGCTCCTCTGTATGGAAGCGATACCCATTCACATCATACTTTTGGCATGTCATGACGGTAGGGTCAAAACCCATGGAAACCCATCTCAATTCTTCATCCATCCATTGATTCGTTTGAATAACAACTCATCAGATACAAATTTTGTCAACATCACAAAATGAAACTATAGCTATTTGACAACATCTCAAATATACCAATTTTGTTCTTCAAAATTTTTTTAGCGCGTCTCGCATAGCTATTTGACAACATCACCAACTTGACCAAAGCTATAACTAACCTATATAAATCAATCCATCCATTCATCCATACAACATGCATCTATCACATATATAACAAAATTGTAAAATTGCAAAAAATGAAGAAAAAGCTCACCGGGCGGCCGGGGCAGTGAGGCAGGCGGCCGGTGTGGCAGGCGGCGAGGCCTCGGTGGAGGCGGGGCAGCCGGGACGGTGAGGCGAGGCGGCAGTGGCGGCAGGCGCCCTCGGTGGAGGCGAGGCGGCCGAGGGCCAGGCTGGGCGGCGCAGGCGACGGCGACTCCGGCGGCGACTCCGCGGCAAGCGGCGACTCGAAGCGGACATGGCGACTCCGGGCGGTGTGGAGGCGGGGAGGCGGCGGGGGTGGGGTGTCTGGCGGGGTGGAGTGGGCGGGGTGGAGTCTTGAGGGGAGCAATGAGGCGGAGGGGTCTGGCGAGGGCAGCCGAGGTCTGTGGCGGCGGCAGTCTTGATGGTGTGTGACTCGGGTGGGGAGGAGAGAATGAGTGGAGGGGTGCGCCAGGTGGATAAGGCAATCTATGCCACGGCTAAGCCGTCGGCATAGGTGAGGAGGCCACGTGGCACCTATGCCGACGGCTTAGCCAGAGGCATACTTTTTTATTTTCCTTTTTATTTATATAAATTTTTAATGTTTTCCGATAGTTATATATTTATTCTTTTTTATTTCATATAGATTTTTAAATTTTTTAGTTATAATTTTCCTTTTTATGTATTATTATTTCATATAGATTTTTTATTTTTGAAACCGCTTTCGGCCGGCCCTCTCCTCTCATATAAATTTTATTTTTATTTTATTTTATTTTTGAAACCGCTCGACGCTCGGTGGCATTGCTACCCTCCTCGGGGCGTCTGTTTCTCCGGTGCGCGGCGGCGCCGTCTGTGAGGGGGGGCACGCACCGAGACCACCCCGCATGTATGAGGGCCCAGACGACGCCTCCGTGGCATTGCTACCCCTGTGGCCCCCTGGCCCCGCCTAACCTCAGAAGCGTTTGACCACGGGATCTAGCCCTTTGACTTTGCACGGACGGGCTTTGACCGGTGGACCTCTCCACCCGGTTGTGTCGGGTCGGCCCAGAGGGACACCGGAAGCAACATCCGGGCCAAACCCGGCTACATCCACTCCGTGTAGACCCGACGTCTGCTTCCCCCCTCCGGGTCGGCGCCGTCCGTGAGGGGGGGGGGCACGACCGGAGACGCAGCGTCTTTGGCGTTTGCAACCGCCTCAACACTTCCAGACTTGTGGGAGGCCGCCACGCAAGATTTTGACGGTATGTTACCCCGGAGGCCGCCGGCCACAAGTCGTAGTCGAAGAGCAATCAGCGTGAGGGAAGTGTTCAGATACTTCTCCATCACAAAAATTATGAAAAATTACCATCACCCTATAGCACATGTGCCCACGTTGTGTAAAAACTCATGATTTTATCGCGCTCCAAGTATTTAATAATATTCACGCTGCATCGTTACGCAGAAGCGTCTACTACCGTTTCATTGCGGTCCGTGAGGGGGCCACAACCGAGACGCGTGCGCCTCTTCGGACATGCCACAACACCACCCGCATGTATGAGGGCCCGATGACGCTCCGGTGGCATTGCTACCCCAGGGGCCCCGTCGCCTAACCACATAGCGTTTGACCACGGGATCTAGCCCTTTGACTTTGCACGGACGGGCTTTGAGCAGTGGACCTCTCCACCCGGTTGTGTCGGGTCGGCCCGGAGGGACACCGAGGAGCAACATCCGGGCCAGCCCACAGCCTACATCCACTCCGTGTAGACCCGACGCCGTCCGCTTCCCCCTCCGGGTGCGGCGGCGGCGCCGTCCGTGAGGGGGGGCACACCGAGAGGCAGCGTCTTTGGGCGTTTGCAACCGCCTCAACACTTCCAGACTTGTGAGGCCGCCTCGCAAGATTTGACGGTATGCTACCCCGGAGGTCCGGCCACGGTCGTGAAGCGTCACGAAGAGCAATCCGCGTAGAGGGAAGTGTTCAGATACTTCTACATCACAAAAATTATGAAAAATTACCATCAGTCCTATAGCACATGTGCCCACGTTGTGTAAAAAACTCATGATTTTATCGCGCTCAAGTATTTAATAATATTCACGCTGCATCGTTATCAAGCAACGTCTACTACCGCTTTCATTGTCATTCGTGAGGGGGGGCCTACAACCCGGAGACGCTGCACTTCTTCTGACATGCCACAACACCACCCCGCATGTATGAGGGCCCAGACGACGCCTCCGGTGGCATTGCTACTTCCCCCTGTGGCCCCTGGCCCGCCTAACCTCAGAAGCGTTTGAACACGGGATCTAGCCCTTTGACTTTGCACGGACGGGCTTTGAACAGTGGACCTCTCCACCCGGTTGTGTCGGGTCGGCCCAGAGGGACACCGGAGCAACATCCGGCCAGCCCCACAGCCTACATCCACTCCGTAGACCCGACGCGTCTGTTTCCCTCCGGGTGCCGGGCGGCGCCGTCCGTGAGGGGGCACACCGGAGACGTCTTTGGCGTTTGCAACCGCCTCAACACTTCCAGACTTGTGAGAGGCCGCCACGCAAGATTTGACGGTATGCTACCCCGGAGGTCCGGCCACGGTCGTGAAGACGTCGCGAAGAGCAATCCAGCGTAGAGGGAAGTGTTTAGATACTTCTCCATCACAAAAATTATGAAAAATTACCATCACCCTATAGCACATGTGCCCACGTTATGTAAAAAACTCATGATTTTATCGCGCTCCAAGTATTTAATAATATTCACGCTGCATCGTTACCGCAGAACGTCTACTACCGTTTCATTGCCGTCCGTGAGGGGGGCCACAACCCGAAGACGCGTGCCGCCTCTTCGGACATGCCACAACACCACCCCGCATGTATGAGGGCCCGGTACGACGCTCCGGTGGCATTGCTACCCCCCTGTGGCCCCCTGGCCCCGCCTAACCCTCAGAAGGCGTTTGACCACGGGATCTAGCCCTTTGACTTTGCACCTGACGGGCTTTGAACAGTGGACCTCTCCACCCGGTTGTGTCGGGTCGGCCCGAGGGACACCGGGAGCAACATCCGGGCCAGCCCCACAGCCTACATCCACTCCGTGTAGACCCGGGACGCGTCTGCTTCCCCACTCCGGTGCGGGCGGCGCGCCGTCCGTGAGGGGGGGGCACACCGAGACGCCAGCGTCTTTGGCGTTTGCAACCGCCTCAACACTTCCGGACTTGTGAGAGGCCGCCACGCAAGATTTGACGGTATACTACCCCGAGGCCGCCGCCACGGTCGTAGACGTCACGAAGAGCAATCCGCGTAGAGGGAAGTGTTGAGATACTTCTACATCACAAAAATTATGAAAAATTACCATCAGTCCTATAGCACATGTGCCCACGTTGTGTAAAAACTCATGATTTTATCGCGCTCCAAGTATTTAATAATATTCACGCTGCATCGTTACGCAGAGCGTCTACTACCGCTTTCATTGCCGTCCGTGAGGGGGGGCCACAACCCGGAGACGCTGCCGCCTCTTCTTCTGACATGCCACAACACCACCCCGCATGTATGAGGGCCCAGACGACGCCCGGTGGCATTGCCACCCCTCAGGCCCCGTCCCCGCCTAACCTCAGAGCGTTTGACCACGGGATCTAGCCCTTTGACTTTGCACGGACGGGCTTTGAACAGTGGACCTCTCCACCCGGTTGTGTCGGGTCGGCCCAGGGACACCGGGAGCAACATCCGGCCAGCCCCACAGCTACATCCACTCCGTGTAGACCCTCGCGTCCGCTTTCTCCGGTGCCGGCGGCGGCGCCGTCTGGTGAGGGGGGGCACACCGGAGACGCGTCTTTGGCGTTTGCAACCGCCTCAACACTTCCGGACTTGTGAGAGGCCGCCTCGCAAGATTTGACGGTATGTTACCCGGAGGCCGCCCACAGTCGTGACGTCACGAAGAGCAATCCGCGTGAGGGAAGTGTTCAGATACTTCTACATCACAAAAATTATGAAAAATTACCATCAGTCCTATAGCACATGTGCCCACGTTGTGTAAAAACTCATGATTTTATCGCGCTCCAAGTATTTAATAATATTCACGCCGCATCGTTACCGCAGTAACGTCTACTACCGCTTCATTGCCGTCCGTGAGGGGGGGCCACACAACCCGGAGACGTGCGCCTCTTCGGACATGCCACAACACCACCCGCATGTATGAGGGCCCGATGCGACGCTCCGGTGGCATTGCTACCCCCGGGGCCCCGTCCGCCTAACCTCAGAGCGTTTGACCACGGCATCTAGCCCTTTGACTTTGCACGGACGGGCTTTGAGCAGTGGACCTCTCCACCCGGTTGTGTCGGGTCGGCCCGGAAGGGACACCGGGAGCAACATCCGGCCAGCCCCTGCCTACATCCACTCCGTAGACCCGACGCGTCTGCTTTCCCCCCTCGGTGCCGTGGCCCCGTCCGTGAGGGGGGGCACGACGGAGGCAGCGTGCCGCCTCTTCGGACATGCCACAACACCACCACGCATGTATGAGGGCGATACGATGCTCCGGTGGCATTGCTACCCCCAGGGCCCCCGTCCCGCCTAACCCTGGAGCAGTTGACCACGAGATCTAGCCTTTTGACTTCCCACGGACGGGCTTTGACCAGTGGACATCTCCACCCCGTTGTGTTAGGTCGGCCCAGAGGGACACCCGGGAGCAACATCCGGGCCAAAACCACAGCTATATCCACCCCGTGTAGACCCGACGCGTCCGTTTCCCCCTCCAGTGCCGTGGCGCCGTCCATGAGGGGGCACACCGCCGGATGTGAGGGGGTCACTCTGGAGACGGGTGTCGAGGCGTTTGCAACTGCCACAAAACTTCATCGGCATAGCTGTTTTTGATTTTAATAAAATATAAGGATCTATATTTAAAAGAACATGACCGCACATTATTAACGTGCTCGAAAAAAATACAAACTATATATATATTCATAATATATGAAAAAAACAAACTACATATATATTCATATGTATGTTTATTTTAACATGCTACATGTTAGTTGATATAATAATACACAAAAAGCATTAAAAAATATAAGCGAAAAAATATATCTATGCCGACGGCTTAGCCGTCGCATAGATCCACCAGCGTCATGGATCGTTGGCGTGGCGAGATATGCCGACGGCGGCGTCGGCATAGGCTCGCATGGTGCGGCCAGATCGATGGCGTGGCCTTTGGACCTATCTTGGCCCCGTGTCGGCCGTCGGCATAGGTCCTGACGCCGTTAGCTGTGGGTGGCGGGCCCCACGGATATGCCGACGGCCGTTGTAAGCCGGCAGCTGCCGGCGAATATGCGAATAGGCCGACGGCCATTCTATGCCGACGGTTGCCGTCGGCCTATCTCTGCGTATCCCGACGGCCTTTTTACGCCGACGGCCGGACCCAGGCTGTCGGCATATCTCCGAAGAAGCCGACGGTGGCCGTCGGGGTATGGCCCTGTTCCGGTAGTGTCGCATTCTGCTGTAAGCCTGCACTTGGTTTTCTGTGTGTGTTTCTTGCAAGGGGAAGTTGTAGTGCTCCTCATCAGGCAATTAAGTTTTTTGATTGGGTTCCTCTCTTTTCAAAATGAGCTACGTATACGCAAAAGAATAGTGAACTTTTTTATGCTAGCAATGGGTGCTAGTTCGATCGCCCCCATGTCACATTCATGCACAGTTGGATGATAGCAAATTAATCCGTACTAAACAGACTCGTCAAGTGCGTGGTTTGTGCTTCACTATTGTTTAAGCTGGTACAGTAGGCGGCTACTGCGTTTTCAGACCAATCCACCATAGGTACTCTCTCTGTAAACAACGGAATGTAAGACGTTGTTTACAGAGGGAGTAGCTTATAAGCATCAATCAATTGGTTTGTACTATTTGATTACCATATCCCCGTAGGTGCAGATTGATTGATTCAAAGCACCAGCTCTTCCACGATTGATTACTTTGAGGGCGGGCGGCCGGCAAAGGATACGACAAACTGCAACAACCCAGTGACGACTCCCCGCTGCAATTTTTAGCACCTACGTATAATATCGGTTACATTAGGTGGAGTCTGGTATATATAGACATACAAGTAGAGCAAATGTGGACGACGAACACAAGACGGCAACGCAAGTCACCATTTCCCAATCATCAGAACGGTAACGTGCTCCAGGACTCCATCTCCGCCATTTGTATGCCAGCATTGGGTGCTACCGACTAAGTAAGCTTGCCAATTATAATAGCCACCCAATAGCAATTGTGTGCTGGATCAATAGTCCTGCCTGCAGGCCGATGAGAGAGATGTAGAATGCGACACTATTAGAATGTGTTCTGATGCTTAGAAGAAAATGGTGACGGACGGCTCAATCAGTGGGTTGTTAGTATCAACGTGCCTTCGGTTTAGCGGCTGAGGCAGTAGTATATCTCTAGAGATCTTGTCAGCATTTGTTCCTTTTGGGTTAACAAGCTTGAATAGTTTAGGCCCTGGGCGGAACCGAGGAATCCATCCCAGCCGTCAGCTGTTAAATCAACGGATATTTTGAATGGCCAGACGTGAGTGATCAAATACAAAAGTGGATGAAAAACGAGTGTAGGACGTGTGCAAAACAAGCAACTCCGCGAGTACAACTTTCAGGCATATATGACTTGGAGAATTACTTAACCTCTTATATACAGATCGATACACGTATATTTTCGAATGTAAATTCAATAGTATACTTTTTCGCGAAATATAACTTACATTTCACTATTCAAATTCATGGCCGAAGCTTAACCAAAAATAAAAGGAAACGCTACAAACCAGAAGGAGGGAAAATGACTACCAAACATAGTCTTAGGGTGTGTTTGGTTTGTGCCCCTATTAGCCCAACCAAAATTTTGGCATGACCAAATTTTTGGCAAGCTATAGTTGTTTGGATCATAGCCATTGTGCCTGCCAATTTTTTTGGCAAAATTGTTGCGCCTCCATTTGGTTTGCTACCAACTGAGTTGCCAAACAAATTCTGTAACAGCAACTTGAATTGATTAGTGATTCGTTTGATTTCAGTTTAGTTGTAATGTTGAGCTAATAAAAGAGCTAAGACACAAAACAACTTAATAAAATATAACATGCCAACATTTCAAAAAGAAAAACTATAATATTCCAATATAAATAGGAGCATGCAAAAGTACAGATGTACAACATATATGTCATTGTGAAGAAAATACCTCACCATGCAAAGAATATTGATATCCAAACAATCCTTAATTAGCTTTTTTAACATAATAATCTCCTTTTTTAGCCGGACAGTGACATGTCCGTCATTGTAAATTTTGAAGTCCAGGATTTTGCTGGAAGGGAAAGGCTCACCATGTGACAGAATAGATTAAAATTGAGACAATTAGTGCAAAAGGTATGTTGCCCTCGCAAAAAAAGGTATGTTGGGATGCTATTAGGCTGCTAAACAAGATTAGATATCGCGGCCGCATACATTAACTCGTTCCAGGTAATCCACTTGGTCTGGGTAGCCGTGTACGTGTACGGTTCCTAAAAAAAAGGTAACCGCGTACATATGCTTTCGCTTCCTGTTAGAGTTCCTCGCCGGTTAATCAGCACCACAGATCGTTTTTAGCGTCAGGGAATAGACCCAGCGGCGCCGCCAATTCTTTGGCGAGCGATTTCGGCGCGCCCAGCGCGCGCCCATGAGTTGGCGAAAAAACAACAGAAGCGTTCGGGCGGAGCGGGGCAAGCCAATGTTTTGGCGTTAGTCCAAACAACGGCCAAATATGTGGGGCACACCAATTTTTTGGTTTGGTAAGTATTGGTTGAGAACCAAACACACCCTTATTGTCCACTTACCCAGCCAGCCATGCATCATCACATGCTTACCTGTGCTACCCTGCGTTAGTTGATTAAGATACAACAAGTGTCGGTACAGATCCATTGAACCTAACAACTAGGTTAGATGTTTACCATTAATTGATTATGTAAGGTCCGAGGTGACGCATATGGGTCGGCCGTGATTTTTCTTCGGTTGTTGCTTTATTTATAAAGCGGGGCAAAAGCCTGTTTCGAGAGGACCTGACTCATTTCATTGACCTGACCGGTCCTGATTAATGATTCAGAATTTTGCTGTCTTACAGCTAATCCCCCCTCTATAATCCCATCCCCAGATGCTCGCTCGGCGCACAGCTCCAGCGGTTGGCAGCACCACTTGCTAGAGCTACGCCTGCAATACCACACACCAAAAACCAAGAGTGTTTGGGAGAACAATGGGGGACCTCGTTCTTGGGCTGGCCAAGACGGCGGTGGAAGGAACGCTGCTCAAGGCCAAGTCGGCGATCGATGAGGAGACGAAGCTGAAGCAGAGCGTGCAGCGTGACCTGGTTTTCATCACGGGTGAGTTTCAAATGATGCAGTGCTTCCTGAACACCACCGATGCGGAGGACGGGAAGAATGCCGTGTTCAAGGCCTGGGTGCGGCAGCTTCGGGACCTGGCCTTCGATGTGGAGGACTGTATCGAGTTTGTTGTCCACCTGGACGACAAGTCGGCCTGGTGGTGGCGTATGGTTTCACTGCCATCCTGCATGGCGCCGCCGCTGCCCCTGGACGTTGCCGTGGGTGACATAAAGGAGCTCAAGGCAAGGGTGGAAGAAGTGAGCCTACGGAGCACACGCTACAACCTCATCAGCGACTCCGGGTCCAAGCCGGTCGTCGAACAGCACCATCCGTCAATCGCTGGTGCAACGGAGTTTGACATGCTTGCTGAGGTGAGGGATGCTGCTAAGAAACAGCATGGTTTATGGAACCTCACCAAGCTGATCAGCCGTGAGGGGAGAGGCCTTCAAGTGATCTCCTTGTGGGGAACAAGCAGTGATCTTGGGATGAAATCCATCATCAGGGAAGCATACAAAGACCTGCACATCTGCCAAGCGTTCCCATGCCGTGCTTGGGTAAAGCTTGTGCATCCTTTCAATCCCCACGAGTTCATTCACAGCTTGCTGGCTCAGTTCTATGCACACTCTTGCCAAGAACAAGGATCAGTCATTGTTGTAGATGTTCTGAAGAGGATGAAGGCGGCTGCGGCGACGGATGAAGATCTCATGGGCGAGTTCATGCAGCAAATGAGTAAGCAGAGGTATCTCGTCGTCCTGGAGGACCTCTCCACCATGGTTGATTGGGATGCTGCTAGGACGTGCCTGCCGGACATGAATAATGGGAGCCGGATTGTCGTGTCCACGCAGCAGTTTGAAATTGCAAGCTTGTGCACAGGTCACCCAAATCGCATATCCGAGATCAGGCAGTTCTCAGCTGATCACTCAGTTTGCGTCTTGTTCGAACAGGTAAGCTTCTAGAAATCTTTTACGGAATACTCCCTCTGTAAACTAATATAAGAGCGTTTAGATCACTAAAGTAGTTATCTAAACGCTCTTATATTAGTTTACGGAGGGAGTACTTAACAAGTCATAGCACATGCTTTGTTCCACTTGTACCTTTTAGTTTATCTATATTATTCTTTTTTGTTCTGTCTTGTAAATACATACCAGTGATTGAACTTTTTATTATTGATAAGGAGCAACTGATGTCATTCAATTGATTAAAAATCAACTTTTCATCTGCCTTGCCCTCCAGTACGCTCATCGCTTGCAACCTTGGATAGCCAAGGCACCATGACAGCATTTTTCTCAGTTGTCCTATTATTAGCATAGGTGTGTATCCTATTCTTGTAATATAGTATATTATTTGAGTTTAAGGTATGAATATAATGTACTTCAACAAGCAACAATGAGTTCTGCAATCTGGAGTTTGGAAGGATTTTGCTGGACGAATGATGGATGGATTTTGACCACTGTTAGTCACAGATCAATTAGAAAATTATGTACCTTAGGATAGACGCAGTAGTAGAAAACTCTTACTTTTTGTTAAGGGCATCTCCAACGCCGACCCGTAAACCGGACACCGCATCCGCCCGCTGATTGGGGGGACCACTCCGCGGATCCTGATGCGGGAGCCGGCCATCCAAAACTAGCTGCATATGTCCGGTTACATTTCGGAAGAAATTCAACAAAAGTGAACAAATTTATTGCATATTTAAACAAACCGGATGATATTCATTCATACATGCATACTTTTGACATAAACCGGAGGCAATTTATTACATGTCAACATATATTAACTAAACCGTACCCTAAACCTAGTCTAAATGACCGTCGGCACCCGTTCACTTTTGTTACATTTCGACTCCCCATGTTCGGCCTGCAGTGAGCCCCGGGAAGTGAAGCTCCAGCTCCGCCTCCACTGCAGTGATCACTTTATTCTTTAGATGGTAGAGCAGTAAAGATACAATATGATGCACCAGCGCATCAGTCTGCCCTAACATTCCTGTTGTTCCCTGCTCTTGTAGGGTTTTCAGCGTGATGGAGATAAATGGGAGGATGATTTGCGCCGCGGGGTTGCCCCTCAACCCCAAGGCAATTTTCATGGTTTCAAGTCTGAAGCAGCGCACATCCTTGGCATCTTGAAACTGGTAGACTCTGAAATCAGAGGTGGCAAAAAATCTTTAGCATTTAAAGTGATGTCAGTGTGGGGGATTGACGGTGTTGGAAAATCAGCTCTCGTCAGAAATATCTACCACGGCCAAATGCTGTCTAAATATAGTCACAGATGGGGCAAGTACGCCTGGGTCAGCATACCTCGTCCGTTCAGTTTGACGCAGTTCTATCGGAGCCTACTTTGGGAGCTGCGCTCAATGACTAGTGAAGATGAACACGAGGAATATTCTGATGCAGATGACTACTATCGTCACGAGATTGGAGTGCGTTGCTGTAACATTCTTCGGGAACATCGGTGCCTCTTCATCATCGATGGTCTCGAGTCCGTGGGACAGTGGGTGGAGATAGATGAGACCCTGAAACTTCGGAATGCTAAAGGCTGTACTATTGTGATTACAAATGAAGAAAGGCTTGCTAGACATTGTGCAGATGACAGAAGCTTAGTCTGTAACGTCAAATTTTCAGAACAGTTTCTTGGGGACAAGGTATGTTTAATTGTTTATTACTCACAAAGCATTTTTTTTTTGCATATCCAAAGCAACTAGGAATTTTGGGAGAACCAACTGCACTTCCGGAGCTAACCATTGCTCCTTGAACAGTCCATAACTATACTGAAATATGTGGAGGAGATCAGTCACAATTCTCCTCTACCGGTAAAAGCAGCCGCTCCCACACCTCTTGCCCCTTCCCATGCACCAGCGTGTCGCTCCCTTCTCTCCAGGCCTGGTCATGGCTTTATATATCAGCCGGACCATCTAACGTGACTTGGAAAGCAAGCTCCCTTTTTTTTTTTGCATCGAGAAAGCAAGCTCCCTTACTCATCAAACTGTATGTACTTTGGTACATACGAACTACATATCTCTCTCACTTTCAAAAGTGGTCCACCAACGACATTGCCAACAACTATTGCTCCACCTTGAACAGCATCCGTAGCATATTCAGTCATAGGTATCGATATGGTTATATCATGCCTGAGCTGAACTGAGCCATGAGAAAGGTTCCCGCCACTGATGTCGGTTGCACAGCTTTGCCTGGGGCGTCTTCCACCTGCAGAGGAGAGGAGGGTGGATTTAGCGGTGATGGCGGCTAGGGTTTCAGCATCCTCTAGAGAGGAAACTTTTGCCGAAGGCCCACTTTTAGACTTGTAAAATAATGATTGCTATTCCCTCTTATTTAAGAAATATTTCACAGACAATTTATACCGACATGTCAAACAAACTTGCCCTCTCCTCCTCATTGTATGACTTCCTTGCCCTCTAGCGTTGCATGCTCCTCCCTTCTTCTCGTAGCCCAGCTCAACCGTTTGCAGCATGGCTGCTGCATGCATCAGCTGCCCCGCGGTCGAAATCACTGTTCTGACTCTTAGCATCTGCTGTCAACCCTACCGCTAAGAGCCCTGGTGGTAGAATTTTTTAACCTACTGCCAGCGAGTACGGCGGTAGGAAAAGCATCAAATGATGATTTTTCGTTCCAGGGTAAGATCATGCTTAAGTTTGACAAAAGGGTCAGAAAAGTGATTTGTGCTCTGCCCCACGGTGCAGCATGCAAGAGTGAATCAAGATCTACTAACCTAGAGTCTGACCATGGGGGTGCCAACCTTAGCGTTCACAATGTAAATGCCATGTATACACATAACAAAAATTGGCAATTTAATATTCTAAGACCTATAATACACATAAGATTAGACTAACTACTACTCCCTCCGTCCGGAAATACTTGTCATCGAAATGAATAAAAGAGGATGTATCTAGATGTATTTTAGTCCTAGATACACCCCTTTTTGTCCATTTTGATGACAAGTTTTTCCGGACGGAGGGAGTACTAGGTAGTGAAACAAAATAGGACCGACGTCGCTCCCACACAAGTGACACAGGTGGCAAACCCTAGCCGCCACCGGGCCAAACAACTCGCCTATCATCTACCCCCTCACCGCCGCCGAGATGTGCTACCGAGCAAAGCCCACGTGGCAGCCATGGTGGCGAGGCTTCTCCTACGAGTGTTGTTGTCCATGTTGCGTCGCATATGGTATCGGCGTGCAACTCCATAGTGGTGGGTCTAGGAATCGCGACACATGGGTGCCACACATGGGGAAGGAGCAGGGCGGCTACAATGGCATGAGTTATGGTGGTTTTGTCCGCTTTGTGTGGGTGGTGGTTGGCCATGGCGAGATCTCTTGCACACTCCATGTGGCTCGGGCGAGGATGGTTAGCAAGTGGGGTAGGCTGTAGTGATGTTGGGTTTGGTGAAGTTTGAGGAAAGCCTAGCTCCACCACGGTTGATGCGAGCGTTGGTGGCGTCTTAGGACGTCGTCCCTCCTTGGAGGCGTCGTCATGGAACCCTTCACTTCCATCACCATCTCGGCCTCAGGCCCTACGGGTGAAAAACTTGAGTTTCGACCTTGGTTGAAGAGGGCGTCGACGCGTCTTCTTTGTCGCTTCCTTCTAGGGGGCGATGCCTTGGAGGTTTGGTCCTTTGTCGATTGTCATTGGCTTATTTGTCTTTGGAGAATGGTCATCGCTTGGTGATGAGCGACCTTGGGTTGGTGTGGAAGTCGGAGTGGCAGCCCCAGAGCTCTCCTATGTGTATGGTGGTGACTTTGGTCGCTTGGGCGACAGAGCCATCAACTCGGTTGGATCATGGCCTCGGGGCTGATGTGGAGGTCGCCGAAGCGGCTCCAGAATTCTCTGGTGTGTAGTTGTTGGACTTGGCCGCATGGGCAGTAGAGCCGTCTACTAGACCAATGCGCGGCCTTGGGGCTGGTGTGGGAGTCAGAGTGGTGGCTTCGGGGTCCAAATTTGTGGTGTTTGAGTGCCATCTCTGACCACTTGGTGCTGGAGTCGTCGGCTCGCTTGGTGCCCAGCCTCGGGCCTGGCATGTGCGTGTGTCACAGTTGTACCGATTTTCAACCTGTTTTCCTTATCAACTGGTTAATTCTCTTAATGGACAGGCAGAGCTCCTCTTGGTGCGCCGAGGAGCCCCGCGGCAACCCCACACCTCCTCCTGTGAAGTCGTCCCGTGCCAGCCCAAGCCCCACGCGGAGAGGAACTAGATTGCCGCCGCCATATACGCTGGCCAGGCTCGGTGTCTCGCGGCGACGGCGGGGGAAGAGGGGGAGTGTGGAGAAATTGTGGCGGCGCGCTAGGGTTTGTCGTTGTCACCCGCAAGGCCGACCTGGGGCTCGAGGGGGGCGCGGGGGAGGGGAGAGGGTTCCTCAGATTGGGGAGATTCTGCCTCCAAGCCAATCCATTTTGCATGGCCTTGGCGTTTTCTATAGATGTTTCTATAGAGGCCGAGGGTGTTATCCTCCTTCTCTGAAAACACATACTGCTTGCATAACCATTTAAGTCACAATTTAAACATTTGCATGTCATCTCAACATCAATACTTATCATTCAATCATTGTGCTCACAACTGGTCTAATGCATCGTTTCTTGCTTGGTTGCAGAGTTCATGTCCGAGCCTCACAATTTCGCCTCAATCACAAGGCAACTTCAATCTTGTTTGTCGGCGATCTGAAGAGGCACATATCCTTGCTAACTTCAAACGGATAGATACTGAAATTAGGTATGCTGAAGAGGCCATTTTTAATGTAATATCCGTGTGGGGCATTGCTGGTGTTGGAAAATCAGCTCTCGTCAAAAGTATCTACTACGACCAAATGAAAGTTGACTATAGTCACAGATGGAGTAAGTATGGTTGGGTCGACGTTCCCCATCCGTTCAATCTGAGGGAGTTCTCTCGGAGCTTACTATTAAATATCCTATCTTCAAAATATACTGATGAGAGAGCAAATGAACATTATCATATGTCATCAACTGAAGATCCAATAGGTGAATGTCGTGATATTTTGCGTGAGCATCGCTCCCTCATCGTTATCGATGATCTGCAGTCAATTGAAGACTGGGCCTCAATAAGTACTGCCTTGGGAATTCCATCAGCTAAAATACTTATCATCGTTATTACAAATGACGAAAGCATCGCCATGCATTGTGCAAAATACGATTACCTTGTGCACAACGTCAGAAGTCTAGATCCTGATGCGGCCCTTCATCTCTTCAAATACCAGGTATATCTACCAAGAAAGAAGCAGTACGAAGGCATGCTTTTTCTTTTTTTTTTTGGTGCCACAAGCAAGATATTATTCTCGTTGTTTTCTCTATAATTGTCTTTAGCCCATAGTGCTACTCCTAACTAAGGCAATAGAATAAAAACCTCTCTGTTGCAGTGCCGACGTGCTCTTGTAGAATTGTTCAAAATAAACTACTCCATGCATCTTCATACTTTGCTATTCGCATCACTTGAGGGTTTCAAACGAAAAGTACGTACAATATTAGTATTAGGAGACGCACTACAATACATTATTAGGAAGGGATGAATAAAAAAATTCACTGTCCCCAGGTTTTCATACTTTGTAGGAAAGATACGGATACATGTACGAAGATCTCAATCCATGTTCATATCTGAAGCCGATCTGATATCCATATGAAAATTTCATTTTTTTTTAAACTTGAAGTTTTCAGTCCGAACAAGTCTAAGATATGTTGTATTCATATATAGGATACCTTTTGATATGGATACTGTGGTCTAAACCGGTAATTGCCTTTGGCTCCTAGGTGCATATGCACCCATTGTCGAAATACACATTTCGAAAAGTTGAAAAATTCGGAACAAAAATCCCGCGTGTATATCCGGACATTTTATGTGCATGTACAAGATTTCAGTGAAAAACGACGTTTTTTGTGGCTTGTGTAAAAAAGACAATTTCTGATGCTTCATTCTAACTATTCATGAGGCATTTCTTTATCTTTTTTACACAAGCCACAAAAAACGTCGTTTTTTACCGAAACCTTGTGAATGCACATAAAATGTCCGGATATACACGTGAAATTTTTGTTCCGAATTTTTCAACTTTTCGAAATGTGTATTTCAACAATGGGTGCATATCCGTAAACTTTATTATTATATAAAGTAACACAACCAAACTGATACATGATGGTGACAAGATCCTATTTCAAAGCAGATCAAAGAGAAAAGGGAAAGTAGTGGGTACACCCAAGTTCGGTGCACACCCACCATGAATAGGAAAATCAAAACATATATTAAAAAATAAAAAAAATCTGAAACTTCATGGCATTGTTTATGAGAATATTTTAGGATCTTGCAAAGTTTGGTCAACAAATAATGTTAAATGATCTCCATACAAAAAAAAATACAAACTTTTGCTCTGCAGGTAAGTTTCAGATTACATGTCTTTGCAAAACTTGGTTTTTTTTTGTACAGAGCTCCAAGAATGCCATTTGGCCACCAAAATTTGCAAGCACCTAAAACATTGGTCATTATCAAAGCAACAAAGTTTCAGGTTTGTTTTGATTTGTTTTGCTAAGTTTTCGGTCGTGCGTGTAGCGGGGGTGCAATGTCCTTGGGTGTAGAAAAACCACACTCAAGTGAAAAACAAGAAAACATGAAAGACCACACCCTACCCCAAAGGAACCTAGACTACCGACAAGGAAGAAGACTTTCCACCAAGGGAAATTGCGAGTCCTTGTTGCATCGCCCATACCAAGGTGCTACCGGAGGAATCCTGCCCTCTTACTCCGGATCGTGGAGCTCGAGCCTGCTTGCGGACACGAGGATCATGACAGATGCGAATGAGGGCCTGTGCAAAAGATAAGGAGGCAAATGCAACCGCCCACTCCAGAGCTGGATATTCCGGTGATACTCCGACCACTGGGCGAGGAAGAGGCAATAGTCGTAGCCCCTGGCCACGGCCACAACATCCTAGGCAGATGAGCCCCGCAGAGCTGGGGAAACAAGTCGAAGCATGCCACTGGAAGCAGGATCCCTGACCTCCCATGTAGAATTAGCCTGCCGGGGACGCCATTAATGCCATGGGACACCTGGAAGGCTGGATATGGTGACCAGCCAACTGGATACGTGTCGAGGTCGAGTGCGAGAGGCGCTGGAGACGGAGGGAGGATGGAGTCGCGGCCGCCCGATTTGCGGAGACGTACCACGACATGCACCACCACCGCCCACAACCGCTCACGCCGCCATCAAAAGGTTGCTACCTCGCCGTCAGCTTCTAAGGCCGTGCCACCGAGCCCGTGCTCGACTGCCTCGGCTAGAACCGCACCACACAGGGAGGGAAAAGAGGGGAGACCCCGCTGCCGCCGATGTTGGCTGGGCTTCACCTGCCAATGCGCCAAGGAGACAACTAGGGGATGAAGGGAGAGGTGGGGTGGGGCTGACCGGGGCGGCGAGGGTTTCCTCCCCCAGACGCTCGCAGGAGTGCTGCGGGAGGGGGAGAGAGGAAGCTCGTGACTTTCTTTTTCATTTACTCCCTTCGTTCCTTGCATATGAGTTTTTTCTTAAGCCAAACATTGTAAAGTTTGACCAAGATTATAAGAAAAATATATCAAAATTCACAATATAAAATCGATATCATTAGATGCATCATTGAATTAACTTTCATATTGTATATCTCTGGTATTATAGAAGTTTATAGTTTGGAATATAAATTATGTCAAACTTTATGAAGTTTGACTTAAGACAAATCTTATATGTGAAGTAAAAAGAAACAGAGGGAGTACCTTCTTCCACTTATAGTTGGTGCAGCGTTTGCATTTGAAACACAAATACTATCACAATTGCTGTCTCTTGGTTAGCTAGCCAAAGCCTAACTAAATACATCTATCTATCTATTAGTACTATATACTACTGTAATTATTTACTCCCTTGAAATTTCACAAAGTTCCTTTGTAGCTCGTCCTACATGGAATCTCTTATCTTCAGCCCTTCAACACTGCTTTGAGATCCGTACTCTTCAGCTAAATTGCAACAAACATATTTCTCTTTTTTGTTTCTCTCAAATGAAAGAATATATGGAATTCAAACTTTGCAGATCAAACAAACTTTACAACTTCAATGTGTGAAAAAACTTTCAGATTTTTTGGACCAACATAAATATACAAAATGAGGTTTTTTTTATTAAAAAATATTTTTTAGTATTTTAAATGCATGAAAAAATCTGAAAGTTTTTTCCCACGTAGAAATTAGAATGTTTTGTTGCCCTGCAAAGTTTGAAGTTTATATGTTGTTTCGTTTGAGAGAAACAAAAATGACAAATGTGCCTGCACGGATCTTGATGCCAAAATGGATGGCTAAGATAAGGGGTACCGTGTAGCTCAAGCTACACAAAACCACACTTGAAATTTACATGTTGACAGGAGAAAAAAAAGCTCACATTTGGGGGGACCAATTTATTCTGGTCAAACCCTAAAGAAAAAAAATGTGCACCAGCAGATGAATGAGAGGTGTGGGGAGGGACGAATCAGTGTGGCAGTTATGTTCGGAAAAGTTTAATCTCCTTAGTTCTACTTTTCAAACGTACATGGAAAAACTAAAAAAAGAATGATAGAATCTTCGCTAACATATGGCAAAGTCTACCTCATTCAAATATCAATCCTCACGTGGTCTATTTCTGGAAGGTGTGCATGCATATATGCCTAATTTTACAAAAACAAAAGGCAAGATTATAACTGACGGTATAGAACGCGGTGGAGTAAAAAACTTTGTAAGAATTATACATGTAAATAGTATAGATGTATATGATCCTGAAAGTCCTCATAATATGAAGTATCCAGTACATGTTAACTAGATGGAAAGAAAGAAACCTGCAGCATGAATAATCATAATGCAGAAAGGAGCCTACATGTATAAAATATACATGTTAAATTCATAGAGAGAAATGCTTTGTTTTGAATCCGAGTCAAATTTATCAAACATACATTCCCTAACTTTAAAGCAGTGTATATTATCAAACAGAAATTTCTATATCCGGAGAAAATAAAACAGTATTTCTTTTTTAATGTATACTAGTCCATGTGAATGGACCGGTTAATTTCTAGTATAAATAATTACTAATACCTCCGTTTTTGGCGTAACAGAACACCTTATATTTTGAAATAGAGGGTAGTAAATAATTTTTTTCTTTCTTAAATTGCAGGCGAGGGCACTCGGCTCCTGTCTAAATCATCCTGACATAGTGAAGCAAGTGAAACTTGTGTTAAACAAGTGTGGCGGACTTCCTAAAGTAATAATTTCTATGTACCGTTTCGTGGTCTTCTTCGGGATTATGGGCCTTATGGAAGCGTTGCAGCATCTGAATGCCAATTTTATGCTCGAATTGAAAAAGAGGGCAGATTCTGATGGAATGCAGGGTTTATTGGTCTGGGTGCATAAGTACTTCCGTTCCTGTCCGGATTTCCTTAAGCCCTGTGTTTTTTACCTGCCCATTTTCCCTCCAAACTACAACATTCGCCGAAGACGTTTGTTGAGGCGGTGGATTGCCGAGGGCTATTGTAGGAACTCCATTAACGCTACCGCAGAAAAGAATGGTGAAGCATCCTTTGAGAAGCTTGTCGGTTTGAGCATGATTCAGGCGCCACCGCAGGCAATCAATGTGGAAAATATGAGCATGACTTGGTGCCAAGTAAATGGTTTTTTTCGTGAGTACATCATCTCACAGCCAATGGAAGATAACATGGTTTTTGCACTGGAGGAGCGTTGCAGCCAAAGCTCGCACTACACAGGACGGCACCTTGTCATCCAGAGCAGCTGGGACAGAGACGATAGATATGTTTTTCAAAGCATAGACTTCTCACGGTTGCGATCTTTGACAGTATTCGGAGGGTGGAATCCATTCTTCGTCTCTGACAAGATGAAGGTGCTTCGGGTGCTGGATCTGGAGAACACCTCAGACATAAGTGATGACCATGTTGAGCAGATTGTGGAACTACTGCCTCGTCTCAAGTTCCTCTCCCTACGAGGATGCACAAGTGTATCCCGTTTGCCCACTTCATTGGGCAATCTGAAGCAGCTCGAGACTCTTGATGTCAGACACACCTCTATTACCATAATGCCACCGACTGTCATTAACCTGAAAAAGCTACAGTACATTCGTGCCGGCACCACTGTACAAACACAACCAAGGAGTAACCGATCCTGGTTACCCAAGTTCTGCCGCAAGGTTATCGGTGCTCATCTTGGTGTTGCGGCACCCAAAGGGATAGGGAAACTGGAGGCTTTGGGCACGCTCGGTGTCGTCAATGTTGGTGTTTCTGGGGGGAATGCTATTCTCAAGGAGCTCAAGAGCCTTACGCAAGTGCGCAAGCTCGGGGTGTCGGGCATCAACCGGGGGAATGCCAAGGATTTATACTCTGTCATCCAGGCTCTTGGCCATTTGGAGTCTTTGTCAGTGCGTCTGGACAAGGATGAGCAGGATTTCTTTTGTGGTGTAGTAGATGGCATCTCCGGGCCTCTGAAGAAAAATCTAAAAAGCCTAAAGCTATACGGTCTTCTTGACATGTTACCAGCCTGGATTATGAAGCTTGTCAATGTCTGTAAGTTGGATCTTGAGATGACCATGTTATCACAGGAGATGATAGGTTATCTGTCAAAGATGAGACGTGCAGCTCACATATGTCTCTGTGTCAAGCCGGTTCAAGATGTTGAGCACAATTTTTCGTTCAGGCCGCATGGTCCTGAGGGTTTTCCCAACCTCAAGGTCCTCGAGTTTGATTGCAGCTCCAGGTTTGTATTAACCTTTGAGAGGTGTATATCGTCTATTAAGCTGCTGAAAGTTCACTGCAATAGTGGGGCACAGATTTCTGGGCTAGCGTATCTAAAGAGCCTCGAGAGAATCTGGCTTGTGGGCTCTTATGAGGACCCACTCAAGCTAGACATGGAGCGCCAGATTGCCGAGCATCCAAACAAAAACAACCTTGTTTTGCAGCTGAAGGAAGTATCGTCCGACGTCGAGAGAGACAATGAGGAAGTATCTTCTGATGTCGAGAGACACGATGGAGTTATTAACCTCGAGGGTTATTTTAGTGATTCTGATATCAGGGGGCGTGAAGGAATTCCTGATCTCGAGGATTCTGACGTCGAGAAAGATAATGAGGAAGTATCTTCTGATGTCCAGAGAGACAATGCATGAGGAATGAGGAAGTACCTTCCGATGTCAAGAGATACAATGGGGTACTTGATCTCGAGGTTATTATAGTGATTCTCTGTGACTCCCTGACTATACCACCGGTACTATTTCATTTCATTCCTCTACGTCCCTGCCTGATCTTGCTAATGTTCTGTACTTTGAAATTTACGCTTCTCGCTGTTTGTATCAATAATGTTCTGTACTTTTGATTGCTGATTGGTTTCCCCATTCTTCCTTTTTTTCTCTTTCGTCACTTCGTTGTGTGTTAATGCTCACTATCTTGAAAAGGCTGTATGTCGTTAATGCTCACCGAGAGCTGTTGCTCATGTGCTGTACCAATTATGTATGAATTTTAACATCTCCAGGGAGTTGATCCTGGACAAATAGTTTTTTGAGTGACGATTCATAATAAAATTAGTTACTGCTAGCTTGAGCCTACGGTTCAAATAACGTTTTGTTTTATTATAACCATGCGTACCGAATTATTATTTTGAAGATCCCGAGCCGGTACTCTTTATGATGTCAGTAAAGACTATGATGCTGATGTTGGTATCGAGTGTCACATCCCAGATAGACCATGCATTAGGGTGTGCATCATGTTTAAATTTCATTTGAATTTGAAATGGGGAAGGCAGGAAACCCCAGAACATCCCCCCCCTTCCTTAAAAGAACTAGGGTTTACTAAAATTTATTTCAATGAATCCGAAATGCCCTTCAAAATGCTCATCCTCTTTGTTTGGGTTCAGAACCCATGTCAAAGGAGGTGCACCATTTTCTAGGTCACCTAAGGGTTCTAGAATTAATCCACAAGTTTTTGAAATGAGCATTTCAAATTATGAAAAATATTTTAAATGTTCAAAAATTGTCAAACTAAAATGTTTCATGTTGGGAATATTCCAACAAGTGACCAGGAGCATTTTGGTAATTTTTAAAATAGTTTTGGTATTTTTAAAAACCCCAACAGAGTTGCAGAAATAGAAAAAGTTTAAAAAAAAAGGAAAAGCTTACCTGTCGCCCGCGACCGGCCCACCTGCCGGCCCAGCCCAGCAGCCAATGAGCTGCTTGGCTCGGCCAGTAGTAGCCTGGTGTCGGCCGAGCAGGCGCCACCACGCAGCCGCCGCCACTGCTTCACCTCGCCCGCCTGGGCGACCCAGCGTCGTCGCCCCGACCCCGACACGCCACTTTCCCCCTCTCTCTCGCTCTCCCCCAACCTGGCCGACGCCATCGCCGACGCGCCACCGTCGACGCCGTGCTCCCCGCTGTCCATACTCCTCCCCGCCATGTCCAGCAGCTCCGCCGCACCCCATTACCTCTAGCTAGCCGAGTCCCACTCGCTCTAAGCACCCCGAGGCCACTACACCGACCTCGACCGAGCTTGAAGCCGCCGGAGATCCCCATCGCCGTCGCCGCCGCATCAGACCGCCCCCGACCCCGACGAGGCTCTCTACGGGTTCACTGTGAGCCTGGCTACTCCCCCGTCCTCTCCGCTCTCTTCCTATTGCACCACAACGAGCGCACGCCGATCACCCGAACGCACCGCCGCGGAGCTCGTCGCCGACGAGGCTCCGGCCACCCAACGGCCACGCCACCCTGTCCATCGCACTCACCGAGTTGCGCTGGGCCTAGCTATGCACTTCCCGCGCCTCGCCGAGCCCTCTAACCCCAAACCCGTCGATGGCCGAGCCCCGGCCGCCGCCCGACTCGTCGCCGGCGCCAACTCCGGCCATCCCGACCCAAGCTAACTCCACCACTAACCGCGGCTCACCTCCAGCTTCACGTAGGTGCTCCCCGCGCTCCATTTGGTGCCCGGAAAGTGCAAAAGCACTTGCTCCGCCGCGTCTGGCCTCGCCGGCGGCTAGACGCCGGTGAGTTGACCCCGTCCGTGGGCCCTGTTGACTCTCTGAGTCAATAACAGGTGGGGCCCCTCCAGTTAAACTAATTAGGATTAGTTTTAATTAAACTAATTAGCTAAACTAACCCTGACATGCGGGTCCCACTGGTCAGTTTGACCTGGACGACCCCGTTGACCCCTGACGTCACGCTGACCTCATGCTGACGCATTAATTCAATTCTGGAATTATTTTTATATAATAAATTCCAGAATATAATTCAAATTTCAAATGCTTATAACTTTTATTCTATAACTCCAAATGCAAAGATTTATATATGAAAATTATCAGAAAAATACACTCTATCCATTGGTACAGGTTTCATGCATGTTAAAACAAGTTAACTATGCTGAATAACCAGATTAAGATTTTGCACCATTAGGCCTAACTCAAATGAGCTATCATTTGAACCTTTGATTCAAATGAGTTCATCCCCTGTCCCTTCAACTTGCATTAGGCCAACACACATCCATATTGCCATGTCATAGCATGCATCATATTGTTGCATATTGTTTGTATGTTTATTTGATTGTGTTTTCATGATAGGTTCTGCCCGAAGATAACCTCGATTACCCATCCGAAGGGCGCTTCTCTACCCCAGTTCCATCGTGCAAGCAATTCATTGATCATTCCGATACAAACCCATGTTCTCGCTTCGCTCTCGTTTATCGCATTAAGACAACGCGATTCAACTGTTGTGTCATGCGGTAGTTGAACCCACTTCCTTTGCATGACCTGTCATTGCCACAAAGAATTCAGATGAAACCCACTAGTATGTGTAGGAGTTGATTGAGCCATGTTTGTGATTCCTACCATGCTATGCTTGCTATGCTTAGAGTTGTGTCAGTCCGCTCATCGGGATGATGAACTGGAGTGAAAGGTTGTGTTGGTTCGAGAGTGAAAGTGTTGAACACGATTTGGTAAAGGTATCGATGAGAGGCCATGTAGGAGTACATGGTGGGTTGTTTCATTGAGGCCGAACTTAAGAACTGAGATCTGTGTTTGTGATCCATGAACTAGCTACTACCACGCATTGGGCCCGAAACCAATGGACCCTCTCGGCTTCTTAACCACCCCTGTTCATAGTCCGGAGTTGCAAGTAGTTTCTCGTGTTTGTAGCTTGTTGGGGCCGCACGCAACGCTGACCTTAGGGGTGGGTTGTGTTGCGGTAGGCACCGTGGCCCGGTGTACCGAAAGTGCCCGTTTGGTATCTCGGGAACCCTACACATCGTTCGGGGCTGTATGGGAAACCTCGGCGGACTCCTGCGGATGGAACCCGAATAGGCGATACACACGGACTAGGGGCTTGAGTGTTTAGGTAGGTCGAGGCCGACACCCACGTTGGGCTTCCGCTTGAAGGTTGCCGAGTACATGTCGTGGTAAACGACGATAAGTGGTGAGCGTGTGTGAAGAAGTATACCCCTGCAGGTTAAATATGATCTATTCGAATAGCCGTGTCCACGGAGAAGGACTTCTGGGTTACCTATATCAGTTCATAGACAAGTAAATGGATACTACTAAAAGCCTCAAGATAAGTGTGAGTATCGTGGATGGCCCTCTCGGGGATGACGAGAGAGGATCCACGGTGGAGTATTGTGATGGTGTTTAGTGGACTCGTGTACGACAAAAATGCTTTACAAGTGTGTCACGTAGGATAGCTTAGCCAAGAGTCAAAGCTGGCTTGCTGCTAATAACTCCACTTCCTTCCTTGAGAATGTGCATGTATGATAGGATTCTGTGGTAAGACTTGCTGAGTACTTTTGTACTCATGTTTGCTTAATCAATATTTTTCAGAGGATTATACTACCCCCTCCGACGGATTCTATGTAGATGTTGACTTGACGAGTAAGCTAGCCACCCGTGTGGCGATCTAAGACTTGTGAAGGGCCATTGTAGATAGAAAGGCTCCAACAAGCTTTCTTTCTTTCTAGAGTCTGTACTCAGACTACTTTGCTTCCGCATGTGCTTGTATGATTGTATGACTTGAGTGTTGGGTCATGTGACCCCTACCTGTATGACTATGTTATGTATGGCTCCTCGGAGCCACTTAAATAAAGTACTTGAGTTGTAGAGTTTTGTTGTGATGCCTTGTTGTATTTACTCATATCGGGCATAATGCGTGTATGATTGAAATGCTTGGTATGAGTGGGATCCGACAATCTAGTTGTTTATCCTTGGCAGCCTCTCATATGGGGAAATGTAGTCTCGTGCTTCCGGCGATAGTAGTCCGCTTCTGACCCGGTTCA
This sequence comes from Aegilops bicornis, assembly GCA_021605145.1. Classification (NCBI taxonomy): domain Eukaryota; kingdom Viridiplantae; phylum Streptophyta; class Magnoliopsida; order Poales; family Poaceae; genus Aegilops; species Aegilops bicornis. The sequence continues at coordinate 14,689,823 of CM038672.1, forward strand.
CCGGAGTCCTGCTAGCCCAAGCACTACCGCTTGGACACTTGACTGGCGGCATGTGATTCATTTCGTTCCTATATGTCCGTCCTTCGGGAAATGTCACGCGGTGATACTTGGAGTCCTGCCTAGCCTGCTACAGCCCGGGATACCGGAGTCCTCATAGCCCAAAGGTTACAGCCCGAAGTTCATACGTTGATGACCGACATGCTCGAAGTGTTTCATGTATGCCTGTCCCCATAGGTTAGTGCCGCTTTGGGTTCACGACTAGCCATGTCGGCCCGGGTTCTTTGTCATGTGGATGCTAGCGACACTATCATATACGTGAGCCAAAAGACGCAAACGGTCCCGGGCCATGGTAAGGCGACACCGTGGGAATACCGTGCGTGAGGTCGCAAAGGGATATGAGGTGTTACCAGCTAGGTCGATATGACTTGGAATCGGGGTCCTGACAGCGTTGGCATCAGAGCAGGGCTGCTCAGAGGTCCGCTAAGCCAAACTGGTCAAGTTGAGTCTAGAAATGCTTTAGTTATATGTAGGGGAATTGATTGTGGGAGGGAACGTAAGGCTCTTTTTACTCCTTTACCTTATGCCCTCTGATCTGAGTCATCCTCTTCTCATTCGACGTGGGTTTAGGACTAGGCTCTCTTCTCTCTATCAGGTTCACGTGTTACTAATCCGTAGTACCTTATAGGATTGTTGGTTACATCCTCAGTTCAGTGCTACTAAATTTTAGTATGCTATCATTTGAGCGTAACCTTGATATGATGTTGTTGAGTGGTTTTGCAAATCTGACTTTGAATGTCTCAATTCTGATTTGAGCATTCTGAATGTTATGCTGCCCGATTTTCCCTAGGAATTCTAATGCCTTTGCATTATGGCTGTGCTTTCAGATGGCCACCCGTTCCCGTAACCAAGTGGTTCGGCCTCGACCGCTGCATTGATGTGTGCGGTCACACGGCCATGTTGGTTAGGGTGATGATTGAGGCTGGTTATCGATGGTATCCTGAATATACCGTCGAGGAGCGATTCGGGATTTCAATCAAAGCCAATACCTATGCACGGTCCGGATTTATCCATCTTATCCCGGAGCTCTTGAGCCACTTCACCGCTCTTATGGGCTCGGAATCACTATTGGAATGTCTGCATAAGATGCAGCCTATTCCATGATGACTATTATTCGAGCCGAATCGCTTTGGCCGAGCAACACCGACTTCCGCTTATATGCCAAGATCTCTTCCTGGGCGCATGGCTACCTTCGTGGTTTGTACAGCGATGCATCCCATGAGGACTCACTCCTTCGCACTACTACCGAAGTTCTTTGGAGGACAAGGACCGTGAGAACCGGGCCTTGCGTATGGAGGCTGTTTAATGCCCGTTCGACCACTGGGCTACTCTGACTAGGTTTGCACCTGCCATGCAAGCCGGATTTATGGACATGAGAGACTTGTACCCTGTGCGGGCGAGTCTGCCGGACTTCATGGAGTGGCGTGAGGTTGGAGGCATCACTCCTCCTCGTGGGCCTCGTCTGCCACCGTTTGTGGGTCCACGGCCACATCCGAGTCCTTATGGTCCACAGGCTCCACAGGATTGTCTGTTTCCGGACGATCATGTTCCACTTCCAGGCTTGGGTGGTGACTTCTATGAGGACTACTATGGAGCTGCCTGAGATAGTAGTAGCATTCCTAGTATGATAATGGTTGTGATTCCACCGTCCTGCGAGACTCGTGGAATACGACTTAGTGTGTATCGTTCCGGAAGTGTAGAAAAATAATGTATAGGAGTTGGAATGTTTCCGATGAGATGTAACGCCTTTCCTTATAGTTGTACTCCGTCAGGCTTGTACTAAACTATGAATGGTGTGTATGACCGTTGGTATATATATATATATGGCAGTTTTATATTACCATGTCATACGGATGAACATCTTTGCATCCCATGCTGTCCTTTACCTTCCGCACTTCCTTGTTAAATTCTGCCATCCTGGTTTAAACCTTTGCTTTGTCTCCCAGGATGGTCAACACTCGAAATACTCCTGCTGCTCCAGAGCAGGGAGAAGCCAGTGCAGCCAGAAATGTGAATCTGCCGCAACCGCCATCTTTGGCTGAGGTGATCTTTGGAAGCGTAACGCATAATAAGCCTTGAAACCAACCGCTTATTGGAGCGGATTGAACAAAACACACAACGCCAGCCAACAAACGATGGGGTATCACTCAATGATTTCGTCAAGCTATATCCTCCAAAATTCAAATGTTCCGTCGAGCCACTCGACGCAGATGATTGGCTCCGCAGTATCCACCACAAGCTGCGTTCCGCCAATGTGGCTGAGGCTGACAAAGTTACCTTTGCCGCCTATCATCTGGAAGGTCCTGCTAGTCTCTGGTGGGAAAACTATGAGGCTATGCGTCCGGCTGGACAAGTTACCACTTGGGATGAATTCAGTACCGCCTTCCGCGAGCACCATATTCCAGAAGGTCTTATGGACCGCAAACGTGAGGAGTTCTGCAGTTTCACCCAAGGCAGGCTGACAGTGGATGCCTACAGCCGTGAATTTGGGAGGTTAGCACGTTATGCTCCCGAAGAAGTTTCTACCGATGCTAAGAAGCAGGCGAGGTTCCGTAAGGGACTTAGCCCTGAGCTACGCCGAGATCTCCGTCTGCATGAATGTACCTCTTTCCCGAAGCTAGTCAATAAGGCTATCGGTAGAGGCTGGCAGGCTGATTTCGAGGCTTCACTAAGCACATCCGTGATTCTGGATCGTCATCCGCTCGATCCTGGATCCCGAAGCGCCGGGTTTGGGTCCCAAATACGGCTCTACCACCCAGGTACACCCCGAGGCCATCCTTCGAGGCGCCTCGCCCCAACCAGCCGTATTTTCCACCCAAGACTTATGGGGGTCCAACTGCTAGTGTTGCTCCACGGCCAAATGTGATCACTTGCTTCAAATGTGGAGAGACGGGCCACTATATCCGAGAGTGTCCCCAGAACAACCCCAATCAAAATTTGGAAAGTCATTGGCGGCAAGCCAGCAGGAAAGATGCCCTATGCTAAGCCGGTTGCCACCGCTCGTGGCCATGTCAACTATGTCTCTTTGAAGAAACCTATGAGGATCCCAACGTGGGTCCTCGATGCGCTTCTTGTTAATTGCCATCCGCAATCGCTGTTCTTTTGATACCGGAGCATCTCATTCATTTATTTCGAGAGCTATGCTCGCTTGCACAACACCACATTCTGTGACATGCCTACCTCCATGGAAATTCAAACTCCTGGTTCTAGATGGCAAACCTCTAGAATAAGTCATGGGAATGAAATTCTTGTCGACAGATTAGTCTTTCTTGCATCCCTAATAGCTCTCAAGTCCTCAGACATAAACATCATCTTGGGTATGGACTGGATGTCAGCCCATTATGCTAAGATTGATTGCTCTACTAGAACTGTTCAACTTACCCATCCTTCGGGCAAAACAGTGGATGTTTTAACCCGAGTGTCTAAGCGCCACTTTACTCCTTAAATGCCAACCCCTTCCGGATCTCAAGATATTCCGGTAGTCCGTGATTTCCGGATGTCTTTCCGGAAGAACTGCCAGGTGTTCCAACTGACATGGATGTCGAGTTCGTGATAGATCTTATTCCCGGCACCGTCCCAATCTCTAGAAGACCTTATAAGATGGCTCCCATAGATCTAGCTTAACTTAAGAAACAACTCGATGAGTCCTTGCAAAAGGGTTTCATCCGTCCTAGTTCATCTCCATGGGCTTGCCCGTCCTCTTCGTCAAGAAGAAGGATGGTAAGGATCGGATGGTTGTAGATTACCGACACATCAATTTGGTCACCATCAAGAACAAGTATCCGCTCCCGGGATCAACGACACTGTATGATCAGCTATTTGGATCCTCGATCTTTTCAAGATGGATTTGAGGTTGGGCTACCATCAAATCAAAATCAAGAACGGGGACATTCCTAAAACGGCCTTTGTCACTCGTTATGGCCAATACGAGTACACCGTCATGTCCTTCGGATTAACCAATGCTCCAGCCACTTTCTCTCGGTTAATGAACTCCATCTTCATGGAGTATTTGGATAAATTCGTCGTGGTATACCTCGACGATATACTCATCTACTCCAAGAATGAGGAAGAACATGCCGAGCATCTAAGGCTAGTATTGATGAAACTTCGAGAGCACCGCCTTTATGCCAAATTCTCTAAGTGTGAATTCTGGTTACCAGAAGTGACCTATCTAGGACATGTAATCTCTGGTAAGGGTATTGCTGTCAATCCCGAGCGAGTTCAAGCCGTCCTTGATTGGACTCCACCTGAATCGGTCAAGCAAGTTCGGAGTTTCCTCGGTTTAGCGAGCTATTGCCGCCGCTTCGTCGAGAACTTCTCTAAAGTTGCTAAACCTCTAACCGAACTCCTCAAGAAAGATAAGAAGTTCGAATGGACGCCACAAAGGCGAGATCAGCTTTCAGAACCGAAAAGACGCTCGACATCTGCTCCCGTACTTGTTCCACCAGATTTCTCTAAGGACTTTATTATCTATTGCGGCGCCTCGCGACAAGGACTAGGTTGCATACTCATGCAAGATCGTCATGTGATTGCCTACGCGTCTCGGCGATTGCGTCCACATGAGGATAACTACCCCACACACGATCTAGAGCTTGCGTGATGGTTCATGCACTCAAAACCTGGCGACATTACCTTCGGGTAATCGCTATGAAATTTACACCGATCACCAAAGTCTGAAATATATCTTCACCCAACCGGATTTGAATCTCGTGCAAAGACGTTGGGTCGAGTTGATTACAGATTTCGACTTAGGAATATCCTACACCCGTGCAAAGCCAATGTCATGGCTGACGCACTAAGTCGCAAATCCTATTGTAACAATCTGATGTTACAACAAAGTCAACCAATTCTCCACGAGGAATTTCGTAAGCTTAATCTTCACATTGTTCCTCGAGGATTCCTCTCCACCCTGGTGGCGAAACCTACCCTTACGGATCAGATCATCAAAGCACAGAAGGTAGATCCGGGAATCTCCCGTATCAAGAGAAACATCAAGAAAGGAGTCGCAGACTGTTTCTCCATTGATGAACAAGGTGTCGTGTTCTTTGGAGACCGGCTAGTGGTTCCCAAGGTGCGCAACCTGAGGCGATTGATCCTTAAGGAAGCTCATGACTCTCCTCTCACCATTCATCCTGGTAGTACTAAGATGTATCAAGATCTACGCCAGAGGTTTTGGTGGACTAGGATGAAGAGAGAAATCGCTCAATACATTGCTAACTGCGACGTCTATCGCCGAGTTAAAGCAGAGCATCAACGGCCTGCTGGTACCCTTCAACCTTTGGAAATTCCTGAATGGAAATGGGATAAAATCGGTATGGATTTCATTACCGGGTTTCCCAGGACCAAGAGAGGGAATAATGCTATCTTCGTTGTCGTTGATCGTCTTTCCAAAGTAGCCCACTTCCTACCCGTTCGTGAGAGTATAACCGCTAGTCAGCTAGCTGATTTGTACATCTCTCGAATAGTGTCTCTTCATGGTGTTCCATTGGAAATTAACTCCGACCGTGGAAGTCTCTTCACCTCTCGATTTTGGGAAAGTTTCCAAAACGCTATGGGAACTCGTCTCTCCTTTAGCACCGCTTTCCATCCCCAATCAAGTGGTCAAGTAGAACGAGTCAATCAAATCATAGAGGATATGCTTCGAAGCTTCATCATCTCTTTCGGCATGAATTGGGAGAAGTGCCTTCCATTCGCCGAGTTCGCTTATAACAATAGTTATCAAGCCAGCTTGGGCAAAGCCCCTTCAAGTTCTTTATGGACGGAAATGTCGAACGCCTCTTAATCGGGTCGTAAACCGGGGAGAGACAACTCTTTGGCCCGGATATGATTCAGGAAGCAGAAGAGCAAGTTCGCGTTATTCGTGAGAAATTGAAAACAGCCCAATCTCGTCAAAAGAGCCAATATGACCGCAAGCATAAGCCTATGACTTATGAAATTGGCGAGAAGGCTTACCTTCGGTTACTCCTTTAAAGGGAACCCATCGCTTTGGTATCAAAGGCAAGTTGGCTCCTCGCTACATTGGACCCTTTCGCATTCTTGCCAAACGAGGGGAAGTTGCCTACCAATTGGAACTACCTCCGCATCTTTCCAAGGTCCATGATGTCTTCCACGTTTCCCAACTCAGGCGTTGCTTCTCGGATCCTATCCGTGGAGTGGACCACGAAACGCTTGATCTCCAAGATAACCTCACCTATCGAGAGTACCCGTTCAGATCCTCGATCAAACCGAGCGTACCACTCGGCGCCGGAATATCAAGTTTCTAAAGGTTCAATGGTCAAACCATTCCGAGCAAGAAGCAACTTGGGAAAGGGAGGATCGTCTTCGACTTGAGTATCCCACCTTTTTTCGCATCAGATCCTAAATCTCGGGACGAGATTCTTTTGAGTGGGGGTGAGTTGTCACATCCCAGATAGACCATGCATTAGGGTGTGCATCATGTTTAAATTTCATTTGAATTTGAAATGGGGAAGGCAGGAAACCCCAGAACATCCCCCCCCCTTCCTTAAAAGAACTAGGGTTTACTAAAATTTATTTCAATGAATCCGAAATGCCCTTCAAAATGCTCATCCTCTTTGTTTGGGTTCGTAACCCATGTCAAAGGAGGTGCACCATTTTCTAGGTCACCTAAGGGTTCTAGAATTAATCCACAAGTTTTTGAAATGAGCATTTCAAATTATGAAAAATATTTTAAATGTTCAAAAATTGTCAAACTAAAATGTTTCATGTTGGGAATATTCCAACAAGTGACCAGGAGCATTTTGGTAATTTTTAAAATAGTTTTGGTATTTTTAAAAACCCCAACAGAGTTGCAGAAATAGAAAAAGTTTTAAAAAAAAGGAAAAGCTTACATGTCACATGACCGCCCACTGCTGCCCAGCCAGCCTGGGCCAGCCGAGTTGCTTGGCTCGGCTTGACAGTAGCAACTGGTGTCGGCCGGCGAGCGCGCCACGCAGCCGCCGCCGCCACTGCTTCACCCTCGCCGCCGCCTGGGCGACCCCGTCGCCCGACCCGGACACGCCACTTTCCCCTGCCTCTCTCTCGCTCTCCCCAACCTGGCCGACGCCATCGCCGACGCCACACGACGTGCTCCCCGCCGTCCATACTCCTCCCCGCCATGTCCAGCAGCTCCGCCGCACCCCATTACCTCTAGCTAGCCGAGTCCCACTCGCTCTAAGCACCCCGAGGCCACTACACCGACCTCGACCGAGCTTGAAGCCGCCGGAGATCCCCATCGCCGTCGCCGCCGCATCAGACCGCCCCCGACCCCGACGAGGCTCTCTACGGGTTCACTGTGAGCCCTGGCTACTCCCCGTCCTCTCCGCTCTCTTCCTATTGCACCACAACGAAGCGCACGCCGATCACCCGAACGCATCGCTGAGCTCGTCAGCCGACGAGGCTCCGGCCACCCAACGGCCACGCCACTGTCCATCGCACTTCACCGAGTTGCGCTGGGCCTAGCTATGCACTTCCCGCCTCGCCGAGCCCTCTAACCCCAAACCCGTCGATGGCCGAGCCCCGGCCGCCGCCCGACTCGTCGCCGGCGCCAACTCCGGCCATCCCGACCCAAGCTAACTCCACCACTAACCGCGGCTCACCTCCAGCTTCACGTAGGTGCTCCCCGCGCTCCATTTGGTGCCCGGAAAGTGCAAAAGCACTTGCTCCGCCGCGTCTGGCCTCGCCAAGGCTAGACGCCGTGAGTTGACCCGTCAGGCCCTGTTGACTCTCTGAGTCAATAACAGGTGGGGCCCCTCCAGTTAAACTAATTAGGATTAGTTTTAATTAAACTAATTAGCTAAACTAACCCTGACATGCGGGTCCCACTGGTCAGTTTGACCTGGACGACCCCGTTGACCCCTGACGTCCACGCTGACCTCATGCTGACGCATTAATTCAATTCTGGAATTATTTTTATATAATAAATTCCAGAATATAATTCAAATTTCAAATGCTTATAACTTTTATTCTATAACTCCAAATGCAAAGATTTATATATGAAAAATTATCAGAAAAATACACTCTATCCATTGGTACAGGTTTCATGCATGTTAAAACAAGTTAACTATGCTGAATAACCAGATTAAGATTTTGCACCATTAGGCCTAACTCAAATGAGCTATCATTTGAACCTTTGATTCAAATGAGTTCATCCCCTGTCCCTTCAACTTGCATTAGGCCAACACACATCCATATTGCCATGTCATAGCATGCATCATATTGTTGCATATTGTTTGTATGTTTATTTCGGTGTGTTTTCATGATAGGTTACGCTTAGAAGATAACCTCGATTACCCATCTGAAGGGCAGTTCTCTACCCCAGTTCCATCGGGCAAGCAATTCATTGATCATTCCGATACAAACCCATGTTCTCGCTTCGCTCTCGTTTCTTTGCATTAAGACAACGCGATTCAACTGTTGTGTGCTGCGGTAGTTGAACCCACTTCCTTTGCATGACCTGTCATTGCCACAAGAACTCAGATGAAACCCACTAGTATGTGTAGGAGTTGATTGAGCCATGTTTGTGATTCCTACCATGCTATGCTTGCTATGCTTAGAGTTGTGTCAGTCCGCTCATCGGGATGATGAACTGGAGTGAAAGGTTGTGTTGGTTCGAGAGTGAAAGTGTTGAACACGATTTGGTAAAGGTATCGATGAGAGGCCATGTAGGAGTACATGGTGGGTTGTTTCATTGAGGCCGAACTTAAGAACTGAGATCTGTGTTTGTGATCCATGAACTAGCTACTACCACGCATTGGGCCCGAAACCAATGGACCCTCTCGGCTTCTTAACCACCCCTGTTCATAGTCCGGGAGTTGCAAGTAGTTTCGGTGTTTGTAGCTTGTCAGGGGCCGCATACGCAACGCTGACCTTAGGGGTGGGTTGTGTTGCGGTAGGCACCGTGGCCGGTGTACCGAAAGTGCCCGTTTGGTATCTCGGGAACCCTGCACACATCGTTCGGGCTGTATGGGAAACCTCGGCGGACTCCTGCGGATGGAACCCGAATAGGCGATACACACGGACTAGGGGCTTGAGTGTTTAGGTAGGCTGAGGCCGACACCCACGTTGGGCTTCCGCTTGAAGGTTGCCGAGTACATGTCGTGTAAACGCATTTATAAGTGGTGAGAGCGTGTGTGAAGAAGTATACCCTGCAGGTTAAATATGATCTATTCGAATAGCCGTGTCCACGGAGAAGGACTTCGGGTTACCTATATCAGTTCATAGACAAGTAAATGGATACTACTAAAAGCCTCAAGATAAGTGTGAGTATCGTGGATGGCCCTCTCGGGGATGACGAGAGAGGATCCACGGTGGAGTATTGTGATGGTGTTTAGTGGACTCGTGTACGACAAAAATGCTTTACAAGTGTGTCACGTAGGATAGCTTAGCCAAGAGTCAAAGCTGGCTTGCTGCTAATAACTCCACTTCCTTCCTTGAGAATGTGCATGTATGATAGGATTCTGTGGTAAGACTTGCTGAGTACTTTTGTACTCATGTTTGCTTAATCAATATTTTTCAGAGGATTATACTACCCCCTCCGACGGATTCTATGTAGATGTTGACTTCGACGAGTAAGCTAGCCACCCAGGTGGCGATCTAAGACTTGTGAAGGGCCATTGTAGATAGAAAGGCTCCAACAAGCTTTCTTTCTTTCTAGAGTCTGTACTCAGACTACTTTGCTTCCGCATGTGCTTGTATGATTGTATGACTTGAGTGTTGGGTCATGTGACCCCTACCTGTATGACTATGTTATGTATGGCTCCTCGGAGCCACTTAAATAAAGTACTTGAGTTGTAGAGTTTTGTTGTGATGCCTTGTTGTATTTACTCATATCGGGCATAATGCGTGTATGATTGAAATGCTTGGTATGAGTGGGATCCGACAATCTAGTTGTTTATCCTTGGCAGCCTCTCATATGGGGAAATGTAGTCTCGTGCTTCTGAGCGATAGTAGTCCGCTACAGCCCGGTTCACTGAAGTCCTGCTAGCCCAGACTACTGCTTGGACACTTGACTGGCCTGCATGTGTTTCACTTCGTTCCTATGTCTGTCCCTTCGGGGAAATGTCACGCGGTGATATTCGAAGTCCTGCCTAGCCTGCTACAGCCCGGAATACCAGAGTCCTGTTAGCCCAGTGCTACAGCCCGAGTTCATACGTTGATGACCGACATGCTCGAAGTGTTTCATGTATGCCTGTCCCCATAGGTTAGTGCCGCTTTGGGTTCACGACTAGCCATGTCGGCCGGGTTCTTTGTCATGTGGATGCTAGCGACACTATCATATACGTGAGCCAAAAGACGCAAACGGTCCCGGGCCATGGTAAGGCGACACCCGTGGGAATACCGTGCGTGAGGCCGCAAAGTGATATGAGGTGTTACCAGCTAGGTCGATGTGACTTGGAATCGGGGTCCTGACAGCGAGAATCTGGAATCTTCGGAATGATCTCACATATGGCAAATATTAATTCCACCCACCAAAGTGCCAAAAAGATTTTCTGAACAGCTACTACAATTCCATAAGTCATGTGAAGGTTCTTAGGCCTCCTTTGGTTTTGAAGGAATTTCATAGGAATTCTAGAGGATAGGATTCTTATAGGGTTTTTTCCTTTAGAGCCCTTTGGTTCATAGGAACAGATTCCTATTTCTATATAGGATTTGTTCCTATCCTCCACATTTCATATGAAAATAAAAATGAGCTTAGACTCAATGGAAAATTTCCTTTGGTGTGAACCAAATGATATCTCGTTTCCTATTCCTATTCATAGGATTTGACATACATGTCATCTCATTTTCTGCAAATTTTGGTCATTCAACGCTCTAGTCTCCCAATTTTGGTGCAATCTGACTCGGTGGAGCTCTTTCTTCACTATCAGTTTCTTCCCTTGAGAGACGTCCCCCCGCGCGTAGCCTCTGGCGCACGGGGGAAACCCTTACCTCGCCGCCAGCCGCCCCTCCCCGCTCCTCCCCCGCTTCGCCGCCGCCGGAGGGGACACCGGCTAAGCCCGCGTGGTCCCTGTGGAAGGTGGCGGCGGGCGTCCTCGTCGTTCTCGCGCGCAGATCTCGCGGCGGGTGGCGCGCGGTGTTCCGCCGGTGGCTGGCGCCTGTTGCCCGTGGGGCGGCGTCCCTCACGGCGGCGGGGCTGCCCCTGAACGACGCTTGGTGGTGGCCACGTGGCGGCGCGCAGGTGGACCGGGTCTGGGCTTCCGGTCTGCGTCCTTGTCGGGGCAGCGCTTGCCGTTGAACTCGGTCATGAGGCGTGGTCCGGGACGGGCCGAGCACCGGTGGTGTTGGCCAGGACGCATGCTGGCAGCGCCCTACTTCATCTTGCGTCGTCTCGCTGGCCAATGGTGGTGGTCATCTTCTTCGTCAGAGATGGCCGACCAGAGGTTTGGTGATCGGATCTCAGGATCCATCATCTAGTCCCGGCTGCGAGTTGGGGAAACATGGTTGCTGGTGAAAACCGAGCCGTTGGCAGGCGATGGCGGCGTTCTACGCCGTTACCTTGATGGAGGCATCGTCGTGTAACTACCGTCGACCCACTCGTGCTGCTCTGGGGGAAACCTTAGGATCTGGTGTTCCAGATCGGACGATGGCGGCACTACAATGTCGTTTCTCTCTTGGGAGCATCGCCAGGAGCAACGCCGAAGTCGAGGCAGGAGATGGAGCGGCTTCGTCTTGCATGGAGCTTCGGTGGAGATGTCAAGTCATGCCTGGCCGACAGGTGCTACGCTTTGTCATGCCTAGTAGGCAGGTGCTACGCACGACAGATCCTTCAAAGACTTCAAGCTGCGTCGGCTAGTGGTACTTGGCAACATGGTGCCACTATTAGGGAAAAGCCTATACACAGAATCTTACCAGCAGCGCGCTTTAAAATAAGGCGCTGCTGCTACGTAGTAGTAGCGCGCGCAAGCATAACTCGCTGCTGAAATAAATATAGCAGTAGCACGTCCGCTCTAAGACGCGCTATTGATATAATTCCCACGAGGCCGCCACGAGGCTAGTTCTAGCAGCAGCACATTATCACGAAAAGCGCTACTGCTACGTAGCATAGTAGTAGCGTCTTTCTCTATAGCGTGCTACTACTAAGCCATTCCATCTCCCACCCCCCTCTCCTCTATCCGATCCACTCACACTCACACACTCACTAGATCTCCCGTCAACCCCCCGCGCTGGTCCTCCCCCGTCGCCCCTCCTCCCTCTGTGCCGCCGTCACCTCCTCCTCCTTCCTGGACTCGGTACCGGCCTCCTCCTCCGTCCTTCCTCCACTCGCCGCTGGCCGGCCCCTCCTCGCTCCGCCTTCCTCCTCCGTCCTCCCTCCACTGGCCGCCGGCCGGCCCCTCCTCGCTCCGCCTTCCTCCTCCATCCTACTCTCTTCTCCCTCCTCGAGTCGCCCCTCCTTCTCCCTCCTCCCTGCTACATTTTGATTTAGTAGGCTAGTTCATATGCAACATTTTGATTTAGTTGATATGATTTAGTTCATTTAGTAGGCTAGTTGATTTAGTTGATTTAGTATGCACCATTTTATTGTTATTTTTTCTGTACATGGATAGGTAGATGCTTTTTTTTGTTATAAGTTATTTTTTGGCAAAATGTAGGTGGTACGTCGTCATCTAATATGTTACTAGATCTTAGGATTATAACTGTCCATCAAATTGCTTCTCGCGGAAGAACCAAAAATATCACATGCTACTATTTTTCTTTCCTGTGAAGTGGATCGTTAATCCTTTGCTCATATTGCTTTAGGAAAAATGGCGCCACCACCACCACCACTATGTCGATTTGTGCAAGTCAAGGTGCGCTTAGCAGCCTTGCAACCGGCAAGCTATTCAAGCATCTACTTCCAGCAAATTTAGTTTTCGCCATGCGTGTAAGAAATTAGATGAAATGTAATAACTATTTTATTTTTAGTGTTGGCATTACTGCATTGTGTCATTTTGCTTATTTTACACAGATCGTCCCATGCAATGTGAGGTTGAAATTCAACAAGCTGACAGGAGACACTGTGACATTTGAGGCTCCTAGGGGGCCGTACACTATGGAGGTCGAGAAATGATGCAATATGTCGCAGATTGGAGGAGATGGATGGGCCCGTTTCGTCGCCCACATGCATCTTACTGGTGGTGAGTTGATCAGCTTCTCCTTCAGAGCAGAAAGACCCAAGCTGGCTATCATTTATCTCAACTTGGTGGAAGATGATGAAGATGGCGAAGATGATGAAGATAATGAAGATAATGAGGACCCACTCGATGAAGATGATGAGGACCCACTTCATGAAGCCATCGTAGCTCAAAGAACGAGGCTTAGCAAGGAGGAGGTGTCCAACCTGTGGGACATAATTCCATCACGTGCCGACTTTGTCGGGGTGCCATTCGTGACCCTCCTGACAAGTACCATGGTTGATCGACATGATATGGTATGTTATACTTACAAATGCAAATTATCTGATGAAATACTTAGTGTACAGTCCAATGATATGGTATGTTGTGTGAAATCTAGTCGATGATATGTTTCAGTGTAGAGTTCGATCACATGCTTATTAGTGTAGAATCTAAGGAGCTATTAATATTGTAGATAATTCATACGTACATATTTGTGAGGCTATTTATTAATTGATATGTTTTTCTTGTTCAGAAATTGGCAAAGAGCCTATCTGTGAGTTATGGTATCGAGTCTGATGAAGAAGGCTCAGCTGGACTACGCCTTACTGCAAGGGGCTCCGTCACAACCTGTACTTACCGCATGGACACGGACGGTCGCACACACTTAAACTCGGTTGGGTGGAAGAAATTCCTCAATGGCAAGAATCTTTGTGTTGGACAGGTGATAACCCACAAGTATAGGGGATAGCAACAGTTTTCGAGGGTAGAGTATTCAACCCGAATTTATTGATTCGACACAAGGGGAGCCAAAGAATATTCTCAAGTATTAGCAGCTGAGTTATTAATTCAACCACACCTGGAAACTTAGTATCTGCAGCAAAGTGTTTAGTAGAAAAGTAATATGATAGTGGTGGTAACGGTAACAAAAGTAAGGACAACAAAAGTAATGTTTTTGGTATTTTGTAGTGATTGTAACAGTAGCAACGGAAAAGTAAATAAGCGAGAACCAGTATATGAAAAACTCGTAGGCACCGGATCAACGATGGATAATTATGCCGGATGCGGTTCGTCATGTAACAGTCATAACATAGGGTGACACAGAACTAGCTCCAGTTCATCAATGTAATGTAGGCATGTATTCGAGTATAGTCATACGTGCTTATGGAAAAGAACTTGCATGACATCTTTTGTCCTACCCTCCCGTGGCAGCGGGGTCCTATTAGAAACTAAGGGATATTAAGGCCTCCTTTTAATAGAGAACCGGAACAAAGCATTAGCACATAGTGAATACATGAACTCCTCAAACTATGGTCATCACCGGAGTGGTCCCGATTATTGTCACTTGATTGTTGCCGGATCATAACACATAGTAAGTGACTATAGACTTGCAAGATAGGATCAAGAACACACATATATTCATGAAAACATAATAGGTTCAGATCTGAAATCATGACACTCGGGCCCTAGTGACAAATATTAAGCATAGCAAAGTCATAGCAACATCAATCTCAGAACATAATGGATACTAGGGATCAAACCCTAACAAAACTAACTCGATTACATGATAAATCTCATCCAACCCATCACCGTCCAGCAAGCCTACGATGAAATTACTCACGCACGGCGGTGAGCATCATGAAATTGGTGATAGAGGATGGTTGATGATGACGACGACATCGAATCCCCCTCTCCGGAGCCCCGAACGGACTCCAGATCAGCTCTCCCGAGAGATTAGGGCTTAGGCGGCTCCGTATCGTAAAACGCGATGATTTCTTCTCTCTTATTTTTTTCTCTCCGAAAGCCAATATATGGAGTTGGAGTTGGCGTCGGAGGGCCACCAGGGGGCCCACGAGGGTGTGGGCCCCCTGGTCTTCATCTTTGGCGAGGATTTTTTATTGTTTTTTCTAAGGTGTTCCGTGGAGTTTCAGGTCATTCCGAGAACTTTTATTTTCTGCACATAAAACAACATCATGGCAATTCTGCTGAAAACAGCGTCAGTACGGGTTAGTTCCATTCAAATCATACAAGTTAGAGTCCAAAACAAGGGCAAAAGTGTTTGGAAAAGTAGATACGACGGAGACGTATCAACTCCCCCAAGCTTAAACCCTTGCTTGTCCTCAAGCAATTCAGTTGACAAACTGAAAGAGAAAAAGAAAAAACTTTTACAAGCTCTGTTTGCTCTTGTTGTTGTAACATGAAAAGCCATCATTCAAGTTTCAGAAAATATTATGAACTAACCATACTAACAATAACACAAAGGTCTCACAATTACTCATATCAATAACACAATCAGCTAGCGAGCCATAATAGCAAAACTCGGATGACAACACTTTCTCGAAATAATCATAACATGATATAAAAATGGTATCTCGCTAGCCCTTTCTGAGACCGCAAAACATAAATGCAGAGCACCTTTAAGGATCAAAGACCGACTAAACATTGTAATTCATGGTAAAAGAGATCCAGTCAAGTCATACCCAATATAAACCAATAATAATGAATGCAAACGACAAGCAGTTTCTCCAAATGGGTGCTTTTTAATAAGAAGGATGATGACTCAACATAAAAGTAAATAGATAGGCCCTTCGCAGAGGGAAGCAGGGATTTGTAGAGGTGCCAGAGCTCGGTTTTAAAATAGAGATTGAATAACATTTTGAGCGGCATACTTTTGCTGTCAACGCAACAACTATGAGATGACGATATCTTCCATGCTAAACAAATTATAGGCGGTTCCCAAACAGAATGGTAAAGTTTATACTCCCCCTCCTCCACAAGCATCAATCCATGGCTTGCTCGAAACAACGAGTGCCTCCAACATTCAACGGGTCCCGGGGGAGTTTTGATTGCGATTATTTTGATTTAGTTTGCATAAAGCATGGGACTGGGCATCCCAGCGACCAGCCATTTCTCTCGTGAATGAGGAGCGGAGTCCACTCCTCTTGAGAATAATCGCCTAACATGGAAGATAAGGGCAGCCCTAGTAGAAACATGAGCTGCTCGAGCATACAAAACAGAATTTCATTTGAAAGTTTGGAGTTTGGCACATACAAATTTACTTGGAACGGCAGGTAGATACCGCATATAGGAAGGTATACTGGACTCATATGGAACAACTTTGGGGTTTAAGGAGTTTGGATGCACAAGCAGTATTCCCGCTTAGTATAGGTGAAGGCTAGCAATAGACTGGGAAGCGACCAACTGAGAGAGCGACAACAAATGTAAACATGCATTAAAATTAATTTACACCGAATACAAGCATGAGTAGGATATAATATACCATGAACATAAATATCATGAAGGCTATGTTGATTTGATTCAACTACATGCGTGAACATGTGCCAAGTCTAGTCACTCAATTCATTTAAAGGAGGATACCATCCCATCATACCACATCATGATCATTCTAATAGCATGTTGGCACGCAAGGTAAACCATTATAACTCATAGCTAATAAAGCATGACAGAAGCAACTATAATCTCTAAATGTCATTGCAAATATGCTTACTTCATAATAGCTAACTCAGGAACGATGAATCATCATATTTACAAAAACAAGAGAGGTTGAGTTCATACCAACTTTTCTCATCCCAATAAGTCCATCATATATCATCATTATTGCTTTTCACTTGCACGACCGAACGAAGTGTATAATAATAAGAGTGCACGTGCATTGGACTAAGCTGGAATCTGCAAGCATTCAACTCAAGAGAGAAGACAAGTAATATGGGCTCTAAGTTAAATAATCATTCATGCATATATGAGCCACTAAGCATTTTCAATATGGTCTTCTCGACCCCCAAAGAAAGGAAAAGAAATAAAAATTATTTACAGGGAAAGCTCCCAACAAGCAAAAGAAGAACGGGAAATATTTTTGGGTTTTTCCTTTTTAATTACTACAGCAAAGAAATAAACTACTTCTATTTTTTTGTTTTTTCTTAAGGTTTATCAAACACACAAGAAGAAAGCAGGAAAAAGAAAATAAACTAGCATGCATATCACAGTGAAAGAGTATGAGCACCGACATCTAGCAATGAGTGTGTGTGAACATGAATGTAATATCGGTGGGAAATACGTACTCCCCCAAGCTTAGGCTTTTGGCCTAAGTTGGTCTATTGCCAGGGATGGCCTGGCGGATACCCGTAGGTGAAGCTGGGGTCATACTGTGATGAAGAAGGCTCCGGCTGCCACTGGCTGGCAACCTCCTCTGGATCCCAAGAATAAACAGATAGTCGTGGAGGCTCATCTTGTGGCTCCGGTTCGGGGGCTGGTGCGGGATTCCGATAGGCTTGAACAGCCGACCACGGAACGATGTGAGGACCTGCCGATAAGTTAAACAAAGAAGGAGCAGGCAAAGTAATAGTCTCAGGGTGATGTTTATCAAAGTATAATTTGTATTTGAGCTCCCCTTCGCGACTCTTAACAAGAAAATCATGTGCTATCATACTCTTATAATCTAAATAAGCACGGGGCAGTGATGTTTCTTCTTTCTCCTCATGCCTAATAGGTATTTCAAAATATTCAGCTAGGCATGAAGCATAAATGCCTCCAAAGATGGGGCCCTTAGTACGGTTCAGACTTAACCGTCTAGCAACAATTCCACCCATACTAACAGAGTTATTGCGGTATAAACTATGGAACAAAATAATAATATCAGGAATACTAAGGTTCCCACAGTTTCCGCATCCAATCAAGCAACGGCTAGCAAATAAGGCAAAGTAGCGTAAAACAGGAAAAATGTATGCTAGTGATCCTTGCATCAGAAACCTTACTGGTTTCTCCCACAGTGATAGTGTTAATAAAAGCTTCTACTTCGTTACGGTGGAGTTCATCTACGGTGCCCTCAAAGGGTATTCTGCAAACCTCGCAGAATTCAGCTAATGTCATCTCTTTAACAACATCATATAAATGAAATTCTACTGTTGGAGGTGATTTCTTAGGAAAAAAAGTAGAAGTTTTGCACAAAAGTATTTGTGAGTAAGAGATACTGATGACGTTGGTCGCGGAGGAAGTCGGTGAGGCAGGCGTTCTCAATCAATAAATAGAAATCCTCATAAATCCCGGCTCTCCTCAAGAAGTCATCGGAAGGCCATTCACACGGCCGGACCTCCATGATCTTGAGGCAAATTAAACTTGGGCTTCTGCTCTTCTTCCTTTTGTTTTTCCTTCAAGCTTCGGCTCGGCAAGCCCCTCAAAAGTCTCTTCATTATTTTCTGAAACAATCTGAAATTTTTAGTAACTTCAAATAAAAGTGAACCAACTTCAATAAAATTGATAGCAACAACTCCTACAAGTGCCTAGAGCCTATATAAAGCATTGGAACTACTTGGAACCATATAAATTTGACATGCAAGCTCAAGAACATGGTCACCTATCAGCACAAATTTGCAATGAATAAAGCACTAGAACAAAAACTAATTGGACCAATGGAGGAGTCATATACCAAGGAACAATCTCCCCAAGCAGTTTTGCGAGAGGTGCTTTGAGCAAGGAGATCGAAAATCACAGCAACCGGGGCTGAAACTTGTGCTTGAGTTGGTTTTTCGTGTTTGTGTGAGGCAGAGGAAGAAGATGGGTGCAGGAATAAGTGGAGGAGGGCCACCATGGGCCCACGAGGCAGGGGGACGCGCCCAGGGGGGTAGGGCGCGCCCTCCACCCTCGTGACCAGGTGGCAGCTCCCCCCGCGGTGATTTTTGCACACTAAATTCTCAAATATTTCCGAAAAAATCATATTAAACTGGCATGGCATTCTGAGGACTTTTATTTTCGGGATATTTTTATATTGCATGGATAAGTCAGGAGACAGACAGAAAAATACTATTTTACTTTATTTCTACTAAATAACAGAAAATATAAAGAGGGTACAGAAGGTTGTGCTTCTAGTTTCATCCATCTCGTGATCATCAAAATGAACCCACTAACAAGGTTGATCAAGTCTTGTTAACGAACTCATTCCGATTAACACGGAACCGGAGAAATTTCGAATAATACTAAGTTACCTCAACGGGGATATGAAAATCCCCAACAATAAGAATATCATACTTTTTCTTGACACTAGGGAGAGGAAATTCAAAACCTCCAAATATAATTGATGGAATTTTCCCAATAGAGTTGATACTATAAACTTGAGGTTGTTTCCTCGGAAAGTGTACCGTGTGCTCATTGCCATTAACATGAAAAGTGACATTGCCTTTGTTGCAATCAATAACAGCCCCTGCAGTATTAAGGAAAGGTCTTCCAAGAATAATAGGCATACTATCATCCTCGGGAATATCAAGAATAACAAAGTTCGTTAAAATAGTAACATTTGCAACCACAACAGGCACATCCTCACAAATACCGACAGGTATAACAATTGATTTATCAGCCATTTGTAAATATATTTCAGTAGGTGTCAACTTATTCAAGTCAAGTCTACGATATAAAGAGAGAGGCATAACACTAACACCGGCTCCAAGATCACATAAAGCAGTTTTAACATAATTTCTCTTAATGGAGCATGGTATAGTAGGTACTCCGGGATCTCCAAGTTTCTTTGGTATTCCACCCTTAATAGTATTATTAGCAAGAATGGTGTAAATTTCAGCTTATGGTATCTTTCTTTTATTAGTAATAATATCCTTCATATACTTAGCATAAGGATTTGTTTTGAGCACATCAGTTAATCGCATAGGCAGAAAGATAGGTCTAATTATTTCAGCAAAGCGCTCAAAATCCTCATCATCCTTTTTCTTGGATGGTTTCGGAGGAAAAGGCATGGGTTTCCGAACCCATGGTTCCCTTTCTTTACCATGTTTCCTAGCAACGAAGTCTCTTTTATCATAACGTTGATTCCTTGATTGTGGGTTATCAAGATCAACAGCAGGTTCAACTTCTACATCATTATCGTTACTAGGTTGAGCATCATCATGAACATCATCATTAACATTTTCACTAGGTTCATGTTCATCACCTGATTGTGTTTCAAAGATCGTAAATAGAGATATCATTCGGATTCTCGTGTGGTTCAGCAATAGGTTCACTAGAAGTTTGCAAAGTCCTATCATTTTCTTTTTCTTCCTCTTAGAAGAACTAGGTACATCAATATTATTTCTCCGAGAATCTTGCTCGATTCTCTTAGGGTGGCCTTCAGGATACAAAGGTTCTGAGTCATTCTACCAGTTCTAGTAGCCACTCTAACAAAGATAATCATTTTTCTTACTATTCATTTCATCAAGCACTTCTTTCTGAGCTTTAAGTACTTGTTCTACTTGAGTGGTAACCATAGAAGCATGTTTGCTAACAAGTTTAAGTTCATCTCTAATATCAGCCATATAATCACCCAAGCGTTTAATCATATAAGCATCTTGTTTTAATTGTCTACCAAAATAAGCATTAAAGTCATCTTGCTTAAACATAAAGTCATCAAACTCATCCAAGCACTGACTAGCAATTTTAGTAGGAGGAACTTCAGCTTTATTATATCTATAGAGAGAATTTACCTTTACTACCTGTGTCGGGATATCGGGAGGTTCTTCAGTAAATAAGTAGTTGAGATCATATACTTCTTCAATAGGCGGTAAATTAAGGCCATGTATTTCTTCAATAGGAGGTAAGTTCTTAACATCTTCAGCTTTAATGCCTTTTTCTTTCATAGATTTCTTTGCCTCTTGCATATCTTCGGGACTGAGAAATAGAACACCTCTCTTCTTCGGAGTTGGTTTAGGAATAGGCTCAGTAATTGGCTCTGGAGCTGGCTCAGGAGGTGGCTCAGGAGGTGCCCAATTATTTTCATTTGTCAACATATTATTCAATAGAATTTCAGCTTCATCCGGTGTTCTTTCCCTGAAAAGAGAACCAGCACAACTATCCAGGTAATCTCTGGAAGCATCAGTTAGTCCATTATAAAAGATATCAAGTATTTCATGTTTATTAAGAGGATGATCGTGCAAAGCATTAAGTAACTTGAGAAGCCTCCCCCAAGCTTGTGGGAGACTCTCTTCTTCAATTTGCACAAAGTTGTATATTTCCCTCAAAGCAGCTTGTTTCTTATGAGCAGGGAAATATTTAGCAGAGAAGTAATAGATCATATCCTGGGGACTTTGCACACAACCAGGATCAAGAGAATTAAACCATATCTTAGCATCATCCTTTAATGAGAAAGGAATATTTTGGGTAAATAAAGGTAGCGCGATCTCTCATTATTAGTAAACAGGGCAGCTATATCATTTAACTTAGTAAGATGTGCCACAACAGTTTCAGATTCATAACCATAAAAAGGATCAGATTCAACCAAAGTAATTATATCTGGATCAACAGAAAAATCATAATAATCCTTATCGGGAACACACATAGGTGAAGTAGCAAAAGCAGGGTCAGATCTCATTCTATCTCTAAGAGATTCTTTACTCCATTTAACTAGCAACCTCTTAAGTTCATATCTATCCTGGCAAGCAAAAGTAGCTGCAGAAGATTCCGCATCAAAAAGATAACCCTCGGGAATAGCAGGCATATTTTCATCATCACTATCATCATCGTATTCAGGTTCAATAATTTCTCTTTCTCTAGACCTAGCAATTTGCTCATCAAGAAATTCACCAAGGGGCACAGTAGTATCAAGCATAGAAGTAGTTTCATCACAAGTATCATGCATAGCAGAAGTGGCATCATCAATAACATGCGACATATCAGAATTCATAGCAGTAGCAGGTTTAGGTGTCGTAAGCTTACTTATAACCGAAGGAGAATCTAGTGCAGAGCTAGATGACAGTTCCTTACCTCCCCTCGTAGTTGAGGGCAAAATAGTAGTTCGATCGTCTTTCAAGTTCTTCATAGTGTCCAGCAGATATAAATCCCAAGTGACTCAAAGAATAGAGCTATGCTCCCCGGCAACGGCGCCAGAAAAAGGTCTTGATAATCCACAAGTATAGGGGATCGCAACAGTTTTTGAGGGTAGAGTATTCAACCCGAATTTATTGATTCGACACAAGGGGAGCCAAAGAATATTCTCAAGTATTAGCAGCTGAGTTGTCAATTCAACCACACCTGGAAACTTAGTATCTGCAGCAAAGTGTTTAGTAGCAAAGTAATATGATAGTGGTGGTAACGGCAACAAAAGTAAAGACAGCAAAAGTAATATTTTTGGTATTTTGTAGTGATTGTAACAGTAGCAGCGGGAAAGTAAATAAGCGAGAACCAGTATATGGAAAACTCAGAGGCACCGGATCAGCGATGGATAATTATGCCGGATGCGGTTCGTCATGTAATACCATAACATAGGGTGACACAGAACTAGCTCCAGTTCATCAATGTAATGTAGGCATGTATTCCGAGTATAGTCATACGTGCTTATGGAAAAGAACTTGCATGACATCTTTTGTCCTACCCTCCCGTGGCAGCGGGGTCCTATTAGAAACTAAGGGATATTAAGGCCTCCTTTTAATAGAGAACCGGAACAAAGCATTAGCACATAGTGAATACATGAACTCCTCAAACTATGGTCATCACCGGAGTGGTCCCGATTATTGTCACTTCGGTGTTGCCGGATCATAACACATAGTAAGTGACTATAGACTTGCAAGATAGGATCAAGAACACACATATATTCATGAAAACATAATAGGTTCAGATCTGAAATCATGGCACTCGGGCCCTAGTGACAAATATTAAGCATAGCAAAGTCATAGCAACATCAATCTCAGAACATAATGGATACTAGGGATCAAAACCTAACAAAACTAACTCGATTACATGATAAATCTCATCCAACCCATCACCGTCCAGCAAGCCTACGATGAAATTACTCACGCACGGCGGTGAGCATCATGAAATTGGTGATAGAGGATGGTTGATGATGACGACGACATCGAATCCCCCTCTCCGGAGCCCCGAACGGACTCCAGATCAGCTCTCCCGAGAGAGATTAGGGCTTGGTGGCGGCTCCGTATCATAAAACGCGATGATTTCTTCTCCCTTATTTTTTTTCTCTCCGAAAGCCAATATATGGAGTTGGAGTTGGCGTCGGAGGGCCACCAGGGGACCCACGAGGTAGGGGGCGCGCCGGGGGGGGCCCACCCTCGTGGACAGGGTGTGGGCCCCCTGGTCTTCATCTTTGGCGAGGATTTTTTATTGTTTTTTCTAAGGTGTTCCGTGGAGTTTCATGTTTCCGAGAACTTCTATTTTCTGCACATAAAACAACATCATGGCAATTCTGCTGAAAATAGCGCCAGCCCAGGTTAGTTCCATTCAAATCATACAAGTTAGAGTTCAAAACAAGGGCAAAAGTGTTTGGAAAAGTAGATACGACGGAGATGTATCAACAGGCCATCCTAATTACTATCAGGAACACCAACCGCCCAGGCTTGAGGATGATGATTGTCTTCGATATCATCTAGAACTACATATGTGTGTGTGGCTATATCATCTAGAACTACATATGATGATCGTCGTCGATATCATCTAGAACTACATATTATGATCGTTGTCGATATCATTTAGAACTACATATGATGATCGTCGTCGATATGACCTTGTACTGCTTGAGGATGCATGTTGACTATGCATGAAATTGTTATCTAGTACTCCCTTCGTTCCAAATTACTCGTCCTGGTTTGAACTAAAACCACGACGAGTAATTTAGAACGAAGGGAGTACTACCTAGTACTTATAATGGTTTATGAATTTGATATCTAGTAGTACCTAGTATCTGAAAGGGAAAGAGGGAAAGGGGTACAGGGGGAAAATGACGAAAGATATAGCAGTAGCGAGGGACAACGAAATCGCTACAGCTAACTAATAGTAGCGCATTCCACAAAAGCGCTGCCTTATTAGTAGCGCGGCTACCCGCGCTGCTGCTAGCCTCAAAACCCGTGCTACTACTAGGGTTTTCCCTAGTAGTGTGCTGAGGTGTATCAGTGGCGACCGCGACATGCCCAGCTGTTTGCGCGCAGGGAGGACGTGCCGTTGGGCGCCGTGGTGGCATCGATGATAGCTAGACCGAGCAAGGTTGATGCATCAATACAGTTCTGAAGATGGAGCGGTGGCAATTTGCGGCGGCGGCCTGCGAGAGCACGCCGGATCGGTGAGACCCATGCCCGGTAGGCGTCCTGGATGGGTCCTCGGGTCTTAGATCTTAGGTTTGGTTGCAATGTCTGTTTGGTATTAAGCCCAGGCTATCTGCGCCCCTTCATCAACTGGATAGGTGTAGCGACAGTTTGTTGCTTAGAGGGCGGCTTTAGGCTTACTATGGTATTACTTTGTAAGGTCTTGTGAGAATAATTAATAAAGTGACCGTAGCATCACCCAGATGCAGAGGCCGGGGGTCATTCTTCTTTTCTAAAAAAAATCAGTTTCTTCCCTTGCCAAATCATGTTATGGTCACTTGATTGAGGATATTAATCTGCTCATGTTGGAGCTGGAGTTTGTTCCGGTTAGGATAGCCCGGTTACAAAATAGGGTTTCTCATTGTCTTCCTAATTATGCTTGCACGGTACATCACTTTTTTATGCTTGTACGGCTCATAGTACCCGCTTGTTGGTTGTTGTTGGTCATAGCAAGGTGCCTCTTTCGTTCTCGTGCCCCACAAAATCCCACATCTCACTCACGGTTTTCACCTCAAACGACACACACGCACATCGCTCAAAACGTTCTAAGAAAAAATAATACATCGCTCAACCTCGATCTGGCTAGGTAGGTTAGCATCGGCTCCAACCCTACCCCCCATAGCTCCTTAGCCGCCGCTCGATCGTCCTCTCCGCCGACCGCCCCCCTCGCCACTGCCCGCCATCCTTGGCCCAACCTCACCGCCACACTTGCCGCCTGCAGCTGCTGGTCCGCCAAGCACGAAGATGAACAGAGCCGCCAAAGCACTTGCAACGACCGAGGCCGACATTGTCACTGCCATCGGAGTCCATGCTATTTTCTAGCTTGGGCTCTCGAAACATCGGCCGAATGCTCTGTGAGTCAGCCTATCATGCTCTTGTGACCCGGAATAATCTGAAGTAAATATGCCCTAGAGGCAATAATAAAGTTATAATTTATTTCCTTATTTCATGATAAATGTTTATTATTCATGCTAGAATTGTATTAACCGGAGATTTAGTACATGTGTGAATACATAGACAAACATAGTGTCACAAGTATGCCTCTGCTTGACTAGCTCGTTAATCAAAGATGGTTAAGTTTCCTAACCATAGACATGAGTTGTCATTTGATTAACAGGATCACATCATTAGAGAATTATGTGATTGACTTGACCCATTCCGTTAGCTTAGCACTTGATCGTTTAGTATGTTGCTATTGCTTTCTTCATGACTTATACATGTTCCTATGACTATGAGATTATGCAACTCCCGTTCAGCGGAGGAACACTTTGTGTGCTACCAAACATCACAATGTAACTGGATGATTATAAAGGAGCTCTACAGGTGTCTCCGAAGGTACATGTTGAGTTGGCGTATTTTGAGATTAGGATTTGTCACTCGGATTGTCGGAGAGGTATCTCTGGGCCCTCTCGGTAATGCACATCACTATAAGCCCTGCAAGCAATGTGACTAATGAGTTAGTTGCGGGATGATGCATTACATAACAAGTAAAGAGACTTGCCCATAACGAGATTGAACTAGGTATTGAGATACCGACGATCGAATCTCGGGCAAGTAACATACCGATGACAAAGGGAACAACGTATGTTGTTATGCGGTTTGACCGATAAAGATCTTCGTAGAATATGTGGGAGCCAATATGAGCATCCAGGTTCCGCTATTGGTTATTGATCGGAGACGAGTCTCGGTCATGTCTACATAGTTCTCGAACCCGTAGGGTCCGCACGCTTAAAGTTCGGTGACGATCAGTATTTGAGTTTTTGTGTTTTGATGTACCAAAGGTAGTTCGGAGTCCCAGATATGATCACGGACATGACGAGGAGTCTCGACATAGTCGAGATGTAAAGATCAATATATTGGATGACTATGTTCGGACACCGGAATGGTTTCGGATGGTTTCAGGCATATACCGGAGTACCAGGGGGGTTACCGGAACCCCCCAGGGGGTTTATTGGGCCTCATGGGCCCTAGTGGAGAAGAGGAGGGGCGGCCAGGGCAGGCTGTGCCCCTCCCCCTCTAGTCTGAATAGGACAAGGAGGGGGGGCGCCCCCCCCCCCTTTCCTTCCTCTCCTCTCTCCCTTCCCTTCCTCCTCCTACTCCAACTAGGAAAAGGGGGAGTCCTACTCCCGGTGGGAGTAGGACTCCTCCCTGGCACGCCTCCTCCTTGCCGCCCGCCCCTCCCCCTTGATCCTTTATATACGGGGGCAGGAGGACACATCTAGACAGAACAATTGATCTCTTGATCTCTTAGCCGTGTGCGGTGCCCCCCTCCACCAGATTCCACCTCGGTAATATCTAGCGGTGCTTAGGCGAAGCCCTGCGTCGGTAGCATCATCAACACCGTCATCACGCCATCGTGCAGACGGAACTCTCCCGCAAAGCTCTGCTGGATCGAAGTTCGTGGGACGTCATCGAGCTGAACGTGTGCTGAACTTGAAGGTGCCGTACGTTCGGTACTTGATCAGTCGGATCGTGAAGACGTACGACTACATCAACCGCGTTGTGCTAACGCTTCCGCTTTTGGTCTACGAGGGTACGTGGACAACACTCTCCCCTCTCGTTGCTATACATCACCATGATCTTGCGTGCGCGTAGGAATTTTTTTGAAATTACTATGTTCCTCAACACAATCATCAAGCTCTAGGAGGAAAGGTAACGGAAACTTCATCAGCAGGAAAACAGGTATGTCCTGCTCTATGGAAGCTCAAAGTTATCCCGAAAGTTCGGTTGTTTTGGTGGTCGCTGCTGCAAGGGATTCTTCTTGACTATGCCCACAATAGACATATAAGAACATCATCCTTGTGTGACCTATGCAAGGCCGCCGAGGAAGATTTGATGCACGCTCTAATTCATTGCTCCCATGCCAAAAGTTTCTAGTTCATTGCGCTGCATTGGCTCAGGCTTCCCTAGGCCCCACTTGACAATGAACCCTCGCTCAATGACAGATGGCAATTGGTGGGACAACTCACTTCAAAGCCCATGCGCAAGGGCCTCGCCTCCATGGCCCTCCTTGTCCCCTAGATGATATGGAAGCACCGTATCGACTGCGCCTTCAACCGAGGACGCCCATGGGTGAACGACCTGCTCACGAAGATCAGGATGAGGCCTCCCTTTGGGCCGGCACCGGTGCATTAGGGCTTAGAGCCATCACCCACCAAACATGGGACGTCCACTAATTTTGCTCACGAGCATTGTAACTGCCTCCTAGGAGGATTGTAACCCAAACTCTCTCTTTTCAATGCAATGAAACACAAGCTCTCTTGCATTTTCTCCAGAAAAAAAATAGAAGCAAGCGAGACAAATATCAAACGTTTGATTCCCCAAACTATACGACAAGTTAAATCTTGTATTCAAGAAACATGATCATAACTAAGCCAAGGAGTACATCAACCTTTGGGCCGAATCTATACCTTTTTGCACCAAATATGTTATTGATATCTTGAAAGCCTTCAATTTATAAGGACACAAGATGGTCTCTTTACTTTTCCGAACTGAAGATGCCTAATGGCGGATTTTTTTATAGACATTTTTTTCGATAAAAGGGCCACCTGGCTCCCATTTTCATTATGAGAATAGGAGTCTGAATACAACAAAACGCAACACCGCACCACTTTTCATCAGACCTGATGCATCATCGCACCAACTGATAAACAACCTACATCCTAGACATATAACCATATCTATAGGATGCCAAACCACCCACTGCTGGAGAGAGAGCAAACTCTTAACATCTTTTTCACAATTAGCACATCCGCCAAAACAATAAGCAAGTCTATAACCTGAACGCACTACAGAGCCGCCCAATTTTCAGGTAGAGACAAAACACAATCTTTGAGTAAAGGGATTCCACCCATACTCTCTTCTGTTGACTTCATTTGCTACCCAAGATAGCCTCTTGGAAACCTATCTAAACATTTTTTGCACTCCTTTTATCTGTTGAATAACCCATGAATCCAACAAAGAACACATGGTAAATATTATATTAATAGGAATTGAAAGGAAAACACGTTGAAAATATGATCTGTTCCTTGTTTTTCATCAGGAGTAGCGTTTTCTGGGAACATTTTTTGAGGGACCACTTTCTCTTGTGCGTCCGATCCCGAGCGCGAACCTCAATGCGTATGCGCCCATCCACCATTCCGAGCGAAACGTTCGCTCCCATCCACGCTCCCGAGCGAACGAACGACTCTGTGAGAGTATCATTGCATTTTCGTGTAGCATGCCAATTGGGAAAAAACGTGCGCAGCATGACATTTTTCCTGCTATAGAATGGTGAGTCGTCTTGCTGCAGCATGTTAATTAATGGATATGCATGGCAAATTTCTCTTTTGTACCATGACAAATCTTTTTTCATGAAAAATTGCCCACGTGTGTCAAATTTCTCGCTTGCATGGGTTTGCCCGGAGCATGCGCCGATTAGAAAGCGTAGTACGCAGAGTAAATAGCAACCGACTCCTGATGGTGTCCTGGAATAGGTGTCACTCATCATGTCATCTCCCGGCCAGGTGGGGTGGGCCGACGACCCCCATGGTGGTTCATCAAGGGGCCACGTCAAAAAGACCCGTGACGCGTAGATTTCAGAAGCCTTACTGTTCAAGAGAAGAGCTCCTAATATGTGAAGGACTACTGTTATACTATGCCTCTAGTACATTATATAAACCGAGGCTAGACTAGTCGATAGATTATTAGAATCTTACACAATAATCTCATGGTAGACACTGGTACTTTGTACTTCATCCCAGATCAATACAATCAAAGCAGGACGTAGGGTATTATCTCTTCGGAAGAGCTCAAACTTGGGTAAAATCATGTGTCCATGTTACCATCGTTCCAAGGCTAACAACTCGGGACCCCCACCCGAGATCTGCGAGATCTAACTCCAAAATTTGTGGCCAATACATGTCCCACTACGTATTCGCCATGGTATGATGAGAATTCGGATGATGTCATCTTCGACATGTTGGGACAGATCTTCATCTTTGATGCCGACATCTTCGTCGATGACTTGGCAGGTCACCTTGGTCATGTCAATGACAACACCACATGTCAGATCATTAAGATCGGATGGACGTCTTCATCAACATCAACTCCGATCTCAACCGAGATCATGGAAAATAATGTGCATGTAGCTCGAGGTCTCAACATCACCATTGCCCTCACAAATCTGTGTAGAATTTTCTGGACAACGGATTCGATTTTACCATGCCTGCCTCCTCGAGTGTCGTTTCCATGATTCTTTCAATGCAATTGTGTGGAATCAAATCAATAACGACCCCCTAAAATTTCACCGGGATCCGATGGAGGAATCTCCGGGAATTGCTGATATACCTAGACACTCTCGGTTCTGCGTGGAAATACGGACGAGTTTGGGACGAGGACTCCCGCAGCCATCTCCAAAAAGCCCTCAAATGCTGCAGAATTGTAATATCAACAAGCCCTCAGATGCTGCAGAATTGTAGTATCAACAAGCCCTCAAATACACGTGGGTTTGGGATGAGGAGTCCTACGGCCTACGGAAGATCCAAGCGTAATGCTGCAAAATTGTAATATCAACAAGTCCTCAAAATTTGAGATCGATCAGACGGTTCAAACGCTAGGAAACTCCTGAGGAGTTCATCAATTTTTGTATCTTTTTTCTGTGCGAAAACAAATCCGACCCAAGTGAACGGGTTATCAGACGTCCTTTTTGGAGGATTTGTTTTCATAGAGTATTGTGTTTTGTTTCCAAACACGCGCCTACAAATTTTAGGCCTTTTCTGTGGTTCTCCTCACCGTCGCAAGGGACCGCAGTGCCCTGCCAAGCTCTATCCAGCTGATCCCATCTCATCCAGAACCATTTCATTGTGAATGCATGGCCAAATTTTTGAAGGTCATACGGTCCCAATCCGCCTAACTCCAAAAAAAAGAAGAATCTTAACTTTTTGTGGTAAACTTTGACAATTGTTCGAAGTGTTTGCAAAATTTCATCATGAGATCACATTCATAGAAGGCGTGGCAAAAATAAATAAAGAAGAAATAGTCTTGCTAATTCTCAATCGACTGAGACTTCGTTAAGTCCAGTCGATGATATATCCATGAGATCTTACCTTGAGATTTATGCATATTTTTTCTTTAATTTTTTCTTTCTCTCTTTTGCATTTTATGTCATTTGACTGAGACTTGGTTAAAACTCAGTTTACTGAGACCTAGCCACATCCCAAAAAAACAGAGCTCCAAAATGCTTTCAAAAGTAGCATTTTCGCAGCGATTTTTTTCGGTGCTTCAAAATGCTCACATTTTACTGGATTTATTTAGGCATTTCCGGCAATGCGCAAAGTGGGAGGAGATGTCCTGTCGAATACGAGGTGTCAGTGGTGACTTCATCAAGAGGATATGCTGGCTCAGTCTCTCGAAGGTGCTCATAGGAGGTAAGTGCATGTGTGTATACATAAGGATGAGTGTACGCGCGTAAATATGAGCGCCTGCGTGTATTCTCAAACAAACAAACAAAAATCTTCAATGGGAGATTTATAGACACAACCCTCAACTACTCGTAGATCCAGGAACGCTCTCGAACATTGTCAGGTCAGCCGCGTACGTACCAAGTAGAACAGCCTTGGTCATAGGCTCATGCATACCCAACGATCGGGTCCCAAAATATCGGAGGAGGCTAGCAGCCCCTTCCCATCTATCGCCCCAACGGCCCAACCTTCTCTTATCTTCCCCAGATTCTCAAAAGAAAAGAAAAAGATAATAAATCCATCTACATGCACACACCGACCCAAGGCGGATCTGTGATCGATCCACACCCACACCCACACGGCCACACGGGAGAGGGGAGCATCGAAAGAGCTTGGTGGCACTCGATCTGGGATCATCCATGTTCCTAGACCTAGCTGCTGCGGCTGCAGCTTATGGCCGCCTCGACGAGGAGGATGCCCCCACCAAGCCGTGCCAATAGCTCCTGTGCTACGTTTTTTATGTGAATTGGCTAGGGTGCGATGTTGTTCGAGCAAATGGCTGTGGTGCGACACATTTGAGCAGTTAAATAGCCCAGGGCCACAGGGGGTGTTAAATGTGGTTTAATTGGTCGTCAACCAAGCCCGTTTATGTTAGGACATGTGGGTCCAACTTAATTGCTCCTCAAAACAGCTGACCGTGCCCTGCCGCCGGACCGTGCCGGGCCCGCCACTCTGCCCCCTCCCCCCCTTCTTCTCCGGTGGCGGCGGATCTTGCGTTCTCAACGGCGGCGGCGGAGCCCTCGGCGGCGGAGCCTTCATCCTCAAAAAATGGTGAGTGAGAACACTAGTCCCCCTCCCGTTCCTCTCTCGGCCCCGTAGATCTCAGCTGCCCTGTTTTCTCTGTTTTCGCTTGTTGAATCGATAGGTTGTGAGGGGAGCCCGTGGGCATACTGAGATGGAGCCGCCAGATTCAACTTCGAATAGGTAATGCCCCTCTCTCTGATCCAATTTTGCATGCAATTAGGGCCTAGTCTGCTCTTTCTCACGGGCTCACACTGTCCGCCACTGACAGAGGGGATGCTGCCGCTCGGACCTTCGAATTGACGGTCAATTTCTTTCCATCAAAGGCAAAATTAGTTGATGGTAGCATTCAGAACATTGAGAGAGACACAATTGTTAAATGGGAGGTTGAGTTTACAGAGATTGATCCACAAGTTCTCTGAGAACATGGGAGAGAAGGCAGTGAAGAAATGGGTGGAAAAATTGGGGAGAAAGTTGTTTGGGGTCCAGAGCAAGAAGTATCACTGTTGCGGTTTGATGATTGGAAAGGAGAGTATGTGAGAATGGAAGATGGTGAACAGATTGTTGATGAAATCGATCGGCAAAACGGCTGGACAAGCAAACGAGCTAATTTTTTTGCTGAGCTGGTTGATCTGAATATTTTTTCGAAGGTTGGATATGTGCCATCACAATTGGATGCGCAGATGGTAGATGATGAGTGGGCTACACAGAGGCCATTGATTCCCATGTGTACTGAACTTACAGTAATAGCTGAAGAGAGACAGGTGACTGGAACTGAAAATGAAACTGCAGCAACTGTTGATTGGAATGTAGTTGAATTAGATGAGCCTACTGATTTGGTCATTGCACCAATGCTCGACATTGAGATGGCCAAACTTTTTGGCATTCCAAATGATGACGTAGATAAGGTGAGAGGGGAGAATCTAGTTTGCCTGCTAATGTTGATGAAGATGTAGATGGACAATTGATGGAACAAGCTGCAGATGAAGTAGATGATGCACATGATGATGAGCTGGTGCATGTGTATGACAAAGAAAACCCTGTCATTGAAGTAGGCAAGTTGTTCCCAAGCATGAATGAGTTTAGGATGTGTTTCAAGACTTATGCAAAGGAAACATGAGTTTGATGCCAAGACTGTTTGGACTGATAGGAAGAAGTTTTATGCGAGGTGCAGAGGATTTGATGGTAGTGTGAAGCCTTGCAAGTGGTACATATCTGCTAGACTGCAACCTGATGGAAGTACTGTCAGGGTTAACCAAATCCCCAATCAACATACTTGTATTACAAGTTCACAGACAGTATCAACCATGACATCACAACTTTGGGTTGCAGAAAAGATCACCCCAATTTTAGCCAAAACACCAAACACTACTGCCAAGAAACTCAAAGTAGACTTGGAAAAGATGTACCCCATTAAACTGAAATATACCACAAAGGTGGAAGGCAATACAAAGTTCAATGAAAATTTTATATGGTGATTGGGCAAATACATTTAGGATGCTTTACAACTTCAAAGCAGAGGTGGAAAAGAGGTCACCTGGCAGTGTTGTGGAGATAGATACAGAGGTATCACCCTCAGGTGAAGTCAAGTTCTCCAAGTTTTTATGGCTTTGAAGCCTTGCATCGATGGGTTCAAAGCGGTGCCGCCCATATTTGAGCATAGACTCATCATTTTTGACAGGCAAGTGGAATGGTCAGTTGGCAGCATGCAATGCTCTAGATGGACACAACTGGATGTTTCCTATTGTTGCTGTTGGCTTGTTTCAATGTAAATGAGGCTTCATGGACATGGTTCATGATCCAGCTTGAAAAGGTGCCTAGGGCCAGTGTCACCTTTGGCTATACACAGATGCATGTAAGGGGCTTGAAAATTCAGTGAAAATGTTTTCCCACATGCTGAGCGGAGGGAGTGCTTGGTCATTTGTGGATGAATTTGATCAAAAATTTAGAGGAGAAGAATTTGGGCGCATGTGGCCAGCAGCAAGATCTTACACTAGACGGACACACAAATATCATCTTGATAAGATAATGGCAGCATGTGATGAGTTTGGTCCATGGCTGAACACCTACCATTCTTTGTTATGGTACAGATCAGCATTCAACACTGCCATCAAGTGTGACCACATCAACAACAATTTGGCGGAGAGTTTCAACAACAAGGTGAAGGAGTTAAAAGATTTTGCCTGCATGACATGGTTGACCAAATCAGGATCATGCTCATGCGGTTGTGGGAATTGAGAAGAAGGATAGGTGATTGTCGCAAGGTGATAAGCTTCCAAAGAAGGGTACAACAGGTGGTCAATAGGAGCAGAAGTCTTTCACATTTGTTTGTTGAAAAATCATCACCTTGGGGTGCTGAAGTTAGAGATAACAAAATTGGAAGGAGACATGTTGTTAACACTGAATTGCATGATTGCACTTGCCTCGCGTGGCAACACACTGGTAAACCATGTGAGCATGCCATTCTTTTCTTAGCATCCCAATCGAAGATAAACATGCACCCATATCTGCATGAATATTATTCGGTAGCAAGATTCAAAGCTGCATATGCCACTCCAATTCCAGCACTTACAGATCAGTCTCAATTGGCACAAGTGGACACTGAATTTTCCATGTGTCCTCCCTTGACGAAAAGAAAGGTTGGCAGGCCTAAACAGAGTAGATTCAAGGCATGGTTTGAGAAAGGTGGGAGTAGTAAGAAGGGAAAGAAAGATGAAAAGCCAAAAAGGGCCCAAAAAGGTAACAAAAACAGATGCAAGTTGTGCCAGAACTTGGGCACAGTGGGATCTCACAAATGCCGTTACACTCTGATAAGCCAAAGTATGTTCTTGTTTATTTGTCTGTGTCTTGATTTGGTGCTTTTTCCAATTACTATATCTATAACATTTTCTGCACAGGAGGAAGCGAGCAAGTCAGCCCCTTGTTGTTGAACAGTGTTGGCCAACAAAAAAAGCAAGAGTCAATGGCGGTAGAAAGAAGAGAAGTGTGCCTGAGCCTGAGCAGACTGAAGAAAATCCTGCTGCAGTCAACATTCAGACCAAAGAAACTGATGTGGAGGTGCACACCGAAGAAATTGAACTTGAGCGTGTCGAGGTTCAGATCAAGAAACTGAACCTGAGCGTGTCGAGGTTCGGGATCAAGAAACCCATGTTGAGGTACACACCAAAGAAACTGAAACTGGTGTCAACATTGAGACCGAAGACACTGATCACGAGGGTATTGGCGAGGTGTTGAAAAGACCAGTGAAGAAAACCAAGATGATCAGTGAACTTGTGTGTGAAGTAGAACCAAAAATAAGAAGGGCTAAGGCGAAGAAGGGCACACGACGTGGTAGGAAGAAGTAGAACAGAGAACAGTTTGAAAATTTGGGGCATGTAATAATATTTGTAACTTGGTGCGTACTGATAGTCACTATGTATCCCCATATTTCTATTCGAACTTGTTTGTCTAAACCAGCCAAATAAAATTCAAATTTAAATTTAAATTTGGGCTATTGATGTTTTAGTGCTATCTAAAGTACCTCAACTGAAATATGTTTGCTTGCTGATCATTCCGAGCCCTTTTGGTAAGTTGAACTCATAGTCATGAAAAGTGTGTTTCAAATGACCTCCAAAGGTAGGGTAAACGACCTCATATTTAAGCAAGTTCTTTTGGCACCTTGTCTAAACCAGCCAAATGATTTTTCTACACATCTATTCTACCTATATAGTGTAAATCTAAAGTCTCACTATTTATTGAATTAATTTTCTATTTTTTCTTTTCTTTTTGAAAAACAAGGTTTAATAGAAAATTATATATAAAACAAGTTTAAAACATGAAAATGAGAAAAGTAAGTTCAGATCTTTCTTAGTCAATCCAAAATGAAGTTTTGGTGAGGTTTTCACACTTTTCATTTTCAAAACTCCACCTACTCTCGGGTGCGCACTACTCTCTTCCTTGAACTCCATACTACATTGTTTGAGGAATGACAATTTTGTGAAGGATTTTTCGTACAAATGTATGTAAACCATATTTATATTTTTTTCTCGTTACTATACGACATAATAAGACTATGTGCACAAGTTTTATGTTTTTTTGATTTTTTTTGAATTAGTTATGCTCAACCCTAATCAGTCAAAACCTCTCAAAACCCCTCAAAACCCCTCAAAACCCCTCTCAAAACCCTTCAAAACCCCGCACACTACCTGGTCGTCGATCACAGCGTGGGACGGTTGAGATCAGGCGCTAGGGTTAGCTACAGTGTGCAGCGATCCGCATGAGATGCGCTGATTGGTTGACGCGGTGGGGTTTGGATCAGCCTCTCTCATTGGAGCATCAGGACCGTTCATTTTGAATCCAACGGCAAGAGTTGACGCGGTGCATGGACCAAGCCTACGCAGTGCCCTTTCCATCATTGCATGCGTGCCCGTGCCTACCCGCAGCATGCATGCCCACCGCAGGATCGCGCCGTGCGTTGCATGCATGCCGGGCATGCCTCGACGTAGCCTGCTCCGCCACCCCTATCAACGCAGTAACCTGTCGCATGCCTACCATTAGAACCGATGCAGCGTCGCATCAAAGCATGCACCCGGCCACAATGCAGCAGCCCGATGAAGACAACCAAAAAGCCAACGCTGCATGGCGTGGTGTGCACGATGTGCATGGCGTGCTCCTCTTTGAGGACGCACAACGGGCATGGGGTATCGATGTGGGTATCGATGCAGTTCAAATGGCGTGCTGCCCGTTACAAGATGGGCAAAAGAAGGCGTCCATTATTGTCACGTCTCGGCCCCCCATCGACTGAACCTTGCCCTCTAGCCAGGCCCTAGCAAGATGAGCAAATTAATGGGCAACCACATGCATGCACGGGTGGCACACGCAGAGAACCCGGGGAAGGCGTGTCCCCTTGACCCACGAAGGCACAGACGCGTGCGTGGGCCCGTCCCCCTTGACCCGTGACCGGTGGCACAGAAGCGTCGCAGTCCGTTTCCCACGGCCACACTCGTGTACACACTTTCATTGGGGCGCCACCAAACGCCGCCCGCCCATTAATTCTAGGGTTTCGACGGGGTGAAACCACGTCGCACTTGGGCTATTTAAGCCGGGCACTATCGTTCTCTCCCTCCTCATCCATCATACCCCATCCTCTGCCTCCTCTGCCCTTCTTCTTCCTTCTCCATCAAACCCGACCGAGCACTCGAGCCACCCCGCCACCATGCAGTACACCGGCCCCACCTACAACTTCCCCCCAACCGTGCCGGAAAGGCTCTACCCGGCCGGAGTGTATGTAGAGAGAACCCTTAGGGTTTGGGCGATCTCGAGGTGGAGGGGCGCAAGGGATTTAACGGAGTTCTTCCTTGCGGCCGGCTTCCGCCACCTCCCCCGCGGCTCTCCTCGGATGTACCATGTTGAGGAGGTCAACCACAACGGCGTTGTGGTTGGGCTCCTCGCCACGTTCACTAACCCTTTCGATGCTTTCCATCTCCTCGGGCGGCGTATTGGGTTGGTTGTGAGTTCATAGCTTTCACCACCTACAATATCTTCACCGACTTCCAGAGCATCTTCCCCAACAACGGCGTTATGCACACGCCTCCTGCACTCCCATCAACAACGGGAGGAGTGAAGGACGGCGCCTGGAGGAGCGAGGGTGGCGTTGTTCCCCGGAGGAGGAGGAGAAGAAGAGCCCCAAGAAGAACCCGCGTTTGGTGCCCCCCGATCTATCTAGCTTATCGTATTAGTTTTTTTAAGTAGTAATCGTTATTGTATTAGTATTTTAAGTTGTAAGGCTATCATGGAGTTGTAAGGTTATCGTGGAACTATGGATTGCTACTATATATATTGTGTGTTTCGTGCCTATGGGTTGTTCTTGCTTATTATTTGTGTATTGCTATGGGTTGCTACGAGCCCAGTTGCTACACCTCAATCTCACCACACACACACCATCTTCAAAATATTGGCCAAATCATGGACATGCAACTAGGAGCCCCATGCAAACCCACTATGGACATGCCACTAGGAAATGCAAACTAATTTACTTCATGCAACTCATTTAGTTCATGGAACCGTAGACATGCATAAAAACAATTAACATTTGGTTTTATTGCATCAAAAAATGATCCATCAGAAAATTTAGTGCAAGAAAAAGGCCAAAGTAAAAATAAGTAACATTTTTTTTGATGGGTAAAAAAAATAAGTAACATTTTATTTGCCGAAGTTAGAGGTGGGCTGGTGCTGCTACGCGGGTGGGCTGGTGCCCCTACGCGGGCGGGCTGGTCTCTATTTTGGGCATGGTTATTTTCTCAGGGCCCATTTTCTCACGGCCCAACATCTATTCGGCAGCCCAGTTTTGTTTTTTACTAGAAACTGAATTTGGGTGTGTACTGTTAATCAAGAACAAAAACAGAGGAAACAGAGCATGAACACTGAATAGGGCCCCTGAGAATATCAGTACAATAATTCAAGCAAGTTTTGCTTCACACGAATTCAAGTTCATCTAACAAATGATCCATGGCTAACTCAAACTGCTGGGCACCCCTGAAACTAGCTGACTAACTAACTGAAACTATAACAATTCTAGCGATTGATGAACATCAAGTAAAATAAACCCATAGCAATGACACAACCATAAAATGCTCCCGCCATCTTATTTGCTTGCTGCTTCAAATCGATCGGATGCTTTAGTTGCTTGCCGATTTTCTTCAATTCACACTTCAGTTCTGCACTATGCATCATCGGATCGGCTCTGTCTGGCCAAATTGGGGCTTGTTCCACGGCAAGCCGCCCCCAAAATTGAGCTCTTGGGTTGGGGTTGATCCTCCAATTTCAACCTTTCAACATATTCATCGAGCCACTCAAAATGCCCACATTTCTTCGTAACCTGAAAACAGGGGTCATGGCGCATGAATCCTAGATCCACCACCCAGATCCACCGCCCTAATTCGAGGGACAAAGAAAGAAATCGGGAGAAATTAGACCATAGAATTGGTCAAGAACACAGATCTAACCTGCCCCGGCTGTGGCTTGCTCAAACATTTCACAAACTCGCGCCCACGGTTGCCATTTTCTTCCCTCACACAAGTCAAACGCTTCAGAGGCTCCATGCGCGGGCAATCGGGGCATCTTGTCAACGGCAGTGGACCATACTGCGTCCATGATTGGCGGATGGCCGAAGTCGAGCTAGACATCACGCCGGGCGGCGCGCTGCTGCCGGAGCAGAGGAAGAAGAAGGTGGGAAAGGAAAGGGGCAGGGCAAGCAATGGAGGGGGGCGGGCTGGCTCGGGCTCGTGGCTGGCTCAGGCCGGGGCACGCTGATGAGCACGGGCATGCTTGTGTGGATAAGTTGTGGGTCCCACCCGCATGCGAGTAACTGGTGGGTCCCGCATGTCATAACTCAAATCGTTAACCCCTCGTGTTTTTCATTTCACGGGTAAACAGAGCCAT
This sequence comes from Aegilops bicornis, assembly GCA_021605145.1. Lineage (NCBI taxonomy): Eukaryota > Viridiplantae > Streptophyta > Magnoliopsida > Poales > Poaceae > Aegilops > Aegilops bicornis. Next base: position 14,728,709 of record CM038672.1, read on the forward strand.
GTCGCATTGGAGCTATTTACACGCTCAAGTGTGTCGCATCACAACCATTCAGCCGAACAACGTCGCACTCAAGCAAATTCACATCAAAAACGTCGCACAGGAGCTATTGGCCCCACCAAGCCTGACAGCAGTCCATCCGGATCACTGAACCCCCCTGCTTACGGCTCCGCCGATGATGGCGGCGGTGACCGGCCACCCTTCGTCCTCATCGAGCCGTACGCCTACTTTGCCGACCGCCGCAACGCCACCACCGCCGGCTGCAGCATGGAGGGTATCCGTCTCCGGGGGAACATCGAGGTCACCTTCTGCACCGCCCAACCACCGCAAGTCTCCTACCTCTGCGCCCACGCCACCGCCTACGACGACCACACTGTGTTCGCCGTCCGCCCTAGCATAGTCGCGACCAGACTTTGGTCGCGACAGAGACTGACGGAGGCCTCGTCCTTCTATGCGTCGTCATTGGTGACCATCAAGCAGCCCGGCGACGACAACCCAGTCAACGAGCAGTCGTTTGCCATTGTGCGCAAACCTGAACCCGACGGCAGCTACCTCCTTGCCGCACAAGCTAATGGGTCCAGATATGGCAATCCTTCCTCTGATATACCCGAACCGTCACTGCCTAAGCTGAAGTTCCGTGAAGGGGTCACAGCTCAGCCTACCTTGAGGACTCTCCATATTGGCCTGCCCAAGCTGAGCCTGCCAGATGATGGCATTCTTTACTTACTAGCCAAGATTGACTACCGTGACAGGGAGCACATGGCATGGGTGCTTGCTGTTGACATGAAGAACAAGACTGTTCAGAGAGTGGCTGAGTTTAGCCCCAAGAGGGCTATTGGTTTAACCAGAGGCTACGATTCAAGTACGATCTCCAAATATCTCAAAGTTGGTCCAGGTAACTGTTTCCACCGCTGCCTTACCGTCTTCCACTTTCAGTGCATGCTAATATATCACCAGATTAACTAAACAAGTTGTACTTGGTGGAGCTGTGGACTTAGACAGCTAGGTCAATGGTACCATTCATCTCAGGACACATTTAGGATTGGCGACGTTTGGCGCCGATGATTTGGGAAAACCATGGTGATTTGTTTAACACATTGTGGTATAGATACACAACACCGACAACATACACAAATCTAACATGTGGTGGAAGCAGATATATGGTCAATACGTAAGTAAAATGCTGGCAATTTGGGAATCACAGCTTTCTACTGTTGTTGTGAAACTCTGACCAGAACAATTAACTTTTGGGAAACGTTTCACACCGGCGGACCGGCCGAAGCTTCGGCCGGTCCAATCCGGGCGCGCACGCGCGACCCACCCGCGGTGGACCCAAGTTGACTATTCCTCTGCGTTATCCCTTCTTCTCTTCCAGTCCGCTCGCTCTTATCCCCTTCTCTCGTATTTTTTTTCTTCAAGCTCGCGCGCCTCCGCCTGCACATCCTCCTCACAATGGCCAGCCTCTATTCTTCTTCCTCACAGCGTCCCTCCACGCCATGGCCATGCGCCAGCTACCCCCTCGTCCTCATGGCGCACTCCTAGGTCCCCAACTCCCTGGCTGTGCTACTATGGCCATTGGTGCGTGCGGTCCCCAACTCTCTGGCCATGCTACTATGATCATTGGCGCATGCTACAACCGGCAGCGGAAAAAGCTACAACCGTTTGATTCAAAAGCTTCAACCCGCGGTATATCAAGCTTCAACCGGATACCACGCACAGAAAAAAGCTACAATCGTTCATACGAAAGCTTCAACTGTAGTTTGAAAAAGCTTCAACCAGCGACGGCTGGAGGTGGAAGAAGATGACAACACGCTGCAGTTTAGCTACATGCTTCAACTGGCATAGATTTTGCTACAACCGGCATATCATTTTGCTACAACCAGGGTCACGTTTTGCTACAACACACAGCCGGCATCGTGGTTTTGCTACAACTAGCATCGCTTTTTGCTACAACCGGCATAATGTTTTGCTACATCCAGCACGGCCGAGTTGCAACCCGCGACGGCGACGATGACTTTTTTGTTGCAACCGTCGTAGGTATTTGCTACGTCCGGCAATGGGTTTTGTTACATCCGTTCATTGATGAAAATGTTCCTACCTGCAACGGTGAGCTAAAACCAGCGAAAACAGTGACGTTTCTTTTTTGCTGCAACCGTGTCTCCATTTTGCTACGACAAACAACGAAATGCTACAACGGGCAATTCTATTTGCTGGAACCAGTCAATCGCCAACGAGGCGGAGCTGCATCCATGGCGTGCGCGGGCGGTCAGGGGCGGGATCCATCCATGGCAAGCGTGGGCGGCGAAGCTGCATCCACGGCAAGCGCCGGGCGGCGGAGCTGCATCCATGGTGAGCGCAGATCTCTGGTGAGCGCGGGCGGCGGAGCTGCATCCATGGCGAGCGCGGATCTGGGGCAAGCGCGGACGGTCAGCGAGGACGCCCACCAGCGACGAGGAACGCCGCGGTGGTGCTTCAAGCTCGGCTGTTTTCTCACGAGGATATGGCGCGATGTCGCCGGTGCTCGGACCGTTGCAATATTTTTTGAAAAATTAACTCAGGAGGAGGACAAAGCGAGGGATATATCTGACGGTCTAATCGCTGCATCGGGCGGCCAGGGCTGGACCAGCCCAACTGTTAGGCCGGTGCGGCGCCTAGCGTCGCCCTTAACTTTTTCCTGTGCATGAGGTGTTGCTGGATTCTACCACTATCAACTATTTACCGTATAGAGCTCTACATCTTCTAAAAAGTTTGGCCTTTTTGAGTAGTCTTTTTCACAAGGAAGCCGAAAGTAGTGCTTATGTATTACGGCTGTGCTAAGTACTACTCCCTCCGTTGTTGGCCCAGATCACGATGCTGTCGAGTACCTTCCAACAATATACGTGTACGAGCTTGTCCGATTAGCTTTCGAGTCACCGGACGGGGACGCAATACGCACGTACTAGCTAAGCTAGCAAGCAGGCAGCCTGGTGGATACTTTGGATGTCTAGCTAGCTTAGGACAAGAAACAAGCACAGGAGACACACTTGAGTTGATCGCAAAAGGCTCGTGTCGAGCCTTTGGATTTTTATTGCTTTGTTTGATCTAGTCTGATTACACGGGGTACAGCAGTATATATATTAGCTAAGCTAGTCCTACTAGTCATAGTCCTAGTCCAAATACAAATCCTACTTGGTGACTGTATCAAGTCCGTATCGGACTGGTCACACTATGTGGTTGATTCCAACATCCGTCCCATAATGTAAGATGTTTTTTGACACTGCCCTAGTATTAAAAAACGTCTTACATAATAGGACGACGGAGGGAGTAGTTGTTTATGGATCAGCTAGCTTTTTGTTTCTTCCAAACTACTCCCTCCGTCCGAAATACTTGTCATTAAAATGAATAAAAATGGATGCATCTAGAACTAAAATACATCTAGATACGTCCTCATTCATTCATTTTGATGACAAGTATTTCCGGACGGAGGGAGTATTACTGAAGACATGACTCATGAGTGTGCTAAATTTGATGCGCCAGGTACAAAAGCAAATACTGAAATGACCAGGGATGGCAGTACTATGATGCAAGTAGGGCCTCCAGAAATCTCCAAACAAGCTAGCTAGCCAGGGATGCCACATGTACGATTACCTGGACGAGAAGGTGCAGCTTGTGCGTGATATATATATATGGTGCTGACCGGGCCGACATGATTAATCCGGATGTGAAATGATGAGCGAGGCTAGTGCTTCACTGGCATATCTAGTTACGTTTTAGAAATGCAGGGGCGAAAGCCTTTGTTGGAATATAATACATTGCCAGTTGATTGCTGTGTATATGTTGTCATGTCTTGTGCACAGATATGAGACAACAAGCTGTACGTATGTTCCATGTTTACTAGGATTTTCATATTGGCTTGCTTGTTGTACTAGCTGAATTAACCAAACGATGTTGGAAACAAAGCACGCGGACGTGCAGCCTGAAATAAGTCTCACGGTGCCATGCAATTTGCACAGTGCGATCGACTGAGGTAGGGTGAGACATTATTCTAGACCCATCATCCATGATAACTTGGCGAGGGTTCTAGGTCCTCTCCCACATCAAATGGTGGCAGGAGCCGAGTATGTTTCTACAGTTTTCCACTATCGCCTGTGCAATTGTTGTTATTTGGACCAAATATGGCTTTTGAGATAATTTTGATTATGGACCTTTATTGCCTAGTGTTAGTATGGCTCTTATTTGGATTTTTAATACTTGTAATTCGGCAGCAGCAACAATTGACTCAGGCCACTGTGCCTTCATCTCCTCCGATGGTGATTGCCTTGTATGTGGTGAACTCGTAGGGGACTAAATCGGCATTCATCGGCAGATTGCTCTAGGAGTCGGTACCGAAGTGATACAAGCAAAGGTGAGAAGAAGCATTGCGGTATCCGAGCACATCAGCTTGTGCGGCGAGGACGTAGCTGCAGTCAGGTTTGTGCACAATGGCAAACGACTGCTCGTTGAATTGGTGGTCATTCCCTGGGAGTGGGAGGTGCTTGAGTGAGGGGACGATGGTTTCGTAGATGAAGTAGTGTTGTTTGTGGCGACGCATGGCATCGGATGGATGGTCACCGATGGAGAAGCATGGGAGGATGTGACCGCCGTCCGTCTCTGCAGCGACTATGCAAGGCGGGATGCATCTCATCTATCATCCAAGTTTGAAACCTGGTGTGGTCGTGGATGAAGCACCTAGGGGGCGACCGACTGATAATCGGATCACATCGACCACTTCGGCATCGATCTTTCTCTGCGTCGGTTGGTGTGCCTCAGTCCGTTCATAACATGGCCCATGTTGCGTGCGTGGCTTCTCTCCCCGTGTCAGCTGTGTGCCCTAGTCTGTTCGCAATAAGCCGTGTTGCACTCCGTCGAACAAGTTTCTACGCTTCATATAAAAAAGACGTTTCTGTTACAACGTGGTCTATGTTTCGACCTCCTCTACTGCTGCTGCCCTGTCCTTTGCAACATGGCCCATGTTGCAATCCCAGATCGACCTCCCACACACATGTCATGCGCCTCGCGCTGCCCCATCCTTTGCAAGATTGGCGATGTTGCAATCTCCGGCTGAGCTCCTACATTGACACGCCTCACATGCTGCCCCTGTCCTTGGCAACATGTTGTAAATTCCGACTAAGCTTCCACAGGGACACGCGTCACGCACGCGAGGTGGTGGATGGCGCGACAAAAATCAATTGGTTGATCGCTAGCCTTTTCCATGAACTAAGCATAGTTTAGCTGGTTAAGTTCCTTGTGGTAGAACCAGCCCACCCAGATTCAAGCAAATTTACACGTGAGCTTGCATATTTCCTGGATCTATTTCAGGTTCTTTGGTGTTATTCTTTCAGTAATATGGTGTGCCCTTTAACTACGAAACGTATGTGGCAACTTCTTCAGTATCAAATTGGCCAGCTCAGTCACTCGGAGGTGTCCACAGGGGTAGATAGTGCGTGTCTGCATTCATAGAGGTGAGTGTGCTTGTATGCGAGTGTTTATATGTATAGTGTTTATCAGAAAAAATGGATAAAGCACCTATGCTTGCAATTATAACCCCAAACGATAGAAATGGAATTTTTACCATGAAAAACAAATGTGCAATACAATTTATCAAGAGTGAGAGCAAAACTCAAAACAATCCACTAGTAGTTGTACACTCTAAAATTATCTATTACTTACAACTAAACTAGACATATGTACTCTAAAAATATCTATTAAGTTCGGATGTGAGCTATGTGCGTAGCAGGTCTTGAAGAGAGGTCCTATATTGATTTGAGGATACTCTTTTGTCTTACTGTATGTGCTTGGCAATGTAAAATCTAAGTCATCCCTACAAACAAGAACTAAATCTAGGAAAAATAAAAATATATCAACATACATACTAGTTTCAATTTTCGCTAACAATCCCACCTTGCTAAAGAAAAGCTCATAAGTATATATTCAATTATTCAATGGCAACCTTCTTCTTAAAAAACAATCGTTTTTGTTGTCATAGTCGATTCACACAAGTTTATGAGACTATCAATCTTGTCGATGTTTTCTTTATTATTTAAATCTAATGCATTGCACAAGCCAGTTCGTTTCCACCCACTCGAAAGTAGCAATCAACCATGCAACAAATAGCAGCATAACAAATTTATCATTTATATGTATATTACTATATTCTAGTTAGTGAAATTTATTTTGAATCATTACTTTGTACAGAATTATTGTTGGTACTATGCAGTCAAAATAAGCAAGTTGAATGACATGGTGAGAATATAAAATTTTGCAATTTTGACTCTCCCATCTAAAAGAGAACTATTGTGAGAGATAAGATGTAAGAATTTAGAGGAAGAGAAGTAATGCCTAGTGGGGGAGTGTATTTTTACAAACGCTGTAACTTCATCTACTCACACACAAACACATGGTTTGATCGAGAGGAACGTTAAGTAAAGCCAAATTTTCAATGAGCCACCTGGAGGACAGTACTCGACCATACAATCAATTTTCAACATGGCATTTTATTTAACAACACTTCTGCATAGACATGAAACACAAACATATGGATATCCTCAATTAACTTTTTGACTATTGTATGTGTTGCGAATTAAAGCTTTGTACAACAGTTGCTTTATATAGGCCGGCAAGCAATATGAGAGAAAATCGAAAAGCGACTCTTCATCCAATCAAGTCATCTCTTGGTGCTCAAGGTTCAAAACGTATGATATGCTATGATGTCATTTTGAATATTACTTTTGGACAACCACTTATTAGATGACAGTTTGAAATTAATATCCTGAAGACCTTGTTGATGCTTAGGACGACATGTCTACATCTGCATATCTATGCCTCTGCTGAGTAAAGTTGTAGAGTAGTTAGGTAGGATAACTATTGTTGCGAAAAAGTATAAAGTGGGATATATGGGCTGAGCACGTCCAATCCATCCCTGTAACTTAACTTTTCTTTATACGCATAGCACAGGTAGATATATGGAGTACAGGTTTAAAAGTTGCAGCCACAGTCAAGGTACCAATCAGAGATATTGCATACACATAGGCATTACTCATAGGTTGCACTTTACGCTAACGGAGTAGCATTAGGTACTCCTGATTAATAGCCAATGGACACACGCCTACCGTTGATTGGCTAGCCGTGGCTATAAACACCAAGCTGCGAAGTGTCCGTCGAAGTAATCAGCTGGCCATCCATCTCCCACTGCATACCATCACGATAATTGTGAGCCATGGCGATGGGTTGTCACTCTTCCTCTAGTCTCATATGCATCGCCTTTCTCCTCGTTGTTGTTGCCGTGGCAGCGGAAGGTGCAGGATCGGTGCAGGCGCGACAACGGAAATTACAGCAGGTGCCGGCGCCACCGCCAGTGCCGCTGCCAAATCCGAACCCACAACCTCAGCCTAAGCCAGACCCAAACCCGCAGCCACAACCATTACCTCAGCCTCTGCCGGACCCAAGGCCGCAGCCACAACCATTACCACAGCCTCTGCCACAACCGCCGCCGGACCCAAACCCACAGGCACCGCCATTGCCACAAACTATGCCACAACCACTGCCGGGTCCAAACCCGCAGCCACTGCCGCAACCAGACGTACAAGGCTCGTATCCGCAGGTACAACCATTGCCAGATTCAAACACGTCAGGGCGACAAAATAACGCACTACAGGGACCGCAACCACTTGGTGCAGCTTCAACTTTATATTCATGTGGTGCTACATACAAAAACATATTTTTCATGGGTTTATTGTTGTACTATTTTGTGTAGATAAAGCGATGCTTTTTCATGTAAATAAATCTACCATTTTGTAGACTTTGTATCTAAAGTGATGTATCGGTCTGGCATGATCTCTCTGTATTTACATTCATACTATTGATATACTATATGCCGTAATATATGATTCTACAAGTAGTTTGTGTACTTAGGAAAGATAGAACCATTTGTGTACATATTTGGTACACATGTTGATGTGATGTCTTTTGTTATACTTATCGGACTGACTTGCGTATGGTAAGCATACCTTATCAAATATTGTTTGTTTAGAGTGAGAGAGAAGCCCCTCGCGACCCCCGCGTCGCCCGAGCCACGCGACTCGGGGGAAACCCTATCCGCCGCCGGCCCGGTCCCCACCTCCCGTCCACCCCAGCGTCGCCGTCGCCGGAGGGTCGTCCGGCGAAGCCGCGCCAGGCCCTGGGATGGCGGCGACGGGGCCGACTCTTCTCCAACTCCACCCCAACCCTCTCCCTCCGCCCCTTCCCCCAGATCCGTCTCTGGCGGCGCCGGCGGCCTCCACCGGCGGCAGGTGCGGCCCTGCTCGGCTCCCCGGCGTGCTGGCGTCACTGGCACCCCCCGCCCCCTTGGCTGCGGCTCCCCTTCGGCGGCTCAGGCCCATCCTGGTCGCGATCTGGGATCTTCGCGACTGGATTTGGTGCTCTCCGGCCGGCCTCCCATGACTGCCGGGTGCGCCCTTCTAGCTGCGGCCCGGCGGTGGCTGTTTTGGCAGCGCGCCGGCCAGGATTTTTTCCTTAGCGCGAGTCCCTTCACCCCGGACAGGGGCAGCTTTGCCCGGCGGCCATGGGCTTGCACCCCCTCCTGTGTTCGTGGCCGGCCGGCGCTGCTCCGGACCCGGCATGCCCCGGGAGCTGCGCTCTTTCCAGCTCCTTTGGCGTGCTGGTCCTCGGCGTCTCCGCACCACCACCACCCTGCCGGTACCTTGGTTGACCGTCCATCCCGGTGCACCTCCGTCTCTGGCACGCTTCGGGAGCTGCGTCCCCTTCCGGCTCCCTGGGCACGCCGTTGTCCCTGTTGCTCCGGTCTCGGTGGCCTGGATCTGTGCTCCCTTCCAGATCTTGGCTCGTCCGAGCTCCGGCCACTATTGCATCACCCTGTTGCATCACCGCCGCATCATTCCGCTCAGCCACGCAACCTCGTCCTCCTCCGGAGCTCGCGCATCCGGCCGCGCACGGTGCCTCCTTTGGCATCGGGCGTGGCTCCCCTTCCTGCGGTCACTGCTCCTACCTTTGACCGACTGCCTCGTCTTCATTCTGTGCTCCAACGGCTTGGGATTGCTCAGAATTTGGCCAAGGCGAAATGCCTGCATCTTTTTGTTATAGCGGCGACACCCGCTGGTGCCGTCTTTTTTCTGAGGCGCTGTCATGGCCCTTATACGTGCCCCTTTTCAAGCATAATGGGAAACCCTAGGTCCGTTCTTTCGGACCGGACGACGACGGCGTCCCATTGTCGTTCTCCTTCATGAAGGCGTTTCTTGATTTGCTTGAGGCGTCCTCGGTGCTGGTTTTGGAGATGTTTGGTCGTTTGGTTGTCGGTTAGATAGCTCCTCTGGTCGGGCGAAGTTTAGCCGTGTTCTCTATTTCGGTCGAGCATCTCTTGTCTCCGCTTGAGCACCATGTTCACGCCCCTAGCGTTCGTGTCATGTGTTGTACCACCTCATGTACTCATTCTATCTTCTTCTATCAATGAAATGATACGCAAGCTTTAGTATTCCCCAAAAAATATTGTTTGTTTAGAGTACGGTGTGCCTGCATTTGGAAATTAGTTTTTGGTCTTGTTTTCCTTAAATATAAATGGATTACATGATACCAAATTGTTATCATTGGATCCGTGTGAGTCTTGACTTTTCACTAAGTTAGTCCCAAAGATGGTCCAGAACAAATTAATTTGGTTGATGACCCATCCTTAGTGGATGACCAAGAACAAGTAGAAGAATTTTATTTCACCAACACAACCTCATGTTTAAAAAGGTAATGATGATTCGGCTGTTTTGGTAGTAGAAAGGGAATCAGGTTGCGGTGCAAAATTTGAGATTATCCTCCTAATGACCACAAAAAAGCTTGAATGTCATATATGAAGCAGGCGCCATATCATTTTTGCATGGATGAGTATCTTCCCAATGAATTTCTCTATCTTTTATTGTCTATATTTTTCTTTTGTGTGATGCACAATTCAAATATTGTATATCTTTTTGCTGTTGATGGTGAATGGTTGTATAATCAATGATTATTTTGTATTACATCTGTTACGTTATTTTTTTCAGATTTTTTTGTACAAAAGTGTTATCCTCTTTAGTGACCACCTATAATACAATTTTCATGGCCCCACCACTGCCGATGGGCAGTGGCGGAGCTACCTCCCGGCGACCCTGGGCAGCTGCCCGGGCTGCTCTGGCCATTCTCCACTAAGTACTACATATAAATCATGATTAGTATCACTAATTACAGGGGCAAGTGCTGGACAATGTCACTGTATATAGGCTTTGCCCCGGCTCCTTGAGTTGGCTGGCTCCGCCACTGCCGATGGGCTTATTGGGTGAGCTCCCACAGAATGCATCCCCAACAGTTGTTCTCAACCATGGAAGACCTCCCAAAGGAGAACATACCCCCAGGTGCTGCTCACAAGCATTAGAGTCAACCTGCAAAATGGTATAACGCCAGATGTTGGGCGCCCTAGAGGCAAACCCCAAACCTAGACCTAGTTGTAGACCTACTATGTACATAGATGAGCTGACCTTCTAACCCATCCCTACTTCGACCAATGAGGCCACCGGAGGAGAGAAAGAAGAGAAGTGGGGGAACCTCTAGTGGCTCTTGAAGAGAAGGAAGGAGAGAGAAATAAAGGGGAGAAATAATGCACCGGTAGCATAGCTTGCGTGCGTGTGTAGGCAATCAAACTATAAGATGTGCATATCTGTTGTACTTTTTGTCAAAACAAGATCTATTGTACTCTTTGTATATGGCACTAACAATTGTATAGTTGGATCAATGTCTTAAGGAAATTCATTGTTTCTATAAACCGGCGATCTTGAAAATTTGATTCTTGATATAAAGGTCTGTCGAGCAATTGCATATCTTAATTATATTTGTAAATTTTGGTTTATTGATATATAATTTGTCAGCTGCACATTTGTTGAATGAGAAATAATAGTTTCTTAAGTTGTCGAGGAACGGCAAGTCTTTCTTTAGTTGTAGACCCTGTTTGAAAGAAAGGAAAAATGTAAGAATTTTGCAGGATAGAATTCATATATTTTCTTCTTCTTTTTGTACTGTTTGGAACAAAGGACTGGTCACCCTCGATTTATCTAGGCTTCCTACAGACTAAAGAAATTATAGAAGAAAATCAGATATAACGTGACACCTCATGTTTTTATTTATTTTTGCATCGTTCTATATTATCTTTGTCTAGAATTCCTATTTTTCATACATGACTTCCAAGCGATAGTTTTCAAGTTTTCACATGATCTTTCCTCCTATGGTGGATCTCTTCGACTGTGAGCTCTCAGTTTCCACCTTCTTGGAGATGTTGTCTATGGGGAAAAGGCAAGGTTGACCTGGTGCGGAGTGTACCACATCTCGATGACATCTGTGCAATAGAGAGTTGTTGTAAGAACATGTTGTGCATCTCCACATATCTTAACTAATCTCTCTTGGCACCAATGCAAAGGTGCCAGGCATTGCTCCCTCGACAATGGGATGCTGACAATGGAAGTCTCTTAGCAAATCTCATCGCCTGACTCTCAAATCACAACGAAATAGGAGAAACATAACATTTTGAGCCGACGGGCTAAGTGAGCCATAGGGTACAAATGTTCGCATCATGACATTTAGATCTTTGATCTTGACAATTGCACAAGTAGGTCCTTAAGCTTGCATTAAAGCATAGGGTCAATCCGTGTTACACTTAAGTAGATAAGACAAAATTGAACCAATCCTAATAGATCAATATTTTTCCCTTGATACTACTACTAAGGAATCCCACTTTGGGTCCGAATCCTGCTCCAATGATACATTTGCTTTGTAATCATTTCGGTAAATTTGCCCCCAAGTAGAAGCTAGGCACGATCAAAAGCAAATGAAAGTAGAGTGCTAAACCTGACAATAATGCCGCAATCGGAGGCAAAAATATCGGTACAACATAATTCTTAGTCTATCTAAATATATCGTGGTGTTAAACTCTGTAACCATGTTTAGTGTTTAGCCGCAAACAAAAACACTATGTAACCATGTTTGTTCTGGAGTTTGGGCTCCATGGAGCCCTTTTATTGAAAACTCAAAAATCATGTTTCAAGTTTCAGCAAATTCAAAAATAAAATCCACATGTACCTTCAAATGTGTGTAGACTTTTCATAATGATTTTTTTTTACATCTGAGCTGCAAAAAAGAACTAAAAAGTAGTTTTTTTAGCACATATACTGTTCACCATTAGAGTCCATAATTTGTTTTGTACCATTTTTTTGAAACTTCAAACATTAATTTTTGAATTTTTTTGATAAAAAAAGGATCCACGGAGTCTGATCTCCAAAATGACTCTCTTCTACCCCCATCGTCTGGGTTTAGAAGGCGCGGTTAAAAATTATCTTCTGGACAAAATAATATACACTAATATAAGGCTTGTCTCATATTTCCATATCTTGACAGAATGGTGAGCCAACGCATGTAGCCTTTGCTGCAATCAAAATAGTAAATGGCCATTCTCAAAAAAAAAGTAAATGGCCATCACATCACAAAATAGTAAATGGCCATCACATCTTAGCGATCAACCGGGCTTTCTTTTCCACTGTGAATTGAACGGAAGTACTGTATTGCACTAACGTGTACATGGTCGCTCGTGGTTTCTAGATGATGGCTGATCACATAGACGTGTGAGCAGTGGACAGCGCAACTAACATAATTTTCTGCTCGCGGGAGACAACTAACAGAGTAAAAATATTGTTACCCTTCTGCTATCATCGCATGGAGACACACACGCAAAGTCCAGCTGTGCTTATTAACACCCTGTAGGTACGCACATTGGTTCCTTCATTTGTAATTTACCAATATAACTTCATTGCCATGTTACACAGTACTTGTCACTCCAGCTAGCTACCTGCAATGTTAATTGATGCAGCCTCCAGATCTGCTTTGTTTCGCCCACCCTATAAAACCACACAATATGTATCTCCAGTTCTCCACACAACACACACAAAGCACATCAGGTGCAACACTAGCCGCAAGCACAAGAAATAGGCAGCAATGGCGAGGCATGGCCTCCTCGCCGTGCTCCTCATCGGGGTAGTGGCAGCCTCCACTTTCCACCAAGCAGCCGCTGCTGGCCGAGGCCTTGCTGCCGTCGAGAAGTTTGCGGAGCCAAAGCCAAACCCAGAACCCAAACCAGAGCCAATGCCAAAACCTATGCCACACTCAGAGCCGGAGCCCTGCAAACCTGAACCGATGCCCAAACCCAAACCAAAGCCTGGACCCAAGCCTGAACTTGGACCCAGGCCCGAGCCGATGCCAAAACTGAAGCCAAAGCCCAAGCCCAAGACCTGCTCCAAACCAAAGCCAAAGCCTAAGCCCGAGCCCATGCCGAAACCTGAACCAAAGTCGGAGCCCAAGCCTAAACCTGAACCGAAACCGAAGCCGCCTCCAAAGTGCAAACCACCGACCACTCACAGTTGATGGGATACTGACATATGCCAGTTGTGGAGGAGACCCCGTATGAAGCCACATTGTGTTATTTCTAGAATAAGTGGAGTTGTATTCCCTGTACTCATTTATAGTTCCATGCACGTGTGATGAGTATTAGTACTCTGTAATTATTATTTGCATGTTGGTATATGTTAAATCTACTTTGTATGTGACTCGGCACATTCTTTTGAGTATCTACGCATGATTGCATCCATTTATATGAATGAGCTATTTTGTCCAGTCTATGTTGTTTTCTCTATAGGGTGCAGTCTCATATTTTTTTTCTCTTCTTTTGACAACCTATAGGGTGCAGTCTCATGAACATGTATGCTTTTTTTTCCAGAATTTTTTGGAACTTCAAAATATGATTTTTGACTTTTCAAAATAACCGCCTCCATACTGTCTTATTGCATACTGTCTTATTCTTTTTTTTCTTATCCTTTATAATCACACGTGGCCATTAATTTCTGGAGATGGGGTTTGGTTTCCTAGTGATGCTAGCTGACACCGGAGTCCATGATCGCGTGCGTGGAACGGTAATTCAAGACCGAGAGGGCACATATCAGTGTTCTTCAAGGCGTTATAGGCGTTCATGTTCCGGGAGATCAACCTACCAAGATCGAGAGCCGGCCACACTAGCACCTTGTCTCCTTCCGTAACTCTCGTCTGTCACAGTCATAGTCGCTCACAAACGAGGAGGCCTGATGAGGATGATGCTATTGTGTTACATTGTCTTGCAGGAGTAACGTGGGTTGCCACCTCGATGCTTCTGCTGCTCTGTCGTGCTCCTGCAGCCCTGCTCTTCTACTTGGTTTGTATAGTTCGACCAGTAGCCTTCAGAGGGAGTCTAAACCCACTCGATTTAAAACGAATGTTTACCAGCTTAATTGTTCCTTGCAAAAAGCAGGATTGTATGGTCTATGTAGTTTGTTCTTTCTAGCGGTTGGGTTGGAGATTTGGTAATGAGAAAAATCCCCGTTCGTTACCTTATTGAGATGCATACAATTTATGTCTATCCCGCAAACAAAAACAGCACATATTTGACATGGTTATTTAATTATGTAAACTTGACATGATTATGAAGTAGCAATGCTCATACATCCACACTGAAATTCAATATAACCTTAACAACACAATGGATGGTATCACACACAACACAAGCAATCCTAGTGCAATAATATTACACGTACGTGTAGATAAAACAACAAACTCTCAAACCAAGTGCCTGGCAACTTAAGTAGCATGCAGCTGGTTGCCGTTATTATTCTTGTCCCCTTTCCAATTCGCTAGCTGATATATATAGCAGAAGATAAGACGATATTATTCCGCACACGTGCTTGTGCGTGTGTTGTCATGCATGCGTTAATTCATGGACGACGGTGGCTGCCATTCGGTGCTTGAAGGAGGGGCCTTTTCGACATCCTTGTCCACATGCCCAGCGGCGGCGCCGGCAACGTTGCCGTCCTCGCCGGAGATCTCTTCGAGCGATCGGCCCATCGTCTCAGGGACGAGGAAGGTGAAGAAGAAGCCGAACATGTTGGTGACGGAGAGAAGGATGAGCGCCTGCTTCATGTGCTTGGGGTCACCCTTGAGGGTGAGGGTCTGCACCCCGAAGGCGGCGACGATGGCGCCTGCCTTGCCCGACGCGGCGCTGATGGCGTGGCATGTAGAGCGGACACGCGTGGGGAATAGCTCGGCCGGCAGCACGAAGGTGGTGCTGTTGGGCCCGAAGTTTGCGAAGAAGAATGTGAGCGCGTACAGGATGGCGAATAGGGCGTGGCCCTTGTCCTTGAGGTATTCGTATTTGATGCCCATCACTAGCATGAACAAGGACATCATGAAGAAACCAAGGAGCTGGATCAAGTACCTGCAGTAATTCATGGATGCTCAAATTAATGTGTAGGTGTAACAAAACTAACCAATTCGGTCTCGCATGAGCCATGCATGCATATAGGTACGTACTCCCTCCTGCCCTTTTTACTCCGCATACTAGATTTTTGTCCAGCCAAACTTCGTACCAAATTTATGTTAAAAAAATATCAACATCTATAATATCAAATATATACACTATAAAACTTCATTTCAAAATAAACATAAAAATATTGATTTGGCTTTGTGAATGTTGATAATTTTTTTTTCTGTAAGTTCGATGAAAGTAGAGATAGTTTGATATCAGACAAAACTTATATGCTGACTAAAAAAGACCGAAGGGAGTACATACCTTCCCATCTTGTCGATGAGGGCCACGGTGACCCAGTAGCCTGGGAAAGTACCGAAGAGGGCGATGAGGAACATGGCTCGTGATATCACGAACACCTCTTTGAGGGCACTCATGGTGCCCGGGGGACCGGTGAGGTTGATGGCTGGGAAGATGTCCTTTTGTGTGAGGTTCTGGCTGTAGAAGGCGATGTCGAGGAGGAACCACGTGGTGGTGGTGCCGATGAGGTGCAAACCGTGACGCCGCGCGAACTCCATGGACAGCAGAGAGTATTCGTTGGCTGCCCTGAACTTGGAGAGCTTCTCCTGCTCCTCGTCGATGCGGATCTCCAGCACTTTTTGCATGTCGTTGGTAGCCTGCTTGGCGTTACCCTCGATGAGAGCGGTGTACCTGGCGGTCTCGGGCATCTTCATCCGCCAGTAGAAGGTGGCCAACGCGGGGAATGCCCCGAGCATGAGCACGACGCGCCACATGTAGTCCGCCCCGGGCCACTGCTCAATCTGATGATCAACTGTCCAGCCATGGTGCACATTCCACGCCGGTGCAGGGTTGTAGTGGAGGAAAATGGCGGAGACGATCATGGACACGAGGCCGGCGAAGATGATTCCGACGCCCTGCATGGCGAAGACGGCGGCGATGAAGGCGCCGCGGGTCTTCTTGTTGGCGTACTCGGACATGATTGTGGCGGAGAGCGGGTAGTCCCCGCCGATGCCGAAGCCGAGCCAGAAGCGGAAGAAGCAGAGCGTGCCGATGACGGCGCTGGCGGAGCTCCCGAAGGAGAGGCCGGAGCCGATGGCGCAGACGGCCATGAGGACGAGGGTGATCCCGTAGACGCGCTTGCGGCCGAGCTTGTCCCCGAAGTAGCCGAAGACGAGCTGGCCCATGAGTGTGCCGACGAGCGCGACCCCCGTGACCATGTTGTTGATGCGCACGGGCATGGTGCCGGGTTTGCCGATGTCGGCGTTGCTGTCCGGGTAGTAGAGGCGGCCGAGCAGCTTGGAGACGGTGGTGATGCAGAAGAGGTCGTAGGCGTCGGTGAAGAAGCCCATGCCGGCGATGACGATGGCCTTCATGTGGTACATCTGGGTGCGCGCCGAGTCCAGCGCGTCCAGCACCGCGAGGTTCTGCCCCCCTCCGCCGCCGCCCGCCCCATTCTCCGCCATCTCGGTCCAAACTTTTTTCGATAAAGGGCGCTTTTATGAGACCGTGTCCCAACTCTCAACTCAACTCCCGTGTTTGGTGCTTTGCTGCTTGCTCACCATGGTTCTTATAACTGTGCTCCGGCCGGAGATTATGACGATGAAGGAGAGGACGGCGGCAACGAGGGAAAACTGTCCTCATCGCTCGTAGCCTCCGTCTGCCTCGTGCTGGTTGGCTGGCAGCATATTCCGCATACGACTCGGATCATACATTTCTCACCGATCGGACACACACGGGCATACTTTTACAGATTCTATACACAGGGACAAACATACACGACAGAATAATACCCTTGACAAAGACGAAAAATAAAATAAACAAGCAGCCGTTCCCATCTAGAAAATGGCGGGAAGCGAGGCGTGTGCTTATTTTGTCTCTCTCTCGTGAAATTTACTTGGAGGCTAGTGCTGGGGAACGCACCTCGACATGGCAGGAGCGAAGGTAACTAAGGCACAAATGTGTCTTTTTGGCAGGATATTCCGCAACCAGTCGACCCCCCTTGCTGGTCGGCGATAGGTAGGTAGTACCGTAAGAACAAAGGGAGGTCCAGCTGTCAAACTTAGTTTTCCAACGGTTGCAGGCCAACTGTCTGAATCATCAGTTGTTCTGGTAATAAAAAAGACTGTTTTGCTTAACGTCAGTTAGTCAGCTGAGATTTAGCAGGGTCCCCGTCAAGTTCATGGCCATTCGATCACTAGCATTGAGATTATGTGCGGCTTGATGCCGTAATGGCTGATGTATTCACTGGTGGAAAAAAGGCCTTCGGTCGCGGTTCAAGCGCCATTAGTCGCGGTTCTTGTAACGCGACAAATAAGCGCGACTAAAGCCCCCCCTTTAGTCGCGGCTGCTTAAGGACCGCGACTAAAGGCCCGTCCACGTGGGCGCCAGCGGCCGTCGAAGCGGAGGACCTTTAGTCGCTCGCCTGCCCAACCGCGACTAAAGGCCTTGTCTTGCCCAGCGCCCAGCCCAAATGTTTAGTCCCACCTCGCTAGTTGAGAGAGCTCGAGAGTGGTTTATAAGCGCTGCTGCGCCACCCTCTCGAGCTCCTCTCAACCTGCAGGCTTCGAACCCTAATCTGTTACTAGCTATGTGCTGTGGGCCTACTTGGCCTCTGCGGGCTGAATCTGGCCCATGTAGGGTTTCTAGTCGTATTCAGCCGTGGGGGTCCAAGAGGGGGCACTATTTTTTCCAGTTTTTTGTTTTGTTTTCTGCATTATTATTTATTTTTTGTTGTTTTTTGCTTTATTTTTAATTCTTTTTGCTTTTAGTTTTAGAAAAATTATAAACTTTCTGTTAGTGCCATTAGTTTTCAAATTTGAAAACACTTTTTTGTTTTCTTTGTTGCTTTATTTATTTTATTTTGTTTCTACTTACAACAAAATACTTATTTTTGCTTTATTGTTGCTATTCTGTTTAATTTGTATTGTTTTATTTCTTTTGTGCTTTATTTTAATTTTGAAGGAGTTTCATATATTCTACGGTACTACATACATGCATATGAATGTACAATCTCAAATAAATTTGAAATTAGAACCAAAAAGAATTCAAGAGGAATATACAATATATATTCAATATCATCGGATGACCATATACAATTTTGAACAAGTTTCCATACATGATTTAATCCATATAAAGTTCTACGTCCTCGTAATAGTGTTCTCCTTTAGGATGGAGGACTTCCCTGCTGAACCATCCAGCTAGTTCCTCTTGAAGTGGTCGGAAGCGAGCTTCTAGACTAAGCATCATCCGGAGGTTATTCCTCTGAGCATTGGTATCACTCGGGCAGCCCGCTCAGAGGTGTATCTCCGGATCCTCTCACGAACATAGTATCCACATAGATTGGTCTCCGGTGGCTGAATATCCCCAAAGATTCTTAGGCTTTACCATTTTGAATTCTAACTCTTTTTGAATTCACCGACCTTTGTATCTACTGAACCGTCTCCAAACCCTACGAGGCAAAGAAAATTAAGTGAACAAGAGAGTTATTAGTTACTTGATATTAGGAAATGAACGAAATAGGCCGATCGATATAGAGCGCAAATGAATGAAAATAATTACTTCTGCAGCATTCTTCTCATGTCGGCCCAAAGCTTTGGATCCATATTCAGAGAGTCGTGGGCGAGACATTACGAGGTGTTAACTTTAATTACTAGCAGAATCCGGTGGAACCTGCGGACACGATACATGCACAAGACGTCATGCATAACTCATCGATTAGCCGGCCACATACCATGCATGGAGTAAACAAAAGAGAATTAATGTGCTCAAGACAGAAACACTCACCCAAAATGGTAAGGAAATAGAATATCACTTTTGAGTTCATGCTTTGTAAGAAACTGCCACAGGTCTGCCTCCACGTCGGTGGGGTGACGCTCCAACACATATCCATTAACGATGTGTGGGTCAATGAACCCAACATCATGGATGTTCCTTACTCTGCATTCCTTAATCTTCATTCTGCATGTATAATAGCGGACACAACAATATAGTTAGGACATATATATAGTGCAGGCAATATGAACTAGATGGGGTAGAAATTAATAAATCACTTACGAGCGTAGCAACCGATGATAGATTTGTCGAGCTCACGCAGATTGAAAAGCTGGAACAATTCACTCGGTGCAATTGTTACATAGTAATGTTTGAAGTGATGCTCATGTCTAACTTCCGCATAAATATATTCTTTGGCGTTTTATTTTTTATGTAACCCTTGTACCAATTCAGCAGACCTTTCATTTGGTCGTAGATCATTTTCTCTGCAGGCTCGACGAGAGGCCCATTCTTGACATATGTAATTACTACATCCTTCATGGCGCCTCATCAAGGCCTAACAGTTCACGAAGAGTAATACCTAAGCTGGCCGCTTGTTCTCCGCACTCGTTACAGTCAATCCATGTCTTTATCGCGGCTTGTATGATCTCGGGGCATCCGGGCTTCCACTATAAGCGGGCAATCGATTGTTTACTTTGTTCCCCGAAAGCTGGGCAACTTGTTTCCGCTTTTTTACTTTCGGCCTTCTCCGCTCTTTGTTCTCCTTGAACATGAGTGCCTGCCTGAAGTTCACGTGCATAGTCGTCAGCAGATTCTTCATGACTTGGGACGGTGTGCTCAAAAATGACTTAGCCCACTTCTTTTGCTCATCGTAATATCTTGGCTTGGGCTCGGGCTCTCTTTTCTTCTTGCAGTCCGCCTTCCATTTCTCATAATGAGCAGCCGCGTCAGCGTCGACTTCCTCGGCACTACGTTCCCAAGGCCTTGTGGGGAGAGGCTTGATGATGGCTCCGGTACCTTTGTGGTCTTAGGTACATAAGGGTCGGGTTAATAATCCAGGACTATACGCTTCTTTGTCGGAGGTGGATTGGGGCGGCGTCGATCACCCGCCGGACGAGGGATCGGGGGCGGCGGTGATCACCCGCCGGACGTTGTGGATCGGGGCGGCGTCGGTGACGTGGCGGAGGTGTAGGTGAACCGCCACCACCACCACCGCCACCACCACCACCGTGAGGGGTGGACTTGTTGTCCTTGGCGCCTCGCCTGAAACTTGATAAACTTCTTTTGCCATAGAATGAAATGGCGCTTGACATCTCCAAGTCTTTTCTCCCCTTGGTGTAGCAATGTCAATCTCCAGGTCCTCAAACCCTTGGACTATGTCCTCCACCGTGACACGAGCATAGCCATCTTGAATGGGGTTGTTGTGGTGGAGTGCTCGGTAAACATGGTAAAGCACTGCCGATGGCTACCTTCATGGACATGTTCCCGATAGGATAATACAGATGACATTCTTTCATCTCCTTTATATCGCCCACGGGTAGCGAGGAGGCTCCGGTGCAGTAATTTCGACCACCGGAGGCTCCGGTGCGATAATTTCGACCACCGGAGGCTCCGGTGCAGTAATTTCGATCGTCGGTGCATCTGCACCACCGGTGGGGCCTCCGTGGAAGCCACGCTGCTTCTCCGCTTGGCTTCCGAGATCCATTGGATGATCTTCATGCTGCACCGAGCTGCATCTCTTTTCGCTACCAAGACACTCATGGTTTTCTTCATCACATCCATTTCCGATGCCAACCGCGCCACAACATCGATTCCCGATCCATCTTTCTCTTACGGCTTCAGAATCAGACGGGTCATCGTCTGGGGAACCCTATTTTCCACGGAATGTGCCCCATGCCTCGTACACGTCCTCCGTGTTCAGGATTCCCGAGGGCTTTTGTCGATGTCGTTCTCTCTGTTGGACTTGATCTTCCCTGTTGAGCATCCTTCATTGCGTCAATAAGGGCTTGGGTGGGTTTAATTAATTTGCCCCGGTAAACACACTCCCCTGTCTCCGGGTTCAGCGTTCCCCATGCCCGTACCACCAGCTTTTGGCCCTTGGGTCCCATCCTCCGCACTGGACGGATTCCTCGCCCTCATCTCGTTCTCCATCTTCTCAAACCAAGGCACCAAAATGCGATACCAGCATGGCCCCATAACATGATTGTACTCCGTCTTAGCCGCAGTTACCTAATTTTTTGTCGATATTTCAATGAACTGCTCAGAAATCTAGTGCTTCACAAGTTCTGGACAATCATGTTTGAGTTTCTCATATTGTCCTTTGAAATCCGAGTCTTGTTACTTTGACAAAGTCACGGGCTAGATTTTGCTTGAATTTCCGGAATGCGTCGGCCATCTTATGAAGAGCGAACTGTTTGACTAGCCTCCTCCTCTCCTTGTTTTCCTCAATCTTGTTACCCTCCTCATCGAATTTGTTGTATTCCGGAGGTAGAACGAAATGTTCCATAAGCTTCTTGAAGCAATCTTTTTTGTTCTCTTATCGACAAAAGTGAAACCATCAATTCGTGCCTTCTTTGGCTCATTCCACTCCTGGGCGGTGATCGAGACGTTGTCTCTAACAATGGCTCCGCATTGGCTGACAAACTTGGTGGCGTTCTTGCGGGGCTCCGGCTGACTGCCGGTTTACCTTGTCGACAACCTCGATGGTGCATGTTTCTCCTTGTTTCATCGTCTTGGTTGCGCCCACGCTTTGACGACGTACTCGATTGTTTCGACGATCCGCCGAGGGCTAAAATAAGAAAGAAAGAGAGTCGCTGCGTTAGTACACACATATTTATTCAAATCAGTTAGTTTGTATCACCGGAGGCTCAATGTATATATATACCTCGGCGCAGGAGGTGGTTGCTACTTCCATTTGAAGATAAATGGATTTATCGACGCTTTCTTGACATCTTCTTCTTGTGGCGCCCTTCATCTTCACCGTCAAGGTTCAGATAAGAAGAGATATCATCTTCTTCTTCTCCGGTCGGCACATATTGAATATCGCCGTTTATGATGCCGAACATATGTGCTTCACCGTCCGGATCATAGTTGTCCATAATCGGGTCAGCTCTATCGTCCGCCTTTTTGTCAGTCCTCAAAACATGTTGTAAAAAAAAATTATTTATGTCACGAGGGGGGGGGGGGGGGGTGGCGGTGGCGAATGGGCGGTGGCAAACGGCGGGGGCGTGGACGGGGTGGGAGAGGGTGTCGCGGTAGAGCGCGAGACGGGGCGGCAGACGACGGCGTCACGGAGAGGGAGGCGAGGACAACACACATGTATAACCCTCGCCGCCCCCTCTTATAAAATTCTAAATACATAGCAGGCAAGTGCATAACAGGTCAACAGACGAGCTAGACGTGTTCTAACGCAGCGCTTAGGCGATACCGCGAAGGGGAAACATCCGGAAAGTTTTCCGGTTCGGACGTCTGTCAGACGAGATGAACCGGAGAGGAAAGTTTGCAGGTTCGATAGGTTAGGGGTGTGTGGCGGACGAGCGGTCTGCGTAACGGATTCGTCTCGTCGTTACGAGCAACTTTCATGTACAAAGTTTTTCCATCCGAAGCTACGGTTTATTTTCTATGATTTTCTAAAGTTTTATTGATATATTGTAATTAAAACTAATTCGAGAATAAAGATTAAATTGCTACTAGTGTTAACATAACAGTTTTAACTAACAGACTATTAGTGTTAACATAACAGTTTTAATTAGGTTAATTAAACTCAACTATTTAAGTTAATTAATTAATTAATTAATTAATTAATTAATTAATATATTTTTTATTATTCTTTTTTATATCATTTTTAACGTTTTGGGGGTGGGACCCCGCTGTCATAGGCACAGGGGCCTATCGGGCGTCGGGTTACGGGCGCGGGCGCGCCGCCATAAGGCGCCCGCCAAAGCGCTAGCGTTGGCAAGACGGGCGGAAGAGGCCACGGCGGCGGCAACCGACGTCAGGGGAGCATGACGCCGCGCCGCCATGCAGAGGCGGCGCGGCGACGGATGTGCGCAGCGTTGAGAAGGCGGCTAGGGCGGCGGAAACCCTAGGGCGTCGGGCGAGGGGTTCAGGGCGAGGGCGACGGCGGCGTCGGCGAGGGCGGCGACGGCGTCGGCCGAGGGCGCGATTTAACAAAGCGGGAATCGGAGAAGACGAAAGCGGCGTCTGGCGTCGAGGGCTTGAATTTATAGCCCACCCTTTAGTCGCGGTTGGCGGCGAGGACGCGACTAAAGGTACCCTTTAGTCATGGTCGCCCGCCCAACCGCGACTAAAGGGGTTTGGCGGTTTTTTGCGATCCGCGCTTCCCCCCTTTAGTCGCGGTGGGCAGCGACCACGCGACTAAAGGTACCCTTTAGTCGCGGGTCGCCTGCCCGGCCCGCGACTAAAGGCTCTTAGGCTGCCCCGCCTCACGCCCAAATGTTTAGTCCCACTCGCTAGTTGAGAGAGCTCGAGAGTGGTTTATAAGCGCTGCTGCGCCACCCTCTCGAGCTCCTCTCAACCGCAGCTTCGAACCTAATCATTACTAGCTATGTGCTGTGGGCCTACTTGGCCTCCTGCGGGCTGAATCACAGCCCATGTAGGGTTTCTAGTCGTATTCAGCCGTGGGGGTCCAAGAGGGGCACTATTTTTTCCAGTTTTTTGTTTTGTTTTCTGCATTATTATTTATTTTTGTTGTTTTTGCTTTATTTTTTAATTCTTTTTGCTTTTAGTTTTAGAAAAATTATAAACTTTCTGTTAGTGCCATTAGTTTTCAAATTTGAAAACACTTTTTTGTTTTCTTTGTTGCTTTATTTATTTTATTTTGTTTCTACTTACAACAAAATACTTATTGTTGCTATTTTAGTTTTCTGCATTATTATTTATTTTTTGTTGTTTTTGCTTTATTTTTTAATTCTTTTTGCTTTTAGTTTTAGAAAAATTATAAACTTTCTGTTAGTGCCATTAGTTTTAAAATTTGATAACACTTTTTTTGTTTTTTTTGTTGATTTATTTATTTTATTTTGTTTATACTTACAAAAAAATACTTATAGTTGCTATTTTAGTTTTCTGCATTATTATTTATTTTTTTTTTTTTTTTTATTTTTTTTTTAATCTTTTTTGCTTTTAGTTTTAGAATAATTATTAACTTTCTGTTAGTGCAATTATTTTTCAATTTTAAAAAAACTTTTTTTTGTTTTCTTTGTTTCTTTATTTATTTTATTTTGTTTCTACTTACAACAAAATACTTATTGTTGCTATTTTAGTTTTCTGCATTATTATTTATTTTTGTTGTTTTTTCTTTATTTTTTAATTCTTTTTGCTTTTAGTTTTAGAAAATTATAAACTTTCTGTTAGTGCCATTAGTTTTCAAATTTGAAAACACTTTTTTGTTTTCTTTGTTGCTTTATTTATTTTATTTTGTTTCTACTTACAACAAAATACTTATTGTTGCTATTTTAGTTTTCTGCATTATTATTTATTTTTTGTTGTTTTTTCTTTATTTTTTAATTCTTTTTGCTTTTAGTTTTAGAAAAATTATAAACTTTCTGTTAGTGCCATTAGTTTTCAAATTGAAAATGGACACCAAACACATCACGGGTAATATAATTCACATGATCCATTCAACAAAGTTTGGTACAATAAATTATTACACATCATTTCTTCCCTTGTGTCCCTTCTATTTGATTGTCTTGCCGTATCCATGGAGCATCCTCATCATTTAACTTAATGCTTGGGTCGGTGTTCACTTTGAAGGGCGGAATTTCAGCAAACATATTATAATCTTGACATGTCTGCCTTGTCCTCCACTCCCACGATGTTTCTTTTCCTGAAAAGAACAATGTGGCGCTTTGAATCATCGCATGATGTCTTGATCGCTTCTTATCTTTCCGTTTCCTCGGTTTGCTACTCATGTCCTTCACATAGAAAACCTGAGCGACATCTTTCGCTAGGACGAATGGTTCGTCAAGGTAACCAAGATTGTTGAAATCCACCATTGTCATTCCGTATTGCTGGTCCACCTTTACCCCACCTCCCGTTAGCTTGAACCATTTGCACGGAACAAAGGGACCTTAAAGGAGGGTCCATAGTCAAGTTCCCATATCTCCTCTATGTAACCATAATATGTGACCTCTTGCCCATTCTCGGTTGCTGCATCAAAGCGGACACCACTGTTTTGGTTGGTGCTCTTTTTATCTTGGGCGATCGTGTAAAATGTATTCCCATTTATCTCGTACCCTTGGAAAGTCGTTATAGTCGAAGATGGTGTCTTGGCCAACATGTACAGCTGATCTACAACATCATTGTCATTCATTAAATGTTTTCTCAACCAACTGCGAAAGTCTCCATGTGGGCCTTCCTAATCCAGGATTCAAGCTTCCCGGGTTGTCGAGCGTAAAATATTCTTGTGTTTCTCAAAGTGCGGAGCCACCAAGCTGGAATTGGTCAAGACAAGGTGGTGTGCTTGATCGAGAATGGCCGTCCATACATATCGTTGATTTCATTCCGATCGTGCCTTTTCCACTTAGTCTCCCCTCGTGCAGCGATCGAGGAAGACCAATCGGCTTAAGGTCGAACAAAGTCAACACAAAACTCAATTACCTCCTCATTTCCATAGCCCTTGGCGATGCTTCCTTCCGCCTAGCACGGTTCTGAACATATTTCTTTAATACTCCCATGAACCTCTCGAAGGGGAACATATTGTGTAGAAATACAGGACCGAGAACGAAAATCTCTTCGACTAGGTGAACCAGGAGGTGCGTCATAATATTGAAGAAGGATGGCGGAACACCAACTCGAAACCGACAAGACATTGGATCACATCGTTACAGAACCGTGGTAGAACTTCCGGATTGATTACCTTACGAGATTGCATTGAGGAATGCACATAGCTTCACAATGGCTACTCGAACATTTTCGGCAGGAGCCCCTCAAAGCAATCGGAAGCAATTGCGTCATAATCACGTGGCAGTCGTGAGACTTCAGGTTTTGGAACTTTTTCTCCGCCATGTTTATTATTCCCTTTATATTGGACGAGAATCCAGACGGAACCTTCATACTGCTCGAGGCATTCAAAAAGATGACCTTCTCTTCTTTGGTCGAGCGTAGCTGGCACGACCTTGAAACCATTCCGGATGCCGGTCATCGTGGTCTTTCAAACGTTGCTGGTCCTGCCGTGCTTCCTTTGTATCATTTGTCTTCCCATACACGCCCAAGAAGCTTAGGAGGTTCACGCAAATATTCTTCGTAACGTGCATCACGTCGATTGCAGAGCGGACATCTAGGACTTTCCAATATTCTAGCTCCCGTAATATAGATTTCTTCTTCCACATGGCTGCGTGCGTCGGCTCCCTTCGAACTGATTGTCCGCCGGGACCCTTTCCAAAGATGACTTTCAAATCCTTGACCATATCAAATACCTCAAAGACCGGTCGTTCCGCAGCTTCGCCGGTGATCTGCCTTGCCGTTGTAATGCTTGCCTTTCTTTCTTCTTGGATGAATTTTCGGAAGAAATCGACGATGCCCAAGGTACACGTTCTTCTTACAATTTGGCAAATGTACACTTTCAGTCTCATGTAAGCGGTGCGTGCATGCATTGTATCCCTTATTTGACAGTCCGAAAGGTTACTAAGAGCAGGCCAATCGTTGATGGTTACGAAAAGCAACGCTCGTGGTCAAATTCCTCTTGTTTGTGCTCATCCCACACACGGACACCACCCCACAGCTGTAAAAGTTCATCAACTAATGGCCTTAGGTACACATCGATGTCGTTGCCGGGTTGCTTGGACCTTGGATGAGCACTGGCATCATAATGAACTTCCGCTTCATGCACAACCAAGGAGGAAGGTTGTAGATGCATAGAGTCACGGGCCAGTGCTATGGCTGGAGCTCTGCTGCCAAAAGGATTCATGCCATCCGTGCTTAGAGCAAATCTTATGTTCCTTATGCCACCGCAAAATCTTTGAACCATCTGTCGATCTTTCTCCATTGCGTTCCATCTGCGGTGTGTCTCAACTCCCCGTCCGACTTACGGTCCTCTTTGTGCCATCGCAACAACTTGGCATGCTCTTTGTTCTGAGCAGACGTTTCAACCGTGGTATTATAGGAGCATACCACATCACCTTGGCGGGAACCCTCTTCACCGGTTTCGGCCCTCAACATCGTCACCGTGGTCATCGCCTCGATCTTATAACGCAATGCGATTGCATACCGGCATTCATTCAAATTCTCGTATTCACCGCGGTAGAGGATGCGATCGTTGATGCATGCATGTATCTTCGTAACCTCTAAACCTAGAGGGCGTACAACCTTCTTTGCTTCAGACGCGTCTGGCGGGCAACTCGTTATCCTTTGGAAACATATTCTTCAACATTTTCAGCAATTTTTCAAATGCCGAGTCAGCTACACCTGCCTCGCCTTCCATTTCAGCAAATCCGATTAGCAGCCCAGCTTTTTCAGACCATCATCGCATCCGGGGTACAACGCTTTTACGTGATCCTCTAACATGCGATCCAAATTCTCCCTCTCCTTTTCGGTTTAGCGGCGTCTCCGTGCATCGGCAATGGTCCGACCAAGATCATCAACGGGATCATCACGTGCCTCTTCTTCATCTTCCCCTTCCCCTTCAAAGCATCCTCCATGAAAGTATCACCGAAATGAGCAAGATAGCTTTCATCGATGAAATCATCCCTTCTTCATCTTCTTCCATTATAACCCCTCTTTCTCCATGCTTGGTCCAACAATTATAGCTTGGCATGAAACCCTTCAAGCAAATGCATGTGAACAACTCTTGAGGAAGAGTAACCCTTCTCATTCTTACAGATAACACATGGATGATAACAAAACCCCCCGCTTGTTCGCATTAGCCACTACGAGGAAATCTTTCAAACCCGTAGTGAACTCACGGAGAGTCGGTTACCGTACATCCATTGCCGATTCATCTGCATTATTATAATATAAAATATATAATTAACCATCATGCATTTGTTAAACTAACTAGCTACAAACAATATAAATTAAACAATGAACTACACACATGCATATTGACACATCAAAGGTTCATCAAGTTGCTAACCGCGATCGAAGAGTGTGGCTCCAACACTTCATGTCATGTTTGTTTCATGCTCTTGGGGCATTTCATCAAACACCTTATGTGCATAAGAGGAACCAAAAGCAAACCTACACCCACTTGTGAAGAGAATGGCTCCAAATGGCTAAGTGTTGGCTGCTGGATGGGTATATATAGGGAGGGCTTTAGTTGCGGTTGGCACAGCAAACCGGGACTAAAAGTGCCGAAAACCTTTAGTCGCGGTTGTCCCGCCAACCGCGACTAAAGCCCCTCACGTGCACCACTGGCCACCGAGCGCCACAGGCCCAGGCCTTTGGTCGCGGTTCACCTCGTAATCATGACTAAAGGTCCCATTAGTCGCGGTTCCTACAGCTTCGCGACTTATGGGGCTGGACGGAAGCCTGTTTTTCCACCAGTGATTTCTGTATCGCTGTCCATCATCATGGGATGTGCTTCGTATAAAGAATATTTTTGCTCCTGACGAGCGGGCCACGGCCCACTCGGCCTTGCCGAAGCTCTGCCACCGTCAACGAGTACTAGATCGTTGATGGCGCGCATTGCCGCGCTCGTCCATTTTTACGATAGAATTGTAGGTATTGCTATAAGCTGATAAGTGGAGCCATATTTTGGCAGGAATCAAAGTACAAAACTTTAATCGGTAGACAACAGTGGAGCACGGTATTGGTCAATAAAAAGAAGGTTAATTTTATTTGGTCTAAGGACATGGTATTAGTAATGAACTCCTAGGTCAGGTTTCAGTCTTCAGAATTCAAATATTTAATAGAATATTGTTGTTCAGTTCGGAATAACAGCGCTAAGGCAAAGTTTAAAGTAAGCTGACTCTTAACATAGAGTGCTTACTTACTAGGTCCAGAAAACTAACTTCTAGCCATTAAATAATAAATAAATTACATATCACTATAAATGTGAAATTTATGTTTTATTCATAAAGAATACAAAGATCATTGTGAAACACATTACCATAGCAAACTCAACATGAAATAATAAAGAAATGACAAAAAATAGGCATGCTTGGTAGGCATAAATCATGAACTGTTTCATGTGTTTGTATTGTCTTCCAAATATGTCTTGTCTTCTAATCTTCTTTACTGTTTGTGTTTGACGATGTGTTTTGCAAGATGGATGCAGCTTGCAATGACAACATGACATGTGGGGATGAGGATCAATCAAGCACTTGAAAAAAGAGACACCAAATGGGGCAGTACGTATTCTCTATTATGATCACTTTCTCATTGATTTTCTGTCTTAACTCTATGTTACATGGCATATTTTTATTTAATTTATATTTTATATACACTCATCGTATCCCTGAATTGCTGTTTCTGGAAAATGTTGTACCCCCCGTATCCCCGTCTTTCCGTCCCCGTGTCCATGCTTTATAGTTGAGCATCTCCCAAGGCCATACAGACTATCTCTCGAATTGTTGCTTGAAAGCTCCTCGTATTGTCCCTGTGTGATGATCTAATAATCACCAAAATAATTGCCACGGGGATTATCACTACTATAGTGTAGCAAAACTACTGACGTGGAAAGCAAATAAAACTCGGCATTGGAATCAAATTAACTCTCAGTATAGGGACTTGCAGCTACCATTAGGTACTACTATTCCTCAACCCAGATTGTAGGAATTCTCAATATAGGGACTTGCAAGGAACAAAAAATAATTCTCGGTATATGGACTTGCAGCTACCATTAGGTACTACTATTCCACAACCCAGATTGTAGGAATTCTCAATATAGGGACTTGCAAGGAACAAAAAAGTGATTCTCCGTATATGGACTTGCAGCTACCATTAGGTACTATGTTCTTCAATCTATACCCAAAAGGAAGTTAAAATAATTATCACTACTATAGCTGCAAGGAATAAAACTTGGCACTAGAATCATACTACAATCTGGGTTATCAACTGGGCTACTATAGCTGCCAGTCAACTTATGTTGTTGGCATATGTACCATAAGTGTTGGTCACTGGTAATGGAGGAAGCCAGGAGTGAAGGAACAAGCAAGTAGGATATATAAAATTTTAAAACTCAAACTATCATGATTAATGGAGCGATCGGTGATGTGAAATAAACAAAACTAATTGCTTATAAAAAAGTTTAAATAAATAATATAATTAGAAGTGCGGTCATAATAAGTCACGGGCACAAAATATGACCCTACAGAAACCGACCATACTTTTAGAAGTTTGCATACAAATCCCATGTAAAATAGGGTAATGCACATATACAAATAAACGAAAATCGTACTTGATAGCCTTGATACTTACAGCCTAGTGTATATTCTTGAAAAGCTGGGAAAAATGCTGATGTAGATAGATATGTCTGGAGGTTATCTGCACCATGTAAAGAAAGGTTATGTGCAATTGCAATTATGCATGAATTACGATGGTCCGCGTTGGTTTTAAATGTTCTTTAAATAAAAAAAATGTTCATGAATTTAAACATTGTTCCACCAATTTCCAAAAAATGTCCGTCGATTCTAGAAATGTTCGCCAATTCTAGAAAATTGTTTAGAAAAATGTTCACAATTTTTAAAAATGTCTGGAAATAGTATAAATTGTTCGTGAATTGAAAAAATATTCTTCATTTTAGAAAATGTTTGAATATTTGTAAAAGTGTTCACGAATTTGATAAATGTTCACAGTTTCAAGTATGTACACGAGTTTAAAAAAATGTTCACGATTTCACAAAATTAGGAGTGAAAGTGTATCTCGATGATGCAGCAAAATGTGGTCATCACCGTTGAAGATTATGATTTTTTTTCTCCTATTGCAACACACGGGTCCTTTTGCTAGGAAGACAAAAGGCAAGATTCTGCCAATACATGACAAAATACACTTATGATATGATAGTCACTAAATAATCGCACCGGCTTACTTTGGAAACGAAATAAAACAATTGAACGGTTCCAGGCTTCCAGCAGTATAGGCATGATGATGTCGATGGAGGGGGGAGGTGGAGGGAGACCTTTTGGCGTGAAACTCAAATAGACCTACTCCGTCGGGCCGGGATCAAACTTCGGCGTCGAATAGCGCCGCGATGTGGAGAGGAGCAGTCTGTGGCGAGCTTGGGGAGGGGATCAGGATCCCATGGTGTAGATGAATGGGGATTATCCACGGGGGTTGGGGAGGGGATCAGATTTTCCTCCAGAGCAACAGCCCTTTAGGACATTTGGCCCAACAAATAGAACATGTGGTAGAAGCCAGGACAGACGCCATATTTGATGGCTGAGATCTCCAAAGCATGCAAATGGACGGCTAGAAATGCCTAGGTCATGAGAGGGTAGGGATTTGGCTCAGTTATATTGTCCTAAATAAATAGACCCGATGCTCCATATATCATATGGATAGCTCCACCCGTTCCTTAACAAGACCAGGGAAAGTCAGCTCTAGTACTTGACAAAACAAACAAAAGAATGTGCACTAATATCCAGTCATGTCAGTATTCATGCCCAAAATAAGCTCATGAGCGTGGTCGTTCCTAGTAGAGACAATGCAGGTATGATAATTAGGAAATAGAAAGGTAGAAGAGGAAAAAAGCGCGCAGGACTAAAAAATAGAGAATCATATAATAGGAAAGAAAAGCAACACTACAGGAAAATCTTGTTTTCCCGTGTGTTAGCCTATAAGCCGAGTGCTATTTTTCGGGCACCCGGCTTATGCTCCTCTAAGCCGAGTCTCGCTAGAAAAACACCCGGTAAATACGAAGAACTCGGCTTATGGTCATCTATAAGCCGAGTGTTGCAAAAAAGCTCTCGGCTTATATGAACCACACGGTATCTGCGGGAAAAAGCACCCGACTTACAGCACACACTCGGCAAAGACATCTGCCACGTGTCTGCAACGGAAGTAGTTGACGGCGCCGTCACGGAGCAGCCTATAAGCCGTGTGTCCGACGAAAGCACTCGGCTTACATTGTCTATAAGCCGTGTGTCATGGAGCCTTGTGAAAACACTCGGTTTATACATAAACCAAGTTTTTTTTGTTTGGGCACTCAGCATATACCGTATAAGCCGGTCACTTGTAAGCCATGTCCTATAAGCCGGGTATTTCACTCGGCTTATACATAAACCGAGTTTAAACCAGCGTAAGCTGAGTGTATTAGATACACGGCTTATAAGTTTTTTCCTATAGTGCAAGTACAAAAAACAAACGAGGTTTCCAAAGGTATTGTCACCACATACATGCGACAGATTCCAAAAGTTGCACTCCAAGCTTGAGGACTAGGTGGATTGGAAATGGGTGGTAGGCAGTTTTCTGAAGAAACTCATACAAGCTTGGGCCAAGCTTCTCACAAACCTATCAAGTCATAGAACTTTATTGAATAACAGGACCATATGTCTAACAGACAAGTGGGGGAAATTCTATGAATCAGCCATATACTTAAAATACAAATATGGTTACGACAGTCAAACCAATTCGATATTTGCACATAGCTGCAAAAACACTAAGGAGTATGTGACTTATTTCTTTAGCACCATGATTTGAAAAAAAAGGGTTTTGAGTTTGGGAAGTTTCCAGAAACTAGCGACATAAAACATTTGATGTGATAATAGCATGAAAATTTTAAATAATTATAAATACATTTAGGATGTATCAACCCACCATTTGCGAAGATATTTCTAGCTATTAGTTTGTCCAATTCCAACATTTTTATAAAGAAAACATGATGGAT
The DNA here is from genome assembly GCA_021605145.1 of Aegilops bicornis. Lineage (NCBI taxonomy): Eukaryota > Viridiplantae > Streptophyta > Magnoliopsida > Poales > Poaceae > Aegilops > Aegilops bicornis. The sequence goes on from CM038672.1 coordinate 14,761,642, forward strand.
ATTTTTCTTAGTAGGTATCTTTATTTTATTGGTAATAATGTTTTCCATATACTTAGAATAAGGTGGATATTTAGTAGCAGAAGTCGAAGGAATTTGCAACTCAAGCATTTTAAGCATTTAAAGAAATTTTGCAAATCATTTTTCATGGCCCTGACAGTTGAGAATGGACCAGAAGTTCGTCCTAACCCCTTTTCGCATCTATTTTTTTCCCTTTTTACGAAGAAATTCTTGTATATTACTCCAAAGTCCCAGGATTTATAGTCATCAAAAACTTCTAAAGCGCTGGGGCTGGGTGGGGGGGGGGGGGGCTTATCTAGGCCAAACAATAGTATGCCGTTGAGATCCACGGAAGTTTGCCATAACGTGACTAGAGTTATTTTGGCATCGGCAAATAAAAGTAATACAAAAATTACTTTCTTTCAAACTTTTCTTGATTTAATCGTCCAAAAAAGCATACTTGGATTTGTTGCCATCTCCACTCTTGATCATAATGACCGCCTCAAGGCAATCAACATCAATAGGCCGGGTACTCCATTGAAGCGCCAAACCCAAACCTTCATGGAGAGCTAGAAGCATTTAGTTTGACGCGGCCGACACACAGGACATGACCATGGCATAAGGACTTGGTGACCTCCGTTATTGCATGCTGGATTCACATGTGGAGTAGTACTGACTGCTTCCATTTATTGTAATTATGTAATTCCCTCTATTTAGATTGCATATTGAGGTTTTTCCTCTCTTAATGAATGAAAGCACCATCGCTGATGGCTGGGTGCATTAGTCGATGCAGCAGCCATGGTTTTCACCTCGTTCAGAATATAAAAAAAAGGCAGAGCTGCTCAATTTTGGTCAAATTTAGCTGAACTATAGGCATATGCTGCGGCCCAATCGCCAACAACACCGTCTAAAAAATAGGGGTGCTCCACTTTCCCCATTTCCCGCCATGGCTGCTGGCTTATGTGGTGGAGCTCGAGGTTTCGCTGGGCTTCGTGGGCCGAGCTGGGGAGGGGATAGGCCCAGGAGCAAAAAAGAAAAGGGGCCCAGAAGGAAGGGGAAAGAAAATGGGGTGTTCCGAGAATCGAACTCGGGACCTCTCGCACCCGAAGCGAGAATCATACCACTAGACCAAACACCCGATTTGGTTAGACTGCAATCACTAAATATTTAATTAACTGCCGGCGTATTATTTGTCCATCTTTCCACGTTGATGTGCTACGAAGAAGATAGTGAAGCGCTTGTTGTTGGGCAGATAGAAATCCAAGTAAAACGGGCATGCCGGGTTCACACGAGCTCAGCAAAAAGAAAAGCGTGCCCCAGATGTACTCACGGCCCTCCAACCATGCTAATCACTCTATAATCATGTCAAGTTTACAGAATTAAATAACCATGTCAAATATGTACTGTGTTTTTCTTGTGTGCAGGACATAGATAAGTTGTATTGCATCTCTATAAATTAATTTTAGATAAAAGGCATACGCCCAACTTTATAAATAAAGCCACCAGGCAGAATAACAGAGCAAGCACCAAGCCAACAAAGTTTCACAACAACAGCTAAAAAGGTACGCATACATGGCTACCTAGCCCGTCAAGGCACGCAGGCCATCTTCAAAACCAAAAGGGAGGGGAAATAAGGCATCGCCCGGAACCGTCGCAACAGGGAAGAAGCCGTAGACCGAATCTTGGATATCATAACGTCAAAAGCCTCGAGGTCCGCCTCCTTAATCAATAATCTCCACTACTGTTAGAAGACACCAGATTTAAATAAGCAGCTCACTGGGTTAGCCGAAAAGATATGTTCAATAGTAAACTTGTTTCTAGTGGTCCACAACGACCAACAAATCGCCGCAAACCCAACCTAGAACACCCTTTTAGCCATCCCGGATAAGCCACTGGCCAAACGCCGCAGGTCCTCGAAGGAAGAGGGATTCCAATTCACGTGAAGCCAATACCGAATACAGCTCCAAAGAAACTTGGCCAAAGAGCAGTGAAAGAAGATATGCTCGGTATTTTCAATGGCCCCACATAAAACACATCTATCAGAGCCCGGGTCGTTCCTTTTCCGGATTTGGTCAGCCGCGGGGAGTTTCCCACGGAAAGCTTGCCACATGAAGATTTTGATCTTAGGAGGAATACGGGCCTTCCAAATGCACTTGAATTTCGATGTAGGGGAGCCGGATATAACTTTAGCGTAGGCAAACTTAACCGAAAAGTGACCAGAAGAGGAGTGGGGCCAGACAACCGTGTCTTCTTCATCCGAGAGCACAGGGAAGCAAGCAGTAAGATGATGCCAGTCTTCCAACTTTTCTGTAGAAAGAGTTCTACGGAGGTCTAGGTCCCAATTATTTACCGAGAGCTCAAAGATAGAGATCTCCGGATCAGAGCAGTAAGGAAATAAGGCCGGGAACGCCACTGTGAGGGTGGAGTCCCCGCACCACCAGTCTAACCAGAAACCAGTAGATTTACCATTTCTAACTACAAACTTGACCAAAGATTGAAAAACCGGATGGACTTTGACGAGCTGAAGCCAGAACTGTGAACCATCAGTGGAAGAAGCAAACATGGGGCCCGAGTCCGGGAAGTATTTAGCCTTGATCAAGGATAGCCAGAGGGGATGCTCCTCGAGGTGAATGATCTTCCACCACCACTTTAGAACGAGGCACTTGATCATGACAGACGTATTAATGATCCCTACCCCCCGCTAATGTTCTTTGGCCTACAAATGTATTTTCATTCACCAACCTATATTTGCGCTTATTGTCGGAAGAATTCCAATAGAATGCACCCCTGTGCTTGTCAAAGCCAGCGTGGATCCCTCCAGAAAGAAGGTAGAAGCCCATCAAGAACATGGGGAGAGAGGAAAGACATGCATTGGTTAGGGCAACCTTGCCCGCTTGGGTATTATAGCGGGCCTCTCCATGTAAGACCGTGTTACCCACCTTTGAGACATCCGGAGCAAAATCTTTAGCCAACATCTTATGAGGAGAGATTGGAAGGCCCAAATATTTGAAAGGAAAGGAGCCTAGAGAACAATTAAGGAGATGCGCAACTCTTTGAGCCTCGGTATCCGCAACCCTAGTAACAATGACTTCGCCCTTAGAGAAATTGATTTTAAGACCTAAGAGAGATTCGAAGCAAAGGAGCAGGAATTTCAAATGAGTAATACTGGCCTCGTTAAGCTCGACCATAATGATGGTGTCGTCCGCATATTGAAGATGAGTGATGCCATTGGGGACAAGGTGAGAGCTGACAAGAGTGATGTGGCCAGCAAGAGTTGCGTGAGACAGAATATGAGACAGGGCGTCCACGACAAAATTGAAGAGAAGGGGGGAGGTCGGTTCACCCTGTCTTAGGCCCCTGCCGTTAGGGAAAAAGTTACTAATCTGCCCATTGACCGTCGTCATAGCCGTGTGTCCACCCGTGACCAGCTGCATGAGCTGGTGTACCACCACACCATCAAAACCCTTAGCAAGAAGCACTTGACGAAGGAATTTCCAACTAACCGAGTCGTATGCTTTCTCAAAATCGAGTTTGAGAACCACAACTTTTGTCCCCTGGACCCGCAAATCATGGACAATCTCATGGAGACAGAGAACGCCATCCAAAATGAACCTGTCCTTTATGAACGCAGATTCAAAAGGGCTAATAGCACGGTGAGCGATCGGGGAAAGCCTAGAGGCAAAGCCTTTAGCCGGAAGCTTAGCAAAGTTGTTGATCAAGGCAATAGGCCTAAACTGAGTTATCAAGTCTGCCCCTTTGACTTTAGGAATGAGAGTGAGCACCGCATAATTCAACCTAGAAATGCCGACGGTACCCACCCAGAAACCTTGAGTAATCGCCTAGACAAGGCCCCTCAACTGAGACCAAAACTGCCTAAAGAAGGGGATGGAGAAGCCATCAAGCCCATAAGCCGCATTAGAGTTGGCAGATCGCATCGTATCGAAAATCTCATCGTCAGAGAGAGGGATCAGCAAGCCATCATTCTCAACACTCGATATCTGGTCCTGGGAGGTCCAAAAGGAGCTGGCCAGCCTAAAGCCCACCTCAGGTTTAGAGGAGAGGAGAGAGGAGAAGAAATTAACCACAGGCAGCATAATCTCGGAATGGTCAGAGACCATGACACCATTGATAAGTAGGCTGTCGATCAGACAGCGGCGACGCCTGCCATTGGCAATGGCGAAGAAGTACGATGTGGGCGAATAGCCTTTTAAAGTCCAATTGATGGAGCCTCTTTGCCTCCAATACAGTTCCTCCTGACGGTGCAGAGCCAAAAGGGCCTCTTCTAAATCATAATGCACCTGCCATTCAGAGGGGGATAGGCCCGGACAATTAGCGCGAGCATCTAGGGAACCAATTTGGGCAGCCAACCGAACTTTGTCACGCCTTGACTCAGCAGAATGATTCTTAGCCCAACCGCGAAGGAATCTACGAAGAAAATAGGAGCACTGATGCCAGTCTTCCATCGGGCCGAAAGACCGACGATTAGATGATAAGAAGTAAGAAATCTTATGCGCTATCAAGTCAACAAAACTCTCTACCATGATCCAAGACGCATCGAACTGGAACCAAGGGAAGGAGACAGAACGAGTCCCATCATCGAGAATTAGGGGAGAGTGATCAGAACCCACGATGGACAGAGCCCTGAGGGCATCCCGGGGAAAAAAGTGTCCCACATAGAGAAGAAGAAGACACGATCTAGGACAGACCGAATGGGGGCAGATTGGCGATTCATCCATGTGTACCGGGGCCCGACCCTAGGTATTTCGCAAATATCAGTATCCTGAATGAAAGCGTTAAACGCGTCAACAAGCGGCCAAGAGAAATTAGGCGAGCTTTTATCCATAGGGGAGCGCATCATGTTAAAGTCACCACCAATAATTAAAGGGAGATCACATGACTCTATTTTATTCCATAGTTCATCCAAGAAAATATAAGAAAGAGAATGGTCATCCGGACCTTATACCACCATGATTTCCAATAACGAATTGAGGGAGCGATGAGATACCACTGTACTAGCCCAGAAAATCCCATGGTCAAAAGCAACAAAATCAAACAAATCTTTTTTGGTGCCAATAAGGATGCCACCCGAATGCCCGGACGATGCCACATAATTCCAATCAAACTTGTCGACCCCAGCAACAGTGGAAAGTTCATTCGGGGAGAAGGAAGGTTTCAGGGTTTCCACAAGGCCAATGATATCAATATTCTCAGAGCGAACAAGGTCTTTTAGCTGGTCCCGGCGCCCCCTAGCGCCGAAACCCATAATATTCCAGAATAAGGCCTTCATCTATGAGATAGATTTTTAATGCGAAGACTCGACCTGCTTGGGGCCAAGCAGGATTTAGGTCGTTTGCCAGCCCCACGCCTAGGCGCAGCCGAGGGCACCTGAACCCTATCAGGTCCCTCCACGGCCCCACCGGCCACAACCAGTGGGGCAACAGACCCCGAGACTGCCTCCTTGGCCTTTGCGATATCCGCCTGAGCAATTTTGTTTGCCCTGATAATATCTAGTAAAGAAGAGGGGGAACCAAAACTAGGATCACAAGTAATGCCTACGTCCTCTAAGATATGTAAAAGGTGATTGTTGGACTGTGAAGGAAGCACTAGACGAACAGGGGAGGATGTAGGAAAGGGAGGGGGAGGGAAACATGGAGGAGTACCTGAGGGGGGCATATCCTTGGCTGCAGCGCGCCGCGCCGCCCGATCAGTGACACGCTCACCACTATTGGAGACACGACCGCTCTTGCGGGCAGTGGAGGCAGGCGAGCACAACGGCGCCGGATGAGCAAGAATCGGAGAAGCCGCCGCATAAGACGGACCCGAGGCCGCACCCAAGTCAGCGTCCAGCCTATGGCAAAGCCCTGCCGCAGACTGCTTGGAGTCACCGGAAGCCCCGCTGCATGCGGAGAACTTTTTGACAAACTTCTTCTTCTTCGTGGCCAAGGGAACAACCGGGGGCAGATCTTCAATACCCGAGAGGGAGGGGGAGGCGGGGCGGGCTGGGAGATTAGAACACACCGCAGAAAATGGGGTGCCCTTTGCCCCACAAGAAGCCACTACCCCCACCCCCACCAGAAGCAGGCAGCGAATCCTTGGCTCCACCCCCACCAGGGCGTTCTCCTTTAGCAAATCCCGATCATCAGGCGAAATACCATCCCATTCTGACTGGGTAAAGCGATGCTCATTTCCATGGAGAGAATCATCCTGAAGGCCACTGAGGGAGTCCCGGACTAGGGGGTGTCCGGATAGCCGGACTATCGTCACGGCCGGACTCCAAGACTATGAAGATACAAGATTGAAGACTTCGTCCCGTGTCCGGATGGGACTTTCCTTGGCGTGGAAGGCAAGCTTGGCGATACGGATATGTAGATCTCCTACCATTGTAACCGACTCTGTGTAACCCTAACCTATTCGGTGTCTATATAAACCGGAGGGTTTTAGTCCGTAGGACGAACAACAATCATACCATAGGCTAGCTTCTAGGGTTTAGCCTCCTTGATCTCGTAGTAGATCTACTCTTGTACTACCCATATCATCAATTTAATCAAGCAGGAGTAGGGTATTACCTCCATCGAGAGGGCCCAAACCTGGGTAAAAACATCGTGTCCCTTGTCTCCTGTTACCATCCGCCTAGACGCACGCCTGGGACCCCCTACCCGAGATCCGCCGGTTTGACACCGACATTGGTGCTTTCATTGAGAGTTCCTGCGTAGTCGTCACCGATAGGCCCGATGGCTCCTTCGATCATCAACAACAACGCGGTCCGGTGAGACTTTTCTCTCGGACAGATCTTCGTGATCGGCGGCTTTGCACTGCCAGGCCAATTAAGCAGCCATCCGGAGCAGATCGAAGCTACGCCCCTGGCCATCATGTCAGATTTGGAAGTTTAAACTATACGGCCGATATCCGCGGAGACTTGATCTTCGACGGATTCGAGCCGCAGCCAAGCGTCGCCTTTGTCTTGATGGGCATGATCTAGCTCTACAGCCGGTCAAAGGCTCGGAGGCCGCACCGATCCGTTCCGACCCTTAATCCGGAGCCGGATTCCCGATCGAGGACGAGTGGTTGGACACCGCCTTGGGGCTACAATCTCTGGCGATCGGGCTGAACTCCATCCCCTGTCGCTGCGAAGACCTCGACTCCGGTGCGAACTCCTCTCCGGACTCCTAACCCTCAGCGCCCTTGCCAATCAAATCCGATTGGGCGCCCGTTATGGAGTTCACTTCATCGGACATCTTTCAGCTCTCGCCCTTTGGCGACATCCTGAATTCACTAAAGTCTCTCTCTTTATCCGGAGAGCCCTGGCGGAATACGGACATGAAGGTTGGGATGCGGAGGACGAAGAAATTCAACGCCCACCCACCACCCACTTGGTAGCCACTGTCGATGATTTAACCGACATGCTAGACTACGACTCCGAAGACATCGACGGTATGGACGACGATGCCGGAGACGACCAAGACCCAGCGCCTACAGGGCACTGGAAGGCCACCTCGTCATATGACATATATATGGTGGACATCCCAAAAGATGGGAACGACGATGGAACAACGGAGGATGACCCCTCCAAGAAACAGCCGAAGCGCCGGCGTCAGCGGCGCCGCTCTAAATCCCGCCACAATAAAAACGGTGATTCCGGCACGGGAGATAATAACACCCCGGACAGTGCCGAAGAGAACCCCCTCCAGCAGGACTCAACGCAGGAGGAGGGAGAAGCAAGCCCGCACGACAGTGTGGTAGAAAAACAGGTTGAGGATGATAATTATGCGCCTCCCTCCGAAGATGAGGCAAGCCTCGACGACGACGAGTTTGTCGTGCCTGAGGATCCCGCCGAACAGGAGCGTTTCAAACGCAGGCTTATAGCCATGGCAAGCAGCCTCAAGAAAAAGCAGCAACAACTTAGAGCTGACCAAGACACGCTAGGCTGACGGATGGACTGAAGTCCTTGCAGCCAAGAGTATGAACTCGACGCCCCTCCAAAAGCTACCCCAAACGCAGGCCGTTGCCTCGATTAGAGGAGGAAGCACCCAAGTCACCAGCACACGACATGGCAGACCCGGCCACCTCGTGGCGCGACAGAAGAAACCTCTCGGCCCTCCGCTCAAGCCACACCCGGCGCCGCTCAAAAAGTACCAAGGCACGGGAAACGCTACCGGACTTGCGTAGATATATTGGAGGACAAGGCAAAACATACAAGATCGATCTACGGATCGCGTGGGCGCCCAACAATGCGGGATGATTACCGTCATGCCGGAGACAAGAAACCGGCCGGGCGAACACGAGACAAAGCTCATATGAGCTACGCCGTGATATAACCCAATCTGAGGCACCGACACCCACTATGCTTCATAGATGAAGTAATGGATCATCAAATCCCGAGGGCTTCAAGCCCGTAAACATTGAATCATATGATGGTACCACAGATCCTGCGGTGCGGATCGAGGATTATCTCCTCCATATCCACATGGCCCGCGGTGATGATCTACATGCCATCAAATACCTCCCACTCAAGCTTAAAGGACCAGCTCGACATTGGCTCAATAGCTTACCGGCAGAATCAATTGGTTGTTGGGAGGACCTGGAAGCCGCATTCCTCGATAACTTCCAGGGCACATATGTGCGACCACCAGACGCCGGTGACCTTAGCCACATAATTCAACAGCCGGAAGAATCGGCGGAACAATTCGGACTCGGTTCCTAACAAAGAAAAATCAAATCGTTGATTGTCCGGATGCACGAGGCCCTTGCAGCCTTCAAACATAACATCCGTGACGAGTGGCTTGCCCGGCACCTAGGACAGGAAAAGCCGAAATCTATGGCAGCCCTCACAACCCTCATGACTCACTTTTGTGCGGGAGAGGACAGCTGGCTAGCTCGAAGCAACAACTTGGCCAAACATCCTGATAGTCCGGATATCAAGGATAGCAATGGCAGGTCGCGTCGCAACAAGAACAAGTGCCGCATTAACGGCGATAATACTGAAGATACGACCGTCAATGCCGGATTCAGAGGCTCTAAACCCGGTCAGCGGAAGAAGCCATTCAAAAGAAATACCCAGGGCCCGTCCAACTTGGACCGCATACTCGATCGCTTGTGCCAGATACATGGCACCCCCGAAAAACCAGCCAATCACACCAACAGGATTGTTGGGTGTTCAAGCAAGCAGGCAAGTTAGGTGACGAACTCAATGACAAGGTGCTGCATAGCGATGACGAGGAAGAGCCCGCCACGAACAATAGAGGACAGAAAGGTTTTCCCACACAAGTGCGGACGGTGAACATGATATACGCAACCCACATACCCAAAAGGGAGCCAAGCGTGCACTACGGGACGTATATGCGATGGAGCCAGTCGCCCCAAAGTTCAACCCATGGTCTTCCTGCCCGATCACCTTCGATCGAAGGGACCACCCCACTAGCATCCGTCACGGCGGCTTCGCCGCATTGGTTCTTGACCCAATTATTGATGGATTTCACCTCACCAGAGTCCTGATGGACGGCGGTAGCAGCCTGAACCTGCTTTATCAGGATACAGTGCGCAAAATGGGCATAGACCCCTTAAGGATTAAACCTACAAAGACGACCTTTAAAGGCGTCATACCGGGTGTAGAGGCCAATTGTACATGCTCAGTCACACTCGAAGTGGTCTTCGGATCTCCGGATAACTTCCGAAGCGAAGAGTTAATCTTCGACATCGTCCCATTCCGCAGCGGCTATCATGCATTGCTCGGACGAACCGCATTTGCAAAGTTCAATGCGGTGCCGCACTACGCATACCTCAAGCTCAAGATGCCAGGCCCTCGAGGAGTAATCACAGTCAATGGAAACACCGAACGCTCTCCGAGCGGAGGAGCATACGGCGACCCTCGCGGCGGAGGTGCAAAGCAGCCTCTCACGGCAATTCTCGAGTCCGCCACTAAGCGTCCGGACACCGCCAAGCGCCGGAGTAAGCTGCAACAAGACCACCAGCACGATTCAAGCACGGTAGCAATCCGCCCCAACCCCAGCCCTCGCGAAATTGCGAAGGTAGTATTACAGCGTGCATAATTACGCTCTGGAGATACCATGGGCATATGGGGAGGGCAAGACAACAACGCCAAGAATGCGGCTCGACCGCACTTGGGTCTCCCGTTTGTGTCACTTCTTTTTTCTTTTTTTTTTCTTTTTCTTCCTTTTTTTTTACTTTCAGGACTCCGTCTTTGAGAAGTCCTGTCCGGCACTCGAATCGCCGAACTCACGATGCAACAGCCAGGGAAGCGGAAAGCCACGTCGAGTGTTCAGGTGGTCTCTATTACGAGCATTATACCTATTTTACATATCATCAAGTAGCTTACCCCTGGAGGGGACATGTTAGATAGTCCCATCCCTTGCTTATCGCACTATTTGTATCGTTCTGCTTCCATTGCAGTACCTTTTTGAATAAACAATACATAGCTTTTGCTTATTATTGCTCTACTTCCTTTATATATACATATGTTCATTACACGACAGGTTGCAACCGTACACTTTGGTACGGCCAATACACCAGGGGCTTAAGTATCCCAAAATTATGGTGTGATAAGTCCGAACACTTTCACAAGTGCGGCACCCCGAACTTATAGCATTATATGAATTGGCTCCGAATCATGTCTTTGGTCAATAGTTGGGTTTGCCCGGCTCCGTGTTTTGGTACCTTACGTTCCGCTATATCGGCTAAGGTAGCACCGGAGAACCACTGCAATTGTGCCCCAGTTATGCTGGGTCGAGCACCTCAGTGGAGAAAGCCAAAACTGACCGTCATGATAGGGCGAGAGCCGGTCGCTGTTCGAGAGGTTTTTTGGGTCCCTAAAGACTTATGCCGCTTAGAGCGAGGAACCGGAATTGGCCGGCCAAGGCGTGGATAGCGCCCCGAACTCGGTCTTCCGAATACTCCGGGCTTCGCCGAAATTTAAAATTATAGAATTTTATGGCTAAGTGAGAGTGTTCAAGCATTATAAGTCCGGTTGCCTTGTTCGTTGTGTTGAGCGCCTCCCTAGATGGACCCAATAATGGGAACAAGAGTGCTCAAGTTTATCCCGAACACCCCAGCACTCGTGGCATGGGGGCTGAAGCCAACGACTTGCTATCTCTCAAATTTGATAAACGGCCGCATAGAAGGTAATATTTTAAATTAATAAGCATTACTTAGCGCATATGAACAAGTTTTCAGCGTACAGGATAACAAATGCGAGTTTATTCAAAAATTACATCTTTGGAGCACTCATCTGCTATTCGGCGGACACCCTTCAGGAGGCCCTCATAGTACATTTCGGGCGTGCGATGCTCATGGCCCTTTGGTGGCCCGTCCGTCACAAGCCTCTCCGCATCCAGCTTGCCCCAGTGCACTTTCGCACGGGCAAGGGCCCGACGGACACCTTCAATGTAGACGGAGCGCTTGATGACTTCAAGCCGCGGACAGACATCCACCAGCCGCTGCACCAAGCCGAAGTAGCTCCCGTACATGGCCTCCAATGGCCACAGCCGCACTATAAGGCCCTTCATGGCCTGTTTGGCGACCTTATGGAGCTCGACCAGCTGTTTCAGCTGGTCGCTCAGGGGCACCGGATGGTCGGCCTCAAAGATACCGAGACCGTAACACCTTCTCCGTGGAGCTCCCCTCCGGGCGCGATGAATGCGGCAGCATCGACGCACCACGGGCAAATCTGCGAATGCTCCGAGAGCTCGAATCCGGGTAAGTAACAGGTAATTGACTTTTACATTCTTGCTTTGCATGAAGAATGCCTTACCCGCCGCTATCTTCTTTAGTGCTTCAATTTCTTGGAGGGCTTTTTGGGCCTCGGCCTTAGCAGCTTTGGCACTCTCAAGAGCCGAGGCAAGCTCGGACTCTCGGGTCTTCGAGTCACGCTCCAAACCCTCGTGTTTTTTCACGAGTATCTGGAGCTCTAGCCGCACCTCCGCCAGCTGCGCCTCCCCTTTCTCTCACTCGGTGCGTTCCGCAGCTGCTTTGTTTTCGGCCACGGACACCGCTTCCCTCAGGGTCGCCACCTCGTTCGTGGCCCCTGCAGTACCATGTTATTCCTGTTATTTTTCGCAACCAAAACCTTTTCTATAAGGTATTTCTTTAATAAGGTATTACTTACCTTCCTTGTCCTCGAGCTCCTTCTTGGCTTGTCCGAGCTCGTTCTCGGACCGCCGAGGTTACGCTTCAATACATTGACCTCCGCAAGGTCGGCAGAGGTCGGTATAGCAACTGCATTCCCATATTGACATACTTATGTTAGACTCCTGCGTATATCTTTTTTTATTCTTAGTCCGGTTTTTCTTTCCGAACACCGTACTAAGCATCAGGGGCTACTGTCTATGCGGTTATATTTTTACATATTCTAAAACTTACATTAAAGCCTGTTAGAAGGCTGGTACAGGCTTCGGTCAGCCCGCTCTTTGCGGACTGAACTGTCCGGATCACCGCACTCATGACAAAGGCGGTGTTCCTCCTCGATGGAAGCGCTGTTAAGCGCCTCACAAGCTATCCGGTGCCTCCGGTTGGGCCGGAGGACACCGCGTCTTACCCTTCTTGCGAAGGATCCATTTGTCCGACTCGGAACCGGCTGATGGTTCCGGCATGGAGTACGGACGAGGGTCGGGCTTAGAGCCCCTGGGGGTCTTGCCCTCCCGCGTGCCTGGAGTCCGGGAAGTCGCCTCGTGGCACCTCCTGTGCTACCTCCTCTTGACCAAGCCCCCCTTGGGGCCCCGCCGTGGCGTCGCCCGCAGCGTGAGGCGAGGAGGCGGTCGGAAGCGAGGTACTCTCCATTTCCGACGAGCCCAGGGACCCGCTCGATGAATCGGCGAACTCGCCCTTGGGCGGGCTGCATGGTTGTTCAACATTAGAGAACACTCTGCAATAATAAAAAACCATGGGTATCCGGACACTTACGATCTCGCCAGGCTTGGCCTTGTAGGCCAATCCTCCTCGTCGTCGTCGACGTTGGTGGAGAAGTCCCGGAGGAAGGTTCCTCCTTCTTGGACCCTCCGGCCTCCCGGTTGGGGCGGCCTTCCTTTCTTCTCCTCCCACTGGGGAGCTTCTTCTTCTTCCTCCTCGTCTTTAGGAGAAGATTCCGATTCGGAATCTGACAGCACCTGGCGTCGGGAGCTCCTTCGAGTTCCCGTGGCCTCCTTCTTTGTAACGCCCTCGATGCAGCTATATCTCCCACGTGTAGAAGCACGACTTAGAGGCATAACCGCATTGAAAGCAATGTCGCAAGTGAGGTAATCTTCACACAACCCATGTAATACATAAGGGAAAGAGATACATAGTTGGCTTACAATCGCCACTTCACACAATACATGAGTAAAGCATTACATCATACAGATACAATCAAGGTCCAACTACGGAACCAAAATAAAAGAAGACTACCTCAAATGCTACACAGATCCCCGATCGTCCCAACTGGGCTCCACTACTGATCAACTGAAACGAAACAACACAATGAACAGGATCTTCATCGAGCTACAACTTGAGCTCGGGTGCGTCACCTGCACGGCTTCATCGGCACCTGCAAACTGGTTTTGGAAGTATCTGTGAGTCACGGGGACTCAGCAATCTCACACCCGCGAGATCAAGACTATTTAAGCTTATGGGTAGGAGAAGGTAGTGAGGTGGAGCTGCAGCAAGCGACTAGCATATATGGTGGCTAACATACGCAAAAGAGAGCGAGAAGAGAAGCAAAGCACGGTCGAACAACTATGATCAAGAAGTGATCCTGAAACTACTTACGTCAAGCATAACTCCAACACCGTGTTCACTTCCCGGACTCCGCCGAGAAGAGACCATCACGGTTACACACGCGGTTGGTGTATTTTAATTAAGATCAACTTCGGGTTTTCTACAACCGAACATTAACAAATTCCCATCTGCCTCATAAAATGGGCACGGCTTTCGAAAAGATAATACCCTACGGAGTCCCAACTTAGCCCATTATAAGCTCTCACGGTCAACGAAGGATATTCCTTCTACCGAAGACCCGATCGATCTCGGAATCCTGGACTACAAGACATCTCGACAATGGTAAAACAAGACCAGCAAAGCCGCCCGAATGTGCCAACAAATCCCGATAGGAGCTGCACATATCTCGTTCTCAGGGCACACCGGATGAACACTACGTACGGCAACCGAAGATACCCCAAGTTGCCTCGGGGCGGCACCGCAAGTGGCTCTAATTTGGACCAGCACTCAGAGGAGCACTGGCCCGCGGGTTAAAATAAAGATGACCCTTGAGTCTGCAGAACCCAAGGGAAAAAGGCTTAGGTGGCAAATGGTAAAACCAAGGTTGGGCCTTGCCGAGGAGTCTTATTCAAAGCGAACTGTCAAGGGGGTCCCATAAATCACCCAACCGTAAGGAACGCATAAAATCCGGGAACATAATACCGATATGACGGAAACTAGGGCGGCAAGAGTGGAACAAAACACCAGGCATAAGGCCGAGCCTTCCACCCTTTACCAAGTATATAGATGCATTAATTAAATAAGATATATTGTGATATCCCAACAAGTAAACATGTTCCAACAAGGAACAACATCTCCATGTTCCAACAAGGAACAAACTTCATCTTCACCGCAACTAACAACGCTATAAGAGGGCTGAGCAAAGCGGTAACATAGCCAAACAACGGTTTGCTAGGAAAGGATGGTTAGAGGTTTGACATGGCAATGTGGGTGGCATGATTTAGCAAGTGGTAGGTAACGCATCATAGGCATAGCAAAATAGCGAGCATCTAGCAAGCAAAGATAGAAGTGATTTCGAGGGTATGGTCATCTTGCCTGAAATCCCGCAAGGAAGAAGAACGAGTCCATGAAGAAGACAAACAGACGAAGTCGAACGAATCCTCACAACTCCGGAAGGAAACCGAAGCTAACGAGAGAAGCAACCCAGAAACAAAGAAACAACATAGTAAACAACCATCACATACACATGGCGTGATGCACAACCAAGTATGATGCATGTCCGGTTTAAATAGCATGGCATGGCAATATGCACAAACAAAACTACAAGTTAAATGGAGCCCAATATGCAACGAGTTGCATATTGATGAAACACCACATCAATTATTTAGTTCTCTCCCGTTTATGGTGCACGTGGTTTCTTTCGCCTGCAAACACATATGTCTGTGGCGTAAAATAACCGAAAGGCAACAAAAATGGAATATTATATATATATATATGTTGGTGCGACATGTAATTACCGTGAAAATCCGGCTTTCTCTTTCGACATTCTTAGCCCATCTGACACGGAACATCGTCGTGTTGTGCATTCCAGAGTAGTCAAGCTCCCATATCTCCTCGACCCTTCCATAAAATCGTTCAGTTGAGCCGTTGTCGCTGCTGGTCATGCATTCCATCATCACCCCTGAGTTCTGATCATCACTGTCCATATCTTTGGCCTCCATGTAGAACGTGTATCCGTTGATATCATATGCCTGATAGGTTACGAGGTTGGGCGAGGGGCCATGTGCTAAGGCGATATGAGCAATCCGTCCTTAGAGCCCTCCTCTGGAGGATTAGCAATAATATGCTCTTTGAACCAATGCGGGAAAGTGGAGTTGTGCTCTCTAGTAACTTCAGCGTCCGTCCTGCATACCCCAGTCCACGATACTTCTTTGCGATAATTTCTTTGTGCGATTGCCACGAAAGGATATACCTCGTCTAGGTGTTGTAGCACTACCAAGTTTGCTCTGTCAAAGTCGCTGCGTTGATCTGAGTATGCCACGTGCAGTTCCCTGCGACCGTTGCAGTGACCATCTCCTTCGAGCCTCCCGTCGTGCTTGTTAACGGGCAAACCAACACTAACACCAAAGCGGCTGGTCCGCGCCATATAGAAAATTCTCACAGAAAGAGATGCACTCTTGTGCCAAATAGCCCTGGACGATGCTTCCATCCGGACGGGACATGTTACGAACGAATCCTTTGATGATCCCATTCATCCTCTCAAATGGCATCATGTTGTGCAGGAATGACGGCCCCAGGTCTATTATGTCATCCACAATATGGACACACAGATGCACCATCACGTCAAAGAACACAAAGCGGAAGTACATCTCAAGCTCATTCAAGATTATCCAACGATCTCTTCCTGTAGCCTTTGGAGCTGCTTCACACCGATCGACTTTCGAGAGATGACGTCAAAAGTTGCAGAGACCAATAAGCATGTCACGGACGTGCTTGTCCATTATCCCTCTAAGGGCAACGGTGTAGTATCTGCGTCATCATCACATGACAATCATGAGACTTCATCCCGCTGAACCTTTTCTTGTCAGTGTCTAGATATCTGCTTATCTTGCCACATAAACCGAACTAACTTTGACTCTGGTAAGGCACTTAAAGAAGGCATTGATCTCAGCCTGACTTAAGGTGAAGCAAGAAGGGGGCAATAATCCTCTTTCTTTATTTTCTTGCCCTTCTTCTCCCGTGCCTCTATCTCCGTCTCATCTCGTCGACATTTTCACGGGCGGCATGTGCATTACTTCCCTAATTTTCAAATCTTGCAAGTCTTTTCTTGCCTTCGGCCCATCCTTGGTCTTATCCGGCATGTTCATCAGTGTTGCGAGCAAGCTCTCAAGGACATTCTTACAGATATGCATTTGATCAAGGCAATGAGGTGTATCGAGTTTGTGCCAGTACTCCAAGTCCCAAAACACAGACCTCGTCTTCCATACCTTCAGCGGCTCCGGCGCCTTTCTCATCGTCTTTCCCGGCGCGGGGCACTCCTTCCAGTTTTTCAACAGCTCATCGATTTCGGCACCGCTCCGCTTACGTGGAGGTCCTCGATGCTCAGCGTGACCATTGAATAGATCTCCACGGTTTCTCCACGGGTCGTCCTGTTCAAGCCATCTTCGATGCCCCATGTACACGATTTTCCCAGACCCGCCATCTTTCCTTGACGTTAGCTGCTGAGACGTCGTATCATCCATGCACCGCGTGCATCCGCAATATCCATGGCACACCTGGCCTGCCACATATCCGTAACCGAGATAGTCCTGCACTATCGTGATCAGCGCGGCTCTCATGTTGAAATACTCACCTTTCTTTGGCGTCCCATGTCTTGGCGGTGTTTTCCATAACGTGTCTAACTCCTCTTGAAGTAGCCCGGATACAAATTAATATTATTTCCTGGTTGTTTCGCCCTTGAATAAGCATGCTCATGTGAATGTACTTGATTTCATGCACAACCAGGGGGAGGTTGTACATCCATACAAACACGGGCCATGTGCTATGGTTGGTGTTACTGTTGCCAAACGGATTCATGCCATCGGTACACGCCACGAGCACGATGTTCCTTGCATCACATTCAAAATACCGATAGAAGCTGTTCAACGCTCTCCACTGGCTTCCATCCTTCACGTGTCTCAGCTTTGGATCATCTCCATCGTCGGGCTTCTTCCTCTCCGCGTGCCAGCGCATTAGCTTTGCTTCCTTGGGATCTACAAAATACCTCTGGAGACAGGGAGTGATCGGTAAGTACCATACAACTTTCTGGGGACATTTCTTCCCGGCCTTCTTGTATCGAGAAGCATTGCACACCGGACAGCTTGTTTTTTCCGCGTGCTCCTTCCGATAAATTATGCAACAACGATGTCGGAGGGGGTCCCTTCTCCTCCACCATGTCCGACCCTTTCTCCGCCGCCATGTCCGGCCTCTTCCCCGCCGCCATTATCGATCATCTCTTCGTCTTGCCCCGTGTCATCATTGCCGGCCCCGTCGGCATCCTCAACATCGTCATCCTCATCTTCAATTATCCACCGCGTATAGCCATCCATGAAACCAGTCATGAGCGATTTAACGCTTCGACACGACCATCGTCATGGGGGTCGAGCCAAACTATTCCTTTGCATTTTCGGCACGGACATAAAACCTCTGTTCGGTTATTTTCTTTCATGTCCTGCACCGCCGACCGCAACCACCTGTCCACCATCGTTCCACTGACCATCGTCAACTCTGCACGGTAATAATAAACAAATTGATTATAAAAATGCATGCATGCATCAAAGTCATACAAAAATTTGGCATGACCTTCCCTAAAAATAGGACATATATGGATCTAGAGTTTGCCCGGAATTCACCGAAACGGAAATAAATCGACATTTCGGCAAAACATAGGCAACTCAAAAGCACAATTTGGCGTGCCACACACACAATTTCCACAAACATATCACACACACATAAACATATTTTCATTTTGCAAAATCATGAAATTTTCATCACCTCGATGGAGATCGAGCACACGGTGGAGATGATGTTGTAGGGAGATCAAAAGTGCACAAAGCTCTTGTTGACAAAGATAGATCTAGTTAGGGGGCAAATATGTCACTTAACTAAATGCTACATCTACCTAGCTAGCTAATTTGGGAGGAGACAACTTCAACTAGTGGGGGGGAAAGGAAAAAGAGAAAGGAGATGCATTAATGGAGGTGGTGTAGTTAGGTAGGAGCAATGAAGAGAGAGAAAGGTGGATAGAAGAGAAAGAGTAATGGGGGAGAAGTATTGAGGAAGAAGAAGAGTGAGAGTGGGAGCATGTGGGGGAGGTAGGGGAAGGGAAGAGAGGAGGGGGAGGGGAGGCACGGGTGGGGAAAGGTGGTGGGTTGGTGCGGGTTAGCAGTAGCGCGGGAGAAGAAACGCGCTGCTGCTAAAGAATTAGCAGCAGCGCGCTTTGGGCAATGGGGCTACTGCTAACAGTGACAAAAAAATTTGCCAATTTAAAATGTAGCAGCAGCGATCCCAGCAAAAGCGTGCTGCTACTATATCCGTAGCAGTAGCGCGGTTCGGGCAACGACGCTACTGCTAAATGGAACTCGATGAACACTGCCGGTGGATATTTGTAGCAGCGCGGTTTACACAGAGCGCGCTACTGCTAAAAACTTATCAGCAGTGCGTTTCCCGCACACTCGCTACTACTAATTAGCAGCAGCGCTCCTTTTTGACCCGCGCTGCTGCTAAGATTCTGTGTATAGGCTTTTCCCTAGTAGTGTGTGTGATGTTACCCATACTACTAGTAAGTAGCTATGTTACGACATCGCTCTCTTTCTTTATTAATTACTTGCAACATCATCTATTTTGTTTAAATATGTGTGATGTTTATCACTTATGTTACTTGGATAGTCTAAGTCATCTTAGGTTGTGCATCAGGACCAAGGCGGAGGGAAAAAACGAGAGAACTTAATGTTTTTTTGTTAGTTAATGTCATGTTTGAAAGTCTCAAGTCATTGAAAGCATGCACGGCTCACATCTCTTATTGGTTGATATGTCACGAAACAAGAAACGAGAAGGGAGTTAATGTATCGTCCCTAGGATTATTTGGTTTTCGTAAGATGACTTACATAAAGGAGTAGTTACTCATACTATGAGCAACGTCACACATATCAAGATAAGATGAGTCTATAACCTAAAAAATGAAATGTTGTATAACACCCCACAAATGTTACTCCTCACTATAGAGGTACTACCTCTGTCCCGGTTTAAAGGTCCCTTGAGCAATCTAACCCATCTCAAGATTTACAAGGCCTTCTATTCATTTCTTTACGAAAGTTATTAGCACTACATGCATGCAAGTAGTAATGATGAAATACGGAATCATGGAAGGTGGAGTGCAGGGCTACATGCATGTTTATCAAGAAAGTTGTCCCGATTTAACTGAATGACAGCTCCACAGGCGCAATAACTCCTGCCGTCTAACTAGTTGTAGCATTTATCTCTTCTTGGCCTTGTTGTTTTGAATGGGGCCTTTAAAAGAGGACTAAGGAAGTACTAACATAGACTAGTCTCAAGTCATCTCCACTATGGGTCGGTCAAGCGGACGGGCGCATCAGTTTTTCATAGGGAAAAGTCTGAGAAAAACCTTGACTTCGTACTGCAAATCTGAAAAGAACCATGTCCTCCTAATCCCTGAAATTTGCACCCCATCTTCTCTGATCCCAGCTTATTCTGGCTGATTAGTGCTGAAAGCTTGTTTGTGCGTTGGGATTGCTGATGTGGCATAGATTAGGGAGTAATCAGATGCCATATGAGGCTGACTATGGGCTCATCTCGATTTTCAGTTAAGTTGCGGTGACATGCAACCAAATTGGATGGGGAATGAAGTTAGGGTTCCTCCGTCAATGGGAGACGGGCGGCGGTGGCGGTGACTGTACGAAGGAGAGGCGGAGACGCGTTGGGACAACAATCGACAATGGCGTCGTCCTCCCGTGCGCCGTACTCAGGCTGAGGCTGCGGGCGAAGGGCACCATCAAGGTCGCCGATGACGGCGTCGTCGTGCTCAGACCGAGGCCGAGGGCGGAGGTCACCATCAAGCTCGCCGATGATGGCGTCGTCCTCCTACGTGTGATACTCAGGTCGAGGCCGCAGGCGGTGGGCACCATCAAGGTCGCCCGTCTCTTATCGACAGACCCACATGGCGTACAAGCCGGCGAATGAATGCCACTACAAGAAGCCTCCGTGCTGGATTTTATAACCCTGGAAGAAGATACTACTGCATCGTGAATTGTAAGCTTGCAATCTTTTCCTTCTACAAATTTTTCGTCCCCTTGTTTTCTGACTTGATGCTATGAACTGTTAAATCAGAGGAATGGGTGTGGATTTTGTGAGTGGCATGATGATCCCTGCTCCCCATTTTTTGGTCAAGTATTGATTGATCTTCGGGATGCAGTGAGGAGGTAGGAATCTGTAGGTTCTGATGACCGTCAACCATGGGTGGAACAGGGGCAGTGCAATGGAGCAAAGGAGGCACTAAGACAAGAACTGCAGGCTAAGAATGCAGAAATTCAAGCATTGAGGGCAATATGCAATAGTTTGGAGAGGAATGCAGTATGTAATAGTGTGTTCTATGTCATGACCATGTTAGTGGCGGGTTTATTTGCATGATTTATGCTACATTAGTAGCTAGACTAGAGGATCAATGTAATGGAAAATGATGTAATGGTTGGATAAGTGAGTTTTATGGTACTTATTTAACTACCTATGTGATATTTGTTCTTTTTATTCATGTGCAAGTTGACAAGATACAGAAGATATAAATTTGCATTTGAGGTAATTGGTAGTTGTATTTGACAGCAAATTGTGATAGTAATGTCACACAAACAACAGGTAATTGGTAGTTGCATTTGACAGGACATTTCTGCAATGGCATTCGACCAATTTGGCACATAAAGTAGCTAGACTATTTAAACAAAAATCACAACCATCAGTTGGACATAACAGCCAGTGCTTGACCAATGTGACATAACAATTTAAACTAGCAGTATATAACCAGCAGTTCAATACTACACTACAGGAATCAGGCACTTTTGCCGTAAGCCATGGCTGACGGCAAATGCATGGATGGCTGACGGCAAAGACTGTTGCCGTCAGCTAGCAGACGGCAACAGGTCCGGCTGAATAGGCTACGACAAAGGCCTCTTTGTCGTCTGCTGACGAACGGCAAAGATGAAAAGGGCTTTGTCGTCTTCTGACAGACGGCAAAGAGCCTGGATGGTACACGTGGCAGTTCAGGTCCGTTAAGTGGTTAACGGCGTGCTTTGCCGTCAGCTAGCGGACGGCAAAGATGCAAAAGCTTTGTTGTCTGCTAGCTGACGGCAAATCTGCCAAATAGGCCAGCCCCCTAAACCCCAGGTTGCACAGGTAGCTGCCACGTGGCAGCTTTGCTGTCTGCTAGCAGGCGGCAAAGACCTTTGCCGTCAGCCAGCGGATGGCAAAGTGGCTATATAGCCCATGTTTTTCCTGTTTTTTTTCTAAATTCATTCAATTTGACAGAATTTCACACACACACACACACACACATCACTACAAAAAAAGACACATTCGTGACATTTTGGACCAAACGATTTTTTTTCTGTCATACATATGACACTTCTATGACGATAATTGTGACAAAACCCGGTATCATCATAGATGTGATGGCTCCTACTTCTATGACAAAAAATCATGACAGAAAATGGGCTTTTCATCCTGGGCGGGCCATAGACGCAGCTGCATGACATTCTTTGGGCCGTCCATGACGGAAAAAACCGTGGTAGAAGCGAGGGGGAGGAAAATTTCAGGGAGTTGCCGGTTACGGTGGGAGGTCGGGGCGAAGCGATGCACGCTTCTCTCAGACACGCATGCGGCGTTGGCTCTAGCTGAATCCGAGCGAGGCGTTGGGCTCTAACTAAACCCGAGCGATTGCACTGTAGGCTACGCGTTACTGAATCTGAGCGATCGATCGATGGCTGTTAACTGAACCCGATCGAGCGATTCCTTCGCTACTGCTGCTAACTAAAGCCGATCGATTGGATGAACAGTTAGCATTGCGCAGGGGGGGGGGTTGTATTAACAGTGAGCGGTGGCGTTGCCTCTGGATGAACAGGACCCCGTGGTGTGGAGGGCTGGATGAATAGTAGACGGTGGAGGGGTGGCCGTGGAGGGGTGGTTGAACAGGACCCCTGGTGTGGAGGGCTGGATGAGCGATGGAGACGGTGGAGGGGTACCCGTGGAGGGGTGGTTGAACAGTAGCCGGTGGAGTAGCGCGCAGTGGAGGCTGGATGAACAGGAGCCTGTGGAGGGTGGAGGAGGTCGACGGTAGCCCGTGGATGCTGGAGGAGGTCGACGGTGGAGATGAACAGTATCCCGTGGAGTCCCGTTTTGCGGTATGCCACACCCCTCCCGATGAACAGGACCGCCCGTTTGACCGTGGCGCTCCAACACAAGTCCGTTTAAATCCGTTTGCGGTACGCCACACCCCTCCCGATCAACAGGACACCCGTTTCGACCGTAGGAGGTCCGTTTCCTCCGTTTTGCGGTACGCCACACCCCTCCCGATCAACAGGACCCCCGTTTCGACCGTAGGAGGTCCGTTTCCTCCGTTTTGCGGTACGCCAGGCCCCTCCCGATCAACAGGATCCCGTTTCGAACGTGGTCGGTCGAACAGAAGGCCGTTTCCTCCGTTGTGCAGTACGCCAGGCCTCGTTTCCATCGCATGTTCCGTCCAAGCCGGTTGGCTCCCACGCGTTCCGTTGCCTCCCGATGAACACGACGCATTCCGTTGCCTCCCCATGAACACCACGAATTCCGTTGCCTCCCCATGAACACGAGACGACGCTGTTTCTCCGTTCCCACCCAGCCATGTACACGAGCCCTGGCCATACGTATGCGCGAGTAGGCGTTCGAGACCCCGCCCGTATGTACACATACGTGGCCATATTTTCTTTCTTGCACCACGGCGTATGCGTGCGTGTACATGCTACGTGCGCGCCTCTACTACGACACGTGCGCGCCTCTATATCGACCGGTATGTAGGTACACGTTCGCGACCAGGATGACAACGCTACGTACGCTTCGACCAGGTGGGTCCCGGTATCGAGCACTTCCTTGACTGCGAAGATGTAGCTGGTGGGTCCCAGCAGTCAGGGGGGCGAATCGTTTTTTTTCCTGGACGCACTTCCTTGCGTGCGAAGGTGTAGCTGGTGGGTCCCAACAGTCAGGGGGCGAATTGTTTTTTTTTTCCTGGACGCACTTCCTTGCGTGCGAAGATGAAGCTTGATAACCCACAAGTATAGGGGATCACAACAGTTTTCGAGGGTAGAGTATTCAACCCAAATTTGTTGATTCGACACAAGGGGAGCCAAAGAATATTCTCAAGTATTAGCAGCTGAGTTGTCAATTCAACCACACCTGGAAACTTAGTATCTGCAGCAAAGTGTTTAGTGGTAAAGTAATATGGTAGTGGTGGTAACGGTAACAAAAGTAAAGACAACAAAAGTAATGTTTTTGGTATTTTGTAGTGATGATAACAGTAGCAACGGAAAAGTAAATAAGCGTAAACCAGTATATGGAAAACTCGTAGGCACCGGATCAGTGATGGATAATTATGCCGGATGTGGTTCGTCATGTAACAGTCATAACATAGGGTGACACAGAACTAGCTCCAGTTCATCAATATAATGTAGGCATGTATTCCGTAAATAGTCATACTGTTGGGGAACGCAGTAATTTCAAAAATTTTCCTACGCACACACAGGACCATGGTGATGGCATAGCAACGAGAGGGGAGAGTGTTGTCTACGTACCCTCGTAGACCGTAAGCGGAAGCGATCACAACGTAGAGGAAGTAGTCGTCGTTCTCCTCGCGATCCTGCCGATCCCAAGGTGCCGTTACTCCGGCACCTCCGAGTCGATGATGACGTAGAGGAAGTAGTCGTCGTTCTCCTCGCGATCCAGCCGATCCCAAGCGCCCGTTACTCCGGCGCCTCCGAGTTCTTGGCACACGTTCAGCTCGATGGCGCTCCTCGGGCTCCGATCCAGCAAAGCTCGGGAGAGGGAGTTCCGTCGACGACGGCGTGGTGACGATCTTGATGTTTCACCGACGCAGGCTTCGCCTAAGCACCGCTTCTGATATGACCGAGGTGGAATATGGTGGAGGGGCACCGCTGCACGGCTAAGGAACGATCTCAAGGATCAACTTGTGTGTTCTAGGGTGCCCCCTCCCGTATATAAAGGAGGGAGGGAGGAGGTGGCCGGCCCAAGGGGCGCACCATAGGAGGGAAACCTACTCCAAGTAGGTTTCCTCTCTTTTTCCTTATCTTATTGGAGGGGAAGGAAGGAGTACTAGTATTAGGAAGTAGTACTAGTAGTAGGAATAGGAAGAGGGGAAGGAGAAAGGAAGGGGGCGGCCCCCTCCCCAGTCGGATTGGGCTTGGGGGCGCCCCTCCTTGTTCCTTCTCCCTTCCTCCTACATGGGCCCAATAAGGCCCATATACCTCCCGGGGTTCCGTAACCTCCACGAGCTCCAAACTTCTCCGGAACCTTTCCGTGTCCAAATATATCCGTCCAATATATTAATCTTTATGTCTCGACCATTTCGAGACTCCTCGTCATGTCCGTGATCATATCCGGGACTCGAACAACCTTCGGTACATCAAAATACACAAACTCATAATATAACCGTCCTTGAAACCTTAAGCGTGCGGACCCTACGGTTCGAGAACAATGTAGACATGACCGAGACACATCTCCGGTCAATAACCAATAAGCGGGACCTGGATGCCCATATTGGTTCCTACATTTTCACGAAGATCTTTATCGGTCGGACCGCATAACAACATCGTTGTTCCCTTTGTCATCGGTATGTTACTTACCCGAGATTCGATCGTCGGTATCCAATACCTAGTTCAATCTCATTCTTGGCAAGTCTCTTTACTCGTTCCGTAATACATCATCTCACAACTAACTCATTAGTTGTAATGCTTGCAAGGCTTATGTGATGTGTATTACCGAGAAGGCCAGAGATACCTCTCCGACAATCGGAGTGACAAAACCTAATCTCGAAATACGCCAACCCAACAAGTACCTTTGGAGACACCTGTAGTACTCCTTTATAATCACCCGATTCGTTGTGACGTTTGGTAGTACCCAAAGTGTTCCTCCGTAAACGGAGTTGCATAATCTCATAGTTGTAGGAACATGTATAAGTCATGAAGAAAGCAATAGCAACATACTAAACGATCAAGTGCTAGGCTAACGGAATGGGTCATGTCAATCGGATCATTCTTCTAATGATGTGATCCCGTTAATCAAATGACAACTCATGTCTATGGTTAGGAAACATAACCATCTTTGATTAACGAGCTAGTCAAGTAGAGGCATACTAGTGACACTCTGTTTGTCTATGTATTCACACATGTATTATGTTTCCGGTTAATACAATTCTAGCATGAATAATAAACATTTATCATGATATAAGGAAATAAATAATAACTTTATTATTGCCTCTAGGGCATATTTCCTTCACATACGTGCTTATGGAAAAGAACTTGCATGACATCTTTTGTCCTACCCTCCCGTGGCAGCGGGGTCCTAATGGAAACTAAGGGATATTAAGGCCTCCTTTTAATAGAGAAGCGGAACAAAGCATTAGCACATAGTGAATACATGAACTCCTCAAACTATGGTCATCACCGGGAGTGGTCCCGATTATTGTCACTTCGGGGTTGCCGGATCATAACACATAATAGGTGACTATACACTTGCAAGATAGGATCAAGAACACACATATATTTGAAAACATAATAGGTTCAGATCTGAAATCATGGCACTCGGGCCCTAGTGACAAGAATTAAGCATAGAAAATTCATAGCAACATCAATCTCAGAACATAATGGATACTAGGGATCAATCCCTAACAAAACTAACTCGATTACATGATAAATCTCATCCAAACCATCACCGTCCAGCAAGCCTATGATGCAATTACTCACGCACGGCGGTGAGCATCATGAAATTGGTGATGGAGGATGGTTGATGATGACGACGGCGACGAATCCCCCTCTCCGGAGCCCCGAACGGACTCCAGATCAGCCCTCTCGAGAGAGATTAGGGCTTGGCGGCGGCTCCGTATCATAAAACGCGATGAAAGTTTCTCTCTGATTTTTTTCTCCCCGAAAGCCAATATATGGAGTTGGAGTTGGCCTCGGAGGGCCACCAGGGGGCCAACGAGGTAGGGCGGCGCGCCCGGAGGCGCCCCCACCCTCGTGGACAGGGTGTGGGGCCCCTGGCCTTCATCTTTGGCGAGGATTTTTTATTATTTATTCTAAGATCTTCCGTGGAGTTTCAGGTCATACCGAGAACTTTTGTTTTCTGCACATAAAACAACACCATGACAATTCTGCTGAAAACAGAGTCAGTCCGGGTTAGTTCCATTCAAATTATACAAGTTAGAGTCCAAAACAAGGGCAAAAGTGTTTGGAAAAGTAGATACGACGGAGACGTATCAACTCCCCCAAGCTTAAACCCTTGCTTGTCCTTAAGCAATTCAGTTGACAAACTGAAAGAGAAAAAGAAAAACTTCTACAAACTCTGTTTGCTCTTGTTGTTGTAAACATGAAAAGCCATCATTCAAGTTTCAGCAATTATTATGAACTAACCATACTCACAATAACACGTAGGTTTCACAATTACTCATATCAATAGCATAATCAGCTAGCGAGCCATAATAATAAAACTCGGATGACAACACTTTCTGGTATCTCGCTAGCCCTTTCTGAGACCGCAAAACATAAATGCAGAGCACCTTTAAAGATCAAGGACTGACTAAACATTGTAATTCATGGTAAAAGAGATCCAGTCAAGTCATACCCAATATAAACCAATCATAATGAATGCAAGCGATAGTGTGCTCTCAATGGGTGCTTTTTAATAAGAAGGGTGATGACTCAACATAAAAGTAAATAGATAGGCCCTTCGCAGAGGGAAGCGAGGATTTGTAGAGGTGCCAGAGCTCGATTTTGAAATAGAGATAAATTATATTTTGAGCGGCATACTTTCACCGTCAGCATAACAACTATGAGATGGCTGTATCTTCCATACTACATGCATTATAGGCGGTTCCCAAACAGAATGGTAAAGGTTTATACTCCCCCTCCTCCACAAGCATCAATCCATGGCTTGCTCGAAACAACGAGTGCCTCCAACATTCAACGGGTCCCAAGGGGAGTTTTGTTTAATTATTTTGATTTTCTTTGATCTTTTTGGATCATGGGACTGGGCATCCCGG
The DNA here is from genome assembly GCA_021605145.1 of Aegilops bicornis. NCBI lineage: Eukaryota > Viridiplantae > Streptophyta > Magnoliopsida > Poales > Poaceae > Aegilops > Aegilops bicornis. The sequence goes on from CM038672.1 coordinate 14,789,186, forward strand.
TTACCGGCCCTTTCTCGTAAATGAGGAGCGGAGTCCACTCCTCTTGAGAATAACCCACCTAGCATGGAAGATATAGGCAGCCCTAGTTGCACATGAGCTGCTCGAGCATACAAAACATAATTTTTATTTGAAGGTTTGGAGTTTGGCACATACAAATTTACTTGGAACGGCAGGTAGATACCGCATATAGGAAGGTATAGTGGACTCATATGGAACAACTTTGGGGTTTAAGGAGTTTGGATGCACAAGCAGTATTCCCGCTTAGTACAAGTGAAGGCTAGCAAAAGACTGGGAAGCGACCAACTGAGAGAGCGACAACAGTCGTAAACATGCATTAAAATTAATTTACACCGAATATAAGCATGAGTAGGATATAATCCACCATGAACATAAATATCATGAAGCCTATGTTGATTTGATTCAACTACATGCGTGAACATGTGCCAAGTCGAGTCACTCAATTCATTCAAAGGAGGATACCATCCTATCATACCGCATCATAATCATCTCAATAGCATGTTGGCACGCAAGGTAAACCATTATAACTCATAGCTAATCAAGCATGGCACAAGCAACTATAATCTCTAGATGTCATTGCAAATATGTTTACTTCATAATAGCTGAATCAGGAACGATGAATCATCATCTTTACAAAAACAAGAGAGGTCGAGTTCATATCAGCTTTTCTCATCCCAATAAGTCCATCATATATCATCCTTATTTTTTTTGTTTTTCTTAAGGTTTATCAAACACACAAGAAGAAAGCCAGAAAAAGAAAATAAACTAGCATGGATATTACAGTGAAAGAGTATGAGCACCGACATCTAGCAATGAGTGTGTGTGAGCATAAATGTAATGTTGCTGAGAAATACGTACTCCCCCAAGCTTAGGCTTTTGGCCTAAGTTGGTCTATTGCCAGGGATAGCCTGGCTGATACCCGTAGGTGTAGCTGCGGTCGTACTGCGATGCAGCGGCTACCGCCTCCTGAGCAGCAACATGGCGTCGAGCTGCCTCTTCTCTCCTCTCGTACTCATCTGCCTCCTCTCTGGTAATGATATATTTTCCTCTCGTCTAAAAATCAAAGAAGGCGGGAGTAGGAAGAGTAACACGGACAACATGCCGTTTGTTAAAGATTAGTCGATACTGGAAAGGTGGTCCAGTCCTCTCAATGAATTGGCGGGAAAACATAGAATTAAGATCTAAATAAGAAGGGGGTAACTCCATGTCGCCCTCACGAATGTCTACATCAAGAAAATTAGCTAAGCGGGTTGCATAAATTCCTCCATAGAAATCTCCGTTACGTCTATTATGATGCAACCTACGAGCTACAATGGCTCCCATATGATAAGCTTGGTCCCCTAACACAGCACTTCTGAGAATGCTGAGATCAGGGGCACACATGTGACATGCTTCGTCCTTAGTATTTATGCATCTACCAATGAAGAGAGCAAAATAATGTATAGCAGGAAAGTGAATGCTCCCTATAGTGGCATGCGCTATATCTCTAGATTCCCCCACAGTTATTCTAGCAAGAAAGTCTCTATATTTAGATTTAGGGGGATCCCTGATACTACCCAAGATGGAAGTTTGCATGCAAGAGTGAAATCCTCTAAGTCCATGGTATAAGATTTGTCATAATGGTCAAACATGACTGAAGGAGAATTACGCGTAGATGAAAAATCAAACCTCCCCACAAATGAACTTGTGAGGTCACGATACTGGGGGCATTTATCAGCTTCAAAGTCCTCAAGACCGGCATTACGCAAATATGCGTAGAATTCTTCTTTAATTCCCACTTGATTCATAAAATTTTCCGAAGGCCATTCACAAGGCCTCACGGGAGGCGTCTCTTGGTGGTTCCTCGTCACCATCACGCATTGCAAGCACAGGACCTTGCTTCCTTGAAGAACCACCTTGGAACATCCTCCTAAGCATATTGTTTCCTCTGAAAAATAATTCTGAAATTTTTAGTAACTTCAAACAAAAGTGAACCAACTTCAATAAAACTGATAGCAACTACTCATACAAGTGCCTAGAGCATATATCAAGCATTAGAACTACTTGGAACCATATAAATTTGACATGTAAGCTCAAGAACATGGTCACCTATGCAACACAAATTTGCAATGAATAGAGCACTAGAACAAAAACTAATTGGACCAATGGAGGAGTCACATACCAAGGAACAATCTCCCCAATCAGTTTTGCGAGAGGTGCTTTGAGCAAGGAGATCGAAAATCACATCAACGGGGGCTGGAACACGAGCTTGAGTTGGTTTTTCGGGTTTGTGTGAGGCAGAGGAAGAAGATCGGTCTTGAGGATAAGTGGAGGAGGGCCACCATGGGCCCACGAGGCAGGGGCGCGCCCTCCACCCTCGTGGCAGGTGGCAGCTCCCCCATGTAATTTTTGCACAAGAATCCTCAAATATTCCCGAAAAAATCATATTAAATTGGCATGGCATTCTGAGGACTTATATTTTCGGGATATTTTTATATTGCACGGATAAGTCAGGAGACAGACAGAAAAATACTATTTTACTAACTAACAGAGAATATAAAGAGGGTACAGAAGGTTGTGCTTCTAGTTTCATCCATCTCATGCTCATCAAAAGGAATCCACTAACAAGGTTGATCAAGTCTTGTTAACAAACTCATTCCGATTAACATCAGACCGGAGAAATTTCGAATAACACTATGTTACCTCAACGGGGATATGGACATCCCCAATAATAAGTATATCATATTTCTTCTTAACAGTAGGGAGAGGAAATTCAAAACCTCCAAATATAATCGATGGAATTTTTCCAATAGAGTTGATACTATAAACTTGAGGTTGTTTCCTCGGAAAGTGTACCGTATGCTCATTACCATTAACATGAAAAGTGACATTGCCTTTGTTGCAATCAATAACAGCCCCTGCAGTATTAAGGAAAGGTCTTCCAAGAATAATATACATACTATCATCCTCGGGAATATCAAGAATAACAAAGTTCGTTAAAATAGTAACGTTTGCAACCACAACAGGCACATCCTCACAAATACCGACAGGTATAGTAGTTGATTTATTAGCCATTTGCAAAGATATTTCAGTAGGTGTCAACTTATTCAAGTCAAGTCTACGATATAAAGAGAGAGGCATAACACTAACACCAGCTCCAAGATCACATAAAGCAGTTTTAACATAATTTCTTTTAATGGAGCATGGTATAGTAGGTACTCCTGGATCTCCAAGTTTCTTTGGTATTCCACCCTTAAAAGTATAATTGGCAAGCATGGTGGAAATATCGGCTTCAGGTATCTTTCTTTTATTTGTAACAATATCTTTCATATACTTAGCATAAGGATTCATTTTGAGCATATCGATTAATCGTGACACGCATAAAAGATGGGTCTAATCATTTCAGCAAAACGCTCAAAATCCTGATCATCCTTTTTCTTGGATGGTTTTGGAGGAAAAGGCATGGGTTTCTGAACCCATGGTTCTCTTTCTTTACCATGTTTCCTAGCAACAAAGTCTCTTTTATCATAACGTTGATTCTTTGATTGTGGGTTATCAAGATCAACAGCAGGTTCAACTTCTACATCATTATCATTACTAGGTTGAGCATCATCATGAACATTATCATTAACATTTCCACTAGGTTCATGTTCATTACCAGATTGTGTTTCAGCATCAGACATAGAGATATCGTTTGGATTATCAGGTGATTCAGCAATAGGTTCACTAGAAGTTTGCACAGTTCTATCATTTTTCTTTTTCTTCCTTTTAGAAGAACTAGGCATATCAATATTATTTCTCTGAGAATCTTGCTCGATTCTCTTAGGGTGGCCTTCAGGATATAAAGGTTCCTGAGTCATTCTACCAGTTCTAGTAGCCACTCTAATAGCATAATCATTTTTTCTTACTATTCATTTCATTAAGTATTTCTTTCTGAGCTTTAAGTACTTATTCTACTTGAGTGGTAACCATAGAAGCATGTTTGCTAACAAGTTTAAGTTCACCTCTAATATTAGCCATATAATCACTCAAGCGTTTAATCATACAGGTATTCTATTTTAATTGTCTACCAAAATAAGCATTAAAGTCATCTTGCTTAAACATAAAGTCATCAAACTCATCCAAGCACTGATTAGCAATTTTAGTAGGAGGGACTTCAGCTTTATCATATCTATAAAGAGAATTTACCTTTACTACCTGTGTCGGCATATCGGGAGGTTCTTCAGTAAATAAGTAATTGAGATCATATACTTCTTCAATAGGCAGTATATTAAGACCATGTATTTCTTCAATAGGAGGTAAATTCTTAACATCTTCAGCTTTAATACCTTTTTCTTTCATTGATTTCTTTGCCTCTTGCATATCTTCGGGACTGAGAAATAGAACACCTCTCTTCTTCGGAGTTGGTTTAGGAATAGGCTCGAATGGTGGCTCGAGGAGCTGGCTCGGGAGTTGGCTCAGGAGGTGCCCAATTATTTTCATTTGTCAGCATATTATTCAATAAAATTTCAGCTTCATCTGGTGTTCTTTCCCTGAAAAGAGAACCAACACAACTATCCAGGTAATCTCTGGAAGCATTAGTTAGTCCATTATAAAAGATATCAAATATTTGAGGTTTCTTAAGAGGATGATCAGGCAAAGCATTAAGTAACTTGAGAAGCCTCCCCCAAGCTTGTGGGAGACTCTCTTCTTCAATTTGCACAAAATTATATATATCCCTCAAAGCAGCTTGTTTCTTATGAGCAGGAAATATTTAGCAGAGAAGTAATAAATCATATCCTCGGGACTTTGCACACAACCAGGATCAAGAGAATTAAACCATTTCTTAGCATCACCCTTTAATGAGAACGGAAATATTTTGAGTAAATAAAGGTAGCGCGATCTCTCATTATTAGTAAACAGGGCAGCTATATCATCTAACTTACGAAGATGTGCCACAACAGTTTCAGATTCATAGCCATAAAAAGGATCAGATTCAACCAAAGTAATTATATCTGGATCAACAGAAAAATCATAATAATCCTGATCAGGAACACAGATAGGTGAAGTAGCAAAAGCAGGGTCGGGTCTCATCCTACCTCTAAAAGATTCTTTACTCCATTTAACTAGCAACCTCTTATGTTCAAGACTATCCTAGCAAGCAAGAATAGCTTCAGTAGATTCAGCATTAAAAAGATAACCCTCAGGAATAGCAGGCCTATTTTCATCATCCCTAACATCATTGTATTCAGTTTCAATAATTTATTTTTCTCTAGACTTAGCAATTTGCTCATCAAGAAATTCACCAAGGGGCACAGTAGTATCAAGCATAGAAGTAGTTTCATCATAAGTATCATGCATAGTAGAAGTGGCATCATCAATAACATGCGACATATTGGAACGAATAGCAGAAGCATGTTTAGGTGTCGCTAGCTTACTCATAACAGAAGGTGAATCAAGTGCAAAGCTAGATGGCAGTTCCTTACCTCCCCTCGTAGTTGAGGGATAAATTGTTGTCTTAGCGTCTTTCAAGTTCTTCATAGTGTCCAGCAGATATAAATCCCAAGTGACTCAAAGAATAGAGCTATGCTCCCCGGCAATGGCGCCAGAAAAAGGGTCTTGATAACCCACAAGTATAGGGGATCGCAACAGTTTTCGAGGGTAGAGTATTCAACCCAAATTTGTTGATTCGACACAAGGGGAGCCAAAGAATATTCTCAAGTATTAGCAGCTGAGTTGTCAATTCAACCACACCTGGAAACTTAGTATCTGCAGCAAAGTTTTTAGTAGCAAAGTAGTATGATAGTGGTGGTAACGGTAACAAAAGTAAATATATCAAAAGTAATGTTTTTGGTATTTTGTAGTGATGATAACAGTAGCAACGGAAAAGTAAATAAGCGTAAACCAGTATATGGAAAACTCGTAGGCACCGGATCAGTGATGGATAATTATGCCGGATGTGGTTCGTCATGTAACCGTCATAACATAAGGTGACACAGAACTAGCTCCAGTTCATCAATATAATGTAGGCATGTATTCCGTAAATAGTCATACATGCTTATGGAAAAGAACTTGCATGACATCTTTTGTCCTACCCTCCCGTGGCAGCGGGGTCCTAATGGAAACTAAGGGATATTAAGGCCTCCTTTTAATAGAGAACCGGAACAAAGCATTAGCACATAGTGAATACATGAACTTTTTTATTTCCTTAGACTTAGACCGCGCAAGACAAGAATTTTTCGCTATTTATGATTTCATATTCTTGTTCTTCTTCTGCGAGACTCCATCCAAATCCACCACTTACTTGTTGGTGTTCCATTCTGTTATCTTAGACTATGCCAACTCTGGATTTTCCTCCTTCCGGCAAAGTCAGAGTGATGCTAAACTATGGTCATCACCGGGAGTGGTCCCGATTATTGTCACTTCGGGGTTGCCGGATCATAACACATAGTAGGTGACTATAGACTTGCAAGATAGGATCAAGAACACACATATATTCATGAAAACATAATAGATTCAGATCTGAAATCATGGCACTCGGGCCCTAGTGACAAGCATTAAGCATAGCAAAGTCATAGCAACATCAATCTCAGAACATAATGGATACTAGGGATCAAACCATAATAAAACTAACTCGATTACATGATAAATCTCATCCAACCCATCACCGTCCAGCAAGCCTACGATGCAATTACTCACGCACGACGGTGAGCATCATGAAATTGGTGATGGAGGATGGTTGATGATGACGACAACAACGAATCCCCCTCTCCGGAGCCCCGAACGGGCTCCAGATCAGCCCTCCCGAGAGAGATTAGGGCTTGGCGGCGGCTCCGTATCGTAAAACGCGATGAAACTTTCTCTCTGATTTTTTTCTCCCCGAAAGCCAATATATGGAGTTGGAGTTGGCGTCGGAGGGCCACCAGGGGCCCACGAGGTAGGGCGGCGCGCCCAGGGGGGAGGGGCGCGCCCCCCACCCTCGTGGACAGGGTGTGGGCCCCCCTGGTCTTCATCTTTGGCGAGGATTTTTATTATTTATTCTAAGATATTACGTGGAGTTTCAGGTCATTCCGAGAACTTTTGTTTTCTGCACATAAAACAACACCATGGCAATTCTGCTGAAAACAACGTCAGTCCGGGTTAGTTCTATTCAAATTATACAAGTTAGAGTCCAAAACAAGGGCAAAAGTGTTTGGAAAAGTAGATACGACGGAGACGTATCAAAGCTGGTGGGTCCCAGCAGTCAGGGGAAACGTTTTTTCTGCGAAATACAGTGGCCCGTCTGATGGGTCCCAGCTGTCAGGTGGAGGAATCATTCTTTTTCGCGTAATAAGGAGGCACTTCCTTGCTACGGCCGTGGACCCGGTATCACCTCTCCACGTACATCCACGTCCGGTGGAAGTCGTTCCTTGACCACGTTGACCAGGCCGCCGAAAACCACGGCGATGGGCGACTTGAGGCCTAGGAAGGGGACGGCGGAGCGGGAAAAGGCAGCGGTGGAAGCCCGTGCGAGAGAGTACGAGGTTCACCGTCCGGCTGCGGTGTGAGGTTGCCGTCGCCCGCGAACTGGCCAGCGTTAGGAATAGTAGGCGGTGAGGCCTCCAGCGGCAACCAAACCCGCCACGGAGGCGAGAGCATGCAGCACGACCGGCGCTACTTTGGGCGGCTGGAGCAAGAAGACCAGAGGTTGAAGAAGCACTACGGCCGTTGGATGGACATCATATGGTCACTAGAGCTAGAATCGTTCATATTGACTAAGTTGACAAAGCCCTCCGTCCCCGTCAACTTAGTTGGCCCACAAGTCATCCTCCCACTATGGTGGGTCCCAGCTAGCAGGGTGGGTATTCAGTTTTTTGTGCGTAATAAGGAGGCACTTCCTTGCGTGCGAAGATATAGCCGGTGGGTCCGACATATCAGCGGGGGGAACATTTTTTTCGTGAAATACAGAGGCCCTTCCGGTGGGTCCCAGCTGTCAGGTGGAGGAATCATTATTTTGCGCGTACAGTCCACGGCCGATGGATGTCGTTCGTTGACCAGGCCGCGCCGAGAGCACCATGGCGTCAACCTAGGTAGACGTCAACCTAGTAGACCCACAAGTCAGCCTCCAAATCTGTCCTAAACAGCATACAACCCAAAATTTCTAGCCAGATTCAAATTAATTTTAAATCTAAATATACCTTAATTTAAATTCAATGAAATTTTACCCGCACAAAAACAATGAAATTTAAAATATCAAAATCTGAAAGAAAATAGTATTTGGAAACTAATTGCCTGTTTGCTATATTTTTTTTCATTTTACAGCCCATTTCTTATTACTTATAGCCCATTTCTTATTACTTATAGCCCATTTTCTGGGCAAAATGCATCCCTCCTCATCTTGAAAGATTTCCGACCCAGCACGGCGTAGAAAACAAGTAGGCCTATGTTGGTTATTCTGCAAAAAACAAAATAGCTGGCTAGCCATTTTCCAGAAAGGAAAAAAAACAAACTGGGCTGGTCATGTGCTAAACATATGAAATAAAAGCACAGGCTAGGCAGACCCACGGGTCCCGCACAATCCAGCTTGATACCCTTCTCCGTCACGAAAAACAAAATTACTGTGCTGCTTTGGGTCCCTACTGTCATCCTCACCATGTACAGTCATCTCCTTATTCCTCTCGGTTGTTGACCATTTTGACAACACCGGAGGGCGGCGCCGCGGCGAGCGAACCAAGGCAGAGGACGATGGTGAGGCCTCGAACGGGAACGAACAGGAGCTGGGGAAGATCACAACCAGCCGTGGGAGGCGGGAGCAGGCGGTCCCGCCGGCGCTGGTTTGGCTTTGGCGGCGCGAGGAAGAAGAGACTGAAGAAACACGACAGACGTTGAATGTCAATCCAACTGTCAAGGTTGGCACAATCGTTTATTAACTAAGCGGACACCAAGTAGCATACTTTTTTATATATAGGAAGAAAACTGCGAGGAAAATGCGTTCGTCTGCCGTCCTCCTCACAGGGAACGTTCGACACATAAGTAACTAGCACCCTTGGTTTTCAACCGAGAGGTCTTGGGTTCGAGTCCGAGGAACTCTCAATTTTGTCCTCCTTCATTCCTCGCAAAAAAGGGAAAGAAAATCAAAGACTTGGGAAGGCGTACAGAACAAGCTAGTTTACCAGTAAAGAGACGTTGCCGGGTTTTAGAAAAAAACAAAGACGTGCTCCTTTAGCTGGTTCAAATTCAAACCTAGGCTATGACTATATATGGTGCTATGCTACTCTGCAAGTAATGAAACTGACATATCCAACGTTCGCTTCTCCTCTTCTCTACTTACTCTGCCTAGCATCAGAAGCTCTGGCTGCAGCAACCATGTCCGCTGGCTGCTCGTCCACCTGCTCTTCAGCAGGCAACAACCAGATATGCGCCAACTCGCCACCCGTACCATCGCCTGTGGGTCTCATCAGACCCCCACCGGCACGCGCACCACAGCCGATTGCTCATCGCAACCCGCTGCCGTTGGTGTGGTGCCACTGGTGCAAATCACGCAGAGTCATCCGTCGCGTCTCAACCACAATCCGCAACCCTGGCCGAGTCTTCTACAAATGCCCGAATCATGGGGTAATAATATGTTTAAGTGTTGTTCTGCTGCTTTCAGTTGCTGATTTTTTTAATAGTTTGGTTGATGATCTTCTAATTTGATTCATGCAGAAAAGGGAAGATTCGTGTGATTTGTATTTCTGGAAAGTTGCTGATGTGGGGGAATGCAACTATGCTGATTATTTGGTTAGCCAAGGAATCCCAATACCAGCAGGTTGGGGTGTTGGACGAGTAACTGAAGGAACGACAGAAGAGGAAGATGCAGAGCAGAAGGTTAAATATGCAGTTCCTCTGATCATGGCCAAGCAAAGCTGCTGAACGGCCTTGATAGCAATGAGGAGATGAAAGAGCTTGTGAAGATAATGGGCAAAATCGATGTGCTCTGTAGGATGATTGTCTGTTTATGCAGTGTATGTAGCACTCGTGATATATTCAGTGGCTACGACATGAGCACTTTGCTGAAACTAGTAATGAATGAAACCTGTGTAGCAGGCTGGGCGTAGTGTTGTGAACATCTAATGATTTCTATTAACGGAAATCAGGGGGTATCCCCTTTTGCTCATATAAATAAATAAATAGTAGAGGCCCTGTCGGGTCAGCTTTGTTCTCATTCAAAGACGTCGAGGAAATTGCAGTCCAACAGCAAACTATGTCATCAAATTCAAGTTTCACAGCCAAATATGAGTATAACTAAACAACAATGCCATCATGTTTTAGTTGTCATACAATCACCAAACACAAATCAGCATACATAACAAGTGATGTTCTCACAGCAAAATACTAAACAACATGTTCATCAGGTTTCAGTTGTCATAGCAAACACAATTTCACATAGTGGATAAAAAAATGTCTTTTGACAGGCAAATACGACAAAAGCAATGTAATCATCATCCGCAGCAGCAGCGTCAACATCTTCGCCATGTGTATCAGTCTGAATCGTAATTCCCCACGGTGTCATCTTCTTCTTCGTCCTCAACGTCCTCAAACGTTGGCTTCTTCTTGATCAACTCTTGTATGTCCACAGCACGACAGGCAATCTTTTCGCCGGCGTCATTGACGTGATGGTTCTCAAAGATATTAGGAAAATCTATGTTATCTTGTACATCAGGAGCAGTGTAAGCATCATCTTGTTGTGCAACTTCATTAAACGAATTCCTCTGCTCAAACCTTTGCAATACTCTCCAGTCATCGCTACGTGCAAATGTGTCTTCCAAGAAAAATATCTATGTTGCTTGATTTGCCAAAATAAAAGGCTCGTTGGTCTGGTACGCCGCCTTGACATTGATGGATTTGAAATAATCATCAACTCTGGGTTTTGCGATCCTGGAAAACAGGTTATACCAACGACAGCACAACAGAACCACACACCGATGATCCTCGAAACTGGAGATATACTGCAACTGAACAATGTCTGTTATGTTAGCATACATTTCAGTTGTCTCTTTGTCATACGTATCCGTGCTCATGATGGCACTGTTTTGTGTCTTCCTGCCTTCGTCTCGTGCAAGGGTGTTGTAGCACACATCTCTAACAACGCAAGATTCATAATGTCTTACCCGAGTATCAGGACCCATTGCTAGTGAGTAAAGGGCATTGAGGGAGTCCTGGATTAGGGGGTGTCCGGATGGCCGGACTATAACCTTTGGCCGGACTCCTGGACTATGAAGATACAAGATTGAAGACTTCGTCCCGTGTCCGGATGGGACTTTCCTTGGCGTGGAAGGCAAGCTTGGCGATACGGATGTGTAGATCTCCTCCCATTGTAACCGACTGCATGTAACCCTAGCCCTCTCTGGTGTCTATATAAACCGGAGGGTTTTAGTCCGTGGGGCGAACAACAATCATACCATAGGCTAGCTTCTAGGGTTTAGCCTCTCGATCTCGTGGTAGATCTACTCTTGTACTACCCATATCATCAATATTAATCAAGCGGAGTAGGGTTTTACCTCCATCGAGAGGGCCCGAACCTGGGTAAAACATCATGTCCCTTGTCTCCTGTTACCATCCGCCTAGACGCACAGTTCGGGACCCCCTACCGAGATCCGCCGGTTTTGACACCGAAATTGGTGCTTTCATTGAGAGTTCCTCTGTGTCGTCATCTTTAGGCCCGATGGCTCCTCCGATCATCAACAACGATGCGGTCCAGGGTGAGACTTTTCTCCCCGGACAGATCTTCGTATTCGGCGGCTTTGCACCGCGGGCCAATTCGCTTGGCCATCTGGAGCAGATCGAAAGCTACGCCCCTGGCCATCATGTCAGATTTGGAAGTTTGAACTACACAGCTGACGTCCGCGGAGACTTGATCTTCGACGGGTTCGAGCCACAGCCGAGCGCGCCGCACTGTCACGATAGGCATGATCTAGCTCTGCCGCTGAATAGTGCCCTGGAAGCCGCACCCGTGTCCGCTCCGACCCTTAGCTCGGAGCCGACTGTGCCAATCGAGGACGGGTGGCTGGACACCGTCTCGGGGGCTACAATCTCTACGGCGATCGAGCCGAACACCAGCCTTGTCCTCTGCGAAGCTCGTGACTCCAAGGTGCCGGACTCCTCTCCGGACTCCGAACCTTCTGCGCCCCTGCCAATCGAATCCGATTGGGCACCGATTATGGAGTTCGCCGCCGCGGACATATTTCAGCACTCGCCCTTCGGCGGCATTCTTAATTCACTAAAGTCTCTCTCTTTATCAGGAGAGCCCTAGCCGGACTATGGTCAGCAAGGTTGGGATGCGGACGACGAAGAAATTCAAAGGCCACCCACCACCCACTTCATAGCCACTGTCGATGATTTAACCGACATGCTCGACTTCGACTCCGAAGACATCGACGGTATGGACGCCGATGCAGGAGACGACCAAGAACCAGCGCCTATAGGGCACTGGAAGGCCACCTCGTCGTACGACATATACATGGTGGACACCCCAAAAGAAGGGAATGGCGATGGAACAACGGAGAATGACCCCTCCAAGAAGCAGCCTAAGCGCCGGCGTCAGCTGCGCCGCTCTAAATCCCGCCAAAGCAAAAACGGCGATTCCGGCACGGGAGATAGTAACACCCCGGACAGAGCCGAAGACAACCCCCTCCAGCAGGATTTAGCACAGGAGGATGGAGAAGCCAGCCCTCATGAGAGAGCGGCAGACAGAGAGGTAGAGGACGATAATTACATGCCTCCCTCCGAAGACGAGGCAAGCCTCGATGACGACGAATTCATCGTGCCTGAGGATCCCGTCGAACAAGAGCGTTTCAAACACAGGCTTATGGCCACGGCGAGCAGGCTCAAGAAAAAACAGCAACAACTTAGAGCTGACCAAGACTTGCTAGCCGACAGATGGATCAAGTCCTTGCGGCCGAAGAGTATGAACTTGACCGCCCCTCCAAGAGCTACCCAAAGCGCAGGCTGCTACCCCGATTAGAGGAGGAAGCACCTAAACCTACATCACCAGCGCACGACGCGGCCGACCGGCCACCTCGTGGCCGCGACAGAGAGGCCTCTCGGCCCTCCACTCAAGCCGCACACCGGCTTCGCTCAAAAAAACCAAGGCATGGGGAAATGTGCCAGACCTACGAGATATATTGGAGGACAAGGCAAGGCAAACAAGATCAATCTACAGATCGCGTGGGCGCCCCACGACACGTGACGATAACCGTCATGCCGGATATGGCAAATCCGGCCGGGCCGAACACACGATGACAAAGCTCATTTGAGCTACTTCGTGATATAGCCCAAAGACAGAGGCGCCAAGACACCCACTATGCTTCACGGATGAAGTAATGGATCATCAAATCCCCGAGGGTTTCAAACCCTTAAACATCGAATCATACGATGGCACAACAGATCCTGCGGTATGGATCGAGGATTATCTCCATCAAATACCTCCCACTCAACCTTAAAGGACCAGCTCGGCATTGGCTTAACAGCTTGCCAGCAGAGTCAATTGGTTGCTGGGAGGACCTGGAAGCCGCATTCCTCGACAATTTCCAGGGCACCTATGTGCGACCACCAGACACCGATGACCTAAGCCACATAATTCAGCAGCCAGAGGAATCGGCCAGACAATTCTAGACACGGTTCCTAACCAAGAAAAATCAAATAGTCGTCTGTCCGGACGCAGAGGCCCTCGCAGCCTTCAAACATAACATCTGTGACGAGTTGCTGGCCCGGCACCTAGGACAGGAAAATCCGAAATCCATGGCAGCCCTCACAACACTCATGACCCGCTTTTGCGCGGGAGAAGACAGCTGGCTAGCTTGTAGCAATAACACGACCAAGAGCCCTGGTAATTCGGATACCAAGGACAGCAATGGCAGGTCGGGTCGCAACAAGAACAAGCGCCGCATTAACGACGACAATGCTGAGGATACGACAGTTAATGCCTAATTCAGAGGCTCTGAACCCGGTCAGCGGAAAAAGCCATTTAAAAGAAATAATCCGGGCCCGTCCAGTTTGGACCGAATACTCGATCGCTCGTGCCAGATACACGGCACCCCCGAAAAACCAGCCAATCACACCAACATGGGTTGTTGGGTGTTCAAGCAGGCAGGTAGGTTAAGTGCCGAAAACAGAGACAAGGGGATGCATAGCGATGACGAGGAGGAGCCCCGACCGCCGAACAATAGGGGACAGAAGGGCTTCCCCCCACAAGTGCGGACGGTGAACATGATCACTACTAGGGAAAAGGCTAGCAGCAGCGCGGGTTTTAGATGTATCAGTAGCGCGGGGATAGGCGCTACTAATAAGGCGCTACAGCTAACATATATATAGCGATGGCAGCGTGCTCACCGCCATCGCTACACAAGTGTAGCAGCGCTGTTTGTTGAAGCTCGCTATCGCTAGTATCTCTAGCGCTGCTTTACCTTGACGCCATCGCTATCGCTATCAGCTGCTGCTAACTTTTGTACACTCGCTCGCTAATTTAAGTAGGTTTTTTGTTATTTTTTTGGCATATTTGTTTTGTATTCAACAGGCTTTATAGAAGAATCTTTAGCACATAGATATGTCATCATGATACACATACAAATGTCTGTGAGACCACAAATGTAATCATAGCATGTACATACAAATAGTCTCATCATAATCATCATCCAACACAAAGTGATATCTTGTCATCATCTCGAAAATAGCAATACATGCAAGTCTCGAATACTTGCAACAACAAGAACATCATCCATCTAAACAAAGGTATACGCAAGAAGTGCTATCACTATGAGTGAGAGCGGAACTACGCAGTACATGAGGTGGCGGTTACGAGTCCTCTCTCGCGCTAGTGTGAACCTCAAGTAACTAGCTTCTCCTTCTTGTCTGCTTTTGAAGCCTTTATGGCTGGCGCCCGTGAACCCATTCACTTGCGCCTGACACTCATGCCACTCGTTGTACACCCCCGGAACCTTCCCTCTGTACACGACATAGCAATTCCATCTCGCCATCAAGAAACTAGGTACCTATTAGAGATGCATGTTCATGAAGAGGATGTACAATCATATATATGCAACAAAATATACTAGAGCAACACCTAAAAAGAAAGGGTTAGTAACTAGATGCAACATACAGTATGCAAATTAATTAACTAGAGGTACGCAGGTCATCGTACGCAAACTAACAAAGTAGCGTTACGCAAGTTCGGCACATGGACCGTGGACATCACAAAGTTTCATCGCTACAAGAAGTATACAAGTTCAACCGACACATATCATCATCATCGGCAACATAAATCACTAGAAGTTCCATCCTTCCATATCATCAAGGACGAACCCTAGCTTCTTGAATGGCGTGAGGTCTAGACGTTGCATGCCTATGCGAGTTCGGACGTCAGCTCGCGATATAGGGCCGTGGTGGAACATCCCCTTCTCATCGACGACTTCTTTCATGATGATCGTTGCAATGTCGCTTTGGATGCGAAAGAAGTCATCTCTAAGTTTATAATCCGCTTCTCCATGAGATTCTAGCCACTTGTGGATACGATCATCATTCTGCTTTTAATCTGAAGCTTTTGGTGATCCGTGTTGAACTGAATCATGAGATGGACGATGTAGAATGCATCCTTCTTGCTTGGTTTTGGGACATGGATGCAGGAGAAGTTAGTTTTATGCGCGAAACTCATCTTCTTGTTCCTTTGTTTCTTGATCTGCACGTGGCCACCTCTAAAGCTGAAGCCTTGGAGAGCATCATCTAGAATATTCATTATGTGGGTGTAGTCTTTTTTCTCGTAGTCTCTGGAAGGGTCAAAATACACGGCGTGGGAGACTTGCGGGTAAAGAACGATAAGGACGGCGCGCCCTTTGCTGCGGGGAAAAGACACCTCAAATTATTTCCCATATGAGAGAGAAGGAATGATTGAAATGTACGAAAGGGTTGTCCGGAACTCACTTAGTTTGGATGATAAGGCACGAGGACAATTTCCCGGTCCTTATTCTGTACCATGAAGTTTTGGAGGTACTCCCTAGCAGTTTCACGCTCAAAGTCGCCGAGACTCAAGAAAGACTCGTGCATGTAGTACGAATCCGCCACACAGATTTGCGGGACTTCTTCACTCTTCATGACGGAGCTCATATGTAGCACAAAAAGGCGGACGATAGTAAAATCAAGCCGCCTTGTTAGAAACATCTCAAAGATATGGTCAAACCGCATGAAGAACACCTCCGCGGGCTGTGTGTCGACGTAGCACTTCCCCTCAGGCACACGAGCCGCGTATGTCGGATATCCTGGATCCTTTGAGGCTAGTAGGCGTTTCTTAGTCGACATCACCTGGTCGTGCAGTCTCCTGAGATCCCCTGATAGTGCCTCCAGCGGTTTTGGCGGTAGCATCGGCTCGCCCGTGAGATGGAACATGACCGCACTTTTCACGGGTACACGCTCTTCAGAATGCATCGTCTGGCTGCTATGTGCTCTGGCTTGTTTGGAGGCAGTTACCTTCCCCGATCTCTTCCTCTCCTTTTTCTTGGGCACACCTTCCAGACCCTTCTATAACCCCTGCCCAGTGTTCCTGGGCTAAGTACTGTACGACCCTCGCGCCCGGCTAGTTGAGCCTGTGTTGAGGCGGCATCTTCAGGCGTGTCCTGTGAGGATTTCATGAAGAGAGACTTTTTGCAATCCATGGTACGACCCTGCCCGGGCATATCATCCATATCCTCATTAGCAAGATGATAGCCCGATTCGTCATATGGTTGACTCATCATATCTATGTCACAGTCATACGCGTTTGTATTGAGGTAATCCATAGGGTCGACCTCCGTCTCATCATCCATTCTCTGTTCTACAGAGAAATTACATCAGCCAAGATTATTGCACCCCTTCATCATGTCGTCTCACGCTCTCACCCGGCACTACAGAGCTGGTAATTTCGTAGGCGGGGTGGTGGTCTTCGCACATGCTTGTTGATGTGTGGTAGTTATTGGTGTGCTCTCGGCCGGCTCCATTTAATAAGATTCTTCGCCATAGCAGCACCCAATTCTTGCAGCTTCAATCCAGCGGTGGGGTCTCGTCGTCCGCTCCCACATGCTTTGTCTTGGAGGAGGCAAATCCTCGTGCCCCGATTTCACACTGGTCAAGCTAACCACTGAAGTGCCCGGTGAGATCGGCTGGTTGTGGAACGTGCGTTGAGAGGAGTCCATTATCATCCCCTTTCCCACGTCCACCTTCTGGCCTTTGATCAAGTAGAGTATGGTGCACGGGGTTTCTTTTGCCTGCAAACACATATGTCTGTGGCGTAAAACAACCGAAAGGCAACAAAAATGGAATATTATATATATATATATATATATATATGTGTGTGTGTGTGTGTGTGTGTGTGTGTGTGTGTGTGTGTGTGTGTGTGTTGGTGCGACATGTAATTACCGTGACGGCGTCGAGCTCAGCCAAAGACGAAGGCCCACCTAGCGCGCTGAGGCGAGGACGGGCAGCTATGACCGGAGGCGGCTGCGAGAGGAGGCCGGTTGCGTGAGCAAGTGATGGTGCGATGGTGTTGTTGTTCATGGAGTTGCTCCGACGTAAACTGGGCATCGGGAAATCATGTACCGTCTTGTCTGGATTTTCCTTCACCCGATTGATGATAATCGGAACCAAGTTAGTAGCGAAATTATTTCTGCGGCGATTCTGGCTGCATTGACTTTCTTTGTAGCAACTCATATTTGTCCTCGGGTCGCGTCCTCAGCTGCTTTTTTCTCGACCGCAAGCTTCACCTTCGCGTCGATGTCCGCCTGACTAAACTTCGTTTTCAGCTTCTTGGCCTCCGGGCCCTCGTTGTAAAACACCTTCCACGTGGCGCCGTCTCCAGCACCGTGCACACGACCATATTGTGGCCGCTGATCCAAAGGGAGTCCCTTAAGTTCTTCAAGGCCCGGTTGAGAGGGGTGTCCCACTTGGGCCTCATCGGAGAAGTAGGGCTTTCGGCTGCAAGCTGGTGTTGCTTCTCCAGTAGTCTAATCAATTTCCTCGTGATCTTGTCCATGTAAAAAATCTTTTTCTCCCTGTCCCACTTGTAGTGGGCCCTGATGAAG
Source organism: Aegilops bicornis (assembly GCA_021605145.1). Taxonomy (NCBI): domain Eukaryota; kingdom Viridiplantae; phylum Streptophyta; class Magnoliopsida; order Poales; family Poaceae; genus Aegilops; species Aegilops bicornis. The sequence goes on from CM038672.1 coordinate 14,807,224, forward strand.
TCATGCTCCAAGGGGTTGGTGAACTTCAAGGGGTGCAGGAGACCCAGCGGCTTCATGTTCCGCGTCCTCCTTATCCCATATGGGCCTTTTTACCGAGGTAGCCACGGCTTCCGAGGCGATGCTTCCCCGTGTTCCTTTGCTGAAGGCTCTTGAATTTCGCAGCCTTAGCCTTGGCTGCCTCGGTAGCGCAAGTGTCCTTGAACTTTTCAAACTCCTCTTCCGTAAGTGTCGGATTTTCCTCCAGAATCTTGGACAGGGGTTCATCAGCCTAAATAGCTCGTTTCACCCTCGTTTTCCAGGAGGCCAAATCATTGCTGAACATGCCCATGGCGTGATTGTTAATCTTTTTCATCTTCGGATCATCCCACGGTTGTTCTATGTTATCATCCCGGTCGGGGAACTTGAATCTCTTGTGCAACTTTGTTAGGAGCAAGCTGCGTCAAATGTTATTTACTCCTTAAGTCATAAATCGTTGATGCTCGCGCATTCCGTGAGGATGCATCCTACTTGGTTCCCATAGCACTTGCGAGGTTCTTCCGGCTCTAACGGCTCAAACTTGCCAAGTGCCATCTTTGTGATCAAAAGTCGTCCAATCCCTAGTTTGTTAGGTTTTCGTATCCTCTGCTTCTTATGCTTCCTCTTTTCGGTAGCGGCATCGGGGCCGGTACCTTCCCTGTCGGTACCTTCCCCACCGGTCTCAGTGCCGCCATCGGTGCCGGCGCTGTCGGTGTCGATGTCGGCGTCAGTACCATCATCGAGGCCGACCTGCAAACCTTGCTTAGCAGTCAAATAGTCGAGGTACTCTTGTTCACCCTCATAATCCATCTAAATGCGCATCTTGGTCAAGGCCCGGTTTCTTCGTTGTTCGACATGTTTCCAATGATTAAGTGTCCTCATTTATTTCTAAAAGTATGAATAAATGATAAATGACATCAAAAGAAATCTATGTGCCAGCACTCGATATGCCAACTATGTAGCACAAAATCATGCCTTTATTCACGGGAAATTTCGGCATGACCTTTGCTAAAAAATGGACATATCGAGCGCCTAAAATTCACCGGCACGGAAATGAATCAACATTCCGGCGTAACATAGGGCACTCGGATCATTTTCCAAACATGACATGTCCAAAACATGACATATGCACATATCACATGTCCAGTTCAAATTTTCACATATCACATGTCCAGTTCAAATTTTGAAACCTAGCTAAATTCATAACTAAATAGATAACCTAATTAACATACTGCCCTAACTAAAACCTAAGTAAATTAACCGAAGAACCCTAGCAGAGAGAGAGGGGGGGGGGTTTACACAGGGTGCAGGGGTGAGGAGGCAGGGCCGACGACGGCCGGGAGGAGAGGAGGGAGGCGAGGGCCGACGGGTCGGGGCGAGCGCCGGTGCCGGGTCGGGGGCGAGGCCGGGTTGGGGGTGAGCGCCGCCGGGTCGGGTCGGGGCGAGGGCTGGTCGGGGTGAGCGCTGGGTCGAAGGCTAGCGCGCCGAGTCGAGGCGAGGCCGGGCGGGCAAGGCGCGTGCGACGGGGAGAGTGGGGATTTGGGGAAGGGGAAGGCGGGATGAAGCAGGCGGGTGAGAATTTTGGGTTAAGTGGAAAGCGATGGCGCATTTGGACAAAGCAACTGCTACTACCTTCAAGATGTCAGAAGCGGTTTAGGAAAAATGCGTTGCTACTATCTTCGCTACTACCAGTTTTCCTTTTCCTTTATTTTATCCCACTTTTATTTCCCGAGGGCAGTGAACGAAGGGAGGGCGATATATATTGCATCATTTGACGGTTAAATATGTACGCAAAATAGGAACATATATATTACACATCATTGGGCCCATGCATAATAATGGCTAAGTGTGTATACAAAATAGGAACATATATATATATATATATATATATATATATATATATATATATATATATATATATATTACATCATTTGACCGATAACATAAGTTTCCTCACTTGACGTTTTCGCTTTTGAGTCAGCTTCTTTCCCTTCTTGTTCGTCAAGAATAATTGAGCCCCTCATTGTGACTTTGCCTTTTCCATGGAGTACGATTTTTCTTAGGTAATGTAGTATTGATTCTTCTTTTGACGTATACTTCATCATCATCGTCATCTTCCCTCATTGGGTTGCCGTACTGATCATAGTCTTCCTCGTTGGCGACTCCATCCATTCCAATGATGTTCCTTTTGCCTCTCCTCAGGACAACACGGCTGGGATTGCGCGGGTCAGTTATGAAGAAGCATTGTGTCACCTGCTTAGCGTGTACCCATGGCTCGTTTTTTGCGATAGCATTCACGGTAGCGCTCTTGGCGTCGGGTATAGTCATGGTAGTGAAAATCCGGCTTTCTCTTTCGACATTCTTAGCCCATCGACCACGAAACATCGTCGTGTTGTGCAGTCCAGAGTAGTCAAGCTCCCAGATCTCCTCGACCCTTCCATAAAATCGTTCGATTCTTGTTGTTGTCGCTGCCGGTCATGCATTCCATCGTCACCCCTGAGTTCTGATCATCACTGTCCATATCTTTGGCCTCCGTGTAGAACGTGTATCCGTTGATATCATATGCCTGATAGGTTACGAGGGGCCATGTGCGAAGGCGTATATGAGCAATCCTTCCTTAGAGCCCTCCTCCGGGGGATTAGCAATAATATGCTCTTTGAACCAATGCAGGAAAGTGGAGTTGTGCTCTCTAGTAACTTCGGCGTCATTACTGCATACACCCCGGTCACGATACTTCTTTGCATTAATTTCTTTGTGCGATTGCCACGAAAGGATCTACCTCGTCTAGGTGTTGTAGCACTACCAAGTTTGCTCTGTCAAAGTCGCTGCGTCAATCTGAGTTTGCCATGTGCGGTTCCTCTGCGACCGTTGCGATGACCATCTCCTTCGAGCCTCCCATCGTGCTTGTTAACGGGCAAACCAACACTAACACCAGCGGCTGGTCTGCGCCATATAGAAAATTCTCACGTAAAGAGATGCACTCTTATGCCAAATAGCCCTGGGCGATGCTTCCATCCGGACGGGACATGTTCTGAAACGAATCCTTTGATGATCCCATTCATCCTCTCAAATGGCATCATGTTGTGCAGGAATGACGGCCCCATGTCTATTATGTCATCCACAATATGGACACACAGATGCACCATCACGTCAAAGAACGCGGGCGGGAAGTACATCTCAAGCTCATTCGGTATCACAACGATCTCTTCCTCTAGCCTTTGGAGCTGCTTCACACTGATCGACTTTCGAGAGATGACGTCGAAAAAGTTGCAGAGACCAATAAACGTGTCACGGACGTGCTTGTCCATTATCCCTCTAAGGGCAACAGGTAGTATCTGCGTCATCCACACATGACAGTCATGAGACTTCATCCCGCTGAACCTTTTCTTGTCCGTGTCTAGATATCTGCTTATCTTGCCACAAGAACGGAACTAACTTTGACTCGGTAAGGCACTTAAAGAAGGCATTGATCTCAGCCTAACTTAAGGTGAAGCAAGAAGGGGCAATAATCCTCTTTCTTTATTTTCTTGCCCTTCTTCTCCCGTGCCTCTGTCTCCGTTCGTCTCATCGACATTTTACGGGCGGCATGTGCAGATCTTCCCTAATTTTCAAATCTTGCAAGTCTTTTCTTGCCTTCGCCCATCCTTTGTCTTATCCGCATGTTCATCGGTGTTGCCGACAAGCTCTCAAGGACATTCTTACAGATATGCATTTGATCAAGGCAATGAGGTGTATCGAGTTTGTGCCAAGACTCCAAGTCCCGAACACAGACCTCGTCTTCCATATCTTCAGTAGCGGCTCCGGCGCCTTTCTCATCGTCTTTCCCGGCGCGGGGCACTCCTTCCAGTTTTTCAACAGCTCATTGATTTCGGCACCGCTCCGCTTACGTGGAGGTCCTCGATGCTCAGCGTGACCATTGAATAGATCTCCACGGTTTCTCCACGGGTCATCCTGCTCAAGCCATTTTTGATGCCCCATGTGCACGATTTTCCCAGACCCGCCATCTTTCCTTGACGTTAGCTGCTGAGACGTCGTATCATCCATGCATCGTGTGCATTCGCAGTATCCATGGCACACCTGGCCTGCCACATATCCATAACCGAGATAGTCCTGCACTGTCGTGATCAGCACGGCTCTCATGTTGAAATACTCACCTTTGCTGGCGTCCCATGTCTTGGCCGGTGTTTTCCATAACGTGTCTAACTCCTCTTGAAGTAGCCCCAGATACAAATTAATATTATTTCCTGGTTGTTTCCGCCCTTGAATAAGCATGCTCATGTGAATGTACTTAGATTTCATGCACAACCAGGGGAGGTTGTACATCCATACAAACACGGGCCATGTGCTATGGTTGGTGTTCTGGTTGCCAAACGGATTCATGCCATCGGTACACGCGCCGAGCACGATGTTCCTTGCATCACATTCAAAATACCGATAGAAGCGGTTCAACACTCTCCACTGGCTTCCATCCTTCACGTGTCTCAGCTTCGGATCATCTCCATCGTCGGGCTTCTTCCTCTCTGCGTGCCAGCGCATTAGCTTTGCTTCCTTGGGATCTACAAAATACCTCTGGAGACGGGGAGTGATCGGTAAGTACCATACAACTTTCTGGGGACATTTCTTCCTGGCCTTCTTGTATCGAGAAGCATTGCACACCGGACAACTTGTTTTTTCCGCGTGCTCCTTCCGATAAATTATGCAATCGTTGATGCATGCATGGTATCTAACGTGTGGCAGATCAAGAGGGCACACGATCTTTTTGGCCTCATCAACACTAGTAGGACATAGATTACCCGCGGGAAGAACATCCTGTAGGTACTGGAGATGCTCATCGAGGCTAGTGTCGGTCCATTTGTTTTAGCCTTCGCCTTGAGGAGTTGGAGCGTGAAACTCAAGCGGGTCACCTCAGGATTGCAACCATGATACAATGGAGTGTTCGAGTCTACCACCAGTTGCTCCAGCTTAGCCTCCTCTCTAGAAGCAGCTCTCTCAGTACTCGTCTCCTTGCAAAGCAATGCTTGAACATGAGGGTCCCGCACGATTGAACTTAGTACCGACGAACTCTGCTGCGTGGAGTCCATGTCGTTCTCTCCGCCGCCATGTCCGGCCCCTTCTCCTCCGCCATGTCCGGCCCTTTCTCCGCCGCCATGTCCGGCCTCTTCCCCGCCGCCATTATCGATCATCTCTTCGTCTTGCCCCGTGTCATCATTGCCGGCCCTGTCGGCATCCTCAAGATCGTCATCCTCATCATCAATTATCCACCGCGTATAGCCATCCATGAAACCAGTCATGAGCAGGTGCGCTTCGACACGACCATCGTCATGGGGGTCGAGCCAAACTATTCCTTTGCATTTTCGACACGGACATAAAATCTCTGTCCGGTTATTTTCTTTCATGTCCTACACCGCCGACCGCAACCACCTGTCCACCATCGTTCCACTGACCATCGTCAACTCTGCACGGTAATTATAAACAAATTGATTATAAAAATGCATGCATGCATCAAAGTCATACAAAAATTTGGTATGACCTTCCCTAAAAATAGGACATATATGGATCTAGAGTTTGCCCGGAATTCACCGAAACGGAAATAAATCGACATTTTGGCAAAACATAGGCAACTCAAAAGCACAATTTGGCGTGCCACACACACAATTTCCACAAACATATCACACACGCATAAACATATTTTCATTTTGCAAAAGCATGAAATTTTCATCACCTCGATCGAGATCGAGCACACGGTGGAGATGATGTTGTAGGGAGATCAAAAGTGCACAAAGCTCTTGTTGACAAAGATAGATCTAGTTAGGGGGCAAATAGGTCAATTAACTAAATGCTACATCTACCTAGCTAGCTAATTTGGGGGAGACAACTTAAACTAGTGGAGGGGAAAGGAAAAAGAGAAAGGAGATGCATTAATGGAGGTGGTGTAGTTAGGTAGGAGTAATGAAGAGAGAGAAAGGTGGATAGACGAGAAAGAGTAATGGGGGAGAAGTATTGAGGAAGAATAAGAGTGAGAGTGGGAGCAGGTGGGGTAGGTAGGGGGAATGGAAGAGAGGAGGGGGAGGGGAGGCACGGGTGGGGAAAGGTGGTGGGTTGGTGCGGGTTAGCAGTAGCGCGGGAGAAGAAACGTGCTGCTGCTAAATAATTAGCAGTAGCGCGCTTTGGGCAACGGCGCTACTTCTAACAAAGGACAAAAATTGCCAATTTGAAATGTAGCAGCAGCGATCCCAAAGAAAAGCGCATCGCTACTATATCCAGAGAAGTAGCGGTTCGCAACGGCGCTACTGCTAAATGGAGCTCGATGAACACTGCCGGTGGATATTTGTAGCAACGCGGTTTACACAGAGCGCGCTACTGCTAAAAACTTATCAGCAGCGTGTTTCCCGCACACTCGCTACTACTAATTAGCAGCAGCGCTCCTTTTTGACCCGCGCTGCTGCTAAGATTCTGTGTATATGCTTTCCCTAGTAGTGGATATACGCAACCCACATCCTCAAAATGGAGCGGAAGCATGCACTCAGGGACGTATATGCGTTGGAGCCAGTCGCCCCAAAGTTCAACCCGTGGTCCTCCTGCCCGATCACTTTTGGTCGAAGGGACCACCCCACTAGCATCCGCCATGGCCGATTCGCCGAATTGGTTCTAGACCCAATCATTGACGGATTTCACCTCACTAGAGTCCTTATGGATGGCGGCAGCAGCCTGAACCTGCTTTATCAGGATACAGTGCGAAAAATGGGCATATATCCCTCAAGGATTAAACCCACAAAGACGACCTTTAAAGGCGTCATACCAGGTGTAGAGGCCAACTGTACAGGCTCAGTTACACTTGAGGTGGTCTTCGGATCCCCGGATAATTTTCGAAGCGAGGAGATAAACATAGACATAGTCCCGTTCTTCAGTGGCTATCACGCACTGCTCGGACGAACAGCATTTGCAAAGTTCAATGCGGTGCCGCACTACGCATACCTCAAGCTCAAGATGCCAGGCCCTCGAGGAGTCATTACGGTCAATGGAAACACCGAACGCTCTCTCCGAACGGAGGAGCACACGGCGGCCCTCGCGGCGGAAGTACAAAGTAGCCTCTCAAGGCAATTCTCCAGTCCGGCTATTAAACGTCCGGACACCGTCAAGCGCGCCCAGAGTAACCTACAACAAGACCGCCTGGCACGCTCCGATCACGCGTAGCAATGCGGCCCCAACCCCATCCCTCGCGAAATTGCGAAACCAGTACTACGCGTACATAATTACGCTCTGGAAATACCATGGGCATAGGGGGAGGGGCACGACCACGACATTCCCAATATACGGCTCAACCGCACTAGGGGCTCCCGATTTTGTCATTCTTTTTTTCTTACCTTCAGGACTCCACTCTCCGGAAGGCCTGTCCGGCAGTACAATCGCTGCACACACGATGCAACAGCCAGGGAGGCAGAAAGCTACGTCGAATGTCAAGGTGGTCTCTATAACGAGCTAAATACCTGTCTTACATACCACCCCGCAGCTCGCCCATGGAGGGGGACATGTCAAATAGTCCCATCTCTTGCTTATCGCACCATTTGTATCGTCCTGCTTTTACCGCAACCTTTTCGAATAAACAATACATAGCTTTTGTCTATTATTGCATTCCTTTTTTATGTAAATATGTTCAGTTATGACATTATGCAACTGTACACTTTGGTACGGCCAATACACAGGGGCTTAAGTACCCCAGAATATGGTGTGAGAAGTTTGAACACTCTCACGAGTGCGGCACCCCGAACTTATAGCATTATATGCATCGGCTCCGAATCATGTCTTGGGTCAATAGTTGGGTTTGCCCCTCTCCCATGTTTTGGTACCTTACGTTCCGTTATATAGGCTAAGGTAGCGCTGGGAGAACTACTGTGATTGTGCCCTGGTTGAGCTGGGTTAAGCACCTCAGTAGAGAAAGCTAAAACTGACCGTCATGATAGGGCGAGAGCTGGTCGCTGTTCGAGAGGTTTCGAGTCCCTAAAGACTTATGCCGCTTAGAGCGAGGAGCCGGTTTTGTCCGCCTAGGCGTGGATAGCGCCTCAACTCGGTCTTCCGAATACTAGGGGCTTCACTAAATTTAAAATTATAGAATTCTATGGCTAAGTGAGAGTGATAAAGCATTATAGTCTGATTGCCTTGTTCGTTGTCAGAGCGCCTCCCTCGAAGGACCCAAGAATGGGAACAAGAGCGCCAGGTTTATCCCAACACCCCAAAGACTCGTGGCATGGGGGCGAAGCGACGACTCGCCATCTCTCAGATTTAATAAACGGCCGCACATAAGGTAATATTTTAAATTCAAAAAGCATTGCTTAGCGATATGAACAAGTTTTCAAGACATGTGATAACACGAGCGAGTTTACTCAAAAATTACATCCTTGGAACATTCATCCGCCATAAGGCGGGCACCCTTCAGGACGCCCTCATAATACATCTTGGGCTTGCGATGCTCCTTGCCCTGCGGTGCCCCATCTGTCACCAGCTTATCAGCATCCATCTTGCCCCAGTGCACTTTAACACGGGCAAGGGCCCTACGGGCGCCTTCGATGCATACGGAACGCTTGATGATTTCAAGCCATGGACGCCCAAAGTAGCTCCCAGGCATGACCTCCCCAGGCCATAGCCGGACTATAAGGCCCTTCATGGCCTGTTCGGCCACCTTGTGGAGCTCGACCAGTTGCTTCAGCTGGTCGCTCAAGAACCGGGTGTCCGCCTCGATCTTGAGACCGTAACACCTTCTTCGTCGAGCTCCCCTCCTCGGCCCGGTAGTATGCGGCAGCGTCGGACACACTGCAGGGCAGATCTGCGAATGCTCCTGGAGAGCTCCGGACTCGGGTAAGTAACAAGTAATTCACTTTCACGTGCTTGCTTTGCATAAATAATGTCTTACTCGCCGCTATCTTCTTCATCGCCTCAATTTCCTGGAGGGCTTTTTGGGCTTCGGCCTTAGCAGATTTGGCGCTCTCAAGGGCCGAGGCGAGCTCGGACTCTCGAGTCTTTGAGTCAAGCTCCAAACTCTCGTGTTTTTTCACGAGAGCCTGGAGCTCTTGCTGCACCTCCGCCACCCGCGCCTCCTGCTTTTCTCGCTCGGCGCGCTCCACAGCCGCATTGTCTTCGTCCTTGGATAGCGCTTTCTTCAGGATCGCCACCTGATGTAGGGCGGAACCCTAATCGGAGATCTTTCACTTTTGGAGGGGATCCTACGAGGGAAACACGATGAACAAGCGGAAGAACACGGGGAAACACACACACAAGAGGAACACTAAACCGACAAGTATCGATCACACAAGGGCTAGATCATCGAACACATAAGGTAGCACAAGATTCGAAATCAACAAAGGAAAGATACACGAGTAGCCATTCTTCTCCGAGAGGAGGTCTTGATGGGGTCCACCCTAGAAGGGGGTCTTGAATCCGCTTGGGGGATCTTCTCCGTAGAGGTCCTGAGCTCCGAGGAGAAGTAACAAAGGGGATGAGCAAGGCTCTCACACAAACATGAGCTAAACCAATGCTAACCCTAGAAAGGAGATGGGGTCGACCTATTTATAGTCTTAGTGCAAATGGAAGTCAAAGCGAAGGGATACAAGGGCTCCAGCCCGCAGGTGCGGTCACCCAGGTGCCGGACGTCCGGAAGGCGTCGGACGTCCGGAGGCTCGGGACAGTCTGGTCGTCCGGCAGGGATCGGACGTCCGAAGATTCGGCCCTGATGTGGGTGAGTCGGTCGTCCGGGGAGGGTCGGTCGTCCGGAGCTTCAGGAGGGGCCGGACGTCCGTAGGCTCTCGGTCGTCCGTAGATTCGGCTCGGTTGCATGTCGTCCGGACGTCTGGGCCGCTTTGGTCGTCCGTAGTTTTGGTTCGGGTGGCAAAGTGCCGGACGTCCGGAGAGTCCGGTCGTCCTGGTCCTGGGACTCGTCGGACGTCCGGGTAGTGTCGGACGTCCGATGCCTGTAGCTTCTACTGCAGCTCTTCTTCTTGTCCATCATGCTTGGGGTCCTCGCCGTCTTGGCTCCTATATGTAGTTGTTCTGTGGCTCGTTTCCAGGCACCTGATCACACACAGAGTTTCCGAATGAGGTAGTAGCCATGTCTCGTGAGTAGGAGAAGGAAGTTCGGAGAGGAGCGAGTTCACCTTATCTTCAATAGCCTTAGCTCGGGCTCGAGTCATGGGTCCAAGAGGTGTAGAGAGAGATGTAGGTGCGTCCATGGGGATGAGTGGGGGATGCCCCGCATCATATCCCCCCCCTTTAGAGAGATCCGACCTCGGATCAAAAGCTTCATCTCCATGGTATGGTGCGAGGTCCTTGACGTTGAAGATGTCGCTCACATTGTACATGTCTCGAGGTAGGTCGATCTTGTAGGCGCTGTAGTTGTAGCGTGCTAGCACCTTGAAAGGTCCATCGGCTCTAGGAAGAAGCTTGGAGTTGCGTTCTTTGGGGAAGCGGTCCTTGCGAAGGTGTAGCCACACAAGATCACCAATGTTGAAGACCATGGGTTGCTTGTTGACGTTGAGCTTGGTCGCTAGTCGTTGTACTTGGCGCTCGATGGTTTGTCTTGTATCCTCATGCATCTTCTTGATGTAGCTTGCCCGTGCACTCGCATCCATGTTGGTGCGCTCTTGTAGAGGAAGAGGTATAATGTCCAATGGGGACAACGGGTTGAAGCCGTGAGACGACCTCAAGGGGGACTTGCCGGTAGTCGAATGTCTTGCACGGTTGTAGGCGTACTTTCGGCGATGGGTAGACATGCTTCCCACTCCTTGATGTTCTTCTTCATCAAGACACGAAGTAGAGTGGATAGTGTGCGGTTCGTCACCTCCGTTTGGCCGTCGGTTTGAGGATGGTATGCGGATGAGAACAAGAGCTTGATTCCGAGCTTGGCGCATAGGGTCTTTCAAAAGTAACTCAAGAACTTGATGTCACGATCGGAGACGATTGTCTTTGGTACTCCATGGAGTCTCAAGATTTCCCTACAAAAGAGATTTGCAACATGTGAAGCATCATCTATCTTGTTGGAAGGAATGAAATGTGCCATCTAAGAAAATCTATCCACAACAACAAACACGGAATCCTTTCCATTTTGAGTTCTAGGCAAACCAAGTACAAAATCCATGCTAATGTCTTCCCAAGGTTGATAAGGGATAGGAAGAGGCATGTAAAGACCATGAGATTGAGCTTTAGACTTAGCTTTGCGGCATGCAGAGCATCGGTTGGTGAAGCATGAGACGTCGCGAAACATCTTTGGCCAAAAGTAGTTCTTGGAGAGCGTGGCGAATGTCTTGTCGCGTCCGAAGTGTCCCATGAGTCCGCCTCCATGAGCCTCTTGCAAAAGGAGCAAACGAGGAGAAGACTCGGGAATGCATAGTTTGTTAGCTCCCATAAGATAAGCATCCTTGATGTAATATTGTTCCCAAGAAGTATGCGTCAAACACTTAGCATAAGGAATAGCAAAAGATGGGTCGTTAGCATACAATTCTTTTATGTGCTCAAAGCCAATAACATTCAGTTCAAGTTTAGTGACAAGCGTGCGTATGCGTGAAAGTGCATCGGCAACTACATTTTCCTTACCCTTGATGTACTTGATGACATAAGGAAAAGATTCAATAAATTCACTCCATTTTGCATGACGCTTGTTCAACTTAGTTTGACCTTTTAGGTACTTAAGTGTTTCATGATCGGTATGGATGACAAACTCATGTGGTCTAAGGTAATGTTCCCAAACATGTAGGACACGCACTAAGGCATACAATTCTTTGTTATAGATAGGATAGTTAAATTGAGCACCGGAGAGTTTTTCATTAAAATAAGCAATGACTCGTTTTTCTTGCATCAAAACTCCGCCAATTACGGTACCACTTGCATCACAATGGACCTCAAAAGTTTTGTCAAAGTTACGCAAAGCAAGAATCAGAGCATGAGTAAGCAAAGACTTGAGCTCATCAAAAGCGGTTGGTTGCAAAGTTCCCCAAACAAAGGGAGTATTCTTCTTACTCAAGGCATGCAAAGGAGCGGCAATTGTGCTAAAATCTTTCACAAAGCAACGATAAAAACCCGCAAGACCAAGAAAGCTACGCACTTGTTGCAAATTGGTGGGTTGGGGCCAAGTTTTAATTGCTTCAATTTTAGATTCATCAACATGGACACCGTGTGAGGATACTACAAAACGCAAGAAAACCACTTTGTCAACACCAAATGTGCATTTTTTCATGTTTGCATAAAGACTTTCCTTGCGAAGGGTTTGCAAAACAGCCCTAACATGATTAAGATGTTCTTTCATGGTTTTGCTAAACACAAGAATATCGTCGAAGTAAACCACAACAAAGACTCCAATGTAAGGGCGAAGCACATGATGCATAAGACGCATGCGAAAGTACCGGAGCCTCCGATAGACCCATAGGCATCACTAACCACTCATATAAACCAAATTTGGTTTTGAAAGAAGTTTTCCATTCATCACCCTCTTGTATGCGGATTTGATAATAGCCACTTTTAAGATCAATTTTTGAGAAAAAGTTGGCTCCACTAAGTTCATCAAGCATATCATCTAAGCGAGGAATGGGATGCCTATAGAGAATGGTAATAACATTTATAGGTCTACAATCGGAACACAAGCGGAAACTTCCATCAGGTTTAGGCACAAGTATAACGGGAACGGCATACGGGCTTAGGCTTTCACGTACATGATCGTTGTTGATGAGTTGTTGTACTTGCTGTTGAATCTCCTTGGTTTCTTCGGGATTGACTCGGTATGGAGCTTTGTTTGGGAGAGGTGCTCCGGGGACGAGGTCGATTCGATGCTCAATGCCTCAAGAGGAGGTAGACCCGGAGGTAGCTCATCGGGAAAACATCATGGAATTCCTGCAAAAGAGATTGAAACACTAAAGGTAGCTCATGAGAGGTGTTAGTTGTTGGCTCTCCATCCTTGCACACAAGAACAAAGTGCATCACACTAGATGGGTTCTCACACACTTCTCTCATATCACTTTTGGTGGCAAATAGGATGAGGTTTTTCTCTTTAGGCGAAGAGGCGCTCAAGTTTGGCTTGTGGCTCTCACTCACTTTTTGGTGGATCTCTTTCTCACTCTTTTCTCTATGATGGGTGGCTTGCTTGTCGGCTATCACTTGACTAGGAGACATAGGTCGTAGCACATATTCCTTCCCTTTCATCTTGAAGCTATAGTGATTGGTGCACCCGTTGTGGAAGACACCACGGTCGAATTGCCATGGTCGACCAAGAAGGAGGTGGCAAACCGTCATTGGGACCACATCACATTCCAAAGTGTCCTCGTATGGACCAATTTTGAAGGAGACTTGGACCGTATGCTCAACTCGTATAGTGCCGGAGTCACTTAGCCATTGAACCTTGTATGGAGTCGGGTGCTTCCTCTTGACCAATTGAAGCTTGGAGCATATAGTTCTTCACTTGCCAAGTTGTGACAACTTCCTCCATCGATGATGACCTTGACGGACCTTCCGTTGATGCCGGCCTTTGTGTGGAAGATGTGGCATCTTTGGTCGTCTTCTTGTTGATGTTGAAGATTCAAGACCTTGGAGACAACGAGGGCGGGGCTCGAATCCTCATCGCAAAAGACTTGATCATATTCATCTTCGTTCACTCGCCGGTGCATGGCCTTGCTCAAGGGCTTCCATCTCCTCATCACTCATTGAGTCATATGTGCCGTCGTCGTTGAGGATCATGGTGCGCTTGTTGGTGCATTCGTAGGACTTGTGGCCTCGGCCGCCGCAAGTGAAACACTTGAAGGAGCTTGTTTTGATGGTCTCATCGGCCGGAGTAGATGATGAAACCCGCGGCTTGAAGTTGCTTGTAGTAGGAGGAGGACGACTTGAACTTGTCGAATTTCTCTTGTAACTCGACTTGTCGTTGTTGTTTGTAGAAGGTTTGGTTGATGTAGATGTTGGAGGAGGTGTTGAAGCTTGGTTGTTGGAGAAGCCGTGGGTCTTGGACGAGTACTTATGCATTTGAAGTCATCTTGCACTTGACGTTCCGCCTTTGTAGCTTGATGCACGAGATCAATGAGGGTGGAGTATGGTTGGAAGTCGGCGATCTTATTGATGGGATGATTGAGTCCATTCAAGAAACGTGCCATAGTTTGCTCATCATCTTCCTTCACATTGGCTCGAATCATGGCTATCTCCATTTCCTTGTAGTATTCTTCAACACTCTTTGTTCCTTGCTTGAGGAGTTGGAGTTTCTTGAAGAGGTCGCGGTTTTAGTAGGTTGGCACAAAACGTGCTCTCATGACATCTTTCATTTGAGCCCAAGTGGTGATTGGAGGTTCACCTCTTGCTTGTCGGGCTCAATGATTTGTTCCCACCATATGAGCACATAGTCTTGGAACTCAAGTGATGCCATAGCGGTTTTCTTCTCTTCATCATAGTTGTGCAACCGGAAGATTTTGTCAACCTTCAATGCCCATGAGAGGTACTCTTCGGGGTCATTGCTTCCATTGAACTTGGGCATGGTGAATTTTAGCTTACCATAGCGTTGCTCTTCATTGTGTTGTTGGCGATGTTGATGATGACGCCCTTGACGTGGATTGAAATCGTCTTCATGTTGCTCTTGGCGTGGAGGAAGACCATGATCAACTTGCTCTTGTTGAACTTGAGGTTGAGGTGGAGCTTGACGAGCTTGTGGAGGAGCTTGAGGAACTTGACGTTGTCCATGAGGTTGGTAGTTCCTCTCTTGGATTTCTTCTCGAAGGGCTTCCTCTTGATTTCGCCGTTCACGATTGCGGTTGGCGATGGATCGACCTGATTCTTGAAGGGCACGTTGCGCCTCAAGAGCTTGCGCTTCTCGTTGTTGTTGTTGAAGACGTTGAGCCTCGGCCTCTTGTTCGTCTTGGTGTAGACGCGCTCGTTCTTCCTCTTGGCACCGTAGTCGTTGTTGTTCTTGAGCTTGGGCAAAAGCGGCTTGGATTGATTGAGGATGAGGGACTTGCTCATCGACTTGCTCTTGTGAATGCTTCTCATGTAGCGGGTTGCGAGATGCATGACAGTCTTGACGCGCGGCTCGTCGAAGAGTGTTCGAAGTAGGTTTACTTGAGTCGTAGAAGGTGTCGTCGGAGTGTCGACTCGAGCGGCTCCGTCTTGAGGATGAAGAAGTGGAATGATGCCGGTTTCTCATCAAGGCGTGGATCTCGTCCATTCTTGCATCATTCTCTTGCTTGTGAGCATCGAACTTGTTGTCGAAGTAGTCTCGTGTACGTTGCTCGGAGAGTCGCAAGTCGGTGGCGAGGTTGTCGATGTGGTCGCTCATTGCTTGTTGCTCTTGGTGCAACACTCGTTGTGCACCAAAGAGGTGGCTCTTGGTGACGTATGATGACATGTCGTCGTCTTGCTCGAGGAAGAGTGGGTTGGAAGAAGTACTTGGCCTATCCATCATTCCAAGCAAAAATGTGAGTGGTAGAAGGAGAAGAACTTATACCAATGTACCTTTGACGAAGTTGATGATGAATCAAGTTCACTCAAATGCGGACAATGAAATAGCACTATTGGTACCAATCCTTGTCGGTTCTCACACCTACACAAATAAAAGCTTATGGTGGAGCTTGGTGAGGATGGTGGCACAAAATTTGATGCAATTGTAAGTGAGCGTCAATAATGTTGAAAAAGGTACACAAATTTGCAAATGCAACAAGTAGACCAAGCAAATAGTGGTACATGGAAACACACACGCAAATAGATAAGTGGGATTGTGCAAACCAAAAGTGAGCCAAAATGTGAAATCCACGAAAATGCTCTTGTTGCACAATACTAGAGAGACGCTAGGACGATTGCACAATAGGCGGAGACGGAACTTGTGCACAACCTACTAGGCAAAAATGCAACTATCTCTATTCCACGTATGCTATATGTATGGTATTTCGGTGCTATGATCCAAGATGATCCAATATGACAATCTTAATGTACTATGATGCTATGGTTCTTGCTCATAAGCTCTTTGCTTATCTTTCCTCTTTGCTTAAAAGCTTGGGTGGCTCCTTCACTTTTGAGCTCTTTTCTCATGCAAAACTTCACTAACCAAGATAGCAAATGTGTATGCAATGACAACTTTGTGACACACAAGTTGATCTCAAGACATCTTACTATTGTCAGGAAAACAACAAGTGCAGACTTGGAAACGAGGGAGAATAGAACCCGAAAGTTAAGTGTGCTCAGGCTGGGGGAATGGGAGGATGGGTGACCATTCGGGAAGTTAGATGATTTGGAATGATGAGGGTGATTAGAGATTAGAGGATAAATTGAGCAGTGATGAGGGGTTCTGATTAGAGATTAGAGGTTAAAATAATTCAGAAATTTGAAAATTAAAAAAAATTCAAAAAAAATTCAAAAAAAATCATAAAATTTCCTTTAGTCCTGGTTGGTGTTAACAACCGGGACTAAAGGTGAAGCTGCACGTGGCCGCGGCCTTTAGTCCCGGTTCATGAACCGGGACTAAAGGCCCTTACGAACCGGGACTAATAGGTGTTTTTCTACTAGTGAATCACTCTCATGGACGCTGATTTTTTATATGCACTAAAACCAATCAAACCGGCGGCATTCCTACGTGAGGGTGAAGAAATGGCAGTTTTGCTCGCAAGCCTCGATGATGCGGACGCATTCGATATCGCCTATGAAGGAGGTGAGCCGAATATGTCGGTACCTCAGCGAAGTAGTCCTTCATGAGCATTTTGTCGCCGAGAGCTCAGTTGCGGGGAATGCATAGCCGGCCAACCATCGATCCGTGCCGCTTTTTCTTTGGCCCCGCCTCAAATTCGTCGACGAGATGCAACAACACTAAGATCTCATCATCATCGTCGAGGATCAAATCTTCTATGTCCGAATCGTCGGGCAAAGACGACGAGGACGAACTCCAATCCATCTACGAAATGCACACAAGCTGGCATGCTCCTATAATATCACGGTTGAAACGTCTGTTCAGAAATGAAGAGCATGCCAAGTTGATGCGATGGCACAGTGAGGACCGTAAGAAAGACGGGAAGTTGAGAGCACCCGCTGACGGGTCGCAGTGGAGAAAAATCGAGAGAAAGTACTGGGCTGAGTTTCCAAGTGACCCAAGGAACGTATGGTTTGGTTTAAGCGCGGATGGCTTTAATCCTTTCAGGGAGCAGAGCAGCAATCACATCACCTAGCCCGTGACTCTATGTATGTATAACCTTCCTCCTTGGATGTTCATGAAGGGGAAGTTCATTATGATGCCAGTTCTCATCCAAGGCCCTAAGCAACCCGGCAACGACATTGATGTGTACCTAAGGCCATTAGTTGAAGAACTTTTACAGCTGTGGAATGGAAACAGTGTACGTACGTGGGATGAGCACAAACAGGAGGAATTTAACCTGCACGCGTTGCTGTTTGTAACCATCAACGATTGGCCCGCTCTCAGTAACCTTTCAGGACAGACAAACAAGGGATACCACGCATGCACGCACTATTTAGATGAAACTGAAAGTATATACCTGGACAAATGCAGGAAGAATGTGTACCTGGGCCATCGTCGATTTCTTCCGACCAACCATCAATGTCGAAAGAAAGGCAAGCATTTCAAAGGCGAGGCAGATCACCGGAAGAAGCCCGCCATGCGTACCGGTGATCATGTACTTGCTATGGTCAATGATTTACATGTAATCTTTGGAAAGGGTCCCGGCGGACTAGCTGTTCCGAATGACGCTGAGGGACACGCACCCATGTGGAAGAAGAAATCTATATTTTGGGACCTACCCTACTGGAAAGACCTAGAGGTCCGCTCTTTAATCGACGTGATGCATGATACGCCCATTTTGCATCATGCTTTTATATCGATATTTATCGCATTATGGGATGTTATTTCACTTTATGTCACAATACTTATGGATATTCTCTTTTATTTTACAAGGTTTACATGAAGAGGGAAAATGCCGGCAGCTAGAATTCTGGGCTGGAAAAGGAGCAAATATTGGAGACCTATTCTGTGCAACTCCAAAAGTCCTGAAACTCCACGGAATATCTTAAAATAAATAAATAAAAAATCGCCGCTAAAGATGAAGGCCAGGGGCCCTAACTTGCTCACGAGGGTGGCCCCCCACCGGGAGCGCGCCTCACCTCGTGGGCCCCCTGGTGGCTCTCCGACGCCCATCTTCTCCTATATGAAGTCTTTCGATGAGAAAAAACAGGAAGCAACCTTTCGGGACGAGACTCCGCCGCCACGAGGCGGAACCTTGGCGGAACCAATCTAGGGCTCCGGCAGAGCTGTTCTGTCGGGGACACTTCCCTCCGGGAGGGGGAAATCATCACCATCGTCATCACCAACGCTCCTCTCATCGGGAGAGGGCAATCTCCATCAACATCTTCACCAGCACCATCTCATCTCCAAAACCTAGTTCATCTCTTGTATCCAATTCTTGTCTCCAAGTCCGGGATTGGTACTAGTAGGTTGCTAGTAGTGTTGATTACTCCTTGTAGTTGATACTAATTGGTTTATTTGCTGTAAGATCATATGTTCAGATCCTTTATGCATATTATTACCCCTCTGATTATGAACATGAATATGCTTTGTGAGTAGTTACGTTTGTTCCTGAGGACAAGGGAGAATTCTTGCTATTAGTAGTCATGTGAATTTGGTATTCGTTCGATATTTTGATGAGATGTATGTTGTCTAGCCTCTAGTGATGTTATGTGAACGTCGACTACATAACACTTCACCATTATTTGGGCCTAGAGGAAGGCATTGGGAAGTAATAAGTAGATGATGGGTTGCTAGAGTGATGAAGCTTAAACCCTAGTTTATGCGTTGCTTCGTAAGGGGCTGATTTGGATCCATATGTTTCATGCTATGGTTAGGTTTACCTTAATAGTTTTGTTGTAGTAGCGGATGCTTGCAATAGAGGTTAATCATAAGTGGGATGCTTGTTCAAGTAAGAACAGCACCCAAGCACCGGTCCACCCACATATCAAATTATCAAAGTACCGAACGCGAATCTTATGAACGTGATGAAAACTAGCTTGACGATATTTCCATGTGTCCTCGGGAGCGCTTTTCCTATTATAAGAGTTTGTCCAGGCTTGTCCTTTGCTACAAAAAGGATTGGGCCACCTTGCTGCACTTTATTTACTCTTGTTACTTGTTGCTCGTTACAATTTATCTTATCACAAAACTATCTGTTACCACTTATTTCATTACTTGCAGAGAATACCTTGCTGAAAACCGCTTATCATTTCCTTCTGCTCCTCGTTGGGTTCGACACTCTTACTTATCGAAAGGACTATGATAGATCCCCTATACTTGTGGGTCATCAAGACTCTTTTCTGGCGCCGTTGCCGGGGAGTGTAGCGCCTTTGGTAGGTGGAATTTGGTAAGGAAAAATTTATATTGTGTGCTGAAATTCATCATCACTTGTTACTATGGAAAGTAATTCTCTGAGGGGCTTGTTCGGTGTATCTTCACCCTGTCCAGTAGAGCAAAGAGTTGCTCCTCAACCTACTGAACCTATTGAAAATGAAACTCCTTTTGAAATTCCTTCGGGTATGATGGAAAAACTGCTAGCTAATACTTTTACACGAGATGGAACAAAGCATCCTGATGAACATCTACTCTATGTGGATAAAGTTTGTGGACTATTTAAGCTTGCAGGTATACCCGATGATGTTGTTAAGAAGAAGGTATTCCCTTTATATTTGAAGGGAGACGCATTGATATGGTATAGGCTATGTGATGATACGAGATCATGGAACTATAAAAGATTGAAATTGGAATTTCATCAAAAGTATTACCCTATGCATCTTGTTCATCGTGATTGCAATTATATATATAACTTTTGGCCTCGCGAAGGAGAAAGCATCGCTCAAGCTTGGGGTAGGCTTAAATCAATGTTATATTCATGCCCCAATCATGAGCTCTCAAGAGTGACAATTCTTCAGAATTTTTATGCTCGGCTTCGATAACAATCGCACCATGCTTGATACTTCTTGTCTTTGGCTCTTTTATGATGAAGACTGTTGAATTCAGATGGAATTTATTGGATAGAATTAAACGCAACTCTGAAGATTGGGACCTCGGCGAAGGTAAGGAGTCAGGTATGACACCTAAGTTTGATTGTGTTAAATCTTTTATGGATACCGATATTTTCCGTAAGTTTAGCACTAAATATGGACTTGACTCTGAGATAGTAGCTTCTTTCTGTGAATCTTTTGCTACTTATGTTGATCTCCCCAAGGAGAAGTGGTTTAAATATCATCCTCCCATCACTACTAGGGAAAAGCCTAGCAGCAGCGCGGGTTTTAGGCCTATCAAGATGGCCGCGTGAGCGCTCTTGATAAGGCGCCATAGCTAAAAGCTTAGCAAGCGGCCTGGACCACCTGCTGCTGCTAAAATGATCTAGTAGTAGCGCTTCTCCGAGCAGCGCTGTTGGTAATTAGTAGTAGCGCTCCTCCTTGCCCGCTACTACTATTATTTAGTATTTTATTTCTTTTTATTTCATGTTCTATTTCATACACCTTTACACACATTTTCATACAACAGGAATTTAGAGACTGTTTTACATCATAATGAGTAGGTGAAACAATTGGACTAGTTTCAAGTGGATGGACATCCACTTGAAACTAATCCATGATTCTTTCACCCAATGATATAATAAATATCATATCATATCATTAACAACTTATCATCATAATACATCATTGTCATATAACACCTCCTCAAGATCATCGTTTTCATCAATGAGACATCACATAGCAAATTGGTCACTAGTCGTAATCACAAGTACTCCTCATCATCAACTCTAACACATTGTATCACATAATAAACATATTGTACCTAATAGGACCTACTACATTCTCTTAGGACCTACTATATTCTCTAAGGTAAAATAGCAAAAACAAGATAGCCCCTGACTCTCCATTATGGAGAATGGAGATTATCCTGTCTCCAATTCTTGCCTTTAAGCAATGTTACTTCCAAGAACCTCCTTGCGAATGTCCAAACATTTTTCCATTCTTTCATTAGCATGTGTTCACGGTTTTAGAAATCCGATATGCATGTGAGATCTGTAGGATGACCTGGCTGTATGTTCGTAACTTCAAAGCGACCATTGTAATACATCAGATGAGGCACACAATCCATCGGGATTTTCTGTTGAAAAACATAGTAATAACTTCGTAGTTAGCAATGATGTACTAGTTTTGGAAGTATGCAAAAGATGCACGGATGTCGTAATAGTAAAAAATATTACCAGGGTATCTCCATAGAAGTTATCGTGGTTCAACACGTGCACTAGTGGCACGTTTTCACCATAATTTGGAGGAGTTCGATAATAGGTATTGTAATTCTCAAAGAAAGTACAAAATGCGATCAGATGATTTTTCTCCTTATAAGTTAATTCAGAGCCACCACTGTAGTGGGTTTTGTCTACCATCTTACGCACATTCTTTGAAGATTCAAAATAAGCTGTCAATGGAAATAAGCTGTCAACTATTTTAAAATAAACAATATAAATTAGTTAATAACTATGTTTGAGAAACTCACATTGCGGTAGAATCGGAAGCGTATCAACAAGGACCCAAATGTCCATATTGACTTGCTCGATGTCAGGATCACCAAGATCCACGGTGACAATCATACCCTCATAAAAACCATACATTTTGCAAAGTGCTTCCCAATTTTGGCAACCAAAATGGGTTACACTCAGAGCATTGTACAGATTTACTTCAAAATCCATAGCATGATGGGTCCTTAGGTGTATTTTCTTTGTTTCAAAATTTTCATGGTCTTCAAAACCCATCCTCTCCAAGACATAGCGTCTTGCATGGCATGGGATAAGCTAGTCGAATTGTAAAAGATGAAAATTAGACGTTGAAATAGTTGAAGTCATGCTTAATTACGAAAGAAAAACTCTTGTCGTTGTTGCATACCGTTTCAACATCGAAGGTCTCCTCGAGCTTAATGCTGAAGCGCCGATCTTCGTCCAGCTCAACGAACCTATCGCACATACCTCGATCGTCGTGGCACCAGCTGCACTCCCCCGGGAGGCGTAAATGCGTCCGAGTACGACATTTCCTACGTTCATAATTCAAAGATTAAACTTGTACAATTAAATATATGTACTAAAAAACATAGGCCTGAAAAATCTGGCATGACCTTTGCTAAAAAAGGACATATCGAGCGCCTAAAATTTGCCGGAACGGAAATTAATCAACAATCCGGCAATACATAGGCCACTCGGAGGTGTAAACTGAACATGAACGGCCACTTGGCAACCACTATCCTATTTGAGCAACAAAAGATATACATGGATATTTGGCTGGTCTCACCTCGATGTCGGAGGGGTCGGTGGCCAGGGGCAATGAGGGATGATGGAGGGGCTCCTTGATTTACGCAAAAGCAAAAACCGTATAAGTTATCACTAATACATCCCGAATAATTGCTTAAACTAAAAAATAACAACAAATATGACATGTTCAACTAGTTTATTAATTCAAATAGTTCTTACTAAATATAAAATTACTATAAATAGAATATGTGGTTCAACTAGTTATATTAATTATCTTACTAAAAAACTAGTTCTTTCTAAAAATAAAGTAGTTCAACTAGTTATATTAATTATCTTACTAAAAATACATTAGTTCTATTAATTCAACTAGTTCAACTAGTTTATTAATTTACTTACTAAACTAGTTCAACTACAACTACTATTAATCATACTGCCCTAAATTTTCTTACTTCTATTTTATTCAAAACACCTACGATTTGCAAGAACAGAAACAAGGGAGGGAGGGAGGAGAGAGGAGGGGAGCGGGCGGCCGCAGGCGGAGGGAGGAGGGCACGGTGGGAGGAGGAGGGACGAGGGCGCGGTGGGAGGAGGAGGCACGGAAGGAGGGAGTACCTCGGTGGCGTCGGATGATGGTGAGGTCGAGAGCGGCGCGGTGAGGTCGAGAGCGGAGGGGGTGGGGGAGGCGGCGGCGACGGTGAGGTCGTGAGCGACGCGGTGAGGTCGAGAGCGAAGGGGGTGGGGGAGGCGGCGGCGACAGTGAGGTCGAGAGCGGCGGCGGGCGGCAGCGGTGAGGTTGAGGGCGGCCTCGGGTGGCGGCGGTGAGGGCAGGCTCGGGCTCGGGCGGCGGCGATAGAGGAGTAGGGGAACAGGGGGAGGATGACTTAGTGAAATTTTGAGCGGGGTTAAGTCGAACTAGCAGTAGCACACTTTAGGAACCGCGCTATAGCTAATGTAGCTATAAGCGCATTTTATCAAAAACGCTCTTGCTAAGTCTAAGCACGCATAAAAAAATACATTGGCCATCAATGATCTTTTTGTGTACAATCTGAATTGTCAATATGAGTCCACTCCGGCAGGAACTGGAGAGGGCTCATATTGCGCCACAAATTCTACACATAGAGTTCAGTGAAGACCAACTGGTTGTGATAGTTTCAGAAGTAACATATTTAAGGTGGTAAACACCACATTGGCGGGCGAGGTGGGACTAAACTTGTGGGCTGATCGTAGCAGTAGCGATTTTCTTAGAAGCACGCTGCTGCTAACTTCTTTAGCAGTAGCGCGGTTCACTATAGGGCGCTATTGCTATAACTAGCTGGGTTGCGAGGTCATGGCAATTAGAGCAGTAGCGCGGTTTCGCGTGGGAGCGCTACTGCTACTTTCCTTTCAGCAGCGCGTTTTTATATCGAGCGCTGCTGCTAATTAGCAGCAGCGCCTTATTTTAGAGCGCGCTGCTGGTAAGATTCTGTGTATAGGCTTTTCCCTAGTAGTGCATATAAGTAAAAGTAGGTGCACCTACTAAAGTTGAAGAAAAGACTGTCACTTATAATGATCCTATTGTTCCCACTTCTTATGTTGAGAAACCACCTTTCCCTGTTAGAATAAAGGATCATGCTAAAGCTTCAACTGTGGTTCGTAAAAGCAATATTAGAACTTATACACCTCCTGAGCAAGTTAAAGTAGAACCTAATATTGCTATTGTTAAAGATCTCTTGTCTGATAATATTGATGGGCATGTTATTCAATTCTGCTGTGAAACTGCTAGAATTGCTAAACCGTGTGCTAGAGATAAACATAGACCTGTGGTAGGCGTGCCTGTTATTTCTGTTAAAATAGGAGATCATTGTTATCATGGCTTATGTGATATGGGTGCTAGTGCTAGTGTTATACCTTATGATTTATATAAAGAAATTAAGCATGAAATTGCACCTGTTGAGTTAGAAGATATTGATGTCACAATTAAACTTGCCAATAGAGATACTATATCTGCAATGGGAATTGTTAGAGATGTTGAAGTCTTGTGTGGGAAAACTAAATATCCTGCTGATTTTCTTGTTCTCAGTTCTCCACAAGATAGCTTTTGTCCCATTATATTTGGTAGACCCTTCTTGAACACTGTTAATGCTAGGATAGATTGCGAAAAGAATGTTGTTACTATTGGCTTGGATGATATGGTTCATGAGTTTAATTTCTCCAAATTTACTAAACAACATCTTGAGGAAGAATTGCCTAGTAAGGATGAAATTATTGCTCTTGCTTCTATTGCTGTACCTCCTAGTGATCCTTTAGAACACTATTTGCTAGACCATGAAAATGATATGTTCATGAATGAAAGAAATGAAATAGAGGAAGTATTCTTTAAACAGGAACCTATTCTGCAACACAATTTGCCTGTTGAAATCCTAGGGGATCCCCCTCCACCCAAGGGTGATCCCGTGTTTGAGCTTAAACCGTTTCCTGATAATCTTAAATATGCTTATCTTGATGAGAAGAAAATATATCATGTTATTATTAGTGCTAACCTTTCAGAGCATGAAGAAGAAAGATTATTGAAAACTCTGAAGAAGCACCGTGCCGCTATTGGATATACTCTTGATGATCTTAAGGGCATTAGTCCCACTCTATGTCAACATAAAATAAATTTGGAAGCGGATGCCAAACCAGTTCGTGATCCTCAATGACGCTTGAATCCTAAAATGAAAGAAGTGGCAAGAAAAGAAATACTCAAGCTTCTGGAGGCAGGTATAATTTATCCCGTTCTTTGATAGTCGATTGGGTAAGTCATGTCCATTGTGTCCCTAAGAAGGGAGGTATTACTGTTGTCCCTAATGATAAAGATGAATTGACCGCAAAGAATTATCACAGGTTATAGGATGGTAATTGATTTCCAGATTAAATAAAGCTACTAAGAAAGATCATTACCCCTTGCCTTTTATTGATCAAATGCTAGAAAGATTATGCAAACATACACATTATTGCTTTCTAGATGGTTATTCTGGTTTCTCTCAAATACCGTGTCGGCTAAAGATCAATCAAAGACTACTTTTACTTGCCCTTTTGGTACTTTTGCTTATAGACGTATGCCTTTTGGTTTATGTAATGCACCTGCTACCTTTCAAAGATGCATGATGGCTATATTCTCTGATTTTTGTGAAAAGATTTGTGAGGTTTTCATGGACGACTTTTCCGTCTATGGATCCTCTTTTGATGATTGCTTGAGCAATCTTGATCGAGTTTTGCGTAGATGTGAAGAAACTAATCTTGTCTTGAATTGGGAAAAGTGCCACTTTATGGTTAATGAAGGTATTGTCTTGGGGCACAAAGTTTACGAAAGAGGTATTGAAGTTGATAAAGCCAAGGTTGATGCTATTGAAAAGATGCCATGTCCCAAGGACATCAAAGGTATAAGAAGTTTCCTTGGTCACGCCCGGATTTTATAGGAGGTTCATTAAGGACTTCTCAAAAATTTCTCGACCTCGACTAATTTATTACAAAAAGATGTACCATTTGTCTTTGATGATGATTGTGTAGAAGCATTTGAAATACTTAAGGAAGCATTAGTCTCTGCACCTGTTGTGCAGCCACCTGATTGGAATTTACCCTTTGAAATTATGTGTGATGCTAGTGATTATGCTGTAGGTAATGCTCTAGGGCAAAGAGTTGATAAGAAATTAAATGTTATTCATTATGCTAGTAAGACTCTAGAAAATGCTCAAAGAAATTATGCTACTACCGAAAAGGAACTTTTAGCAGTTGTATTTGCTTGTGAAAAATTCAGACCCTATATTGTTGATTCTAAAGTAACTATTCACACTGATCATGCTGCTATTAAATATCTTATGGAAAAGAAAGATGCAAAACCTAGACTTATTAGATGGGTTCTCTTGCTGCAAGAATTTGATTTGCATATTGTTGATAGAAAAGGAGCTGAGAACCTCGTTGCAGATAACTTATCTAGGTTAGAGAATGTTCTTGATGACCCACTACCTATTGATGATATCTTTACTGATGAACAATTAAATGTCATAAGCACTTCTCGTAGCACTCCATGGTATGTTGATTATGCTAATTATATTTTTGCTAAATTTATACAACCTAGCTTCACATACCAACAAAAGAAAAAGTTTTTCTATGATTTGCGACATTACTTTTGGGATGACCCACATCTTTATAAAGAAGGAGTAGATGGTGTTATTAGACGTTGTGTACCTGAGCATGAACAGGAACAGATCCTATGCAAGTGTCACTCCGAAGCTTATGGAGGACACCACGCTGGATATAGAACTGCACATAAGGTATTGCAATCCGGTTTTTATTGGCCCACTCTCTTCAAGGATGCCCGTAAGTTTGTTTTGTCTTGCGATGAATGTCAAAGAATTGGTAATATTAGTAGACGTCAAGAAATTCCTATGAAATATTCACTTGTTATTGAACCATTTGATGTTTGGGGCTTTGATTATATGGGACCTTTTCCTGCCTCTAATAGATATACACATATTTTGGTTGCTGTTGATTACGTTACTAAGTGGGTAGAAGCTATTCCAACTAGTAGTGTTGATCATAACACTTCTATTAAAATGCTTAAGTTATTTTTCCGAGGTTTGGAGTCCCTAGATACTTAATGACTGATGGTGGTTCACACTTTATTCATGGTGCTTTCCGTAAAATGCTTGCTAAATATGACGTTAATCATAGAATTGCATTTCCATATCACCCACAGTCTAGTGGTCAAGTAGAATTGAGCAATAGAGAGCTCAAATTAATTTTGCAAAAAGGCATTAATAGGTCTAGAAAGAATTGGTCCAAGAAACTTGATGATGCATTATGGACCTATAGAACTGCATATAAGAATCCTATGGGTATGTCTCCGTATAAAATGGTTTATGGAAAACCATGTCACTTACCTCTCGAAGTAGAACATAAGGCATATTGGGCTATTAAAGAGCTCAACTATGATTTCAAACTTGCCGGTGAGAAAAGGTTATTTGATATTAGCTCACTTGATGAATGGAGAACCCAAGCTTATGAAAATGCTAAGTTGTCTAAAGAAAAGGTTAAAAGATGGCAATACAAAAGGATACAAAAGCGTGAGTTTAATGTAGGTGATTATGTATTGCTATACAACTCATGTTTAAGATTTTTTGCAGGAAACCTTCTCTCTAAATGGGAAGGTCCCTACGTTATCGGGGAGGTCTATCGTTCCGGTGCCATAAAAATCAACAACTTTGAAGGTACAAATCCCAAGGTGGTAAACGGTCAAAGGATCAAACATTATATCTCAGGTAATCCCATAAATGTTGAAACCAATATTATTGAAACCGTAACCCCGGAGGAATACATAAGGGACACTTTCCAGAACGTTCCAGACTCCGAAAAGGAATAGGTATGTGGTACGGTAAGTAAACCGACTCCAAAACAATTTTTAAAGCAATATTTCTCAGTTTTGGAATATTTAGAAAAATAGAAAAATAAGTAGCAGTCCGGGAAGAACACGAGGGCCCCACGAGGGTGGTGGGCGTGCCCTACCCCCCTGGGCGCGCCCCCCTACCTCGTGAGCACCTCGTGTGCCCTCCGGACTCCGTTTTCTTGCACAATACGTATTTTGGTCGGTAAAAATTCATTATATATTCTCCCAAAGGTTTTGACTCTCGTATCACGCAAATATCCTATGTTCTTGCGTCTAGCTGTCCTACTACAGATTAGATCAACATGTCATCCCAGGATTCGGAAGGAGAAAGCTATGTGGATGATTATCTAGCAAATCCTAAGGTCTATGGAGATGTGGAGCACGATGGTTGGACCACGGAGGAAGAAGAGGACTATGAACCCAAGGGGAAGGAAGAGACGAGCTCAGAAGAAGATGAAACCCCATTACCTCAACACAGGGACATGCATGTGGAGCTCAAAAGTCAAGTCTCCCTGATAGGGTAAAGAAACCAAAGTTCGAGTTTATCCCTTTTCGTCTCTTGCAAGAAAATAAGCAGGACCTATGCAAGAAGATATTAACCCTGGAGTGGGAGATTGATGATCTGAGGGATCAAAATGCTGTCCTAAAGCGCAAATTAAGGGAGAAGTCTATGCCATCAACTAAATCAAGGACACCTCCAACTTCTTCACCAGCAAAGGAGACATAATCACATGGGTATGGGCACTCCCCCTTGGCAACTGCCAAGCTTGCGGGAGGTGCCCCGGTATCGTATCACCATCACAACTCCTATCTTTACCGTTTTTCTTAGTTCGATCCTATTAGTAGTATCTTGATCTAGTAGAATAAAGTTTATGGCATGATCTAGTTTTGAGTTTTGCTTTATGATCCCTCTTTGTAATCGAGTCCGTGAGCTATATAATAAAGATTAGTGTCGAGTCAAGGGCTTGACTATTTTGCCATGATCTTGGGTGAATAAAAGAAAAAGAATAAAAAGAATCAAAGAGTTCATATTGATCTTATTGAAAGTAATGAATTCACATAGAAAGAGTATGATGATTAAAAGTTGTTGGGAGTTGCTAAATCTAGCTTTGGTCATCGTTGCAATTAATAGGAAGTAATAAGGAAAGAGAGGTTTCACATATAGATATATTATCATTGACATCTTTTATGATTGGGAGCACTCATTAAAATATGACATGCTAAAGAGTTGAGGTTGGACAAGGAAGACAACATAATGAGTTATGTTTTCTTATATCTGAGATAAAGTATGTTGTCATGGATCCTCTAACATGTTGAGCTTGCCTTTCCCCTCATGCTAGCCAAATTCTCAGCACCAAGTAGAGATACTACTTGTGCTTCCAAATACCCTTAAACCAGTTTTGCCATGAGAGTCCACCATATCTACCTATGGATTGAGTAAGATCCTTCAAGTAAGTTGTCATTGGTGCAAAGCAATAAAATTGCTCTAAACATGTATGATTGATTGGTGTGGGAGAAATAAGCTTTATACGATCTTGTGATGTGGAAGTAATAAAAGCGACGGACTGCATAATAAAGGTTCACATCACAAGGGGCAATATAAAGTGACGTTCTTTCACATTGAGATTTTGTGCATCCAACCATGAAAGCGCATGGCAACCTCTGCTTCCCTCTGCGAAGGTCCTATCTTTTATTATTATCCTCTACCTTATGCAAGAGTCACGGTGATCATCACCTTTCCCTTTTTCATTTTATCCTTTGGCAAGCCCAGCATGTTGGAAAGAACATGATATATGTATCTAATTGGATGTAGGGGAGCATGAATTATTATTATTGACATTTCCCTTGAGGTAAAAGGTTGTGGGGAAAAACTATAAGCCCCTATCTTTCTCTGTGTCCGATTAAAACTCCGTAACACAAGTATTGCGTGAGTGTTAGCAATTATGAAGGACTAGATGATAGTTGAGTATGTGGACTTGCTTGTAAGCTCTGACATAGACTATTTCCGATGTTATGATAAATTGCAATTGCTTCAATGACCGAGGTTATAATTTGTTGGTGCTCAATAAGGTTTCTGATTCATACTTTCGCATTGTGAAAAGATCATCACTTGAACATAAGTAATCATATGACAAAATCTATATATGTTGCTGTTATAAGAACAATCATGATGCCTTCATGTCCGTATTTTATTTTTATCAATGCCTCTACCTCTAAACATGAGGACATATTTATTGTTATCGGCTTTTAAGCTTGAGGACAAGCGAGGTCTAAGCTTGGGGGAGTTGATACGTCAATTTTGCATCATGCTTTTATATCGATATTTATCGCATTATGGGTTGTTATTTCACGTTATGTCACAATACTTATGGCTATTCTCTTTTATTTTACAAGGTTTACATGAAGAGGGAGAATGCCGGCTGGAATTGAAATTTGGAAAAGGAGCAATTATTGGAGATATATTCTCATGCAACTCCAAAATTCCTGAAACTCCACGGAATATCTTAAAATAAATAAAGAAAAATAAATGCCAAAGATGAAGGCCAGGGGCCCACACCACACTCACGAGGGTGGGCGCCCCACAAGCGCCTACCTCGTGGGCCCCCTGGTGGCTCTCCGACGCCCATCTTCTCCTATATGAAGTATTTCGATGAGAAAAAAACAGGAAGCAACCTTTCGGGACGAGACTCCGCCGCCACGAGGCGGAACCTTAGCGGAACCAATCTAGGGCTCCGGCACAGCTGTTCTGCCGGGGACACATCCCTTCGGGAGGGGGAAATCATCACCATCGTCATCACCAACACTCCTCTCATCGGGAGAGGGCAATCTCCATCAACATCTTCACCAGCACCATCTCATCTCCAAACCCTAGTTCATCTCTTGTATCCAATTCTTGTCTCCAAGTCCGGGATTGGTGCTAGTAGGTTGCTAGTAGTGTTGATTACTCCTTGTAGTTGATACTAATTGGTTTATTTGGTGGAAGATCATATGTTCAGATCCTTTATGCATATTATTACCCCTTTGATTATGAACATGAATATGCTTTGTGAGTAGTTACGTTTGTTTCTGAGGACAAGGGAGAAGTCTTGCTATTAGTAGTCATGTGAATTTGGTATTCGTTCGATATTTTGATGAGATGTATGTTGTCTAGCCTCTAGTGGTGTTATGTGAACGTCGAGTACATAACACTTCACCATTATTTGGGCCTAGAGGAAGGCATTGGGAAGTAATAAGTAGATGATGCGTTGCTAGAGTGATGACTTAAACCCTAGTTTCTGCGTTGCTTCGTAAGGGGCTGGTTTGGATCCATATGTTTCATGCTATGGTTAAGTTTACCTTAATACTTTTGTTGTAGTTGCGGATGCTTGCAATAGAGGTTAATCCTAAGTGGGATGCTTGTTCAAGTAAGAACAGCACCCAAGCACCGGTCCACCCACATATCAAATAATCAAAGTACCGAGCGAATCATATGAACGTGATGAAAACTAGCTTGACGATATTCCTATGTGTCCTCGGGAGCGCTTTTCCTATTATAAGAGTTTGTCCAGGCTTGTCCTTTGCTACAAAAAGGATTGGGCCACCTTGCTGCACTTTATTTACTCTTGTTACTTATTGCTCGTTACAATTTATCTTATCACAAAACTATATGTTACCACTTATTTCAGTACTTGCAGAGAATACCTTGCCGAAAACCGCTTATCATTTCCTTCTGCTCCTCGTTGGGTTCGACACTCATAATTATCAAAAGGACTACGATAGATCCCCTATACTTGTGGGTCATCAATGCACGTGACGAAGAACCTTTGCGTGAACCTGCTAGGCTTCTTGGGCGTGTATGGGAAGACAAAAGATACACCTGAGGCACGGGAGGACCTGCAACGTTTGCACGAAAAATACGGCATGCCTCCGAAGCGATATGAAGGTCCTGCCAGCTACGCTCTTACAAAAGAAGAGAAAGAAATCTTCTTTGAATGCCTTCTCGATATGAAGGTCATGGCGGCTTCTCGTCGAATATAAAGGGAATAATAAATATGCGGAGAAAAAGTTCCGAACCTAAAGTCTCATGATCGCCACGTGATTATGACGCAACTGCTTCCGGTTGCATTGAGTGGGCTTCTCTAGGAAATCGTCCGATTAGCCATTGTGAAGCTATGTGCATTCCTCAATGCAATCTCTCAGAAGGTGATCGATCCAGAAATCATACCAAGGCTAAGGAGTGATGTGGTGCAATGTCTTGTCAGTTTTGAGCTGGTGTTCCCACCATCCTTCTTCAATATCATGACGCACTTCCTAGTTCAACTAGTTGACGAGATTGTCATTCTGGGCCCCATATTTCTACACAATATGTACCCCTTTGAGAGGTTCATGGGAGTCCTAAAGAAATATGTACGTAATCGCGCTTAGGCCGAAGGAAGCATCTCCATGGGCCATCAAACAAAGGATGTCATTGGGTTTTGTGTTGACTTCATTCCTGGCCTTAAGAAGATAGGTCTCCCTGAATCACGGTATGAGGGGAGACTGACTGGAAAAGGCACGCTTGGAGGGGACTCAATAATATGCAGGAACGGATATTCTTGGTCTCAAGCACACTACACAGTACTAATGAACTCTACCTTGGTGACCCCGTATGTCGATGAACACAAGAACAGTCTGCGCTCCAAACACCTGGAGCGGTGCGACGACTGGATTACAAGTGAACACATCAGGACTTTCAGTAGTTGGTTGGAAACACGTCTCAGATGTGAGAACACTATTTGTGCTGAGTTGTGCTCGTTGTCTAGGGGACCATCTTCGACTGTATTGACTTACAAAGGATACGAGATAAATGGGAATACATTTTACACGATCGCCCAAGATCAAAAGAGCACCAACCAAAATAGCGGTATCCGCTTTGATGCAGCAACCGAGAGGGGAAAGGACACATATAATGGTTACATAGTGGACATATGGGAACTTGACTACGGACATGATTTTAAGTTCCCTTTGTTTAAGTGCAAATGGGTCAATCAGTCAAGAGGCGGGGTACAGGTAGACCCACAGTACGGAATGACAACAGTGGGTGTGAACAATCTTGGGTACACTGGTGAACCGTTCGTCCTAGCCAATGATGTGGCACAGGTTATCTATGTGAAGGACATGTCTACCAAACCGAGAAAAAGAAAAGATAAGGAAGCGAATACATCATACGATGAGCCAAAGCGCCACATAGTTCTATCGGGAAAAGGGACATCTTGGGAGTGGAGGCAGATGTACATGTCCAAGATTATGAAAAGTTTCATGAAATTCCTCCTTCAAAGTCAAGGCTGACCCAAGCATCCTGATAAATGATGAAGATTATCCATGGTTCCGGCGCAATAAGGAAAGGACACAAGCGAAGAAAAAGTGAAGACTTTCTCCACAACTATTATGATGATACCATGCCAACTTTCAACCTTTTTGTACATGAAGTGCATCCAGTTTTGAAATGCCTGTTGTAACAGTCAAGTTTCCATATGAAATCATGATACTTCGAAAGAGATTGTCCGTTTTGTACATGAAGTGCATCCAGTTTTTCAGAGTTCATTTGAAATGCTTTTCAATTTCAGGGTCTTATAGCTCAAAATAATCAGTAAATACATGAAAAATAACCCTCTCAACTAAAACAAAACTATGATATTCCTTAATAGCAAAAAGAATTTTTTGTTAGAAACTTTAGTAGCAAAAAGAATTTTCATAAAGAAATTTTTTGATAGAAACTAAAATAACAAAATCTGTTTTTGAATATAATGATAAAACGCAGTAATATTAAATAGCAGGAAAAACACTCACTCAAAATATATTTTTATAGTGAAGTTATTCACAAACTAGTGATTCACACAAATTTCAAAGAATTAAAGTTTAAACTATTCAAATTTGGAAACTAATGGAGTAACAGAAAGTTTATAATTATTCTGAGCTAAAAGCAAAAAGAATAAAAAAATAAAGCAAAAATCATAAGAAAATAAATAATTCAAAAAACAAAAAATACTGGAAAAAAATAAAAAAAATGCCGCCTAATGGGCCACACAGCCTGCATACGACTAGAAACCCATCTGTACATCGGCCAGGATGTAGGCCCGCAGGCCCAATAGGCCCAACATGGCAGTGACAAGGGTAGGCAAGTAATGCCTGCATATTAGAGAGGAGCTCAGCACCTGAGCTGCAACTCAGCTTATAAACAGGTGCTGAGCTCTCTTAGCTAGCGAGGTGGGACTAAACTTCCCCACCGCACCGCGCCAGCACAAGGCCTTTAGTCCCGGTTGGTCGCACCAACCGGGACCAATGCACACCTTTTGTCCCGGTTGGTGGCACCAACCGTACCATCTCTTTAGTCGGTTGGTGCCACCAACCGACCAAAGCCCTTTGCTTCCCGCCCTTTGGACTGCTGAAAATAGGCCTTTGGTCCCGGTTGGTGCCACCAACCGGGACTAAAGGGTGCATTTGTCCCGGTTGGTGCGACGAACCGGGACCATAGCCTTTGCTATATAAGCCAGCACTTATCCAATTTTCAGATTTCCATCGGCAGTTTCCCCCCGCCCGACGACGCCGCGAGCTCGATCCACGCCGCCAGGCTGCCCCGCCGCCGTCGCCGTCGCCCGTGCCCCCGAGCCCACGATGTCGCCCGTCGCCGTCGCCCTCCGTCATCGTCGCCCTCCGCCGCGCGCCCCCGAGCCGTGTCGCCCGTCACCGTCGCCGTCGCCGTCGCTCTCCACCACCCATGCCGTCGCCCTCCTCCGCCCACACCGTCGCCCTCTGTTGCCCGATGTGAGCCGCCGCTGCGCCACGGCTCTGTAAATTGCATTTTTTGTATTGTTTTTTTGTTCATTGTATTTTTTTCATATATATAATGTATATATATGTATGGATGTGGTATGTATGTATGTATGTATGTATGTATGTATGTATGAATATAATGTTCATAGCATTTTTTTTGTTTATATATGTTTTTTATATATGTATTAATTTTTTATTTAGGCTAATTATTAGTAGATATCGATTTTAGGTTAGTGCTTAGTAGTTGAACTGGTTGATTTAATAAAACTACTTTATTAAATTTTACTATATATAGAAGTAGTTTATTTTTAGTAAGAACTACTTTATTTTATTTATTTATAGTAAGTGCTTAGTACTTGAACTAGTTGATTTAATAAAAACTTTATTAAATTTTACTATATATAGAAGTAGTTTATTTTTAGTAAGAACTACTTTATTTTATTTATTTATAGTAAGTGCTTAGTAGTTGAACTAGTTGATTAATTAATAAAACTACTTTATTAACTTTTACTATATATAGAAGTAGTTTATTTTTAGTAAGAACTATTGTATTTTATTTATTTATAGTAAGTGCTTAGTAGTTGAACTAGTTGATTAATTAATAAAACTACTTTATTTTAGCAAGAAAATTAATAGAACTAGTTTATTTTTTAGTTCAAGCAATTAATCCCACATCGACGTTGACGATGCCTATCCCGCATCCTTGTCGTCGACTCGGCGGAGGAGGCCGGCTTGATCAGAGGGGCCATGTCCGGGACTGGGCTCCGTCGGGCTGGTATTGGGAGGTGCTACCTTCCGGTGGGGCATAGGTCGGTGAGGAGCCAGCCCGTTGTTGACCCGATCCTTGTTTGGTGGCGGTCGCGCGGGCCAGTGACGGTGTCGAGGCTTCCGGACACCGCGGAGGTGGTACGTCACCGTGTCAGCGAGGAGGACGAGCACGTCCGTTGCTACATGGTTGCGTTGCAGGGCAGGTTCGACAATACCTGGCAGGTTCTTCAGGGATCTCACTGGAGCTATGATCATGTGATGGTTCCTTCTCTTTGGGTGTCCACCGCCCGTGACGATACCCGTCGGGCGCTACGGTTCTAGTTCTATTAGCGATGCTATGTATGATAGTATTCGAGGAGTATTACTAGTGATAATATTCGACGATGTACGGACACAAGAGATGATGTACTTTTGCTTATAATTGAATGCATGCTAATTTGAATACTACTTTATTTTACGATTTGGTTTTGCTTATTGAATGCTCAAATTGGAAAAGTACTCCTACTTTGAATGCTAAAATTGGAGAGCACTATGCAGAAATCTAGGAGCCCCCTCCTTCATCTGCGCCGTTGTCCCCATCACCGACCCCCCCTCCGACCTCGAGGTGAGACCAGCCAAATCTCCATGTCAATATATATGAGTCCTATAATATGAGTCCTCGGGTTGACTTTAAGTCTGTCGAGTCTCCACCTGGAGGAATCAGTGAGGGAGAGTCTCCAACCATATATATATATATATATATATATATATATATATATATATATATATATATATATATATATATATATATATATATATATATATATATATATATATATGAGAGGACGAAGAATCCATTTGTTGTCGTGGGGTAGCTTCTCCTTCATTCCCGTCGCTAGACAATTTGGTGTAATGCACTCGGGAATGAAAGGAGGAGCTACCATCACCGACGGTCGAATATGTACACCACATGAGAGCAGAGAGTTTTTTAGTACATATATTTAATTATAAAAGTTTAATATTTGAATTATGGACATAGGAAATGTCGTACTCGGATGACGAAAACCGCCTGGGGGAGTGCGACTGGTGCCACGACGACCGAGGTATGTGCGACAGGTTCCTTGAGCTGGACGAACATCGGCGCTTCAGCATTAAGCTCGAGGAGACCTTCGATGTTGAAAGCGGTGCATAGCAGCGACAATAGTTTTTTTCGTAATTAAGCACGACTTCAACTATTTTAACGTGTACTTTTCATGTTTTCCAATTCGAATAGCTTATCCCATGCTATGCAAGACGTTGTGTCTTGGAGAGGATGGGTTTTGAAGACCATGAAAGTATTGAAACAAAGAAAATTCACCTAAGGACCCATCATGGTGTGGATTTTGAAGTAAAGTTGTACAATTCTGAGAGTGTAACCCATTTCGGTTGCAAAAATTGGGAAGCACTTTGCAAGATGTATGGTTTTGATGAGGGTATGCTTGTCACCATGGATCTTGGTGATCCTGAAATCGAGCAAGACAATATGGACGTTTGGGTCCTTGTTGATACGCTTCCAATTCTTCCCCTATGTGAGCTTCTCAAGTATAGTTACTAAGTAATTTATATTGTTTATTTCAAAATAGTTGACAGCTTATTTCCATTGACAGCTTATTTTCATTCTTCCAAGAATGTGCGGAAGATGGTAGACAAAACCCACTACATCGATGGCTCCGAATTAACTTATAAGGAGAAGAATCATCTGATCGCATTTTCTAATGATCTTAAGAATTACAATATCTACAATCGAACTCCTCAACATTATGGTCAATACGTTCCACTAGTGCACGTGTTGAACTACCGTAACTACCATGGAGATACCCTGGTAAGATTTTTTTACTATTACGACATCCGTGCATCTTTTGCATACTTCTAAAACTAGTACATCATTGCTAACTACGAAGTTATTACTAGGATTTTCAACAGATAATCCCGAATGATTGTGTGCCTCATCTGATGTATACGCATGGTCGCCTTGATGTTTTGAACATACAACCAGGTCATCCTACGAATCTCAACTGTCCATACCAGATTTCTAAAAGAGGTGGATACATGACAATCAAAGAATGGAAAAAAAATGTATGGACAGTCGTAAGGACGTTCTTGGAAGCAAAAGGAAGCGAAGCGCAAGAATTGAAGACATGATGATCTCCATTCTCCATAATGGAGAGTCAGGGTCTATATTGTTTTATTCTATTTTACCTTAAAGAGGGTATTTATACCTCATAATGATGATCATGTGCTAATAACAATTAAGTAGGGTTGGTTCGATGACTATGAGGATGATGATCGTATGACTTGTTATTAATAACGAGTAGAAGTTGTATGATGATGATTAATTAGTAGAACTTGTTATTATATATGATGATGCATGATGCGAGCGTGTGAAATGAACATTGATTGGATTGAAGTGAAGGCAACATGCATGTGGTGCATGTCAAAAGTAGTACAATCCAAACTTGATCAAGTTAGGATTAGTATTACTTTCGACATGCACCACATGTTGCCTTCACTTCAATCTAAGCCATGTTAATGTTAGGCATAGCAGTAGCGTTGGTAAACCAAGCACGGAGATATATGAGAGAGGACACTTCTCTCTATTAGATAGCTAATAACAACCTAAATTAACCCCCAAAACACCTAATAACCAGCCCTTTCAAAAAAAACCTCAGCTCCAGCCAGCTGCTGACGCGTGGATGCCTATTGGTCCCAGTTGGTGTCACCAACCGGGACCAAAGGCCCCCCTACCTGGGCTGGCCGCAGCGGCCACGTGGAGGCCCATCTGTCCCGGTTCGTGTAAGAATCTGGACTAACACTACTAGAAAAACCACTACTAATGGCGCACCTAATTTGGATATTAATGGCGCATCTGTGGTGCGCCATTAATAGCACGCCATTAGTAACTTTTACTAATGGCGCACCACCTGGTGCGCCATTAGTATCTGGTATACTAATGGCGCACCACCAGTGCGCCATTAGTATATGCTAGGGTGCGCCATTAGTATGCCTCCTGTGGGGCATGTATACCAGTGCTTTGGCATACTAATGGCGCACCACCTGCAGATGCGCCATTAGTAATCATGGCATACTAATGGCGCACCACCCGTGATGCGCCATTAGTAACCATGGCATACTAATGGCGACCGACAAGTGATGCGCCATTAGTATGCTTTGTCATACTAATGGCGCCTTTATCATGTGATGCGCCATTAGTATGAATATTAGGTTTTTTATGTTTTTTTTTCTGTTTTTTGCACAGGTTACAAAATGTATAATTTGACAAAATATATACAGCACACATCAACAATAGATTCATCAGATACAATAGAAGATTAGTCTTTGAATACAATTCATCATATTAGTCTCCGAATACAATTCATCATATTAGTCTCCGAATTGAAAAGACCGAACAAAGATAGAACATTATATTACAAGTCTCGAGACCGCGAGTAGCGAGTTTGTCTTCACATTACAAGTCGATATCGATCATCTAAACTACCATCACATAGAAGAGAGTTGCGGTCATCACGATGAGCATCATCACGATGAAACTCGTCTTCATCCAGTTCCTCCAACGCTCCTCCCTCTCCCGCTAGATAGCGGGCGTATCTAGATTCGGCCTCGGCCCTAGTGGTGTACCCTTTGTAACTGTTACCGCTGAATCGGTGAACCTGTCTCCGACACTCCTCCCACCATCGTAGACTCCGAGAACCTTACCCTTGTACCACGACATACGTCGGCATCGCTATGCACTAGCCAAACGTAAGCGTTAGTACCAATTCACAGACAATACATAAGCAATATATAAGTATGCAACAGAACGATCGGAAGAGAAAAGCAAGAGATTAATAGCATCGATTACATCTAAGTTGAACGACTCTCGAAACCAAAGAGACATACTACAAGTTCATTAAAGTTTAATTACAACATGAGCCAATCGATGTTTCAGAACTAGACAACTCGACTCAAGGGACCGGAGCGTGGATGAAGCCGCCTTCTATCGTGGGAGTCATGAAAGAACGGGCGTTGTCATCCTGCATTTGTAGCATTGTGTCGATGTCTCTGTTTGACGGTTGATTTCTGAGGTTGAACTGCCCAGAGGTACGAAGTACTTATTGATGGATGATTTCCGCAAACTCCATTTGGATGCGAAAGAATTCTTGTCGGAGGTCCACGTCCTGGATTGCCGACACGCCGCGGCCCAATCTTGGAGTTTACTCGGTAGCGAAGTTGATGATGGTCCCGTCACGATCGCCCGCATGTGATGGATGGCGTAGTAGGCACCCTTCCGACCGCTGCGGCTGCTTGACGCAGCAGAACGTCAGATTGTGGGAGAACACATGCTTGCCGTGCTTACGAATAGGCATGGTGAAGGTGCCTCCAGATTTGGCGAGCCGGGAGAACATCATCAAGAACCTTCTTGACATTTGTGTAGTCTACGTTCGATCGACGGTCCGGTCGAAATACGTGGCCATGGAATATTTGGGGCTTAGGAGGATGAGCGTGCAACGTGTGTCACCGCAGAAAACACGGAATGTTAAAAGGAAAACGATCGAAATGTAAGAATTCATATGTTACGGGCCGGTTGAGGGGAGGACTTACTCGGGAAAGTAAGGCACGAGGAAGTTATCCTTATCTTGGTTTGCCAGAATGACGCCTTCGAGGTAAGAACTCGCGACTTGCCGGTCCCCAGCGCTGCCCAAGAACTTGGCACGCATGTAGAAGGGGTCGACTATCGCGATGTCCGAGGTCTTGTCGCGAATGATCCGCATCTCCATACTCAGCGAAAATAGCCGAACGAAGGTGTAGTGCAGTTGATGAAGGTTCAACATAGCATGGATGTCATCAAAACGCAGGACGATCGTCGCCCGATGGAGTTATCCACAAAGCCCTTGCCCTCGCACCTTGGCCGCGAAACCGGGTATGCCACATCCTTCTCCCTGAGACGCAGCTTCTCCAAAGAAAGAACACTGTCATGCAGACTCCGCATAGCACCGGTTGCAGCATTGAGCATATTTGTCGGTAGCATCGCCCTACCCGCCACATGCACCCTCCTCGAGATATCCTGCGGTGAAGGTGGCCCGCCCCGAGCACGGATCGTACTTGGTGCCCTGGCTCGCACCCTTCTTAGTCTTTCTTTTGCGTGCCTTCTTCTTCTCCTGTAATGGGACCGAGTTTTGCTCACAGACCGCCTTCTTGAGTGTGTTGGGGCTGATAATATTTCGCACCTCGCCTATCCGAGGCTCGGTGAAGTCGGCAGCTGGGGCGTCTCTGAGAGCTGAACGCCCGACGGCGCTGTTGCAACTTGGCTTCTCCGCTGCACGAGCTAGATCGCACACGTCTTTTGTTGGGTTTGGTTCTTGAGAAGGAGGCCCCATTAAGTCGCCATCGTACCCATGCTCGGCAAAGCATCGATCGACGCTGCCAAATGTATCATAGTCGTAAATGCCGTAAATGCGTCGTTACGATCTTGTGCCATATGCATGTTTGGATCCAGTGGCATAGGGATGTCCAGCACCGTTCTGACGGTCTTGCCATGGGGCCGACTTGGCGCCGCACGACCGGGCGGTGTTGTCTTTGGGTTGGTGTCCCCGCCCCAAACGAATCTGGCTCTTCGCCAAAGCAGGGCCAGCTCAGGCGGCCGAGGGTCATCACGTCATCATCGTCGGCCCCGACGGGTCGATTCGGAGGTAACAAGTCGTCGCAGCCTGGCAGCACCGAACCAGCTTGAACCCTAAACAAGTTGGGTGGCATCCGGGTACCGTGGAACAAGGGGTTGCCGGTTGAATGATTTTTCCTTGGCGACATCGACCAACTCGTTGTTCACGTAGTGGAGGAGAGTGCACGGAACGTCGGCGGCGCCCTGCGAAAACATGTAGGGCGTCGGGGATGCCCGATCAAAGGCAAGGAGATGAAGTCCTCGGCGAGAGAGGCTTAATTAGTTACCGTGATGATGGTGTCGAGCTCGGCTAATGTAGAGGCACCGCCAACGGCGGCG
The DNA here is from genome assembly GCA_021605145.1 of Aegilops bicornis. Lineage (NCBI taxonomy): Eukaryota > Viridiplantae > Streptophyta > Magnoliopsida > Poales > Poaceae > Aegilops > Aegilops bicornis. The sequence continues at coordinate 14,848,490 of CM038672.1, forward strand.
TGCAGATTGACGGAGGGGCCGCTTGTCGCAGAGGTGCTGCCGGCGTACACCCAGTGCATTAAGCTCCGTGCGGCGTCGGAGACACCAATGCCGCCTCCGCTGGAGGCACCAATGGCCCCGCCATCGCGTTATGCGAGTTGCTGGCCGTGAAGCTAGGAATCGGGCGGCCCACGTTGGCGCGCCGCAATCCACGACTCAACCCCGAGATCAAGGTAGGCACAAAGGCGGTGATAAATCGCCGCTCCCAGTCGTTGTTCCACTTGCTCTTGGACAATCTCCGAATCCGCGCCACCGTGCCTTGAGTTCTTGAACCTCTCGCGCTGGCTTTCCGAGCTGGTCTTTTCTCCTTCCGCACACCAGCGGTATAGTATGACCCCATTTTGTCGACAAGCCTTTGCCGCCACCACGACCAGCCGACGTCGGCCATCGAGCTTATCCTTGTTCTTCATTACATTCAACCCCCTATTTAGAGTGGTGTCCCAAGGGTTGCTCTGAGTCGACCCAGCGCCATCGCTTTCGATGCGCTTGAAGGAATGTGAACCATTTAGAAATTCGCTTCATTAATTAGAATGCAACCATATGGAGCTAATTACGCAGGGGTGTATTCCTTACTGTAACAAGCTGAAGCTGCCTGGTCTTCAGATCCGTGGTAAGCTCCTTTGTTTTCGGTCCTTCTTGTACCGGGCCCCGACAAAGTTCCTGGTCTGCTTGTCACCGTATGTATCGAAGAGGCGGTAGGCCTTGCTCGGCACGCTCCGCCTCCTCCTTGTCCCATATAGGCTCCGCCACTCTGTAACCGCCCGGGACCGAGTGTGTGTTCCCCTATGTTCAGCTCCGCATTTGTTTCCACTCACTTGATTGGGAGCTTGCGGTGCTCGAGCAATTGATCTTGAAGTCGTTGTAGTCATCTTCGGTGATCGAAGGATTTTTCTCCTTGATCTTCCGATAACTCTCACCTTTCTCGATCATTCTCTTCACATTGCTTTTCCAAGTAGACAGGGCCTTGCTCATCTTCGTGAGGGCAGCATTGTTCACTTTATTCCCTTTGAGGCTTGTGTTTTCAAATTCAGCGGGAACTTGTATCGTTCGTGCAGCTTCGTGAAGAGGAGGTTGCGCAAATTCCCTCGGTCGGGATGCCTCGGGTTCTCGGTGTTGATCGAGGCGGTGCTCGGAGAATGCACCCGAGCTGAAGCGAGTACCCCTTGACTATTCGTTCGGGCGCCGTTGGATTCCGTTGGAGTCCACTTGATAACTTCCTCCTTGAGGGTGCAGAGCACGATCGGGCGCCGTCCTTCCGCTGCCTCTTGATTTGGCTGCCATCTATGCGTCGCCGCCATCATCGATGGTGGCATCCTCGGCGGCACCATCGGTGGTGGCATCGGTGGGGTCATCCTCGGCGGTACCATCGGTGGTCTCAGGATCGGTGGGAAGGCGGCGGCCTCATACAAGTGAGGTTGTTCCTCCATCTCCTGGGACAGCTCCCGTAATGCCTTGCCGCCTCAACCCCGGCCTCATCGTTGTGGGCCATGTTTCTCTCTAAATAGAAACAAAGTTTGGTCAAAAGTTGGTTATTGTCAAGGAACAAGATCATGGTCTCATCATTTAGGGTTTGTCGACACCGAGGCATCCTAAAATCTAAGCTTTTATCATTGAGGGTTTTTCGACGCCGAGGCACCCTAAAAGCCTAAGCTTTCATCATTTCGGTTTTTATCGACACCGAGGCACCTTAAAAGCCATGCATTAGTCACAAGTACGCCGGGCACTTGATCCTACTTAATTAACTACTAAGATACCCCGGCCCATGCATTAGTCACAAGTACCCCATATGTCCTATTTTTAGCAAAGTCATGCTAAAATTCACGGAAAATTTCAGCATGACCTTTGCTGAAAATAGGACATATGGAGTACCTGAATTTGCCGGAACGGAAGTTAATCGAGATTCCGGCAAACTCAAGGGCCTCTCGGGGTACCTGCAAAATCATCACGACACGATGGTCGGAGACAAAACCCAGCAAACTAGCAAAATCATCACAAATTGTTTTCTGTTAAAGATGATCATAATCTTTACAAGTCTTTCTCAATGTGATCACAAGTAATTCAGAGGCATCACAAGTAATTCAGAGCATCACAAGGCATTAGTAGTTCAAGACATGAACAAGTTTTACAAAGCACATCAATATGTATTGTATTTCATTGTGGAGTTATATACGTATGTTACAACAAAGAAACAGCTTAATCCATGCCTCAACTTATCAACAGTCATTACTTGTCAAATACAGAAGAAGGAACAATTTACTTGTGAAATAGTTACAAATGATGACAGAATAAAGCAACACCCTACACTAGCCTAAAAACAAGTGAAGTTTCACCCATATAAGAACAAGTGAATTCTAGTCCCATTGACACTCCTGGTTTTCTACAAACACCAAGTACTAGGGCACACAAAAGTTCTGAAATTTGTGTGCCTAACTGAATTAACTGAATTTTCAGTAACCAAATAAACTGAATTTTCAAAACTGCAAGAAGCCAACTAAAAAAAATCCTTGCACTCTATCAAATTAACTATTGTTTTTCACTTTATGCCAGCACCATTAGATTAGTTGGTAAAGTACATCTTTCATCCTAGTACATTCCCTGCACTGCAGGTGCATTTGCAGCAATGACAAGAGATTGGCTTTTAGGCCCTGACTAATTAACTACATTGCTCATCGTGAGACCCTGCTGTTTACTGGGAGGTGGCAGTACTACTGTACTAGTGTGGTACTGGTTTATTATTTGGAACCTTCTGCTTATGAAGCTATCTCTGGTAAAGATTTGCAACTAGTAGTACATTTTTGGTGGCGGAAACACCGATGGGCGGTACACGACGGATCGGGTGCGGTGCGACACGGGCACGACCTCGGGCCCCCATCCATCCATGGCGGATGGGCGACACATGGGTGCGCATCCAAGCATCCACTCGCGACCACGGGTGCGTGGTGGGGGTATAAATATCCGCCCCAGCCCCTACTTGACCTAGACTCTGCCCTCGCCCACCTCTGGACGGCGGAGAAAAACCCTAGATCGAGATCTGGAGAGGAGTGGGGGTGGTGGAGAGGCAAGGTGGGCGGAGATCCTCGATCCTTCGCGGAGGTAGCTGCCTCGCCTCGCATGGCGGCTGATGCGGGGTGTGGGTACCAGGGGGAGCGGCGCCAAGGCGCGGATGCGGGCCATGCAGGACGCGACACGGGTCGCGGTGCGGGGAGGATGGCCGGCCGCGGCAACGACCGTGGTGGAGACAAGAGAAAATACTCCTGGAAGCGGAGTGAAGGTGGCGGCGACCACACCATCTCTGGCTCGTCCAATCCCAGCTCTCTGACGGTGACACCTCGAGCTGGGATGCGGCCGCGCCACCAGCGCCATGAAGCTCAAGATGGTGGTGTCTGGGTGGAGAAGCAGCATCCGATGATGGTGTCGGTGGACACAAGAAGTGGACAAACTTCGTCACCAATTTGCCGCCCGCATGGCAAGCAGAACATCACTCAGGTGCCTCCTACCAAAAACCCCATCCCCTGCCCCATTTGCAAATCCATTGAACATCCCCCTGCTAGATGCCCTCAAGTTTTCTGCGAGTGGTGTAACAAATTAGGTCATCTGGCATCTGTTTGCACGACATTCATTCCTTGGGAGTGTATTGCCCCGATGTGTGCTTTTCAATCCAAGGGGCAGGGGTTTTACTACATCCATGATTCCTGCACAGCTAGTCAGCTTAAGGAAAGGTCCAATAATATTGTTGTTACTATTGTGGAGGGTGAGATGTCGACCAGGCAGATGGAGTTGGATTTATCTGACTACCTTGCTACTGAATGGCGTTGTTCAGCCTATGCCATTGGTCCTGGGGTATTTGTAGTTCGTTTTCCTAACCCACGGGCTGTTGCACAAATTTGCTATGTGGGAAAAATTAATCTAAAAACGAGTGGGGCTGTTATTCATGCCACTCAGTGGTCTTCAGCTGTGGGGTCGAAAGGGATAATGGAAGTTGCGTGGGTGAGGGTGATTAACGTCCCACTCGATAAAAGGAGTGAGAGAAACATAGCATTCGTGGCCTCTTTGGTGGGGGTTCCCCTGGAAATTGATACTGCAACCTTGCATCGCCCTGATTCTGTGCATGTGAAGCTAGGGTGCAGAAATGTTGGCGCTATACCTGGGATTGCGGAGTCAGTTTTGGGAGGGAACTTTTATGATTTTTCTTATGAGGTGGAGCAGGTGCTGATCAGGGACCCTAATCGTGAAACAAATGAGATAAGGGTGCCTCCTAATTCTGATGAAGGAAACTATAAAAAAATGAAACAAGATATGAATCATGGAGCTCAGATGGGCAGCACCTCGACTGGGCTTGGAAGGAAATCTCTCCCCATTCCCCATCAAGAGGTGCCTGTCCCGATTCGGGAATCACAGGAGAGCATGGAATCTGATGATTCTCTCCACACTACAGTGCTTATTGAAACTATGAAGTATGAACATGAGCAGGGGGAGAAAGAAAAAGTAAGTACTTCGTGTCAACAGGATATGATGAAACCTAATCCTGAATATAAAGAAACAGTGAAAACCTATTCTGATGTGGTTAAATCCTTGCCACAGGTTGTGGAGGTGGTGGGGCAACATGATTCAGCGCTGAAAGTAAGCAAAGATTACAGGGTGGAATCCCCTGAGATGAATGTTGAGGTGATTCCCACCCCCCTTTAGTCACTGAGGAGAATTTGCGCTTCAGCTTGAGGAATGTGCAGAGTAAACTGGAGCGTGTGGAGGACAAGGCTGCTGCTGCGGCAAAAAAGAGGAACATGGAAGGTAACAAAATCAAATCCTAACTCTTTTGATACCTTATCAGATCCTGTCCTCATTCTTAAAGCTGTTAAGATGGGTGTTGTGATGCCAGATTCTGACTTTGCTAATATTGATATTTTAAGAGAATTGGAAAGAACCAAAATAAGGACTCCTTGGATGATAAGGTAGATAATAAAAATTGCAATAATAATATCCTGTTATTGACTAATGGGAAAGGAGATCAGACCCCCTTGGACATGAGATGGAGTGAGGAAAATGAGGTGGATGAGGAACCTTTTACTATAGTTAGGTCTAGAAAGAAAAGAGAAAGAAAGAGTAATATTGTCATATCTAGACCTGTTACTAGAAGTCAAAAAGGGAAGAAAGATCTTGAGAGAGAAAAATGGCAGCCCTACCCAGCCTCCTGGTAGGAATGTCAAGCAGGGAGAAAACCTAGTGTGATTAAATGAATGGTATTTTTTGAAATTGTAGAGGAGCAGGTAAAAAAGGAATGAGTACCTGCTTCTCTGACATGATAAAAGATCATTCCCTAGATTTCCTATGCCTTCAAGAAACTAAGAAAAAGAACTTCCCTCCTAAAAGTATAAGGAAAATAGACCCTGCGGCCCATTTTGATTGGAATTGGATTCCATCAATTGGCAAGGCAGGGGGGATCTTGTGTGGTGTGAAGAGAGAGACCTTAGATGTTATATCCTAGACCCCTGGTAGATTTTGCTTGCAAGCCAACCTATATGATATTAATCTCAAGAGTGTATGGGCCCACATTATAGTTTATGGAGCTGCCCATGACGACAGTAAAGATGATTTTCTTGTAGAACTAGCCTCTATGTGTGCTCAGACACATGTCCCATATATAGTGGGTGGTGATTTTAATATCCTCAGAGGGAGTTGTGACAAGAACAAACCTTGAACCGATCCCCTTATATGGATAAATTTAATTCCATAATAGGTTCTTTAAATCTCCGGGAGATTTACATGGGGGGAGGCAAATATACATGGACTAACATCCAAAAACACCCTACCCTTGAGAAACTGGATAGAGTGTTGATGAATTTCGACTGGGAGGACTTGTTTCCTCCGTTCTTTGTTAAATAAACTGGTTAGGGATGTTTCTGATCACAATCCTCTCCTCTTATCCTCTGGAGCGAGCAAAAAAAGGATGCCTCACCAACATGAGTTCAGATTTGAGCTTAGTTGGCTGCGAGACGAAAACTTCTACCCCATAGCCAAGAAGATATGGGAACAACCTGTCCGGGCTGCTGATCCTATTGATATTCTTAATGTCAAACTGAAACAGCTCAAAAAAATACTTTAAAGGGTGGGGGTCGAATGTTTTTGGTCATGCTAAGAAAAGAAAGAAGGAAATCAAAATGGAGTTGGAAGAGATCGAAAGTAAAGAAGAGTAAGGACCGCTCGAACCTGGTCTTTATGAGAGGAAAACAACCTTATAGACTGAGGTCAATGATATCCTTTTTAATGAAGAGTTGTCTTGGTTACAACAATCAAACGAGCGATGGCTTTTAAAGGGTGATCTTAATACAGCCTTTTATCATAGGGTGGCGAATGGCAAGAAGAGAACAAACACAATCCAATCCCTCATGGACGGGGAAGTTGCGATTGAGGGGACCACCAACCTCTTAGCTCATGCTACTAACTACTATAAGGAACTTTTCGGTCCTGCTAGAGGAAACCTCTTTCACCTTTCCCCTAATATGTGGACCGATAGTGAGAAATTGACGGAGGATGATAATACTTTGCTCACTAGTAAATTCACCGAGGAAGAAGTGAAAAAAGCTCTCTTCGGTATGAAGAGCAACCAGGCCCTGGCCCGGATAACATACCAGCGGAGTTTTATAAACATTGCTAGGACTTTGTGAAAGGGGATATCACGCGCTTGTTTGATGCTTTTCATAACAACCTTTAGATGTTGCTCGTTTGAATTATGGAGTGATAACTCTTATCCCAAAAGTGAACGGAGCTAAAAGGATCTAGCAATATAGACCAATCTTCCTCCTGCGATGCCCTTATAAGCTTATTACCAAGGTTTTGGACAATCGAGCGACCCTTTCTGCTGATATCCTCATCAGCAAGCATCAAAATGCGTTTATAAAGCATAGGAACATTACGGATGGTATTTTGACCCTTCATGAGATTCTGCATCATACGCAGCGTAAGAAAAAGGTTGGTGTGGTGCTGAAACTCGATTTCGCAAAAGCCTATGATAAAATCAATTTGGATTTCCTTCTTGAGTGCCATAAAAACAGAGGTTTTGGCCCTGTGTGGTGTGGCTCGATACATAATATCCTTAAGAATGGTACCATTAACATCAAGCTGAATAACAAAAATGGCCCCTATTTCCGAAGCTGCAAGGGAGTGCGACAAGGGGACCCGCACTTGCCTTTCTTATTCAATATGGTTGTAGAAGCCCTATCTAAAATTATCCTTAATGCACAAAAAGAGAAAATGCTGACAGGCCTCGGTCCAGATCTGATCAATGGGGGTGTTGCTATCCTCCAATATGCAGACGATACTGTCATCTGCTTTGAGCATGACAAGGAAGCTGCAATCAATTTGAAACTCTTGATGTATATTTTTGAGCTCATGTCATGGCTTAAAATAAATTTCCTTCAAAGTGAAGTTTTATGCATAGGGGATGATGATGACATACTTACCTTCTACTCCGAGCTCTTTAATTGCCAAATTGGGCATTTTCCTATGGAATATCTAGGGTTCCTGTGAGTTACTCCACTCTTCGTGCATTAGACTGGGATTTTGTGGATGATAGATTCCTCAAATGCTGTGAATCTTGGATTAGAAATGCAGCATCTTCTGGGGGGAGACAGACCTTACTCAACTCCTCCCTTACTAGCATCATATTTTACTACATGTCTATGTTTATGCTATCTAAGAAAGTGATTGAGAAGTTAGATAAGCACAGAAAAAAGTTCTTTTGGCAGGAGGCCGATGGTGAAAAAGATACCACTTGGTCAAGTGGTCTAGAATTTGTAGGTCCAAAAACAAAGGGGGGCTGGGAGTTAAAGATCTGCATAGACAAAATATCAGCCTACTCACCAAATGGTGGTGGAAATTGGAAACCCAGCAAGGGCTTTGGCAGGAGGTGATTTGTGCTAAATATTTCAGAAATGACACGATCCCCTCGGTAAAAAGTAAGTTTGGGGATTCCCCTATTTGGAAAGCTATTATGAAAGTAAAGGAAGTGTATTTGGTAGGGAGGAAAGTGATCTTGAACTCTGGTAATGTAGGCAGAGTTTGGATTGATTCTATTAAGGTGCTGCCCCTTGAGAAATAAATTCCCAGCCTTATTCCACATCTGCAACTATCAAGAGATTACTGTTGCTGAGTTTAAAATTTTTGACGGTAGTGACCTGTTCAGAAGAAATTTGCACCCTCCCCTCACGGATCAGTGGAAGGATCTGGTTGAGGTGGTTAACTCCTGGCAATTATCTGACGAGACTGATCAGATTAGTTGGGCGTTGGGTAAAAAAGGTAAATTCTCGACCAAACAAGTCTATACCTATTTGGAAAGGCATCTGGCTGGATGTGACTATAGATGGATCTGGAAAGCAAAAATCCCCCTCAAAATCCAAATTTTTCTTTGGCAAGTGTTCCAAGACGCAATTCTGACTAGAGAAGTCATGAGAAAGCGCAACTGGGCAGGCAATCCTAAATGCTCTTTTTGTGATAATGTGGAGACCTCACATCATCTTTTCTTTACTTGCCCTGTTGCTCGGGTGGTTTGGAGGACGGTTGGATGTGTGTTGGGCACATCTCTCTGTCCAAATAACATTTGGCGATACTTTTCACAGTGTTATATTTTCCTTCTGATGGAACCAAATTTTACACCTCTGGTTTGGCAGCAGTTTGTTGGGCAATCTGGAACAATCGTAACTGAGCTACTTTTGAACATAAAGACCTCAAAAGCCCTTTTAATGTGGTGTATGATGGTTGTGGTTTATTGATGTCTTGGGCAGGTTTGATGGCTGGTGATGATCGGGAGGCCATGGGCCTTGAGCCAAGATGCTCAGTCCAGTGCTTGATGATGATGATGATCTGCGCGGCTCCAACCAACTCGCTTGAATCGATCCCTTCTACATCTCTTGAGGCTTGAATTTAAATGCTGTCGGGATAGGCTGCCTTCACTCCTGCGCGAGTGCTCTATTTGCTCTCTTGTGAGCCTGTAAGCTTGGTGAATTTAGACTGTTTCGGGTTCCTTTTGGAGGCTCCTTGGTGTTTAGATCCTATAGGTTTGCGTGATCACAGGTGTCACTGGGTTTTCGCCCCACAATGAGCTGCTCGATGACGAGTGCTCATGGTGGGTTTCCCAGTGGTGCCTTGAACTCGCCCCCCTTTTCTAGTTTCCTTATGTTGAATTTGACTCTTGGGTTTTTGGTACTCTGAACTATGTATTTCCGTTATGCTTTTAATGGAAAAGGGTTGAGGCATGATTCAAAAAAAAGGTCATCCACATATAAGATTAGAAATGCTACAGAGCTCCAACTCACTTTCTTGTAAATACAGGCTTCTCCAAAGTCTATATAAAACCATATGCTTTGATCACACTATCAAAATGTTTATTCCAACTCCGAGAGGCTTGCACCAGTCCATAAATGGATCATTTGGAGCTTGCACACTTTGTTAGCACCCTTTGGATCGACAAAACCTTCTGGTTGCATCATATACAACTCTTCTTCCAAAAATCCATTCAAGAATGCAGTTTTGACATCCATTTGCCAAATTTCATAATCATAAAATGTGGCAATTGCTAACATGATTCGGACACACTTAAGCATCGCTATGGGTGAGAAATTGAAAGTGCGTTATATCGACTAGAGGCGTGAATAGGCGATTTTATGAATTCTTCAACGAGGAATTTATGGCGAGGAAATTCCTTAGCGAAGAAATACTTGTAGCGGAATAAGTACTCAAAAGTAAGAATAGCAGAACACAAGCATGGTCATCATGATGAAATGAAGACAAGCACAGAGTACAGAAAGCATAAACACAGGATGAAGACAAATAGACTGAAGAAATTGAACTGAGGAAATTGAGAAAGTCTTCAGTCAAAGTCTTGAAACACAGATATGAACAAGTGCACAACACAGTTATGAGGTAATGATAGAGTTGAGGAAATAGAAACAGTAAGCTTGGTGAAGATAATGATTTGGTAGACCAGTTCCAACTACTGTCTCAGTTGTACATCTGGTTGGAGCGGCTAGGTATTTAAACCTGAGGACACACAGTCTCGGACACACAGTCCTCACCGTATTCTCCTTGAGCTAAGGTCACACAGACCTCGCCCAATCACTCGCTATAAGTCTTCAGGTGACTTCCGAACCTTCACAAACTCGGTCACTCGGCGATCCACAATTCCTCTTGGATGCTCTAGACCATGATGCCTAACCGTCTGGAAGAAGCACAATCTTCAAAGGTAATAAGCATCGGATCCATGCAGGATCAATCTCTTCAGTGATGCTCAATCACTTTGGGTTTGTAGGTGTTTGGGTTTGGGTTTTCCTCACTTTCGATGATTTTCGCTCAAAGTCCTCGGAGGATGGGGCGCTCTCAAATGCAAGTGTCAGTTTCTCTCGGGCAGCCAACCAGCTAGTGGTTGTGAGGCGGCTATTTATAGCCTAGGGAGCAGCCCGAAATGATAAGAAATAAATGCCCTTCAATGATATGACCGTTAGGTGGGTAGATATTATGGGACAGCTGGCACAAGGCACAATAACTGTCGGAAATTTGAGTATCAAATTCCTCAGGGCTATCATGTTCCTCACTGTGTAGGCAATCCACCTTTGGCGAATTCCTAACTCCTCGGTCAGAACAAATTCCTCGGAGACCGGAAGAACTTCGTCTACATCCTTTGAAGAATATGGCTGAAATTTATGAGATTTCCAATGGCTTCACTCGAAGGGATTGATAGGTGTAGGATTTTGAGTTGACCATCACATGGAAAATTTTCCTTAGTATTTCCTCGACCCCCTTTAACAGTACGGTGTTTCCTATGACTCAAGAAAGAGAAAATGAAACTACGAAAACTAAAGTCTTCACGCTTCATGTTCCTCGAATGAATACCAAGTCTTCAAGGTCACACCAATTTCTTCACTTTCAAAGTCTTCAAAAAGTCTTCAAATCCAAAGTCTTGATCGAAGAACTTCATTTTTAGGGTCGACTTTCTCTGTAAATATCAAACTCCTCATAGACTTATAGACATGTGTACACTCATAAACATATTAGTCCCTTAACCTATAAGTCTTCAATGCACCAAAATCACTAAGGGCACTAGATGCACTTACAATCTCCCCCTTTTTGGTGATTGATGACAATATAGGTTAAGTTTTCAACGGGGATAATCATATGAAGTGTAAATACTGATATTGAGGAATTTGATTGCAAGATATAGAAGAACTCCCCCTAAAGATGTGCATAGTGAGGAATTTGCTTTTGAAGCAATGCACACTTGAAGAGTAGAATCATGGAGATCTCCCCCTATATCTTGTAATTCATACCTTGATTGACATAATATGAAGAATTTGAAATGCATGATGAAATATGGTGACTGATGTAATTCAGCATGCGTGCATAAACATTAATGAGGAATAAGCATGCAGAAAAACCACAGCAAAAGTATCAGGCCACCATAGAGTTTAAGTTTACAACTCGATTGAGCAAAGTCATTAGAAGAACGAGAGTTGTAACTTAAGAAAAAAACGCCCATATAAATAGAACCGCTTGAAGACTAACTCAAATTTCTCCCCCTTTTTCATTGAATGACCAAAATGATCGAAACTGAGGACTAACGCCCCTGAAGAATATCAAGATGATGAAGGAGCGCCCGGCGTTGTTGGGGTCGCGTGTTGATGTAGGGCCTGCCGCAGTGTCGTCCAAGTCTTCATGCTCATCGGTGTCCCGCGATGAAGAATAGGAGTTGGCCACCAAGGAAGGAACCTTGACCTTCTTGTATTTCTTCGATGGAGGAGCAGACCAGTAAAAATCTTCCTTGAGACCCATTTTCTTCAGATCTTCTGCGCTATAAATGTGAGACAGAATAGCCCAGGTGCGGTTGAGGGTTTCATGAAGGTAGTAATGGTTTTTGTTCACTACATTGTGGGTAGCAGTCATGTTGTGAAGAATTGAACCAAACTGACGCTTGACCCATTTGTGATTCCGATCAACCTTACGGTGAAGGCGAGGAGAAGCTCATGATCAGTCATCACCCTGGGAGTTGTGCCTTGAGGATTTGGCTTGGTTGCGTTGGCGGCAGAGTCATGAGTGGCAGAGTCATCATTGGTGAAATAAGATGCAGCTTTGAGAAATTGGCCATCCAATGGACGAATGCCTTCATCAACAACGATAGAAGCCTTGCCCTTGTCATCGGTGAGGAAAATGTCCGTTTGAGGACTTCAATCGAGGCAAGTAGCTGCAATGATTCAGCTTTGTAGTTGAGTGAAGACCTTGTTACGATGAATCTCCAAATCCACAGACATAAGGCTTCAAATCAAATGGTGACATTGAGAAATTGGCGAGTCCTCATGAAGAAATCATGGAAGTTGACGGGAGCGCCATGCATGATATTGAAAAGCAGATTCTTCATGATGCCAGCGACTTCTTCTTCATTGAGTCGTGGCCCTTGATAGGACTCAATGTCTTAGTCGAATGCGATAGACAGTCAAGGCACATATAACAATTCCTTCACGAGGAATTTTGTTCTTGGGGCCTGACACAGCTTCAATGGCTTCATCGACACTTGCATATAGTGATTTGTAAGCTCGGGCTCTTGGTACATGCAACGAGCAGCTTCAAGGGGAGGGCCGAGAGGCAAAGCACGAAGCAATTCGATGGCTGGTGCCTTATAGTGAGTATTTTCAGTCATCCAGTCCAACACCCATGAATTCACATCTTCAGAGTCTCCGGTGATGTGCAGCCTTGCATAGAATTGGAGAATGAGTTCTTCATTCCAATCACAGATGTTAGTGCAGAAATTTAACAGTCCAGCATCGTGAAGAACACTGAGGACTGGCACAAAACACGACAGAGATTCCATATCCACATGAGGAATGTGCTCATGATCGAAGACTTTGTCTTTGTTGAACAACATTGAGGAATAAAAATTTGCCTGGCTGGCAGTCCAGAAACGCCTCTTCCTAATGCGAGTAGAGTCATAGGGGTGGTAGTCGATTGAAGAATACGTGCTACTTGAAGAAATCATCACTTTTGAATTTTTGCTTCCTTGAGAATGGATCCTTTGGCTTGGGTTGAGGAGTGTCAGTCAGTTGCATCACAACCTCAGGAATCGCAATCTCAGGTTCTTCAGGCTGAGGAATTTATGGTTCCTCTTCAGTGGCATTCTGTGTCTTCAAAGATTCAGCAGCAACAGTTTCTTCAACACTAGTGGCTGGAATTTCTTCATGAATAGATGCAGTGGCTTGATTTTCTTCAGAGCCCATTTGAACAGTTTGTGCAGGGGACTGAGGAATTTGTTGCAATGGCATGAACAAAGGGGAGTTGGGATGCTGACTATCCCAAAAATCATCATTCATCAGCAGTGGTACTCCCAATGTCCATGTCGAATTTTGTTCATCCAATTCCTCAACGTCGGCCTCTTGATGAGTGAAGCGAGGCATGGGCGAGGAGACAATTGGAGTTGAAGGGATTAAATGCGTTCAATTTCTTCATATATCTGCTCTGAGGAAGCGGCGGAGAATTTCTTCATCGGATCCTTTGGGGATCACATATTCTTCATCGAAAGGGACGATTTCCTTTGATGGCATGCTTTGGAAACAGGAACAACATCAATTGGATTTGCAAATGAGCTTGTCAATTTCTTCATCTCCTTGAGCTGAAGAATCGATGAAGTTGATGCTTTCCTTTTCTTCCACGGTACGCTCTGCAGCCTTGGTCTTCTTCACATCGATGCGAGACGGAAGGATCGGAGTTGGAGTAAGGCGCGGAGGAAGCGAGGCAATTGGGTTGAATTTCTTGAGCACAACTGATGTCGTTGCCTGACTTCTTCATTTTCTTGAGCACACCACTAGTGGATGCCCTAGCAATTTCTTGGTGGTGGAATGCGGTCATCAGCCACATAACTCACATTTTCTTCACTGATTTTCATCAGCCGGTCTTTGGCGTGCTCTTCTGTTGGTTGAGCAGATACTTGACAAAATTTCTGGTTGTGATGGAGCTGCAACCTTTGAAGTGTATTTCTCGGTCAGTTTATAAACCTGACCTTGGCTCCTTGCCAATCAGCATAGTAAGCATTGAAGTCATCTTGAGGCCTTTGATTTCAGCACGGATCTTCACTAGTTCTTGATTGTCATAGAGACAATTTTTTCTTGAGAGCGCTCCTTCTGTCTTGAGCTTTCTTCAACTGCCTTGCCTTCTCAAATTTCCATTTCTCTTCTTCAATGAAGGCGGTCAAAACATGACTTTGACCTGATGTGAGGTTCATCTCGAGCAAAGGTGTGTTGGGATCCTTGTGCGAAGATCGATGAAGTCTAGGATCAACCCGGATCCAAAAGCGGTGGCACATTGCTTCCTTTGGCACTAAGCGGCCTTGACTTATGCATCTCTGATGATTTCAGCAAGTTCTTCATCATCAGCCTCATCATCATCAGAGGGCACTTGGAAAGCAACCTACTTCTTGTGAGGACTTGGTCGAGGACCTCGTCCAGGAGTAGTCTTCTTCTTCAGCAGAGAGGGGCCAGTTGAGGAACTTGTAGCAGCTGAGGAACTTGCAGAGGCTCCTGAGGCAATAGATATGCCTGTTGTCCTTTGACACGTGGCGAGATGCACTGGTCTTTGAGTATTTGGATGGAGCAGCCGAAGACTTTGGCGGACGGGCTGAGGACTTTGGAGGAGTAGGAGCAGTTTGAGGAGTTGGCCGTGAGGGCTTTGAGGAATCTGGCCGTGAGGGCATTTCTGAGGAATTTGGCCGTGAGGGCATTGAAGGTGAAACACTTGGCTTATCATGAGGCTTCTTTGCCATGGCCTTCTTAGGCTTGACTGAGAGGCCTCGGAGAGGCAGCAGCAGCAGCAGAATCCTCGTTAAATTTCCCCTTGCATCTTTTGCTGTTTGGCCAACTTGGCTGGCGCTTGGCCCATTCTTGAGGATAGTCCTCACGGCGCTTGAGTGTGACACTCCAAAAAATTTATTTTGTTTTCAACAAAAACTTTGTTTGTTTTTAAGAAGGTCATTTAAATCCTTCCTAAAACCTCTCTCTCTCAAAACTTTTCCCCGTGGCAAGGATTTCATTTCTCTTGTACCTTCTTCAACCACGGTGTTTGGTTATTAAAACCTTTATTCTGAGTTTCCCATCTCAAAAATATTTTTGGAATTTATTTTCTTTTAAAAAGTAGAAACCCTATGGGTTTTGGGGCTTCTTTTGTTCTGAAACCATCCATGTTTTTTACCATGCCTCATGTGGTAAATCCTCCCAAAACCCTTCCCTACACTTTGGGGCAACCCAAACTTTCTGTCCCAACAAGTGCAACCCATTTTTGGATTTTAATTCATTTATTTTACTCCCCAAAACAATTCTGTCTTTTATTCTAAGCCTAGATGATTTACAAAGGAAGTACCAGTTTTCCTTTGAGTTTTGATCTCAAACCAACTCCTCTGGATAGTCCTTAGCACCCCCACCCTAGATCCATCAAGATCCACTCTTCCTCTTTTTAAATTTTTCAAGTTTCAACCTATGCAAGTTTGGACCTGATTCATCATTTTTGGTGAAGTTCATATTTTCCTTTCTTCAAAAATTCCACCAAAATTCAGGAAGTCCCCAGGTGCTTTGAGAGGCCACCACACCAAAGATCAGCCCCAGATAAATTTTTCTCATCCTTGAATCATTTCATCAAACACTTGGCCGGCACTGTTCCTGTACACTTTCAGTAAAATTCAAAAGTTTCAGAGTTATCTTCAGTGTCGTTTTTCGTCAGTGGCTTGTCATCGATCACCCGTGCACTCTGGCGCGTTGTGCACGGCCCCTTCTCCTTGACCAGAGCACCGCACGCCCTCTTGGATGGACGCAGGTGTCGGTGGCGGCGAGCATCACCGACGCCGGCAGCTTCTGCGGTGGCAGAGCCACCCGTGGCGGCCAGCGAGGGCGCCCGGCTTGCTACGCCCGTTACGCACTGCCCAACTCCCTAGCCCTCCAGCGTGGCTTCATGCATGCCGGCACACACCGCACCGTCACCATGGCACAGCAAGCACCGAAGCGCGCCCTCTGCCGCCAGCGGGCCCGCGCCGCCCGTTCTGCGAAACCACCCAGCCGCACAATCCAGCCAAGGTTAGATGCTAAGCGGAGCCCGTGGACCTCCACGTCGATGCTCAACCCCTAATCTCCCGACCAAGCGATGCGCGGCCCGTAACCATCGCCGGAGATCCCGTTCACGGCCACCGCCTCGGATCGCCTATATAAAGCGGTCCCGAGCTCGTTCTCGAGCACGTACCTGCTTGCACCCACGGTCCCCGCCAAGCCACTAGGGCGACCTCGAGAGGTCTCTCCCCAACTCCGGCCGCCCGATCCGCCTCGGCCACCAGCTCGATTGAGGAGTCTGGATTAGGGGTGTCCGGATAAGCGGACTACCATCATCGACCGAACTATCATTGGCGGACTATCATCATCGACGGACTCCAAGACTATGAAGATACAAGATTGAAGACTTCTCCCGTGTCCGGATGGGACTTTCCTTGGCGTGGAAGGCAAGCTTGGCGATAAGGATATGTAGATCTCCTACCATTGTAACCGACTCTATGTAACCCTAGCCCTCTCCGGTGCCTATATAAACCGGATGGCTTTAGTCCGTAGGACTAGACAACATCATCAACAACCCTTACAATCATACCGTAGGCTAGCTTCTAGGGTTTAGCCTCCTTGATCTCATGGTAGATCCACTCTTGTAAACATCCACAATATCAATATCAATCGAGCAGGACGTGAGGTTTTACCTCCGTCAAGAGTGCCCGAACACAGGTAAAACATCGTGTCCCTTGTCTCCTGTTACCATCCGCCTAGGCCTTGCAGTTCGGGACCCCCTACCCGAGATCCGCCGGTTTTGTCACCGACATTGGTGCTCTCATTGAGAGTTCCTGCGTGTAAATCACCGATAAACGATGGCCTCTTCAATCAACAACAGCGCAGTCTGGGTGAGACTTTTCTCCCGGACAGATCTTCAGATTCGGCGGCTGACCGCGAGCCAACTCGCTTGGCCATCTGGAAGCAGATCGAAAGCTTCGCCTGGCCGCCGTCAGGTCAGGTTTGGAAGCCTAAACTTCACGGCCGATATCCGCGGGGACTTGATCTTCGATGGATCTGAGCCACATCCGAGCGTGCCACGTTGTCACGATGGGCATGACCTAACTCTGCCGCCGGACAGCACCTTGGAGGCCGCACACGAATTCGCTCCGACCCATAGCCCAAAGCCGATCGCTCGGATCGAGGACGGATGGCTGGACAACGGCTCGGGAGCTCCAACTTCTACGGCGATGGAGCCGAACACTTACCTTGTCCCGCATAAAGCTCATGACTCCGAGGTGCCGGACTCCCTGCCGGACTCCGAACCTCCTGCGCCCCTGCCAGTCGAATCCGATTGGGCGCCGATCATGGAATTCACCGTTGCGGACATCTTTCAGCACTCGCCCTTCGGCGATATCATAAATTCACTGAAGCATCTCTCGCTATCCGGAGAGCCCTGGCCGAACTACGGCCAGGATGGTTGGGATGCGGACGACGAAGAAATTCAAACCCCACCCACCACCCACTTCGTAGCCACCGTCGACCATTTAACCGACGTGCTAAACTACGACTCCAAAAGACATCGGCGGTATGGGCGGCGATGCGGAGACTATCAAGAACCAGCGCCCTACAGGACCTTTGGAAGACCACCTCGTCATACGACATATACATGGTGGACACCCCAAAAGATGGGGACGGCGAAGAAGCAGCGGAGGCCGATTCCTCAAAGAAACAGCCCAAGCGCCGACGTCAGCGGCGCCGCTCTAAATCCCGCCACGGCAAGAATGGAGATTCCGGCACAGGAGATAATAACACCCCATAAAGTGCAAGACAACTCCCTCCAGCACGATCCAGCACAGGAGGAGGCAGAAGCAAGCCCTCAGGAGAGGGCGGGCGAAGAAGGTCGAGGATGACAATTACTTACCTCCCTCCGGAGGCAGAGGCAAGCCTCGGCGATGTGAGTCGTTGTACACGAGGATCCCGTCGAACAAGAGCGTTTGAGCGCAGGCTAGCAGCCACGGCAAACAGCCTAAAGAAAAAGCAGCAACAGCTTCAAGCTGATCAAGACCTGCTGGGCCGACAGATGGACCGAGATCCTCGCGGCGAAGAGTATGAACTTCGACGCCCCTCAAAAGTTACCCAAAGCGCAAGTTGCTCCCCGATTAGAGGAGGAAGCATACAAACCTGCATCACCAGCGCTGTCGGCAAACCGGCCACCTCGTGGCCGCGACAGAGAGGCATGCAAGCCCTCCACCAAAACCGTACCCCGGCATCGCTCAAAAAGCATGAAGCCACGGGGGAACACGCCGGACTTGCGGGATATATCGGAGGACAAGGCAAGACAATCCAGATCTATCTATGGATCGCGTGGGCGCCCCAAGACCCACGACAAATACCGTCGCGCCGGATATAACTACTCGGGCGGGCGAACACAGCGAACAACGCTCTCTCGAGCTACGTCGCGATATTGCTCAATCTGAGGCGCCGCACACCCACTATGCTTCACCGCCAAAGTAATGGATCATCAAATCACGAAGGGTTTAAACCCGTTAATATCGAATCCTACGATGGCACAACAGACCCCGCGGTTTGGATTGAGGATTATCTTCTCCATATACACATGGCCCGCGGTGACGATCTTCACGCCATCAAATATCTCCCGCTCAAGCTTAAAGGACCAGCTCGGCATTGTCTTAACAGCCTGCCCGCAGAGTCAATTGGATGCTGGGAAGACCTAGAAGCCGCATTCCTCGAGAACTTCCAGGGCACATATGTGCGACCACCGGACGCAGATGACCTCAGCCACATAATCCAGCAGCCAGACGAATCGGCCAGGCAATTCTGGACACGGTTCTTAACAAAGAAAAATCAAATTGTCGACTGTCCGGACGCAGAGGCACTCGCTGCCTTCAAACATAACATCCGCGACGAGTGGCTGGCCCGGCACCTAGGACATGAGAAGCGAAATCCATGGCAGCCCTCACATCACTCATGACCCGCTTACGTGCGGGAGAGGATAGTTAGCTGGCTTCGCAACAACTTCAGCAAAAGCGGCTGGCGGTCCGGATACCAAGGACCGCAATGGCAGGTTGCGTCGAAACAAAACAAACGCCCGTATTGCTGGCGACAACAATGAGATCTGGCGGTTAATGCGGATTCGAGCTCTAAACCAGTCAACGAAGAAGCCATTCAAAAGAACCACTCCGGGCCGGTCCAATTTGGACCGAATACTCGGCCGCTCCTGTCAAATACATGGAACCCCCGAAAATTCAGCTAACCACACCAATAGAGATTGTTGGGTATTCAAGCAGGCAGGCAAATTAATCACTGAAAACAGTGACAAGGGGCTACACAGCGATGACGAGGAAGAGACCCGGCCGCCGAACAACAGAGGAAAAAAGGGATTCCCCCCTCAAGTTCGGACGGTAAACATGATATCATAGCGCATATTCCCAAGAGGGAGCGGAAGCGTGCACTAAAGGGGCGTATCTGGCGATGGAGCCAGTCGCCCAAAATTCAACCCATGGTCCTCTTGCCCGATCACTTTCGATCGAAGAGACCATCCGACCCGATATCCGCCATGGCTGATTCGCGACATTGGTTTTAGACCCAATCGTCGATGGATTTCACCTCACGAGAGTCACGATGGGCGGCGGCGTGCTGAACCTGCTTTATCGGGATACGGTCGCCAAGATGGGCATAGACCCTTCAAGGATCAAACCTACAAAGACAACCTTCAAGGGTGTCATACCAGGTGTCGAGGCCAATTATGCGAGCTCGATTACCTTTGGAAGTGGTCTTGGATCCCGGATAATTTCCGAGCGAGGAGTTAATCTTCGACATAGTCCCGTTCATGGCGGCTATCACGCTCTTCTCGGACGAACCGCGTTCGCCAAAATTCAATGCGGTGCCGCATTATGCATACCTTAAGCTCAAGATGCGAGGCCCTCGTGGAGTCATCACGGTCAATGGAAACACGGGCGCTCCCTCGAGCGGAGGAACATCTGGCGGCTCGCGGCGAAGTCTGAGCAGCCTTTTAAGGCAATTCTCGAGTCCGGCCGCTAAGCGACCGGACACGACCAAAGCAGCGCCCGGAGCAACATCAACCAAGACCACAGCACGTTAGAAACGCAGCGTAGCAATGCGGCCTCAACCCCGACCCTCGCAAAATTGTAAGAGAAGCCCTCGCGTACATAATTACGCCTTGGAGATACCATGGGCATAGGGGAAAGGCACTACCACAACAGACCCAGTGCGGTTCGACCACACGAGGGCTCCCAAGCGTGTCGCTCTTTTTTCTTTTTTTCTCTTTTATACAGAACTACGTCCGGTGGCGAACCTGCCGAACTCATGATGCAACAGCCGGGGAAGGACAATGTCATGACGAACACTCAGGTGGTCTCCATCCACGAGCATTACATTTGTTAAATACAACATTCGCGGCCTACCCACGGAGAGGCGCCTTTAATTAAATCAATCCCTTGCTTTCCGCACTATTTGTATCATTCCGCACTCATAGCATATCTTCTCGAATAAAATGCAGCACTTTTTTGCCTATAATTGCATTACCTTATATATATATATATGTTCATTTACGACATGTTGCACCCGTACATTTTGGTACGGCCAAATACACCAGGGGCTGATGTTCTCCGCACTATGGTGTGATAAAGTCCGCACACTTTCACAAGTGCGGCACCCCGAACTTATAGCATGAATCGGCTCCGAATCATGTCTTGGGTCAATAGTTGGGTTTGCCCGGCTCCCATGTTTGGCACCTTACGTTCCGTTCTATCGGCTAAGGTAGCATTGGGAGAACCACTGCGATTGCGCCCGGTTGAGCAGGTTAACGCCTCGATGGAGAAAGCTAAAACTATTTGTCATGATAAAGGCGAGAGACTGAGTCGCTGTTCGAGAGGTCCTTCGGGTCCTAAAGACCTCGCCGCTTGACGAAGTTAGGACAATGTCCGATGAAGGCCTGGATAAGCGCCCCAATTCGGTCCTCCGAATACTAGGGGCTTCGCCAAAATTTAAAATTATAGAATTGTATGGCTAAGTGAGAGTGTTCAAGCACTATAAGTCCGGTTGCCTTGTTACCGTTGTGTTGGCGCCTCCTCGATGGACCCAAAAATGGGAACTAGAGCTCTCAAGTTTATCGAACACCCGGCACTTTCGTGGCATGGGGGCTGAAGCCGACGACTTGCCATCTCTCAGATTTAATAAGCGGCCACCACGAAGGTAATATTTTAAATTAATAAGCATTGCTTAGCGCATATGAACAAAGTTTTCAGCGCGAGGATAACACATTTGAATTTACTCAAAATTACATCCACAGGGCACTCATCCGCAATCTTGCGGGCACCCTTCAGGACAGCCTTATAGTACATTTGGGCGTACGATGTTCCTTGCCCGCTGGTGGCGCGTCAGTGATTAGCTTCTCCGCATCCAGCTTGCCCCAATGCACCTTTGCGCGGGCAAGGGCCCGACGAGCACCTTCAATACAGGCGGAGCGCTTGATAAGCTCCACCCAGAGGCATGCATCCACCAACCGTCGCCGCGAGGCGAAGTAGCTCCGGGCATGGCCTCTCCGGGCCATAGCCGCACTATGAGGCCCTTCATGGCCTGCTCGGCCACCTTGTGAAGCTTCGACCAGCTGCTTGACTGGTCGCTAGAAAACACCGGATGGCGGTCTCGGCATCTTGAGACCGAAGACCTTCTCCGTTGAGCTCCCTCCTCGGCTCGGTAGAAAGCGGCGGCATCGAGACACGCTGCGAGGCAGATCTGCAAACGCATACAGAGCTCCGAATTCGGGTAAGTAACACGTAATTTACATTCACATGCTTGCTTTGCATGAAAAATGCCTTACCCGCCGCTATCTTCTTCATCAACTCAATCTCCTAAAGGGACTTATGGGCTTGGCCTTGGCAGTTTTGGCACTTTCGAGGCCGAGGCAAGCTCGGACTCTCGAGTCTTTGAGTCACGCTCAAGCTCTCATGCTTTTCCATGAGAGCACAGGCTCTTCTTTGAACCACCGCCACCCGCGCCTCTTGCTTTTCTCGCTCTGCCCGGTCCGTGGCGCATTGCGTTCAGCCGCGGACACGGCCTCCTTCAGGGTCGCCACCTTGTTCGTGGCCCCTGCAGTACCCATGTTATCCTTGTTATTTCTTGTTGCAACCTAAATCCTTTTCTGTAAGGCACAAGTTCAAAGTGGTGTTACTCACCTTCTTTGTCCTGGAGCTGCTCCCTGGCGCGGCCGAGCTCTTGCTCGGACCGCTCGAGCTCCTGCTTCAAAGCACCGACCTCCATGATCGGTCTTGGCCGGAGGTCGGCGCAACCTGCAACCCATATTGACATAATTTTTAGCAACCCTGCGTATATCTTTTTCAGATCCTCGGTCGGGTTTTCTTTCCGAACACGAACCGAGCATCGAGGGCTCTTGTCTATGCGGTATTACATTGCATATTTTTAACTTCTTACCTCAAAGCCTGATAGAAGGCTACTGCAGGCTTCGGTCAGCCCGCTCTAGGCGAGCTGCACCTTTTGGATCACCGCACTCATAATAGTGCGGTGTTCCTCCTCGATGGAAGCGCTCTGCAGCGCCTCCAACAAATTGCTCGTCGCCTCCGGTTGGACGGAAGCCGCCGGCGTCCGCAGTCTTGCCCGCCGTTCGAAGGGCAGCCCGGCCGGACTCGGAACCACTGCGGGTTACGATGTGGAGTCGGCGCAAAGTCGGAAGGGCGCCTTGTGGCGCCTCCGGGCCTCCCCGATGGGTCCCTTCTTGGGATCCCACCTCGGCGCCCTCGGTGTCACGAGGGTGGAGGCGGTCGGGATGGAGTCTACAACCGGCCAGCCAGCGACCGCTTCGATGAAGCGGGGAGATCATCACTGTCGGACTACGGGTAGCATGCGGCATCGAGAATGACACTATGTGGCCGCGAAAAGAAATTATAAATCATTGAGGAATCCGGATACTTACGATCTGCCGGAGGCTGGCCCTTGAAGGCCATTCTTCCTCGCCAACGTTGATGTTGGCGGAGCTGTCGGAATAGTCCTTCCCTCTTGGACCCTTGGCCTCCCCTGTTGGGGAAGCCTTCCTCTTCCTCTCTCCCTCCTGCAGGAGAGAGTCCTCTTCCTCCTCCTCATTTTCAGGGGAGGAGTCCACCCCGGAGTCGTCGGACACCTGAAAACGGGAGCTCTTTCGAGCACCTGTGGCCTCCTTCTTGGCCTTCTTCTCCGGCACCACGTGCGGTGCGGAACCAGCAACCTCGCTAGATGGCGTCTCTTGGATTTTTACGGCATAGGAGCCGGACGGGTAATCTTCTCCGCCTTCCTCATCCAGTCTGTCAAAGGAAAAGGGAAATTAAAACCGCATAGAGTCAAACTATGAAAAACAAGTGTCCCGTATAGGGGTAGAATCACTTACCTCGTCGGCTGGCGCGAGAAGCGAAATCCGCGATCTTGATCAGCGGATCACGAAACCGGCGCCCTTGAACAACACCTTCCAGCGCCTTCGTGCGTCGTGTCGAAGAGCACATTAAGCGCTAGTGCTGTTCGGATCGAACTCCCGCAGTTTGAATGCCCGCTCTTGGCATGGGAGTATCCGTGAGACGAGCATGACTTGGACCACGTTAACCAGCCTGAGCTTCTTCACCAGCTTCTTGATACGGGCTTGGAGTCCGTCGGCTCCTTGAACTACCCCACAGCAAGCCCTTCTCTTTCCGGAGGTGAGCTGCATGGGGATACCAGATCTAAACTTCGGGGCCGCCGCCCATTTAGGAGTCACGCGGCTTGGTGATATAGAACCACCCGATTGCCACCCCTTAATGATTCCACGAAGGCCCCTTGAACCAAAGGACATTGGGCATCTTGCCCAACATGGGGCCTCCGCACTCCGATTGATTGCCCTTCACTACCTTCGGCTTGACATTGAAGGCCTTGTGCAACAAGCCGAAGTGGGGCTGGATGCAGAGGTAGGCATCGCACACGACGATAAACACCGAGATGTTGAGGATGAAGTTGGCGCCGGATCATGGAAATCCAGACCGTAGTAGAACATGAGCCCCAGGACAAAGGGATGTAGTGGAAAGCCCAGTCCATGGAGGAAGTGGGGAAGGAAGGCGAACCTCTCATGGGGCACAGGGGTGGGGATGAGCTGCCTCTCGTCGGGCAGCGGTCTTGTGATATGTCGTCGGAAAGGTATCTGGCGCCCTTGTGATCTGGCGATGTGCTCCTCCTTAGCGGTGGAGGCCAACCATTTACCTCCGCTCCGGACATGGTCGGAGAAGGTTGAGACGAGATCTTGTGAACTTGGGCGCTGGAGCTCGAGTGCGCGGAGATGGATAAGCAAAGGAGGAAGAAGGCATAGGTGAGAAGGTGAATCCTTATCCCTTATATGGGTGGGCGAAGTCTTACGCGTCCCCCACCGGCCTGGTGAAACTCGCTTATCTCCCAAGCGTCACTATCAATGGCGCGGTTGGGTTACTGCCGCCCGTATTGATGAGAATCCCGGATTAAGGGAAAACACGATCTACTGCTTCAACAAGGCGTGCCAAGGAAACCGCTTCGCTAAATGCTTGAGGTGGTAAAGTAAAAAACAATTGAGTAATGGCTTGGTAGTGGTGTGACGTCATGCCACGAAAGCGTCGGCAGATTGAACTTGTGTATATATTATTATTCTCTCTATGGTGGAATGTGGAATTTATTTTGCGAGCGGACACTATCCTGGTGTTCACAATCTTCTACCATTTGGAGGAGGAACCCGCCTTGCAATGCCAAGCAATATCTGCCGGACTTATCGTCATTGAAGCCTGGTTCAGGGAGCTCTTGAGGAGTCTGGATTAGTGAGTGTCCGGATAGCGGACTACCATCATTAGCCGAACTATCATTGGCCTGACTATCATCATCGACGGACTCCAAGACTATGAAGATACAAGATTGAAGACTTCTCCCGTGTCGGGTTGGGACTTTCCTTGGTGTGGATGGAAAGCTTGGCGATAAGGATATGTAGATCTCCTACCATTGTAACCGACTCTATGTAACCCTAGCCCTCTCCGGTGTCTATATAAACCGGATGGCTTTAGTCCGTAGGACTAGACAACATCATCAACAACCCTTACAATCATACCGTAGGCTAGCTTCTAGGGTTTAGCCTCCTTGATCTCGTGGTAGATCCACTCTTGTAAACATCCACAATATCAATATCAATCGAGCAGGGCGTGGGTTTTACCTCCATCAAGAGGGCCCGAACACAGGTAAAACATCGTGTCCCTTGTCTCCTATTACCATCCGCCTAGGCATAGTTCGGGACCCCCTACCGAGATCCGCTGGTTTTGACACCGACATCGATCCACTCCGGTGAGGCCATCCCGCCTCCCAAATCTACTTGATAATCTCCTCGGGAACCCGGTGATCTAACCCGGCTTCAATTTGACCTCCATGAGCCCTCCCGAAGCGAGATCCAACTCCACCCGAGCCGCCCGTCCGCGAACAAGGACCGCCATCGGCGTGGTGCTCTCGACGACCTCCACCACCACCCACCGACGCAGAAGGACACACTGAGCATGTAGGTACTCTCTGATCCTCCCAACTTCGCCGTGGATCGCCGCCATGCGGCTTTCCCCGCAGCTCTCGGTCGCCCGGCGAGCTCTGTACCTCCCGTTTGAAATTTCAAACCTGACGGGTGGGACCCCTCGTTAGTGTTTTCTTTTTTGAATCGTTTTCTGAAAAGCGCCTTGAGCAGATCGTTTTCCTTTGCAGGTGACGGCTTTTTAGCGAAGCGTTTTCTATTTTATAAGTTAGCCCCTAGAAACTTTACATTTCATTACGGATGAGTCCTTTGGATTAAAACCTTTATAACTTTTAAACAGAAACTGATTTTGGATTGATTCTTTTTCTGCCATCTTTATTTTTCAGTCTAGTTTTTTGTCATGTTTATTTGAAAAATATTTGGAACACTTTTCTGTGCACTCATGGTATTTACGTTAAGTACGTATTTTCTTATACCGTAGATACCGGAGGAGGTGACGGAACCACGAACTTCGCCAAGCTAGAATCCGACTACTCCGAACCAGGCAAGCATGTTTGAACTTTTGATATGATGAATGTTTGTTGCATCTTTGCATTAAGTAGTTTCTTGGCATGTTTATGAGTATTTCGATAAACGTTTTAATACATGCAAAGTTGAGGCAAGTGAGTTCGAAAATCCATATGTTGTTGGTTATAAGTTTGCATGGCCATGTGATGGCATGAGAATGGGTAAGTTGGCAGTGTTGTAGCATGCCAGTCTTAAGCCAGGCCTTTTGACTTCAGTGTCAACGTGAATCAAGTCACGTATCCATCCGTTTCCCTTCCCGTACTACCACATGTTTTCCACAAGGGATACGGCTTAGTAAGTTGCAAACCGCTTTCCTGGTACACACCAAATAGAGAGGCCGGGATGAAGGTTCCATGGCCTGGATAAAGCCCATCATCCGGTCGGGGGCATGGGTGTTTCGGTTGGGACCGAGAGGGGGCACCCTTAGAGCGCCGTATATAAATTTGATCCCATGCTATTCGAGGTTGTGATCTCCCGTCTCAAAGTTTTTTCTTGAATGTTGTCTAGGGTGATTCACGGCATCGTGAGGTGGGATGGGTGTGTCTTGGTTAGATGTGTTTCTACCGAAATACCGTAAGCGGAACTAGTCCTCGTGACTACGAAATCCGTTGGCTGTGGATTATTAGTACAAACTCTGCAGAGTCAAAATACTTTGAAACAATCTTATCCATGTCTGAGTACTATGTTCAACTTATCTTGTCAGCATCAGTCTCAGTGGCAAAACTCCGGTAAATTACATGAGCGTTAAGTCCGGTTAAAATGTTTGTTCCTGTGGATGGACTAACCCGTTTATTATTATGTGTTGAATATTTCCTATGAGTATTATATCTTGTGAATTTACCAGATATGAGTAATAAGCCCTTTCCGCGATGTCGCTCAGACGTCCGACTGTGGCACACTTGTTATTTACTTTTGATATAAGCCCTTTCTGCGATGTCGCTCAGACGTCCGACTGTGGCACAATTGTTATTTACTTTTGATATAAGCCCTTTCTGCGATGTCGCTCGGGCGTCCGATTGTAGCACACCTGTTATTTACTTCGATATAAGCCCTTTCTGCGATGTCGCTCAGACGTCCGTATGTACGTATGTCATTTTTCAATATAAGCCCTTTATGTGGTGTCGCTTAGGCGCCGACTGCGACATGAGTATTTATTTCGTTTACCCTTGACGTCGCTCCGGACACCGATCGGTTTTAGTTATTTTGTTGGAATTTCGGGAAGACTACCGCCCGACTTCCTTTTACTTATCATGTTGTGCAAGTAATTATTATTTGAATGTGCATTGTTAATTGTTCATGACGCATTCATGCATACATTTATTATATCTTATGTCCGAACTGTCTTGCGAGTACTTTCAAAGTACTCACCTGGCTTGTTGATTTGGCGGATGTTGATGAAGGCGATCTCATGGATGAAGAGTTTGATAGCGAGTCCGGCGCCTAGAGGAGTCGATCGGTCTCGTGCGATCTTGGATTTGGTCATCGTATTATATCCGCTTCCGCTACCGAATAAATTCATCGAGCCTCACCCCAACGCTCGATGAGCTGCCGGTTAGGAGTCATGTTATCCTCTCCACTGTGATATATCCACCACCACTTTTATCTCGAGTCAGTAGCATGCCACCACGCCCTTGCGTCATGAATGCCCTTATGTACAATATTGGCATGTTTGTAATAAATTGTTGAGCAGCCTCAGCTCAACCCTCTAATATATTTTATGCTACTTGCCTTCTCCATCAAGTATTTATCTACCAGTCAGGATAATTCTTCTTATACTGGGACCTAAAGATCGGTTTCTCAATAAGTATTTTGTTGAAAATCCGGTCGTGACAAACTTGGTACGAGCCAGGCTGGTAGAAAGCCACTAGGTGCGATCGCTAATCGGTTATTAGCATAATAGAGTTAATTTATTATTTTTGCAAATGTAGCCATTTTCGACGGTCGGCATAAATTTATGATCGACCATTCAGAATTTTTGCCTACTTTTGTAGATGGCTAACGCAGCTTGTGAGTCACAGTGTTCGCCAATAGCGATACTGAGGGGTTCGTCAAGCTCCTCTCCTTCATCGTCCAGGTCGCGATGGGGCCATCGGTGCGCCCAGTCTTCACACTCTACCCAGACAAGATCAACGACAGTCTGACCATGCACCAGGCCGCGGTGCAATTCAAGGGAGGGCGTGTTGAGTTACGCCGCTTCCCGTTCTTGGGGAGAGCCATGCCTACGGAGAGGCATGCTATGTAGATGGCTGCCCGTGAGGCGATAGCTCGTCTCCGGGATGTTCTTCCTTCAATGAAGACTCGTCGTTACCGCTACCTTCTGTGCCACGTGCCATACACCTGTCACTACTCATTCGCTTGCCCAAGAGGAGAGCGAGACGAGGCTATTGAGATGCTTGTCGGGTACCTCTGAGCTCTGGAGGCAGCCTTCGACAACTGGTGGAGACCTTGTGGCTGCCGCATGGACTCGATCCATGGCTGTGCCGCCATGTGAGGAGGAGCTCACGCACCTTTGCACCACCACTGACTTTCGTCTCGTCCTCGGCATCTTATTCTCCTACCATTCTCGCCATTGATCGTCGCCTGCCTACCACTGAGGAGTTCAACCAAGTCATTGCACCCACTCCAGTCCGTTCTGCACCACCTATTGCGCCTACTCCTATTCGTGTCGCTCCGCCTATGGCGCCCGCTCCATCAACTCAGCGCAGCGCTTCACGTCTGGAGCCTATTAGCGAGGAGGAGGTTGAGTCCCCAGCCTCACTGCGCCTCACCCTCGGCAGGCCAAGGGAGATCCTTACCATCTCCGACTGAGCGCGCTTATCCGCCATGCGATGTACCGACTTGTATGATATGTTTATATGTATATAGGTTGTGAGAAGTAGCTTGTTTGCACATCATGTAGGAACTGGGAGGAGTGCACTAGCCTAAATAACATGTCAGAAATATGTACGCATATCCTGAGTGATGTATTGTATAATTACTGCTTGCGTGTAAGATATGTAAGGAGCAGTCCTTCTCCGTGCGCAATCGTTTATTCTCTTGAAAAATCTTGGAGCTTTTAAAATTTCCCGTATTTGTGAATTTATTGACTTTTGCGACCCATTTTATTTTCTTATGAGTTTTACAAAATATATCCGCAGAGTGAAAAATGTCTCGTCCTTGGACACGCTCCATGCCAAATCCGCCAGAGGAAAATTATGGCACACCACCAAGCAACAATTTCACACGAGGCGATCAAGTCAACAGGCGTTGAAACAGCATTTACCCAAGTATGCCGCCTTTATGAACAGAGTCGGCAACAACATCAGGAAATGATGAACCAAGTGAATCAATATGAAATCACCATGGGCGATGTCGGCAGCAATACAAGTTGTCCGAGCTACGGAAGACGCGTCCCCAACATTTTCTCATCTTGACAAACCTCTTGAGGCCGGACGGTAGCTTGAGACATGGAAAGAAAATTAATTATTGCACAGTGTTCAGACCGTGAGAAAGTACTATATGCACCGCACTATCTCACTGGAGTAGCTGCATCATGGTGGGAAAATTTCCTACACATGCACCTAAAACGAAAATGATATAACCTGGGAAGAGTTCAAAGAACGTTTTCGTGGGGCGCACATTCCTAAAAGTGTTATGAAGATCAAGAAGAGAGAATTTGATGACCTCAAACAAAGGACCATGATGGTGTCAGAATACAACAACCAGTTTACTCTGTTGTCTCGCTTCATGTGAAGAGCGTGTATGTTGAAAGCAAGAAGATGGAAAATTTCTTGGGCGGCTGGCACCCGGCTTAAATGCCGACTGGTTGTGCACACTTACCCAGATTTCAAAACAACTGGTGGATAAGGCTATTACCACGGAAAATGAGCGATGCAGCTTGGAGGATTTCCATAAGCGCAAAGGGACCAGACTACTCTTGCCCGCAACCACCGAAGCAAGACGGAATTTCAGAAAAGTGGGACACACAAACCCACGACGAATGTTTCACACCCAATCAAGAATTTCCATGCAAGGGACAAGGAGTTCACATATCGCCCAGGCGTTACTTGCTACGCTTGTGGAGAAGAAGGGCACTATGCCAAGCAGTGTCCCAAGCCAAGGAACTCGACCCCAAAGCCGAACAACGGTGGAAATAATTCAGCGCCCAAGCGAAACAATTTCAACCCCAATAATAACCACAGGAAGGGTCATCTGAAACACGTGACCAGAGAAGAAGCACAAAACGCCCCAGATATCATATACTCGGTACGTTCCCTGTCAACACAGTACCTGCCACAGTTTTCTTTGATTCTGGAGCTTCTCACTCGTTCATTTCGAAGAGATTTGCTTTGCAAAATAATTTTTCGGTGCTTCCCTTGGAAAAATCCATGATCATCAAGTCCCCTGGGATTAAGCACGTGACTCAGAGTTACTTCCAAGGTGTGGTTATTGAGTTTGAAGGATTGAAGTTTCATGCCAACCTTATTGTATTGGAAAATAAAGGACTGGATGTCATCCTAGGGATGGATTGGTTAACCACCAACAAAGGATTTATTGACTGCTTCAACCGGACCGTAATTCTCACCCACCATCACGGGAAGACAATAAAAGTTTCAGCCAAAGAGAGCGGATATCTCGGCAGCGAGGTTGAACAAGGTGGACGTTTCTGAATTAAGCAAAGTTCCAGTAGTATGTGAATTTCCAGACGTATTTCCCGAAGAACTACCAGGCATGCCACCAGACCAAGAGATAGAATTCAGCATTGATCTAGCACCCGGAACCGCTCCCATTTACAAGAAACCATACAGAATGGCACCATCCGAGTTGGTAGAATTGAAGTAGCAAATAAAAGAATTACTGGACAAAGGATATATACGAGCCAGTTCCTCACCTTGGGGTTCACCAATTTTATTTGCCAAGAAAAATGATGGGACACTGAGATTGTGTATAGACTATCGAGCACTTAACATGGTCACAATCAAGAATAAATACCCAATGCCAAGGATAAATGATTTATTTGATCAGCTCGCTCAGGCCAAGGTCTTCTCAAAAATTGACTTAAGGTCGGGATACCATCAATTAAATGTCTGAGCAGAGGATATCCCCAAGACAGCCTTCACCTCCAGATACGGACTGCATGAGTTCACGGTAATGCCGTTTGGACTAACAAACGCCCCCGCATATTTTGTTCACCTCATGAACAAAGTATTTATGAAGTTTATGGACAATTTTGTTGTGGTATTCATCAACGATATTCTGATATACTCCAAGACACCAGAAGTGCACGCTGAACACCTTCGAATCGTACTAGGAGAACTAAGGAAACATCAATTGTACGCCAAGTTCAGCAAGTGTGAATTTTGGCTAAGACAGGTAGGTTTTCTGGGCCCGCGTCTTGACCAGGAAGGTATTGCCGTGAACCCGGAAAAGGTCAAGGCCGTGCCAGCTGGAAACCACCAGCCAGTAATGCAGACGTCTGAAGTTTCTTGGGAATGGTAGGATACTACCGAAGATTTATTGAAGGGTTCTCCACCATAGCAAAGCCAATGACGTAGTTACTCAAAAAGGACAAGAAGTTTGAATGGACCGAAGCTTGCGAGAAAAGTTTCCAAGAGCTAAAAAGGAAATTGACGACATCACCAATATTAATTGTGCCCGACATACACAAAAATTTTGAGGTGTATTGTGACGCATCCCGGAAGGGCGTCGGATGTGTATTGATGCAAGAAGGCAAGGTGGTCGCATATGTCTCCATACAACTTTGCAAGCACGAAGAAAATTACCCTACTCATGACCTAGAGTTGGCAGCAGTCATCCATGCACTCAAGGAGTGGAGACATTTCCTACTTGGAAATTGTTGTGAAATATACACAGACCATAAGAGCCTCAAGTATATTTTCACACAACCGGAACTAAATTTATAGCAACGACGCTGGTTGGAACTAGTAAAGGATTATGATGTTGGAATCCACTACCATCCAGGAAAAGCAAATGTAGTGGCAGATGCTCTCAGTCGGAACCCTAGCTCGGACAACGACAACCTACCAAACTTGAGACCTGAATTTGGCAGGAGTTTGCTAAACCAATTTGATGGTGGTCACCAAAGGTAGTTTGTCGAATTTGGAAATACAGCCTATCACGATAGAAAAGATTAAGGAGGCTCGGCATGGACACCCCAGCATTGAAGGCATAAAACGGAAAGTGAGTTTGTGCAAGGCCTCAGAGTTCATCATAGACGAGCAGGGAATATTGTGGTACGGAGAGAGGCTTTGCGTACCAAATATCAAGGACCTTAAGCAGCATATTTTAGCTGAAGGCCACACCGCTCCGTATTAAATTCATCCTGGAGGAACAAAAATATACAAGGATCTTCAGGAAAAATTTTGGTGGCACGGTATGAAAAGGGACATAGCCACGTTCATTGCATGTTGTGACTCTTGTCAACGCATCAAGGCCGAGCACCAGAAGCCGGCCAGACTTTTACAACCAAATAAGATACCCGAGTGGAAATGGGACGAAATTGGAATGGATTTTATTTTTGGACTACCTCGGTCACGACACGGGAATGATGCCATATGGGTCATCACAGATAAACTGACTAAGGTGGCACACTTCATCCCTGTGAAGACAACCCACACCACTCAGAAACTTCCCAGGCTTTACCTTTCCCGTATCGCCTGCTTGCATGGAGTCCCAAACACAATAAT
The DNA here is from genome assembly GCA_021605145.1 of Aegilops bicornis. Lineage (NCBI taxonomy): Eukaryota > Viridiplantae > Streptophyta > Magnoliopsida > Poales > Poaceae > Aegilops > Aegilops bicornis. The sequence continues at coordinate 14,881,348 of CM038672.1, forward strand.
ATCAGATAGAGGCACTCAATTCGTCTCCCGATTTTGGGATCAATTGCAACAAGCTATGGGAACTCAACTAACGTTTAGTACCGCATACCACCCCCAGACTGATGAACAAACCGAACGCGTGAACCAAATTCTAGTAGACATGCTGAGGGCATGTGTCCTCACCTATGGAACCAGTTGGGAAGAAAGCTTGCCATACGCAGAGTTCGCATACAACAACAGTTACCAAGCCAGCCTGCAAATGGCACCATTTGAAGCTCTGTACGGGCGAAGATGTCGTACCTCGCTAAATTGGTCAGAAACTGGAGACATCCATATCTTCGGCCCAGACATGCTCAAGGAGGCTGAAGATAAATTTAAGATAATTAGGGATCAACTCAAGACAGCTCAAAGTCGACAGAAGAGTTATTACGATCAAAAACATCGAAGTCGGTTTTGAACCCGGTGAGTTTGTGTACCTCTGAGTATCTCCTATGAGGGGCCTGCAACGATTCAAGGTTAAGGGAAAGCTAGCACCAAGATTTATCGGACCCTTCTGTATAGTGGCATGAAGAGGCACAGTAGCCTACCAGCTAGACCTACCCGAATAATTATCCGATGTCCATGACGTGTTCCACGTCTCGCAGTTGAGGAAGTGCGTGAGCAACCCAGAGAAGCAAGTCTCTCATGAAGACATTGACGTGCAACCAGACATCACTTATCGGGAACGTCCAATAAAAATGTCGGAGGAGTCTGAGAGGAGGACACCACAGAAAACCATCAAGTTTTTCAGAGTTCAGTGGAGCAATCACACCGAGAATGAAGCAACTTGGGAAAGAGAGGATTTTCTTCGGGCAGAGCACCCACACTTATTTGAGGATCAGCTGAAATCTCGGGGACGAGATTTTTCCTAAGGGTAGCTGTTGTGACACTCCAAAATTTTTTATTTTTGTTTTCAACAAAAACTTTGTTTGTTTTGAAGAAGGTCATTTAAATCCTTCCTAAAAACTCTCTCTCTCTCAAAACTTTTCCCCATGGCAAGGATTTCATTTCTCTTGTACCTTCTTCAACCCTGGTGTTTGGTTATTAAAAACCTTTATTCTGAATTTCCAATCTCAAAAATATTTTTGGAATTTATTTTCTTTTAAAAAGTACAAACCCTATGGGTTTTGGGGCTTCTTTTGTTCTGAAACCATCCATGGTTTTTACCATGCCTCATGTGGTAAATCCTCCCAAAACCCCTCCCTACACTTTGGGGCAACCCAAACTTTCTGTCCCAACAAGTTCAACCCATTTTTGGATTTTAATTCATTTATTTTACTCCCCAAAACAATTATGTCTTTTATTCTAAGCCTAGATGATTTACAAAGGAAGTACCAGTTTTCCTTTGAGTTTTGATCTCAAACCAACTCCTCTGGATAGTCCTTAGCACCCCCACCCTAGATCCATCAAGATCCACTCTTCCTCTTTTCAAAATTTTCAAGTTTCAACCTCTGCAAGTTTGGAACAGATTCATCATTTTTGGTGAAGTTCATATTTTCCTTTCTCCAAAAATTCCACCAAAATTCAGGCAGTCCCCAGGTGCTTTGAGAGGCCACCACACCAAAGATCAGCCCCAGATAAATTTTTCTCATCCTTGAATCATTTCATCAAACACTAGGCCGACACTGTTCCTGTACACTTTCAGTAAAATTCAGAAGTTTCCGAGTTATCTTCAGTGTCGTTTTTCGTCAGTGGCTCGTCATCGATCACCCGTGCACTCTGGCGCATTGCGCAAGGCCCCTTTTCCTTGACCAGAGCACTGCACGCCCTCTTGGACAGACGCAGGTGTCGGTGGCGGCGAGCATCGCCGACCGGCGGCACTGCGATGTGAGCCACCCATGGCGGCCAGCGGAGCCGGCCAGGCTTCGCTCGCCGTTCTGCACCTCCCAACGCTCCCTAGCCCTCCGCGTGGCTTCATGCATGCCAGCACACACCGCAGCACCGTCGACGTGGCCCGGCAAGCACAGAGCGCGCCCTCTGCCGCCGACGGGCCCGCGCCGCCCCGTTCTGCCGAAACCACCCAGCACGCACAATCCAGCCAAGGTTAGATGCTAAACGGAGCGCGCCCTCCACGTCGATGCTCAACCCCCTAATCTCCCCGACCAAGCACTGCGCCGCCGTAACCATCGCCGGAGATCCTCGTTCACGGCCACCGCCTCGGATCGCCTATATAAAGCGGTCACGAGCTCGTTCTCGAGCACGCACCACCACTGCACCCCACCAGTCCCCCGCCAAGCCACTAGGAGGACCTCGAGGAGGTCTCCTCCCCCAACTCCGGCCGCCCCGATCCGCCTCGGCCACCAGCTCGATCCACTCCGGTGAGGCCATCCCCGCCTCCCAAATCTCGCCAGTAATCTCCTCGGGAACCCAGTGATCTAACCCCGGCTTCAATTTGACCTCCATAGCCCTCCCCGACGAGATCCAACTCCACCCGAGCCGCCGTCACTTGGAGCAAGGACCGCCCGTCGGCGTGGTGCTCGCCCGACGACCTCCACCACCACCCACCGGCGGAAGGACACACTCGAGCACGTGGGTACTCTCCGATCCTCCCAACTCCCCATGGATCACCGTCGGCGACCACCGCAGCTCTCGGCGCCCGACGAGCTCTGTTCCTCCCGTTTGAAATTTCAACTTTGACGGGTGGGACCCCTCGTCGATGTTTTCTTTTTTGAATCATTTTCTGAAACGCCTTGGCGAAATCGTTTTCCTTTGCAGCGTGACGGCTTTTTAGCGGGCGTTTCGGTTTTATAAGTTAGCCCTGGAAATTTCTATTTCATTACAGATGAGTCCCTGAATTAAAAGCGAGGAGTCTGGATTAGGGGTGTCGGTTAGCCGGACTACCGTCATCGACCGAACTATCATCGGCGGACTATCATCATCGACCGGACTCCAAGACTATGAAGATACAAGATTGAAGACTTAGCCCCATGTCCGGATGGGACTTTCCTTGGCGTGGAAGGCAAGCTTGGCGATCTGGATATGTAGATCTCCTACCATTGTAACCGACTCTATGTAACCCTAGCCCTCTCCGGTGTCTATATAAACTGGATGGCTCTAGTCTGTAGGACAGAACAACAACCCTTACAATCATACCATAGGCTAGCTTCTAAGGTTTAACCTCCTTGATCTCGTGGTAGATCCACTCTTGTAAACATACACAATATCAATATCAATCGAGCAGGACGTAGGGTTTTACCTCCATTAAGAGGGCTCGAACCTGGGTAAAACATCGTGCCCCTTGTCTCCTGCTACCATCCGCCTAGACGCACAGTTCGGGACCCCCTACCCGAGATCCGGCGGTTTTGACACCGACATTGGTGCTTTCATTGAGAGTTCCTCTGTGTCTTCACCGATAGGCGTGATGGCCTCTTCAATCGACAACGATGCAGTCCTGGGTGAGACTTTTCTCCCCGGACAGATCTTCGTATTCGGCGGCTTCGCCTTGAGCCAACTCACTTGGCCATCTGGAGCAGATCGAAAGCTATGCCCTGGCCGTCGAGTCAGGTTTGGAAGCCTAAACTTCACGACCGATATCCGGGGACTTGATCTTGATGGATCCGGGCCCGCGGCCAGCGTGCCGTCTTTGTCACGATGGGCATGACCTAACTCTGCGCGGACAGCGCCTTGGAGGCCGCACACGAATCCGCTCCGACCCATAGTCCGGGCCGATCGCTCGGATCGAGGGCGGATGGCTGGACACCGCCTCGGGAGCTGCAACTTCTCTGGCGATGGGCGAATACTTACCTTCTCCGCGCATAAAGCTCATGACTCCGAGGTGCGGACTCTCTACCGGACTCGAACCTCCTGCGCCCTGCCCGGTCGAATCCGATTGGCGCCCGATCATGGAATTCACCGCTGCGGACATCTTTTCATTTTCGCCCTTGGCGATATCATAAATTCACCGAGGCATCTCTCGCTATCCGGAGAACCCTGGCGGACTACGGCCGGAGATGGTTGGGACAGCAGACGACAAAGAAATTGAGCCCACCCACCACCCACTTCGTAGCCACCATCGGCGATTTAACCGGCGTACTCGACTACGACTCCGAAGACATCGACGGTATGGGCGGCGATGCGGAGACTACCAAGAACCGGTGCCTACGGGACCTTTGGAAGACCACCTCGTCATCGACATATACATGGTGGACACCCCAAAAGATGGGGACGGCGAAGAAGCGGCGAGGCCGATTCCTTAAAGAAACAGCCAAGCGCCCGGCGTCGTGACGCGCCGCTCTAAATCCCGCCACGGCAAGAATGGAGATTCCGGCACGGAGATAATAACACCCCGAAAGTGCGAAGACAACTCCCTCCGGCCACGATCCAGCGCGGGAGGAGGCGAAGCAAGCCCTCAAGAGAGAGGCGGCGAAGAGGTCGAGGATGACAATTACTTACCTCCCTCCGGAGATGAGGCAAGCCTCGGCGGCCAATTTATCGTGCTGAGGATCCCGTCGAACAAGAGCGTTTCAAGCGCAGGCTAATGGCCACGGCAAACAACCTAAAGAAAAAGCGACACAGCTTCAAGCTGATCAAGACCCTCTTGGCGACAGATGGACCGAGGTCCTCGCGGCGAAAATATGAACTCGAGCGCCCCTCAAAAGCTACCCAAAGCGCAAGTTGCTCCCCGATTAGAGGAGGAAGCGTACAAACCTGCATCACCAGCGCTGTCTGGCAGACCGACCTCCTCGTGGCCCACGGAGGCGTGCAAGCCCTCCACCAAAACCGTACCCCGGCATCGCTCAAAAAGCATGAAGCCACGGGGAACGCGCCGGACTTGCGAGATATATTGGAGGACAAGGCAAGACAATCTAGATCCATCTATGGATCATGTGGGCGCCCCAAGATCCACGACGAATACCGTCGCGCCGGATACAACTACTCCGGCCGGGCCGAACACAGCAGACAACGCTCTCTCGAGCTACGTCGCGATATTGCTCCATCTGGCGCCGCACACCCACTATGCTTCAGCGGCGAAGTAATGGATCATCAAATCCACGAAGGGTTTAAACCCGTTAATATCGAATCTTACGATGGCTATGAGACCCAGCGGTTTGGATTGAGGATTATCTCCTCCACATACATATGGCCCGGCGGCAATCTTCACGCCATCAAATATCTCCCGCTCAAGCTCAAAGGACCAGCTCGGCATTGGCTTAACAGCCTGCCCGCAGAGTCAATTGGATCTTTGGGAAGACACAGAAGCCGCATTCCTCGACAACTTCCGAGAACGCGTATGTGCGACCACCGGATCTGAGATGACCTCAGCCACATAATCCAGCAGCCCAGAATCGGCCGAGCAATTACGGACACGGTTCTTAACAAAGAAAAATCAAATCTTGACTGTCCGGGATGCGAGGCACTCGCTGCCTTCAAACATAACATCCATGACGAGTGGCTGGCCCGGCACCTAGGGCGGGAGAAGCGAAATCCATGGCAGCCCTCACATCACTCATGACCCGCTTACATGCGGGCGAAGATAGCTGGCTAGCTCGCAGCAACAACCTCAGCAAAAAGCTGGCGGTCCGGATACAAAGGACCGCAGCGGCGAGTTGCGTCGAAACAAAACAAAGCGCCGCGTGCTTGGCGGCGACAATGAGGACCACGGTAGTCAATGCGGATTCGAGGCTCCAAGCCGGTCAATGGAAGAAGCCATTCACAAAAACCACTCTGGGCCCGTCCAATTTGGACCGAATACTCGACCGCTCTTGTCAAATACATGGAACCCCCGAAAAGCCAGCTAACCACACCAACAAAGATTGTTGGGTATTCAAGCAGGCAGGCAAATTAATCGCCGAAAATAGTGACAAGGGGCTACACAACGATGACGAGGAAGAGACCCGGCCTCCGAACAACGAGAGGACAAAGGATTCCCCCTCAAGTTCGAGCGGTAAACATGATATCATAGCGCATATTCCCAAGAGGGCGGAAGCGTGCACTAAAGGGCGATATCTGGCGATGGAGCGATCACCCCAAAATTCAACCCATGGTCCTCTTGCCCGATCACTTACGATCGAAGAGACCATCCGACCGATATCCGCCATGGCGGATTCGCGCGATGGTTTTAGACCCAATCGTCGATGGATTTCACCTCACGAGAGTCCCGATGGGCCGGCGGCGTGCTGAACCTGCTTTATCAGGATACAGTGCGTAAGATGGGCATAGACCCTTCAAGGATTAAACCTACAAAGACAACCTTCAAGTACCGCGTCATACCAGGTGTCGAGGCCAGTTGTACAGGCTCAGTTACACTGGAAGTGGTCTTCGGATCCCCGGATAATTTCCGAAGCGAGGAGTTAATCTTCGACATAGTCCCATTACGCAGCGGCTATCACGCTCTGCTCGGACGAACCGCGTTCGCAAAATTCAACGCGGTGCCGCATTATGCATACCTTAAGCTCAAAATGTCAGGCCCTCGTGGAGTCATCACGGTCAATAGAAACACGGAACGCTCCCTCCGAACGGAGGAACATACAAGCAGCTCTCACGGCGGAAATCTGAGCAGCCTTTTAAGGCAATTTTCGAGTCCGGCCGTTAAACGACCTGACACGACCAAACGCGCCCGGAGCAACATCAACCAAGACCACCTGGCACGTTCCGAGCACGCATAGCAATGCGGCCTCAACCCCAGCCCTCGCAAAATTGTAAGACAGACTCTCCGCGTACATCATTACGCCCTGGAGATACCATGGGCATAGGGGGAAAGGCACAACAAACAATAGACCCAGACTGCGGTTCGACCACACCAGGGGCTCCCAAGTGTGTCGCTCTTTTTTCTTTTATTTCTCTCTTTTTTATATAGAACTCTGTCCAGCGGCGAACCTGCCGAACTCATGATGCAACAGCCAGGGAAGGACAAAGGCCGCGGCGAACACTCAGGTGGTCTCCATCACGAGCATTAAATTTGTTAAATGCAACATTCCGCGGTCTACCCACGGAGAGGCGCCTTTAATTCGTCAATCCCTTGCTTTCCGCCCTATTTGTATCATTCCGCACTCATAGCATATCTTCTCGAATAAAATGCAGCACTTTTTTTCCTATAATTGCATTACCTTATATATATATATATATATATATATATATGTTCATTTACGACATGTTGCACCCGTACATTCTGGTACGGCCAAATACACCAGGGGCTTATGTTCTCCGCATCATGGTGTGATAAAGTCTGAACACTTTCACAAGTGCGGCACCCCGAACTTATAGCATTATATGAATCGGCTCCGAATCATGTCTTGGGTCAATAGTTGGGTTTGCCCGACTCCCATGTTTGGCACCTTACGTTCCGTTCTATCGGCTAAGGTAGCAATGGGAGAACCACTGCGATTGCGCCCCGGTTGAGCCGGGTTAACGCCTCAATGGAGAAAGCTAAAACTGACTGTCATGATAAGGCGAGAGACTGGTCGCTGTTCGAGAGGTCCTTTCGGGTCCCTAAAGACCTACGCCGCTTGACGAAGTTCGGATAATGTCCGACGAAGGCGTGGATAGCGCCCCAATTCGGTCCTCCGAATACTAGGGGCTTCGCCGAAATTTAAAATTATAGAATTCTATGGCTAAGTGAGAATGTTCAAGCACTATAAGTCCGGTTGCCTTGTTCGTTGTGTTGAGTGCCTCCCTAGATGGACCCAAAAATGGGAACAAGAGTGCTCAAGTTTATCCCGAACAACCCGACACTACGTGGCATGGGGCTGAAGCCAACGACTTGCCATCTCTCAGATTTAATAAACGGCCGCACAGAAGGTAATATTTTATATTAACAAGCGTTGCTTAGCGCATATGAACAAAGTTTTCAGCGCACAGGATAACACATTGCGAATTTACTCAATAATTACATCCCTGGGCCACTCATCCGCAATCTTGCGGGCGCCCTTCAGGATAGTCTTATAGTACATCTCAGGCGTACGATATTCCTTGCCCGCTAGTGGCGCGTCAGTGATTAGCTTCTCCGCATCCAGCTTGCCCCAATGCACCTTTGTGCGGGCAAGGGTCCGACGAGCGCCTTCAATACAGGCGGAGCGCTTGATAACCTCCACCCGAGGGGCGCATCAAACAACCGTCGCCGCGAGGCGAAGTAGCTCCGGGCATGGCCTCTCCGAGGCCACGGCCGGACTATGAGGCCCTTCATGGCCTGCTCTGCCGCCTTGTGGAGCTCGACCAGCTGCTTGACTGGTCGCTAGAAACACCGGATGGCCGGCCTCAGCATACTGAGACCAGAAGACCTTCTCCGTTGAGCTCCCCTTCTCGGCTCGGTAGAATGCGGCGGCATCAGACACGCTTCGAGGCAGATCTGCAAACGCCCCTGGAGAACTCCGAATTCGGGTAAGTAACACGTAATTTACATTCACATGTTTGCTTTGCATGAAAAATGCCTTACCCTCCGCTATCTTCCTCATCAACTCAATCTCCTGAAGGGACTTATGGGCATCGGCCTTGGCAGTTTTGGCACTTTCGAGAGCCGAGGCAAGCTCGGACTCTCGAGTCTTTGAGTCACGCTCCAAACTCTCATGCTTTTCCATGAGAGCCTGGAGCTCTTGCTGAACCACCGCCGCCCGCGCCTCCTACTTTTCTCGCTCTGCCTGTTCCGTGGCCGCATTGCGTTCGGCCGCGGACACGGCCTCCTTCAGGGTCGCAACCTCGTTCGTGGCCCCTGCAGTACACATGTTATACTTGTCATTTTTCGTGGCAACCTAAATCCTTTTCTGTAAGGTACAAGTTCAAAGTGGTGTTACTCACCTTCTTTGTCCTGGAGCTGCTTCCTGGCGCGGCCGAGCTCTTGCTCGGACCGCTCGAGCTCCTGCTTCAAAGCACCGACCTCCATGATCGGCCTTGGCGAGAGGTCGGCGTAACACTGCAACCCATATTGACATAATTTTTAGCAACCCTGCGTATATCTTTTATTTAGATCCTCAGTCCGGCTTTTCTTCCCGAACACCGAACCGAGCATCAGGGGCTACTGTCTATGCGGTATTACATTGCATATTTTTAACTTCTTACCTCAAAGCCTGATAGAAGGCTACTGCAGGCTTCGGTCAGCCCGCTCTTGGCGAGCTGCACCTTCTGAATCACCGCACTCATAATAGTGCGGTGTTGTTCCTCGATGGAAGCGCTCTGCAGCGCCTCCAACAAATTGCCCGGCGCCTCCGGTTGGACGGAAGCCGATGGCGTCACGGTCTTGCCCTTCATTGAAGGGCAGCCGGCGGACTCCTGAACCACTGCGGGTTCTGATTTGGAGTCCGGCGCAAAGTCCGGGAGGACGCCTTGTGGCGCCTCCGGAGACTCCCCCCGATGGGTCCCTTCTTGGGATCCCACCTCGGCGTCCTCAGCGTCGCGAGGGGTGGAGGCGGTCGGGATGGAGTCTACATCCGACGGAGCCAATGACCCGCTCGATGAAGCGGGAAGATCATCACTGGCCGGACTACAGGCAGCATGCGGCATCATAACGACACTATGTGGCAGAGAAAAAGAAATTATAAATCATTCAGGAATCCAGATACTTACGATCTCGCCGGAGGCCTGGCCCTTGAAGGCCATTCTTCCTCGCCAACGTTGATGTTGGCGGAGCTGTCCGGGGGAATAGTTCTTCCCTCTTGGACCCTTGGCCTCCCCTGTTGGGGCGCCTTCCTCTTCCTCTCTCCCTCCTCTGGGAGAGAGTCCTCTTTCTCCTCCTCATTTTCGGGGGAGGAGTCATCCCCGGAGTCGTCAGACACCTGAAAACGGGAACTCTTTCGAGCACCCGTGGCCTCATTCTTGGAATTCTTCTCCGGCACCACGTGCGGTGCCGGAACCAGCAGCCCCGCTAGACGGGCGTCTACTGGATTTTCTGGCATAGGAGTCGGGCAGATAATCTGCTCCGCCTTCCTCATCCAGTCCTGTCAAAGAAAAAGGGGAAATTAAAACCCGCATAGAGTCAAACTATGAAAAGCAAGTGTCCCGTAAAGGGGTAGAATCACTTACCTCGTTGGATTGGCGCTACGAGCGAAATCCGCGATCTTCAGTCGCGGATGCGGGGTCTTCGGCGCCCTTGAACAGCACCCTCCAGGCAACTTCGTACGTTGTGTCGAAGAGGATGCTCAGCGCCTGGTGCTGTTCCGGATCGAACTGCCACAGATTGAATGCCCGCTCTTGGCATGGGAGAATCCGGCGGACGAGCATGACTTGGACCACGTTAACCAGCCTGAGCTTCTTCACGGCTTACGGATACGGGCATGGAGTCCGTCGGCTCCTCCGAACTACCCCATAGCAAGCCCTTCTCTTTCCGGAGGTGAGCTGCGTGGGGATACCAGATCTAAACTGGGGCCGCCGCCCATGTAGGGTCACAGCGGCTCGGTGATATAGAACCACCCGATTGCCACCTTGACGGATTCCACGAAGGCCCCTTGAACCAAAGGACATTGGGCATCTTGCCCAACATGGCGCCCTCCGCACTCCGCTTGAGTGCCCTTCACTACCTTGACTTGACATTGAAGGTCTTGAGCCACAAGCGAAGTGGGGCTGGATGCAGAGGAAGGCCTACTTTGCAGCGATAAACGCCGAGATGTTGAGGATGAAGTTCGGCGCCAGATCATGGAAATCCAGGCCGTAGTAGAACATGAGCCCCCGGACAAAGGGGTGAAGTGGAAAGCCCAGTCCACGGAGGAAGTGGGGAAGGAAAACGACCCTCTCATGGGGCCTGGGGGTGGGGATGAGCTGCCCCTCGTCGGGCAGCCGGTCTGTGATGTCATTTGGAGAGGTATCCGGCGCCAGCGCGGTTTGGCGATGTGCTCCTCCTTAACGGTGGAGGCCAACCATTTACCTCCCGCTCCAGACATGGTCGGAGAAGGTTGAGACGAGATGCGCGAACTTGGGCGCTGGAGCTCGGGTGCGTGGAGATGGATAAGCAAAGGAGGAAGAAGGCGTAGGTGAAAAGGTGAATCCTTATCCCTTATATGGGCGGACGAAGTTTACGTGTACCCCACCGGCCTGGTAAAACTCGCTTATCTCCCAAGCGTCACCATCAATGGCGCGGTTGGGTTACCCACGTCCGTATTGATGAGAATCCCGGATTAAGGGGAAACACGATCTCTGCTTCGACAAGACGTGCCAAGGAAACCGCTTCGCTAAAATGCGCTGAGGTGGTAGAGTAAAAAACGATTTAAATAATGGCTTGGTAGTGGTGTGATGTCATGCCACAGAAAACGTCAGCAGATTGAACTTGTGTATATATTATTCTCTCTACGGTGGAATGTGGAATTTATTTTGCAGAGCCGGACACTATCCTGGTGTTCACAATCTTCTATCATTTGGAGGAGGAACCCGCCTTGCAATGCCAAGCGATATACGCGTCGGACTTATCGTCATTGAAGCCTGGTTCAGGGGCTACTGAGGGAGTCCTGGATTAGGGGGTGTCCGGATAGGCGGACTACCGTCATCAGCCGAACTATCATCGGCCGGACTATCATCATCGAGCGGACTCCAAGACTATCATCAACTCCCCGTGGATCACCGCCGGCGACCACCGCAGCTCTCGGGCGCCGACGAGCTCTGTTCCTCCCCGTTTGAAATTTCAACTTTGTGGTGGGACCCCTCGTTAGTGTTTTCTTTTTTTCGAATCGTTTTCTGAAAACGCCTTCGGGCAGAGTACGTTTTCCTTTGCAGCAAACGGCTTTTTAGGCGAAGCGTTTCGGTTTTTATAAGTTAGCCCGTGGAAACTTTATATTTCATTACAGATGAGTCCCTGGATTAAAACTGAGGGAGTCCTGGATTAGGGGGTGTCCGGTTAGCCGGACTACCGTCATCAGCCGAACTATCATCGGCCGGACTATCATCATCGACCGGACTCCAAGACTATGAAGATACAAGATTGAAGACTTCGCCCCGTGTCCGGATGGGACTTTCCTTGGCGTGGAATGCAATCTTGGCGATACGGATATGTAGATCTCCTACCATTGTAACCGACTCTATGTAATCCCAGCCCTCTCTGGTGTCTATATAAACCGGATGGCTCTAGTCCGTAGGACAGAACAACAACCCTTACAATCATACCATAGGCTAGCTTCTAAGGTTTAGCCTCCTTGATCTCGTGGTAGATCCACTCTTGTAAACATACACAATATCAATATCAATCGAGCGGGGCGTAGGGTTTTACCTCCATCAAGAGGGCCCGAACCTGGGTAAAACATCGTGTCCCTTGTCTCCTGTTACCATCCGCCTAGACGCACAGTTCGGGACCCCCTACTCGAGATCCACCGGTTTTGACACCGACAAAAACCTTTATAACTTTTAAACAGAAACTGATTTTGGATTGATTCTCTTTACGCCATCTTTATTTTTTACATCTAGTGTTTTTCATGTTTATTTGAAAAATATTTGGAACACTTTTCTGTGCACTCATGGTATTTACGTTAAGTACGTATTTTCTTATACCGTAGATACCGGAGGACGTGACGGAACCGCGAACTTCGCCAAGCTAGACTCCGACTACTCCGAACCAGGAAAGCATGTTTGAACTTTTGATATGATGAATGTTCGTTGTATGTTTGCATTAAGTAGTTTCTTGGCATGTTTATGAGTATTTCGATAAATGTTTTAATACACGCAAAGTTGAGGCAAGTGAGTTCGAAAATCCATATGTTGTTGGTTATAAGTTTGCATGGCCATGTGATGGCATGAGAATGGGTAAGTTGGTAGTGTTGTAGCATGCCAGTCTTAAGCCAGGCCTTTTGACTTCAGTGTCAACATGAATCAAGTCACGTTTCCATCTGTTTCCCTTCCCGTACTACCACATGTTTTCCACAAGGGATATGGCTTAGTAAGTTGCAAACCGCTTTCCTGGTACACACCAAATAGAGAGGCCGGGCTGAGGGTTCCATGGCCACTGGATTAAAGCCCGTCATCCGGTCGGGGGCATGGGTGTTTCGGTTGGGACCGAGAGGGGGCACCCTTAGAGCAGCGTATATAAATTTGATCCCATGCTATTCGAGGTTGTGATCTCCCGTCTCAAAGTTTTTTCTTGAATGTTGTCTAGGGTGATTCCTGGCATCGTGAGGTGGGATGGGTGTGTACTGGTTAGATGTGTTTCTACCGAAATACCGTAAACGGAACTAGTCCTCGTGACTACGGAAATCCGTTGGCTGTGGATTATTAGTACAAACTCTGCAGAGTCCAAATCCTTTGTAACAATCTTATCCATGTCTGAGTACTATGTTCAACTTATCTTGTCAGTATCAGTCTCAGTGGCAAAACTCCGGAAAATTACATGAGCGTTAAGTCCGGTTAAAATGTTTGTTCCTGTGGATGGACTAACCCGTTTATTATTATGTGTTGAATATTTCCTATGAGTATTATATCTTGTGAATTTATCAGATATGAGTAATAAGCCCTTTCCGCGATGTCGCTCAGACGTCCGAGTGTGGCACACTTGTTGTTTACTTTTGATATAAGCCCTTTCTGCGATGTCACTCAAATGTCCGATTCTAGCACAATTGTTATTTATTTTTGACATAAGCCCTTTCTGCGATGTCGCTCCGACGTCCGACTATGGCACACTTGTTATTTACTTTTGATATAAGCCCTTTCTGCGATGTCACTCCGACGTCCGACTGTGGCACACTTGTTATTTACTTTTGATATAAGCCCTTTCTGTGATGTCGCTCAGACGTCTGACTGTGGCACGCCTGTTTTTTACTTTCGATATAAGCCCTTTCTGCGATGTCGCTCAGACGTCCGACTGTGGCACGAATGTCATTTATTTTCAATATAAGCCATTTATGTGGTGTCGCTTAGACGCCCGACTGCGGCATGATTATTTATTTTGTTTACCCTTCGAGGCGTCGCTCCAGACACCCGATCGGTTTTTAGTTATTTTGTTGGAATTTCGGGAAGACTACCACCCGACTTCCTTTTACTTATCATGTTGTGCAAGTAATTATTATTTGAATGTGCATTGTTAATTTTTCATGACGCATTCATGCATACATTTATTATATCTTATGTCTGAACTGTCTTGCGAGTACTTTCAAAGTACTCACCTAGCTTATTGATTTGGCCAGATGTTGATGAAGGCGATCTCATGGATGAAGAGTTCGATAGCGAGTCCGACGCCTAGAGGAGTCCTAGTCAGTCTCGTGCGATCTTGGATTTGGTCATCATATTATATCCGCTTCCGCTACGAATAAATTCATCGAGCCTCACCCGGCCTTTCGATGAGCTGCCGATTAGGAGTCATGTTATCCTCTCCACTGTGATATATCCACCACCAATTTTATCTCGAGTCAGTAGCATGCCACCACGCCCTTGCGTCATGACTGCCCTAATGTACAATATTGGCATGTTTGTAATAAATTGTTGAGTAGCCTCAGCTCAACCCTGTAATATATTTTATGCTCTTGTATACGCATCAAGTATTTATCTACCAGTAAGGATAATTCTTCTTATCTTTGGGACCTAAAGATCGGTTTCTCAATAAGTATTTTGTTGAAAATCCGATTACGTGACATTGAGGCTGGTGGGATCAGCTACTTGGCCAGGTGCCAAAGGAGGTCTTGAGCATGGAGGGGTAACAACGAATTTCTTCATGTACTTTGGAGTAACATATCTGTACTCCCTCCACTCTCTTGCTCATCTCCTCTCAATCTTTTGAATGTGCACCTTGCGCTGATTTTTATCTTCCTCGGGGGGTGTGTAGTACTCAGCATAGATGTCCTCAGGGATTTCAAAAGCAGTGTTGACCTCAGGCCTCTTTCCTCCTTTCTGTGGTTTCTTTCCATCAGCCATTTTCTTCAGATGAGGAATTTGAACGATGGAATTTTCTGAAGATGTATGCAACTTTTCTTAGAGGAATGCTGCAAATGAGTTAAGTTGATGAGAACCTAGTGATTCAGCAGCGGACATGAGTACCTGTGAACAGAGTATGGTTGCGAGGAATTTGGAGGGGTCATATGCGTTCTCAGAAGGTTTTGTAAAAGGAACAAAGTTGAGGATTTTGACCAGATGAGTCTTGAAGAATTTCACTAAGTGTTCTTTGTCTTAGGTTCCAGAGTTGTACGGATCAGAAATCCACACAATTGAGGAATCTTGAAGAAAAATATAGCTTAGAGAAATGAAACAAGAGCAGGTGACATGTGACGTGTTTTAGTGTGTGAGAATCTGAAGAATAAACACCTTTGAAGATTTTGTAGAAAATATTTGAATCAAAGAGGGCAGTAAAAGTACCTTTTAATTACCCTGGACAAAGAACACGATGGTAGGAAGTGGAGATGTGAAGTTAAATCGGCAGATCTTCCACGCCCTAACTCGTGAGAGGAAGACAGCTCTGGCGGAGGAGTGAAGAAATCTGCGGCCGGCCTTGAGTACAATGACTGACGAGGTCGAGGCAGTGAAGCTCTTCCTCACCGGTGATGATGAAGTAGCGGCGGCGCTAGGGTTTGCGAAGCTCGAGCTAGAGAGAGGTCGAACGGAGAAGGAGAAGTGAGGAAGGGAAGGGGGTATTTATAGCCACGGTAAAAAACTGTTCGCCCGAAGAAATTAGACGAACGTGCCCCTGACCCTTCTCATTCGCTTGACATGACATACTGAGAAGTGGAGATCGTGTGAGATCGTGTGAGAATAGATAAGTGTTTTTGTGGGATGCGGAACGGTTTGAGCGGCAACGCCGAAGATTTGGATAAGATATGTTAAAAGTTATGTTCGCAAATTCTTCAGCTGACAAGGACACAGTGAAGATTTTGAACGAGTTTCAAATAGAACGCACATGAAGAATTTGTGAATAGAATGGGTTGAGTTTAGCATAGAGGGGAAGGGTCCGATCACATTCACTTAGCGAAAAAGGCAACTTGAAGAAATAGAAATATGTTAATGTTGTATAGGACATTAACTCATATATAAATTTTTCCAATGAAGAATATTGACGGATAATGTGAAGACGATGCAAAGTTGAAGAAAAAGAAAAACTGAGGAATTTCAAAAACTGAGGAAAAACTCAAATTGAGGATTTTCAACTTTGGTGGTGGCGTGACCCACAGTATAAGAATGATGATTTCAGAAACCGCATACAATTGTCGTAGGGTTCTGAGAATCAAATTCTTCGTTAAACTTCACACTTAGATTGTTAGTCTTCATTGATTGAGGAAAAACGTTTCTTTATGTGTTGCACATCTAAGTCATCAATTTATGCATAAGTGTTAGGATGAGTGTCCTATTCAAAGAACATTCTAAAATTCTAAGATATTTAGCTCACACCGCAACTTGCTAAATCTCTTCTCATCCAATGGTTGGTGTGTGAGCTAGATATCAAAGAATATGCTTCACAGCCTTATGGTGTGATACCTTCGGTGTAGCTTGAAATCGGGCACACATGCAAACACTAAGCATTATATTTGGCCTAAATGCACATAAGTACAATAAAGAACTAATCATGGAGCGGTATACCTTATGATCGAAGTCAATACCATTTTCATCAGTGCACAGATGGCCATTTGTGGGCATAGCAATTTTGACACCTTTGCAATCTTGCATGTCGAATTTCCTCAGTACATCCTTGAGGTATTTCTCCTGAGATATGAATATGCCATTGCATTGTTGACGAATTTGAAGACCTAAGAAGAATTTCAATTCTCCCATCATAGATTGATATTCTTCACTCATCATATAGGCAAATTCATCAACTTTATAACGTTGGTCGATTACAGCCAAAGATAATATCATCAACATAGATTTGGCACACAAACAGTTCACCATCATAAGATTTAGTGAAAAGAGTAGGGTCGAGTGAACCGGGTTTGAAGCCTTTCTTCATGAGGAATTCCTTCAAAGTATCATACCACGCCCGAGGGGCCTTATTGAGTCTGAAGACTTTGTCAGGATGCTTTGAATCTTCAAAACCTGGGGGTTGAGCTACATATACTTGTTCCTCAAGCTTACCATTGAGGAATGCACTTTTCACATCCATTTGATATAAAGTGATATCATGATGGTTAGCATAAGCAAGTAATATGTGAATAGCCTCAAGTCTAGCAACAGGTGCAAAAGTTTCATCGAAATCAATTCCTTCAACTTGTGTGTAGCCTTGAGCTACTAGCCGTGCCTTATTCCTCACCACAAGGCCATTTTCATCTTGCTTGTTGTGGTAGATCCACTTTGTGACAATGATATTGTGCTTGCGAGTATCTGGATGTTTGACCAGTTCCCAGATGTTGTTGAGCTCGAATTGATGTAATTCTTCTTGCATGGCCTGGATCCACTCAGGCTCCATAAATGCTTCATCTACCTTAGTGGGCTCTGTAATAGAGATGAAAGCAAAGTGCCCACAAAACTTAGATAAATGTGAAGCTCTTGGCGTGTGAGAGGACCTGGAATGTTGATGTCGTGATGATTTTCTCAATCTGCGCCGTTGGCAACACGAGGATGAGCGGATTGTCGTCGAGGAATTTGATCAACGTTTTTCTTCAGCACCATTTTCTTCAGCATTTTCTTCAGGTGCATTAGCTCGATGTTCTTCATGTTCTGGAATGAATTTTTCAGCAGATTCTTCGATCGGAATGACATCCTCAGTAGCCTTGAACTTGATAGATTCCTCAGGTGCTGGTTCATCTATCACAGAAGGTAGGTGCTCTCTTTGCGAGCCATTAGTTTCATCGAACCGCACATCTACAGTTTCAACAACCTTGTGAAGAACGTTGTTGAAGACTCTGTAGGTGTGCGAGTCCTTTCCGTAACCAAGCATAAAACCTTCATGTGCTTTGATTGCAAATTTTGAGTTGTGATGAGGATCTCTAATCAAGCATTTAGCGAAGACTTTGAAATAACTCACATTGGGTTTCTTGTCGTTGAGGAGTTCATAGGCAGTCTTCTTGAAGAATTTGTGAAGATATATTACATCGATGATGTGGCACGCGGTATCAATTGCATCAATCCGAAACAACGAGGTGTTTTGTATTCATCAAGCATAGTGCGAGCCATCTCGGCAAGAGTCCTGTTCATGCACTCCACTCGCCATTCTGCGAGGAGTATAAGGAGCAGATAACTCATGAGTAATACCAAGTTCATCAAGATAGTCATCAAGACCTGAATTCTTGAACTCAGTTCCATTGTCACTTCTGATGTGCTTGATCTTCACACCAAAGTTGGTTGAAGCCCTCGAGGAAAATCGTTTGAAGACTTCCTGCACTTCATGTTTGTAAGTAACAATGTGTACCCATGTGTATCGAGAGTAGTCATCAACAATAACAAAGCCATATTGAGATGCATTATTTGAAACTGCGGAATAATGGTTAGGACCAAAGAGATCCATGTGAAGCAATTCAAATGGTCGAGTAGTAGTCATGATAGTCTTCGCTAGATGCTTAGCATTTGTCATCTTTACAGCTTCACAGGCTCCGCATAAGTGATCCTTGAGGAATTTGACATTATATATATATGCCAATGATGTGCTTCTTCTTTGCAAGCGTGTGCAAATTCCTCATGCCTTCATGACCAAGTCGTCGATGCCATAGCCAGCCTTCTAAAGCTTTTGCAAGTAGGCACACGGCTGGTTGTGGTCCTGTAGAGAAATCAACAATATACAAGTCTCCTCTCCTAAAGCCTTCGAAGACTTTGGAATTGTCAGCTTCCATGATCACAACACAACGATACTTGCCAAAGACAACAACCATATCGAGATCACAAAGCATTGAGACAGACATGAGGTTGTATCCTAAGGACTCGACAAGCATGACTTTGTCCATGTGTCGATCCTTTGAGATCGCAACCTTACCTAGACCCAATACCTGACTTTTGCCTTTGTCAGCAAAGATGATATGCTTCAGATGCGATGGAGATAAGGGAGCATCCTTCAATAGATTCTTGTCACCAGTCATGTGATTTGTACATCCACTATTGATGACCCACTCGGTGGCTTTGGGTTGATCATCCTGCAGATGAATTAGTGCAACTTATGAACTTCATATACTTCATCAGTGAAGAATATGACATCAATTCATCAGATCAATTTCTTCAAGCAATGCAACAGATAAAGCAGTATGAGGACGTGAGAAATGAAAGTTCATTTCTTCATGATTAGCCTGCATCCTTTCAGACACTTTCAGGTCTCCAGTGAATTCTTCAGACGTTTACGCACGTCTGGAGACCTGACCCTACGAAGACATTAGTTCTTTTTCTTCACCACCCACATCTGAAGGGGTGGCAAAGAGTTCATCACTCTGCAAGGTCCATACGAGAAAGCTGACATAGAAGCTAATCCATTTCGTTTCACATAAGAGGAGTTAAGATAAGCATATGAATAAGCAAAGAAATTCTTCGAGGACTTATGAACATAATTATTAGAAGAATAATGCTCATATTCATAGCCCTTAGCTCTTCCTTGCAAAACAGAGTTGTTAGCACGATGATATTCACATGAGGACTTTGATCCTTTTGAGGAATTTGATCCACGTGAGGAATTTGGTCCGTATGAGGACTTGGATCCATATGAAGAATTTGGTCCATATGAAGAATTGGATCTGGGGTTCCTATTCTTCATAGGTGATGTCATGAGGACATTCACCTGAAGACTTTCAAGGCATCTTTTGGGAACCTAGATTTTCTTCATAGGGGAACCGTTCTGCGATTGGTGCCAACATATCTAGCAAATACTTCACCATTCTGATTTTTGAACAGTTTATAGTTGGAGTCAAATGACTCATCAGAAGAATGAGGAGATTCACATGTGAAGCTAGATAGGTTAGATGAATCAATTCGAGGACCCTTTGCAGCAACCCATGAGGTTTTGGGGTACTGCTCAGGCTTCCAATATGTACCATCAGCATTGAGTTTCCTCTCAAAGGCAATACCCTCTTTCCTAGGGTTCATGTTGAGGATCTTCTTTTTAAGCACATCACAAAGAGTCTGATGCCCTTTGAGGCTTTTGTACATGCATGTCATGTACAATTCCTTCAGCCCTGCATCATCAGTGATACTAGCAATGTCCTCAGATGAGGAATTAGTGATAGCAGAGACAGGTGAAGAGTTTGTAGCATTAGAAGCATTTAAACATTCAGGTGAAGAATTAGCAGATTCACGTTCAATGCATTTCAATCATGGAGGAACAAATTCTTCTTGAGAAGCGATGATTTGTTGAGCAAGTAATGAATCGCGCTCCTTCTGAAGATCTTCATAACTAACTCTTAGCTTTTCAAGATCTTGCTTTCTCTGAAGAAATTCATAAGAAAGCTTCTCATGATTAGATAAGAGAGTGTTATGATGACCTTGAAGGTTGTCAAACCTAGACTAAAGTCTCTGAAGATTTTCAGTCAAGGTTTTAGTGCGATCCATTTCTTCACCCAACATATCATCACTTTTATCTAGCATGTTTTGAACCTTTTCAAAAGCCTTTTGTTGTTTCACAGCAATCTTAGCAAGTTTAGAATAGCTGGGCTTGAGGTTTTCATCAGCTTCATTCTCACTTGATTCAGAGGAGGTATATTTGAGTACCTTGACACCCTTTGTCATGAAGCAATAGGTGGGAGCATAGTCATCGTTGCCTTCATCAGCCTTGTTGGTGAGGTCATTTTCTTCAGAGTTGAAGATAGACTTGTTGTGAATGCGATGGCGAGGCTAGGCTCGCCACACCAGACTCGGACTCCTCAGATGTCTCCTCTTCCTCATGTTCCTCAGATTCAGCCCCAGAGTCCATTTCCTTGCCAATGAATGCCCAAGCCTTCTTGGAGCTTCTCTTCTTGTGAGACGAAGACTTCGAGGATTTTGATGATGAAGATTTTGAGAATTTCTTCTTTTTCTTCGCATCATCAGAACTGTAATCCTTGTATTTCTTCTTCTTTGATTCCTTTTCCCACTAAGGACAATCTTGAATGTAGTGTCAAAGTTTCTTGCATTTGTGACAAAGCCTCTTCTTGTAGTCATTGGATGAGGAATCATTGCTCCTTGAGGATTTTCCAAAGCGACCACGTCTTGAGAACCTCTGAAATTTCTTCACGAGCAGTGCTAGCTCCTGGCTCAGTTCTTCAAGATCACCAAGGCTACTACCAGAATCTTCACCTTCAGATTCAGAGACAGCCTTGGCCTTTAGGAACGTGATCTGCGATAGCTCGAACCATAGAGATCTCTTTTCTCAGCAAGCTGGAACTCATGAGTATTTAGCCTCTCAAGGATATCAGCAGGATCAAGTGACTTGTAATCAGCACGTTCTTGTATCATCAATGCCAGAGTATCAAATGAGGAATCAAGCAATCTCAGTAATTTCTTCACCACCTCATGGTCGGTGATGTCAGTGGCACCAAGTGCTTGAAGCTCATTTGAGATGTCAGTGAGGCGATTGAAGGTTTGTTGAACATTTTCATTGTCGAGTCTTTTGAAGCGGTTGAAGAGATTGCGAAGAACATCAACTCGAGAGTCACGCTGTGTTGAGACTCCTTCATTGAGTTTGGACAGCCTATCCCAGATAAGCTTAGCAGTTTCCAAAGCACTCACTCTTCCATACTGTCCTTTGCTCAGATGGCCACATATGATATTCTTCGCTTGAGAATTAAGTTGCTTGAATCTCTCCACATCAGTAGCGTTCAGAGAAGGTGTGATTGAGGGAACACCATTTTCCACAACATACCAGAGATCGTTATCAATTGCCTCAAGATGCATTCGCATCTTATTCTTCCAGTAGGGGTAGTCCATCCCATCGAAGGTAGGACACCCAGCAGAGACCTTGATCATACCTGCGGTCGACTAACTAAAACTCCAGGCGGTTAAACCAAAATCATACAGAACAAGGGAGTACCTTGTTCTGATACCAATTGAAAGTGCGTTATATCGACTAGAGGGGGTGAATAGCGATTTTTATGAATTCTTCACTGAGGAATTTGCAGGTGAGGAAATTCCTTAGTGAAGAACTACTTGCAGCAGAATAAGTACTCAAAATTAAGCATAGCAGAACACACGCATTGTCATCATGATGAAATGAAGACAAACACAGAGTGCAGCAAGCATAAACACAGGATAACACAGGATGAAGACAAACAGACTGAAGAAATTGAACTGAGCAAATTGAGAAAGTCTTCAGTCAAAGTATTCAAACACAGATATGAACAAGTGCACAACACAATTATGAGGTAATGAAAGAGTTGAGGAAATAGAACAAGTAAGCTTGGTGATGATAATGATTTGGTAGACCAGTTCAAACTCCTGTCTCGGTTGTACATCTGGTTGGAGCGGCTAGGTATTTAAACCTGAGGACACACAGTCCTCACCGTATACTCCTTGAGCTAAGGTCACACAGACCTCGCCCAATCACTCGTGGTAAGTCTTCAGGTGACTTCCGAACCTTCACAAACTTCGGTCACTCGGTGATCCACAATTCCTCTTGGATGCTCTAGACCATGACGCCTAAACCGTCTGGAAGAAGCACAATCTTCAAAGGTAGTAAGCGTCGGATCCACACAGGAACAATCTCTTCCGTGATGCTCAATCACTTTGGGTTTGTAGGTGTTTAGGTTTGGGTTTTCCTCACTCGATGATTTTTGCTCAAAGTCCTCGGAGGATTGGATGCTCTCAGGCGAGTACTGAACTGCAGCTAAGCCCCCGAGTGGAAGAGTTGCTCTCCACTCGGTAGGATTTTCAAATACTTAGGTGATTACTAGACTGCAGCTAAGCCCCAGTGGGAGAGTTGCTCTCCACTCGGTAGGATTTTCAAATACTTAGGCGAGTCTTTGGACTGCAGCTAAGCCCCCGAGTGGGAGGGTTGCTCTCCACTCGGTAGGATTTTCAAATACTTAGGCGAGTATGGGACTGCAGTTAAGCCCCCGAGTGGGAGGTTTGCTCTCCACTCGGTAGGATTTTAAAATATTTGGCGAGCACTGGACTGCAGCTAAGCCCCCGAGTGGGAGAGTTGCTCTCCACTCGATAGGATTTTCAAATACTTAGGCGAGTACTGGATAGCAGCTAAGCCCCCGAGTGGGAGGGTTGCTCTCCACTCGGTAGGATTTTTAAATACTTAGTAGTCTTGGACTGCAGCTAAGCCCCAGTGGGAGGTTTGCTCCCCACTCGTTAGGCTTTTTAAATACTTAGGCGAGGACTGGACTGCAGCTAAGCCCCCAAGTGGGAGGGTTGCTCTCCACTCGGTGGGATTTTCAAATACTTAGGCGATCTTGGACTGCAGCTAAGCCCCCAGTGGGAGGTTTGCTCTCCACTCGGTGGGATTTTTAAATACTTAGGCGAGTCTTGGACTGCAGCTAAGCCCCAGTGGGAGGTTGCTCTCCACTCGGTAGGATTTTCAAATATTTAGGCGAGTACTGGACTGCAACTAAGCCCCCGAGTGGGAGAGTTGCTCTCCACTCGGTAGGATTTTTAAATACTTAGGCGAAACGGATTCGCAGCTAAGCCCCCGAGTGAGAGGCTTGCTCGTCACTCGGCAGGAATTTTTTTTTACAAACTTAGGCGAAACGGATTCACAGCTAAGCCACCCACTGGGGGATTTCTCACGTAAACAAAAGCAACAACAATCACTGGGAAAATTATCACACTCTTGTCTTTGATAAACAAACTACAGAGGTACTTTTTATTACATCTCATCCGAGTGAGTACTTAAGTATAAAAGGGGCGGATCAGCTCCGCATTCCAAGCTCGTGGCTCATCAATCTGGCGATCGACATTGTAAAGATAGTACGCTCCATTGTGGATAACTTTGGTGATGATGAAGGGGCCTTCCCAAGTAGGGGCGAGTTTGTGTGGCTTCTATTGATCCACTCGGAGGACCAAGTCTCCTTCTTGGAAGGCTCGACTCTTCACGTTTCTGGCATGGAATCAACGCAATTCCTGCTGATAGATAGTCGATCGGATCATGGCCATCTCTCTTTCTTCTTCTAGAAGGTCGACTGCGTCCTGCCGGGCTTGTTCTGCTTCATCTTCAAAGTAGAGCTCGACTCGGGGTGCATTGTGAAGCAGGTCACTCGGCAGAACTGCTTCAGCTCCATAGACCAGAAAGAATGGAGTTCGCACAGTTGACCGATTAGGAGTAGTCCTCAATCCCCAAAGAACTGATGGAAGTTCGTCGACCCACACGCCTGCAGCGTGTTTGAGATCATGCATCAACCGGGGTTTCAGTCCTTTGAGAATTAGGCCGTTTGCACTTTCTGCTTGTCCATTCGACTGGGGGTGAGCGACGGAAGCATAGTCGACTCGCGTGCCTTGATAAGCACAAAAGGCTCTGAATTTGTCGGAATCGAAGTTTGACCCATTATCAGTGATGATGCTATGCGGTACTCCATATCTGAATATCAACTCTCTGATGAAGCTGATAGCAGTGCAGGTATCAAGATTCTTGATAGGCCTGGCTTCAATCCACTTAGTGAACTTGTCGACTGCCACCAGTACATGGGTGAAGCCGCTCCTGCCAGTTCTCAGTGGTCCAGCCATATCCAATCCCCAAACGGCGAAGGGCCAGACGAGTGGAATGGTCTTCAAGGCTGAGGCGAGCTTGTGTGACATATTGGAATAGAGCTGACATCCTTCACACTTGTCAACTGTCTCCTTCGCCATTTCATTTGCTCTTGGCCAGTAAAACCCCGCTCGGTATGCTTTAGCAACAATGGTCCGAGAGGACGCATGATGACCACAGGTCCCCGAGTGGATATCGTCAGGAATTATCTGACCTTCTTCTGGTGTTATACATTTCTGACTGACTCTAGTCGCGCTTTCCCTATACAACTGTCCCTTTATCACAGTAAAGGCCTTGGATCGACGGACGATCTGTCGAGCCTCTTCTTCATTCTCTGGGATCTCTTTCCTTAGGATATACGCGATGTACGGCACTGTCCAGTCGGGAGTGATGACCAAAACTTCCATGATCAGGTCGACCACAATTTGGGACCTTAACTTGATCGGATCCGTGACACTTTTTGGCTGCGGGGCTTCTTGGTGAAAGGATCCTCTTGAACTGATGGTGTGTGGATGTGTTCCAAAAACACATTACTGGGAATGGCTTCTCTCTTGGAACCTATTTTTGCCAAATCATCAGCCACTTGATTTTTCAGTCGGGGTATATGATGAAGCTCTAACCCCTTGAATTTCTTCTCTAGCTTTCTCACTGCATTGCAGTAACCAGTCATGGCCGGACTTCTGACGTCCCACTCCTTCATCACTTGGTTAACCACCAAATCTGAGTCGCCATAGACCATGAGGCGACGGACGCCGAGTGAAATGGCCATACGCAACCCATACAAAAGTGCTTCGTATTCTGCTTCGTTATTGGAGGAATCAAAGTGAATCTGCAACACATATCTGAGCTTATCTCCTCGGGGGGAAACCAACACTACCCCAGCACCGGAACCATTCAACATCTTAGAACCATCAAAGAACATGGTCCAAAGGTTCGAAAGTGAACTTGAGTCGGCGATTCTTGTTCAATCCACTCGGCGATGAAATCTGCTATTGCTTGGGACTTGATGGCTTTCTCTGACAATGGAGCGTCACTGACGACTGTAATGGAATGGTCAGAGAAGTAATGAGCAACCTTCTTCGTGGTCATATAAATCCCATATACAAGCTTCTGATAATGAGGGTATCTTTGCTTTGATGGGGTCAAAACTTCAGAAACATAATATACTGGGCGCTGAACTTTAAAGGCTTTTCCTTCTTCTTCCCGCTCGATCGTAAGTACTATACTGACGACTTGTCCCGTGGCTGCAATGTAAAGCAGGAAAGGCTCTTTGCTGATCGGGGCAGCAAGCACCGGCTGGGTGGAGAGCAGGTCTTTTAGCTCTGCAAACGCTGCATCGCCTTCGAGGAGTCCACTCGAACTTGTCTGACTTCTTCATCAGTCGGTAAAGAGGCAATGCCTTTTCACCGAGACGAGAGATGAATCGACTTAAAGTGGCCAAGCAACCAGTAAGCTTCTGGATATCGTGCACACGCACAGGACGTTTCATTCGGAGTATAGTACCAACTTTTTCTGGATTGGCGTCGATTCCTCGTTCGGAAACGAGAAAACTGAGTAACTTTCCGCCAAGAACTCCGAATGTGCACTTTGATGGATTAAGCTTGATATCATACCTCCTGAGGTTGGCAAATGTCTTAGGAAGGTCAGTCAGCTGGTCGAAACCTTTCTGTGACTTGACCACAATATCATCCATGTATGTTTCAACATTCCGACTGATTTGAGTGAGCAAACACTTACAATCATCCTCATGAACGTGGCTCCGGCATTCTTGAGGCCGAATGGCATGGTGACATAACGAGCACCCGAATGGAGTGATGAAAGCTGTTTTGATCTTATCGGGTCCATACAGACGGATCTGATGGTAACCGGAATAGGCGTCTAAAAAAGACAGGCGCTCACATCCCACAGTCGAGTCGACTATTTGGTCGATGCGGGGGAGAGAAAATGATCTCTCGGGCAGGCCCGATTGATATGTTTGAAGTCAATGCACATGCGAAGTGACTTGTCCTTCTTGGGGACCATGACAACATTGGCGAGCCACTCGGAGTGATAAATCTCTCCGATAAAATCCGCTGCTAAGAGCCGAGCCACCTCCTCGCCAATGGCCTTTCTTTTCTGGACGGCGGACCGTCGAAGATGTTCTTTGACAAGTTTCACTTTTGAGTCGACTCGTAGACGGTGCTCAGCCAGCCCCCTGGGAACACTCGGCATGTCAGAAGGCTTCCATGCGAAGATGTCCCAGTTCTCACGGAGGAACTGGATGAGCGCTTCTTCCAATGTGGAGTCGAGTGTTGTAGAGATATGAGTCGGAGCAGCACTGGGGTTGGTCGGGTGAATGTGAATTGGTTTTGTCTCACCAGACGACTGAAACTCTGATTCTGTAGCGGGCTTCTTGGCTCGCAACAAATCACTCGGGTCTGCAGTTTTCTGGTATTCCTGCAGCTCTACCACTGCCATCTGAGCATCGGCGATCTTTGAGCCTTTCTGAAAGCACTCTTCCGCCTTCTTCCGATTGCCAGTAATAGTGATCACACCTTTGGGACCAGGCATCTTCAATTTGAGGTACACATAACATGGTCGAGCCATGAAACGTGCATAAGCTGGCCTGCCCAAAATAGCATGATAAACACTCTGGAAATCCACAACTTCAAACGTCAACTTTTCTTTGCGGTAATTCTTGGAATCACCGAAAACCACATCAAGAGCAATTTGGCCGAGTGACTCAGCCTTCTTTCCAGGAATGACCCCATGGAAACTCATGTTGTTGGTAATGCGAGTCCGACATCGGAATACCCATCCCTTTCAACGTCTCGCATATAGTATATTCAGGCCACGCCACCATCCATCAAAACTTTAGTCGATCGAGTGCCTTGACGACCGGGTCGACCACCAAATCTTGCCTCCCGAGGGTGGCTATGTGTGTCGGATGATTGGACTGGTAGAATGTGATGGCAGTCTGAGACCATTTCAAATAACTGGGTGTCACCGGAGCAACCATATTCACTTCTCGGTTGATAACTTTCAATCGACTTTTTCTATCAACTTCAGCAAAAATCATCGTGGTGGAATTGACACAGATATCCCTCATTACTATCTTCTTTGTCCTCAACTTTGTCCGACTCCTTTTCCTTATCTTTGGGTTGTTTCCCCTGGAATTGCTGGATCAAGAGCCGACACTGTCGAGTGGTATCTTTCGGGTAAATGAGTTTACCCTCCTCATCTTTCTTCGTGTGGATGTGGCACGGCAAATCCATCACATCATTCCCTTCCTAGGGTTCCAAGACCCTTTGGGCTTCCCTTTAAACTTTCCTTGAGTCACGGCCAAGGCTTCTCCAGGAGCAAGCGGCTCGGCTTTTCGCTTCGCTTCCATTTGAGTTCCCTCCTCCGGTTTCGTGGGCGACTGACTTGTGCTTGCCACTCCGAAGCCGATCATCTTCTTCACCATTGGCATACTTGGTGGCAATCTCCATCATTCGACTCAGAGACATGTCTCCGATTCGACCGAATTTTAGGTTTAGCTCTCTGTACTTAACGCCTTCCTTGAAGGCACAGACTGCCTGGTGATCAGATACATTCTATACCGTGTGATGCAACGTGATCCATCTCTGGATGTAATCCCTCAAAGTTTCATTCGACTTCTGCACACAAGATTGCAGCTCTGTCAACCCTGTTGGTCGCTTGCAAGTTCCTTCAAATGTTCTGACAAACACTCGAGCAAGATCTTCCCAAGTGTAAATGTTGTTGGGCGCTAACTGATTCAACCATGCTCTGGCCGAGCCCTCCAACATAATAGGCAGGTGTTTCATGGCCACTTCATCGTTGCCGCCGCCAATCTGAAGAGCCACTCGGTAGTCTTCAAGCCAAGTATCAGGCTTGGACTCACCGATGAACTTCTTCGACTCCAGTCGCCAACCTGAAGTTGGGAGGAATCACCGCGGCCCTGATGGCTTTGCTGAAACACTCTAGTCCTGAGACGTGTACTCTGCTGCTGGTGGGTACATCTCTGTCATGATCTTCTCGGTGAGCTCTGTTCTTGTCGACCAAACCTTGAACGATAATGGATTTGGCATCAAAGCCTGGTTCCCTGGGGTCGACTAGAATCCTTCGCCCAACACTGTGATGGCGTCTGTCATCCTGCTGTCGGGGCGCGTACGATCCACTCCTTGGGGAGGGGTGGGCACTCGACGTCGATCATCATGATCGAGTCGGTGATCATTGTCGGTGTCAAAACCGGCGGATCTCGGGTAGGCGGTCCCGAACTATGCATCTAGGCGGATGGTAACAGGAGACAAGGGACACAATGTTTTTACCCAGGTTCGGGCCCTCTCGATGGAGGTAATACCCTACTCCTGCTTGATTAATATTGATGATATGGGTAGTACAAGAGTAGATCTACCACGAGATCAGAGAGGCTAAACCCTAGAAGCTAGCCTATGGTATGATTATCGTCTTTTTATGTCGACTAGCCTGGCCTCGGTTTATATAATGCACCAGAGGCCTAGGATAACAAGAGTCCTAACCCGAATCGCCCGGTGGGGAGGAGTCCTTGTCTTGATTGCCAAGTCTTTTGGAAACTTCCTTGTATGCGGCAACTGTCCGGACTGGCCCATGAGTATACGGCCATGGGGATCCTCGGCCCAATCCAGCTGATCGGGAGACGACGTGGTGAGTACCCCCTAGTCCAGGACACCGTCAGTAGCCCCCTGGACCGGTCTTCAAGTTGGGGACGCTCCTCGATTCTTCCAAACTGTCCTTCATCTTCGGTCGTCGGTCTTGAAAACTGGTTCAACAAATCTTCTCATCTTCGATCTTGAGGATCGCCGAAATGCATTCGATGAGTTTACACGTCGGGTATCCGAGGAGCCCCTTTAAGTTTCCGGCCTTTATCAATGCCTTGTTATTTTTATGCCACACCTCGGGTTTGAGGTTGTTCCCGGGCGGCAGCGTCCTCTTGCGTCCGAGCTCCAACGCCGGACTGCATTCGAGGTATCTTTCGCAGCCGAGCACCAACGCTGGACCGCTTCCCAGCTCTAACGCCGGAATGTATCCGAGCTCCAACGCCGGACTATGTATCCGAGCTCCAACGCCCGACTGTATCCGAGCTCTAACGCCAGACTATGTATTCGAGCTCCAACGCTGGACTGTATCCGAGGTCTAACACCGGACTATGTATTCGAGCTCCAACGCTGGATTGTATCCGAGCTCCAACGCCGAGTTGTATCCGAGGTGTCGTAAATCACCTTGGTTCAAAGAAGTTTGAAGGAGCTTAGCCGAGCTTAATGCCGGAAATGCCCTCTATGGAGCCAGCCACTAGCGTCCGAGCTTTATGCCGGACTGCTTCCGAGGTGGTGCACCACCCCAAATGTGGGCCGATTTTTGTCAATATTTTTGATTGGTGCAATTTATTCTCTGCCGAGATACATAGCCAGTAGCCCTCA
This sequence comes from Aegilops bicornis, assembly GCA_021605145.1. NCBI lineage: Eukaryota > Viridiplantae > Streptophyta > Magnoliopsida > Poales > Poaceae > Aegilops > Aegilops bicornis. The sequence goes on from CM038672.1 coordinate 14,911,195, forward strand.
AGGCGGGTATCGGTCTAAATTCCGAGATGCACATGAAGGATGACATAAGACCGCTGATCCCCGTAGCCGCTGAGACTCATGTTGATTTGCAAAATCGGTCTGAGGATCAAGTCCCAGCTCGGCAGAATACTTGGGGACACAAAAAGCGATGTGCTCAGTCCTCAAGACTCAGGTTGGGTGCGGCCGACCAACCTGAGGATCAAAATCCCCTCAGAGACTGTATTACACTTAAAATTTTCTGCATTGGACAGGCAATGCAGTAGCCCCCGAGACACTGGTCGGGTGGCAACACCAGATGAGGGGATCGATGTGCCCCTTTAATATTTGTAAATAATAAGCCCGAACCCCAGTAGCCCCCGAGCCTTAATGCGGGCACGGGTGGCCGGATTAAGGATTGATATCCATAGTAAAATCACAAATTATGTGTAATGACTCTATGTATCCAAGTACTTTATGTCATTAATGCTCGGATCCGCATTGTACAAAACTTTGTTGACCGACCATCGGCTTCAACCTCCTCGGCCCGATGGCGAGGAGTGTTTGTCCTACTTTATAAAGCCTTTATGAGGGCAAAGATTTACGACAAACAAGGCAATCTGGCCATACGGTTTTATAAACAAAGGTACGCAGAGAGATATGTTATATTGTTGTTTAACAGAAGAAATGTCTTCCAAAGAAAATAGTCCCGCTATCGGTTCCTTTCTTTGGGTTGTCATGCTAATCATGATCATGAAACCTCAGCTCCAATGTAAGAGCAAAATATCGAGTATTTAGTTTGGGAGGCCAGTTAATAGCCCCCGGTAGTGTTCGCGACAGTCGAGGTCAAGCCGTAAACACTTTGGTCATTGTTATGAATGGCCCGTCGTTTAACACCGTCATCGGATCGCTGACCAGTTTACGCTTATTGTGACAGTCAGTTTTCGGCTTTCTCCACTGAGGTGCTTAACCATGTGAGCTGGAAGCACAATCGCGATGGTTCTCCTTTGCACACCTAGCCGAACAAAGCGGAACGTAGGAGGCAAGCGCAGGAGTCGGGCAACCCAACTATTGACCAAAGACACAATTCGAAACCGATGCATATATAGCAATATCCGAGAATGTTTTTGCCGAATCTCTAAAGGTGTCCGGCGTTGCACTGCGAGACTTGTGCTGAAAGCACACAAATATTTTAAAAGTGCCATGGGCTCGAAAAGCCAAAAAACTTATTCAAAAGGTTAATGTCCGAACTAGATCAAGTGTTCCATGCCAATCCGAAAATTGGACTTTAGAAAAAAAAATTAACCTGCGTGCTTTAACATGACACATCACTATACCATGACCAAAAATTAGAGGTCATAGTATCTGCCGGAAAAGCAGGCCATTGCGAGCAGATTTTCTGCGGGAAAGACTTTTGCGGCAATTACAAACCGCCCTTGAAAGTGTTGTCGGGGAAAGGAATTCCCGGTTACCCTATATGCGGCAGAATATCGCCCGTCATGTTCTTGCCTTTACCGGCAGTTAGCACTATTACCGGCGTACAAATCTTCCCGGCGGGCTGACTATCTGAGGAGTTAGAAGATTTCCCGGCATACCGCCTGTATTTTTCTTCACTGCGACCACACAAATTTCCCGTATCGTATTTATTTTATTAGCTATGATTTATCTTCAGTCCATTTTGTGCCATCTATATATAAAACACACATGCATACAGTAATAAAGATAGCATCACACTTGTAGATAGTGCATATCCATCATCCATACATCATTAGTCCAGGACAACTAAAAGCTAGCACAAAGATCCATTATGTGTTCCTACATGCACACACAGGCATACAATACATCATTAGTCCAGGACAACTAAAAGCTAGCACAAAGATCCATTATGTGTGCCTACATGCACACACAGGCATACAAGTAACCAAAAGCACAACTATCCATCAGGTCTACATGCACACATGCGTACAGTTGTAGGTTCACAACTTAAAGTAGTACATCATAGACAAAAGCACAAAATATACAATCTGGTTTTAGGTGTAAACATATCCCAGCAGAAGATCCTTTTAGCTCACCAAACACACCGCATTTGTGGATGCAAAGGCATTATGCCGGTAACCTCTAAAAAAGAAATGGACAAATAGATCAGCTCGAGAAGAACACATGTTCCAAACATATAAGTTGCATCGGCTGAAAAAGAAAATCGACTCAACCAAATGAAAGAGACACATGTGTGTCACCACATATGCATTCCACAAGGCACAGACGAATGTGTGGATGTACTCATAAGAAGAGATCGTGCAATCGTGTATGCATCACTAGGAAAATCAATGTAACCAATCACTATAAATATATACCAATAGCCATCTTGTTTGGTGCAGTATAATTTCTCTTGATTGCTGTTAAGTAAATAGAACATTCAAAAACTGCGGCGAGGATCAATTAGTAGCAATCCGGTGGCAATGCAGGGTGTCCACCGTTCTGTTTTCTTGTACATGTTTGTCCTATTTAGGCTGCGTTTGGCAGCAAAGTTTTTTTCAAGTTTCCTGAGAATACCATGGTTTATGAAAAAAGCCATGGTTTTGAATACTTTGATGCGTTTGGCTTAAGAAAAATCTGAAGTTTTGTAAACCACGGTATGCCAGAAACCATGGTCTTTTTGCGGTTTACGGAAAGAGGTCCTGACCTCTTTTTTTTAAACAGAGCGGAGGAAATCTTTGGGGAGATCGCATTTGACTTTGATGTCTACAAGAATATCCATCTGCGATCCCCTCCTATTTTCTCTCTTTCTGTTATATAGTAAATGACCATATTATATCTCCTGGTTATAGTCAATTTGTCCTTTTAAAGAACACTCGTTCGCAACAAGCTATTTCTTGATTCTTTGGCACACTTTTTATCTACTAGGAAAGCCATAGAAAGTACTAGTAGCTCAGGAGAAAATAAAGAACTTGTAGGTTCCTACTTTCAATCACATGCTTCATTCGGAAAAATAATAAGTCATCCGTATGTGAAAAGAGAAACATATCTTTTCTTTAGGTGTAAAATATTCCAGAATTCTAAGATGCAATACCTTCAAGATGTGGGGACTGCTATGGGCTGTCATGGTTGCTTCTGCATAACTTTACGAACAACCTCAATCTGCAAACATAGAATTGTCAATATGAAGCAATTTGAGAAACAAACTACTGAAATAGACATGATCAGGAAGACGTTTTACATATCTACGAGGCCATGCAATAGATCGCCCGAGAGCATTTGCCATGGTCCTCACATTCCCATAAGGGCGTTGCAAAATAGCATCCTTTTTCATCACCATGTTAACTACGACTTCACAACATTGAGAACCAAGTTCGGCACCATGATATCTTTGTCCTATCAATTGACTGAATAGTGGCCTTCGTCACTGGTATGTTATAAGGGCGGGAGATAGAGTACAATATGACATCCTGTCCAACCTGAGACAAGCAATATATAAGCCAAACTTCACAAAATGTGTGTCAAATATAAAGCAATAAATATTTAGGAGCAAGAGTTTTTTTACTTGGGGAGTCTTTTGAGTGACGGTTGTTTTTTGATGATCTAGTTGTTGATTCATCTGTTGGACCAGCACTTGCTTCTTCTGTTGTGTGATTTTTGGTTGACTTTCTACCATTAGTCTATTTGACATCTACATCCGAAGAGAATTTTTTGGACGTTATTTAAAAAGTCTAGTTGGCAATACTAAAATAATGCATTTTCATTTGAGCAATGCATACCACATGATCATCCTCCTTTTCAGCAGCCATGTACCCAGTCTCACTATTTTCGCCTTCATCACAAATATACTGCACCAAGCCAATACGAGTTAGCAAAGAAGGAAAGATAACTATACTATTCATAAAGGTTTCAAATTGGTACAATTCCAAAAATCACACCTAGTCTTGTGCAGAATTGGAATCATAGTGTGGACTGAATTGCTCCTTTTCTTTAGCCTGAGAAGCTAACATCATCTCCAGGACTTCGTTCATAACAATGTCCATTTTTCGATCGGTTGCTTCCACACGCTCCCTTAAAAGTGCAGCCTCTTCCATAGCTTGTCGACATTCTTCCTCAGCCAGTTGGAGCCTTGTTGATTTCAATTTTCTAGTTCCAGGCATGCGTAGATCTGATGCACTTAGCCCCATGCCTATACAAATGAACATATCCATTCCTCTCCTTTCCAAATACATGCGAAAAAGATCGCCTTGCTCTATGGTTTTTCTAACAATTCTGGTTGTTCATTTGCTTTGTTCTCTATCTCTTTCTACAAGGAGGAACCACAAAAATAAGCATCACTACAAATGGCTCTACTACATGAAAGTACTTACTATTTAGTACATACAATTTTTGTGCATTGCCGCATTGGAAGGAACTCCTTTTTAGTAGTGTGTGTTATAACAAACGCTTCATCTTTACGTTGGGGATATCCATTCTTCTTGTGCTACATTCAATTTATTATTCTATGAGCCAACACATAGTTAGATGGGTTAAAGAATTGTAGGAAACCGTAGCAAAAATGTACCTCTTCTTCAATAACACGTGCATGACTCTTGCTGCCAGTTGTGTGAAACAAGGTCATCCCTTGGCGATTTAACTTCCCTATCTCACTACGTTGCTAAAGTACAAGAAACAATGATCATGATCAACAGTTAGAGCTTTTCAAAATGAACCTTTGGACAATGATCTTGCAGCATACCTTAGCTGCATCAGTCCTCCAATGGTCAATAAGCCATTTCCAGTCATCTTCATGAACTCTAGCATCACAATCAGCAAGGAGCTCCTCGTCAGTCTTTTCTTCATGAAAATACAAAGCCTTCAGATCTGATTTGAAATCTCTCTATTTCTTAGCAGCACTTCCCATGACCCAGTCTTTAACTCTTTCATCCACTTCATAGTACAACTGGTTATCAAGTTGCCAAAATTCAACAATGAATTAGAGGATGAAACATAAATCCATAAGAATTTTTTGTATGTGTGCATCACAGAAGTTACCTTCAAAGTATTCCACAATAAAAGCTTTTGCTTTGGCTCAACCAACCTCCAGTCAGGTTTGGCAATTGATACTATCTCACTATTTTTAACCAGTGTGGCTATAAAATTTGCAAACTCGGTGGCATTGTCCCCCACAGGCTGTCCCGTCTCATTGATCTCTACCCTAATTGGTGGCTGGTTCCCTCTTGAGCGTATATCGGCCTTTCTAGTATAGCTGCGTCCATGCTTCTTCTATTGTTGACCACCATCTATATGAACATAGAAAAGAATTAGTTAGATCTCCGAAATGAAAAAGGTTAAATGCCTAAAAAAAGAACTACCTACCATGTTGTGTCGCTGCATTAACATCATCTTCATTCTCTTCTAATGCAGCATCTCGCGTGTCTTCATCATCGTGCCTAGAATCAGCTCTAGCAGTGTCCGATCTTAGTATGCGTCTAGGCATTTCAAGAGCTGGCTGACTAGATGTGTGTTGCCTTTTCTGCAGATAAGCACATGTTGTTAAATAGCTACCATACACCTGCACAGTTGAATCAACACACAAGCAAGTCTTGGAAGGCTACCATCACCTATGTCTTGTTGTTTTGTTCATGCGAAGACTTCTCTGCAAGTCTTGGAATTAATTGATGCAACTTCTCTGTGTTCAGCCTTAGAGTCTCTGCCCGCGCTTCTTCATATGAAGTAGTATTAGCCCTTTCTCCTCCGTTTGCCATTCTTTTTCCTGAAAAAAGATAAAATATCTGAATTAGAAAAAGGTTTAATGCAATTTGAAATACAAAAACAAAGAGGTATTTTGCAGAAATATTAAAAGCTAAAAACTACATACTTATCCTTCTTGACCTGTCGAACAATTGTTCCATCTATATCTTCTCTGATACGAGGTGCACTTCTAAGATCAACCCGGAGATCTACATTAGCATCTAAATCAGGGAACAGAACCACATGTTCATCAACTTTCTCAAAGTTCTCATTTCCTTTTCCAAAAATATCATAAAGGATTCCCGGTATGGACTGAACAACGCTATACCAAGGAGGCAAATTCAAGGGGATCAACATGTCGGGCGGATGCTATAGCTACTACAAGACATAGATCGATAGGGATTAAATCAAATGCCCGTTATAGCTAGCCTAATGTTGCGACTATCTTCAGCAAATTTTGGATGTGTCGCATCAAAATGTTTCCATGCAGGAGAATCTGCAGGATGCCTCACTAAACCATCTCTTATCGTCCTTCATCATGCCATCTTGCATCTGTTGCACTCTTCTTTGATATGAACAGCCATTTGAAGCCTCTTCTTTATTGGAAAATAACGAAGAACCTTTCTTGGTACTTGGTGCACACGTTTCCCATCAAGGCTCTTCTTTTCAGATTTCCATCGAGAAGTTTTGCATATAGGGCATTGGTCTGCATTTGCATATTGCTTTCAAAATAATATGCAATCATTCTCACATGCATGTATATTAACATAACCTAGTCCAAGGCATTTTATCATCTTCTTTGCTTCATGAAAGTTCTTAGGAAGTGGCGAGTCCCCTGGAAAGGCCTTATTAAGCAGCTCTAGCAATATGTTAAAACTCTTATCACTCCAACCCCCAAGAAATTTGGTGTGGAGTAATCTAACTACAAAGTGTAGCTTTGAGAAGCTTGTGCACCGGGATAAAGTTGTTGCCTGCATCATCTAATAATTGGTGAAATGCCTCTATATTTGGATCACTTCCATCCTCCCTTAGGTCACCATCATTCCCACCACCATCCCCAACTTCACCAAATTCATGTCCTATATCTTCGAGCATTTCAGGTATCTCATCAAGTACCTCAAATATGTCCTCATCTTCAACCTCGTCATTTTGAAACTTGACAGGCTCGCACCGTTGTGGAAGGCATAATGGTCCCTCCCCGTGATACAACCATTTTTTATACCCTTCCAAGAACCCATCGCATACTAAGTGCTCATAGACAACACTAGATTCCTTCCATGCATAGTTCATACAGATTTTACAAGGACATAATATCTTGCTCCCTCTAGCGTAATTGGTAAATGCAAATTGTATAAATTGTTTGACCCCTTCAATATACGTTTTGTATGCCTACAATTATTGATTCATCAATAGATAATCCTTTGATAATATTATATAAAGTGGAAAGCGTGTTCATCTTAATGTTGTACCTAGCATGATCCATCCAACTCTTGACCATCACGAGTTGCTTGTACTAAACTTGAACCCTTGCCTAATTATCGCAAGCCAACACAAATCAATAATTACAAACCAGAGCAACACTCGAATATTCGAAATATAGTCTAATATTACCATGCAATGATAGAATCAAATTACAAGGTATTCAAACTAAAATCAGAATATACCACACAATGATATAAAAATATCAAGTCTTATGATCAAGAATCTCACCAGAAGCTAAAAGTGGCACTTGTTCAATTATTGATGGCTGCAGATTGATACCTTCTTCACTTCCCAACCTAGATCTTAAACTTGTCCTTAAAGTCTGGTTTAGGCTGGTTCCTGGAACGCGTAAAAATATAAATACCCTAGATGAAGAACAATAACCAACTATCATGCAGTTATGATCTTACATTTAGCATATCAAAAAGTACCACAAACTTGTCCAGTTTATCATCCAGATCATTAATGAAACTAAATCAAAAGTACCAAGTCATATACTCTAAATAGCACCTGATAGGCATAAGTTAGGAATCATGTTCTGACAGTTCGAGTTACAAGGATCTTCTATTAGACTCATAGCTCATAGCCAAGTTTACTACCTCAGCAAAAAAAGAAAAACTTTGCATGTTCTAAATGCAGACCTGTGACAACAGAGAAGAGAACTCAGTGCAACCTCTAAGTGTGACTCTACGGCTGTTGCTGCTCCTGCTAATCAGTTGGTTGAGTAGGTGGCGGAGGAGGTGAACCAGGGCGAGGATGGCGAAGGGTATCAGGAGGCGTTGTTCTTGGGGAATATAGCACCAACAGAGGGCCTTTTTAGTGATGAGCTCCTTTGCATATCTGCAAACATTTATAGATTAATAAACAACAAAGGATTATAAACAGCATGTATGCCACTTAGATACTGGTCATTTTTCATCAAGTGGTGAAGCTACCTAATAGCATGTTTATACTATGAAAAACTGTCATTTATCAGTTTACAAAACATAATGACTATGATATGAGAAAAATGCCAATAACACTAGAAAAGAAATCCATACTTGCAATCCAGCCATATTTCACAACATACAAAATTATGTCAAAGACACAAACCTGCATGTTTTAATCCTTTAACAACATCAAAGTTTTTGTATGTATATCCCACAAAGCTGAGATCTTTTTAGTTCAGCTTACCTGTATAATCGGGACAACTATGTGGGGTGATGGAGGGATGGGCGGCGGCGCTGGATTGCGTGATCTTTGGTCTTGGCCCGGCTGGATTGGGGATTCTCCTATGGCGTGGATAAAGAGGATGGGAGGCGGTGGTTACAGGTGGATCTTGAGGCGACGGGCTGGAGTGGGGATGCTCCTGCGTTGTGGATGCAGAGGATGGGGGCGGCGGCGCTAGGTGGATGCAGGGGCGGCGGCGCCGGGTCGATGCAGGGGATGGGGGCGGCGGTGCTAGGTGGATGGAGGGGCGGCGGGTCGATCTGAGGATGGGGGCGGTGGTTTGATGCAGGGATGGGGCCGCGCCGGGTCTATGCTGGGGATGTGGTTGACGGCGGTGGGTCGATGCAGGGGATGGGGTCAACGGCGGTGGTCAACGAGGTTCATGCGGCGCGGTCGACGCAGGGGATGAAGGCGACGGGTGGATGCAGGGGATAGGGGCGGCGGCGCCGGGTCGACACAGGGGCGGCGGCGGTGGGTCGATGCACGGGATGGGGGCGCGGTGGCGGTGGGTCGACGGAGGGGCGGCGGCGCTAGGGTTTGGCGGCGACGGCGAGATGCAGTGCGGTCGGCTGCTGAGGGAGGGAGAGCGTACGGTGGGCTTCGAGATGTGTTTTTTTCGAGATGCAGTGTGTGGAGAAGGGGAAAGATGAGTGGGAAATGGGCACGGTGGGCTTCTAGTGTCTTCTAATTTTTCATTCTCCGCCGACTTGCCTCAAGCGCTTTTTGGGCCTCAATTCGTTAATTCTGCGCCAACTGGTTAAGAGCAGTGCATTCGCCCTCAAAATGAATTTGGGGCAATTGGGCCGCCCCAAAAGATGCCGGTAGATGGCCTGCCCACCTAGCTTCCACATTCCCGGCAGATGCATTGACCTATACATTATTGCCCGGCATATAAAGCTTTCCAGGCAGTTAATCGCCCCCAATTCTTGCTTATTCCCGGCAGTTAATTGCCCTTAATTTTTTGTCATGGTGTAGTGCATCCTATCTCAAAACTTCAAGCGGGTCAGCCTACGGCTTCAACCTCCTATCCCGAAGGCGGAGTACTTCTTAATAGGCCAGTTTAGCAAACTAAACTCTAGCGGCTTTGGGAGAGAAATTAGGCTCCCCGGCTAGTGACCGCACACTTGTGTCGAAAAAGGAGTGATAAATAATAATAAAAACTTTGCAACGACTAAGAAGAAAAACACTTATTATAAAACGGCCCAAATAAACATAAGAGCCCCCATGTGACTTGGGTAAAAGAATGATTGTATCATATCTATGTTCAACCGAACTTTAAGCAGCGTCTTAACCGACCGTCGGCTTCTCCCTCTTGATCGAGAGACCAAAAAGTGTTATGTACTCCACCTGTCGAGAATATCAACGGTGTTTCCAATAACCAGGCAATCAGGTCATAAGGCTGTAACAGACAAAGCGCGCTCAGGGAACTTATGCTATATTACTGATAAAGTGTAAGAAGCATCTTCGAAGAAAATAGTACCCCCACCGATACCTTTCTTCGGTGCTCATTGTTAATATGAGACTTGTGCAATAGATTTTTTGTACTCATGAGTTCCGTTGTGTGCCGACCATCATCGGAAACTATAAGAGCGCTAGCTTTCGGCTTCACCCAGTTTGAGGTCCGGCTCGGATGACCCGATCGTGACAATCGCAGAGGTGCTCCCTTTACTCCCTAGCCGAACAATCGGGAACGTAGGGGTAAACACAGGAGCGAGGCAACCCAGCTTGCAAATCTCTTAAGTCAATATGGTGCATATTGTGGCATAATACACGAACAAGGAACGAAGCCGTACAAGTATAATCATATGCAAGAGGAAAAGCTTCATGAAGGAATCCCCCAAATGAATTGGGTATTTGAATTTATCGTCACAAACAAAGTTTGGACAAGGAAAAAATTTACAAGCAACTTTTCCAAAAAGTATAATGCTTGGTCGAGCCGAACACAAGTTAAAAATTTAAAACTTTGAGCATGAAGGCAACTTAGCTGATTAATGTGTTCGTATTGATGACGTGGTCCGAGCTTGATCCGGGACAAGGTTCCATCTGTTGGGGAACGTTGCAGAAAATTGAATTTTTTCCTACGGTTTCACCAAGATCCATCTATGAGTTCATCTAACAACGAGTCATGGGAGAGTGATTGCATCTACATACCACTTGTAGATTGTGTGCGGAAGCGTTCAATGGAACGGGGATGATGGAGTCATACTCGCCGTGATTCATATCACCGATGACCTAGTGCCGAACGGACAGCACCTCCGCGTTCAACACACGTACGAGCGGAGGACATCTCCTCCTTCTTGATCCAGCAAGGGGGAAGGAGAGGTTGATGATGATCCAGCAGCACGACGGCGTGATGGTGGATGCAGCAGAACTCCGGCAGGGCTTCGCTAAGCGACTACGGGAGGAGGAGGAGGTGTTGCAGGGAGGAGGGAGGTGCCAAGGCTTATGGGTGTGGCTGCCCCTCCCTCCCCTCCCTTTATATAGGTGCAAGAGAGAGGGGGGAGGCGCAGCCTTGCCCCTTCCTCCAAGGAAGGGAGTGCGGCCAAGGGGAGGAGTCCATCCTCCCCAAGGCACCTCGGAGGTGCCTTCCCCTTTAGGACTCTCCCTCCTCTTGTCCCTTTGGCGCATGGGCCTCTTGGGGCTGGTGCCCTTGGCCCATATAGGCCAAGGCGCACCCCTACAGCCCATGTGGCCCCGGGCTGGTGGACCCTGGTGGAACCCCGGACCCCTTCGGCACTCCCGGTACAATACCGATAACGCGAAACTTTTCCGGTGACCAAAATAAGACTTCCCATATATAAATCTTTACCTCCGGACCATTCGGAACTCCTCATGATGTCCGGATCTCATCCGGGACTCGAACAACATTCGGTTTGCTGCATACTCATATTCATACAACCCTAAGCGTCATCGAACCTTAAGTGTGTAGACCCTCACGGGTTCGGGAGACATCTTGACATGACCGAGACGGCTCTCGGGCAATAACCAACAGCGGGATCTGGATACCCATGTTGGCTCCCACATGCTCCTCGATGATCTCATCGGATGAACCACGATGTCGAGGATTCAAACAACCCCGTATACAATTCCCTTTGTCAATCGGTATTTTACTTGCCCGAGATTCGATCGTCGGTATCCCAATACCTCGTTCAATCTCGTTACCGGCAAGTCACTTTACTCGTACCGTAATGCATGATCCCATGACCAAACACTTAGTCATTTTGAGCTCATTATGATGATGCACTACCGAGTGGGCCCAGTGATACCTCTCCGTCATACGGAGTGACAAATCCCAGTCTCGATCCGTGTCAACCCAACAGACACTTTCGTAGATACCTGTAATGCACCTTTATAGTCACCCAGTTACGTTGTTACGTTTGGTACACCCAAAGCACTCCTACGGTATCCGGGAGTTACACTATCTTATGGTCTAAGGAAGAGATACTTGACTTTGAAAAAGCTCTTGCAAATCGAACTAGACGATCTTACGCTATGCTTAGGATTGGGTCTTGTCCATCACATCATTCTCCTAATGATGTGATCCCGTTATCAATGACATCCAATGTCCATAGTCGAAACCATGACTATCTGTTGATCAACGAGCTAGTCAACTAGAGACTCACTAGGGACATATTGTGGTCTATGTATTCACACATGTATTACGATTTCCGGATAATACAATTATAGCATGAATAAAGACAATTATCATGAACAAGGAAATATAATAATAACACTTTTATTATTGCCTCTAGGGCATATTTCCAACAGTCTCCCACTTGCACTAGAGTCAATAATCTAGTTACATTGTGATGAATCGCACACCCATAGAGTTCTGGTGTTGATCATGTTTTGCTCGCGGAAGATGTTTAGTCAACGGATTTGCGACATTCAGATCCGTATGCACTTTGAAAATTTCTATGTCCCCATCTTGAACATTTTCATGAATGGAGTTGAAGCGACGCTTGATGTGCCTGGTCTTCTTGTGAAACCTGGGCTCCTTGGCAAGTGCAATAGCTCCAGTGTTGTCACAGAAGAGTTTGATCGGCTCCGATGCATTGGGTATGACTCCTAGGTCGGTGATGAACTCCTTCACCCAAATTGCTTCATGTGCTGCCTCCGAGGCTGCCATGTACTCCGCTTCACATGTAGATCCTGCCACGACGCTCTGCTTGCAGCTGCACCAGCTTACTGTTGTGACACTCCAAATTTTTTTGTGTTTTTGTTTTCAGAAAGAACCTTGCTTGGTTTGAAAGAAGGTCATTTAGACCCTTCCTAAAAACCATCTTCTAAGTTTGCCCCCTCAAAAATCTTTTTCTTAGATTTAGTTTCTTTTAAAATGAAAACCCTTTTTAGTTTTGGGCTTTTATTTGGTTTTGATCCTTTCTAAAAAAAATTCCATGCCTCCTATGGTGAAATTTTCCTAAAACCCCTCCTCCCACTTTTGTGCAACCCAAACATTCTGTCCAAACTAATAAAATCCATTTTTGGATTTTATTCCAACTATTTCTCCTCCCAAAATAATTCTGTCTTTTCTTTTGAGCCTAGGTGTATTACAAAGCAAGTACCCTAATGCTTTTGATTTTTGACCTCAACTCAACACCCCTGGATAGTCCTTTGTACCCACAACCCAGAACCATCTTGATCCACTCATCTTCTTTTCAAAAATTTCAAATTTTACTCTCTGCAAGTTTGGACCAGATTTGCCAAATTTGGTGAAATTCATATCTACACTTCTCCAAAAATTCTACAAATATTCAGGCAGCCTCCAGATGCAATGAGAGGCCCCTCCACCAAAAACCAGATCAAGGAAAAATCCCTAGATGCCAGAATCATTCTGTCGAACACTTGGCATGCACTGTTTTGTTCATATTCAGTAAATTCAGAGTTCAGTGTCGTTCTCCCTCAGTAACTTCAGTCACATGTCCATAGTGCCCTTGCCACGTTGCTCGCAGCCTATCCCGCTTGTCCAGAGCTTCACACGAACGATTGGCGTGTTCCAGGCTTCGGTGGCACCACAGCCCGCTGCGCGGCGTGCTGGCGGCGAGAACCACCGTGGCGGCGGTAGGAGCAAAACTGCGGCGTAACGCCGTTTAAGCGCCGCCTTAAGCGTCTGGTAGCTCCGCGTGGCCACCTCCGTGCCAGCGCACGCATGCGGCACCATCTTCGTGGCCTGGCACGCGCAGAGCGCGTTCTCTGCCGCCGACGGGCCGTGCGGCCGTTCCGTCGAGGGCAGGCCGTAAACCTCCCTCCCTTGCTGAGCTGGACCCCGAAATGGCACCGCTGCTCCACCTAGGCGATGCTCAAGCTCCTAAGCCGACCGTCCAACCACAGCGCCGCCGTAATCAACTTCGCCGCACTTAACCGTTCCACGGCAACCGACTCGGGCGGCTATATATAGCACCCGTGCATTGCTCTCGCCCTTGCGGCTCCACCACCTCACCAGACCCCGCCTAGCCACTGGAAGGGCCTCGAGGGGCCTTTCTTCCTCGACTCCGGCCACCTCCGTCCGCCTCGGCCTTCGGCAACGTTCTCTTCGGTGAGAACTCCTCCACCGCCCTACTCTCGCCCGTAGCCTCGTACCACCTCCAGTAGGTTAACCCCCACGTCAATTTTGATCCCGCAGCTCTCTCCGGCGAGGTCCACGACCACCCGAACCGCCGTCCGCCGGAGCAAGCGTCGCCGTCGACGTGGTGCTCGCCGACGACCTCTACCACCACCCACAGACGCGGAACGGTGCACTGATCACGAAGGTACTCACCGATCTCCCTGCCTCGCCGTGGATCGCCGCCGGCGACCACCGCGGCTCTCGGGCGCCGACGAGCCCTGACTCCCTCTTTCGAATTTTTAAACCTGACAGGTGGAGCCCGGCTGTCAGCCTCACAGTCGTTTCTTTTAAACGAAACGTTATTCTGGAATTTTCCGCAGAGCCCCCTGGAAACTTTATGTTTCATTACAGATGGGTCCTTGGACCAAAACTCTTATAACTTTTAAACAGAAAAGTATTTGTGGTTGATTCTTTTTCTGTTCTCCTTAGATTTTTGTCTAGTTTTTTATAAGATTTATTTGAGAATTTATTTGGAGTATTTTCTGTACACTCACGGTGTTTACGTTACGTGCGTATTTTTTTTATACCGTAGATACCGGAGGAGGTGACGGAACTGCAAACTTCGCATAGTTAGACTCCGACTACTCTGATCCAGGCAAGCATGTTTGAACTCTTGATATGATGAGTGTTGTTGCATGTGTGCATTTTAGTATGGTCATGGCATGTTTATGAACATCACTTTGAATGTTATATTTCATGCACATAATCGGAAAGTAAGTTTCGGAAAGCATTATGTTGTTGGATACATATTTGCATAGCCATGTGTTGGCATGAGGATGGGTAAGATGGAAGTGTTGTGACATGCCAGTCTTATGCCAGATTATTTGACCTCCGTGTCAGCATGACACCAATCACATTTCCATTCATTCCTTCCTACACTGTCACATGTTTTCCGAAAGGAATATGGCATAGTAAGTTTTAAACCGTTTTCCTGGTACACACCAAAAGAGAGGTCGGGGTGAGGGTTCCATGACCCTGGATTAAAGCCTGTCATCCGGTCGGGGGCATGGGTGTTTCCGGTTGGGACCGAGAGGGGCAACCCTTAGAGCGCTGCCAGATAGAAATTTGATCCCATGCTATTCGAGGTTGTGGCCTCCCGTCTCAAAGTTTTTCTTGGGCGTTATCCGGGGTGATTCCTGGCTTTGTGAGGTGAAATGGGTGTGTACTAGTTAAATGTGTTTCTCTTGAAATACCGTAACGGAACTAGTCCTTCGTGACTACAGAAATCCGTTGGCTGTGGTCAGTTCGTCCAAACTCTGCAGAGTCTCAAATCTTTCAATTATCTTGTACTTTGTTCAAGTACTATATTCATCTTATTTTGTCAGGTATCAGCCTCAGTGACAAAACTCCGGTAGGATTTATGTGTGATAAATCTGGTTAAAAGATTATTCTTGTGGATGAACTAACCTTGTTATTTACATTCATTTTAAAGCCCTTTCTGTGATGTCGCCCAGACGTCTGACTGTGGCATTTCTTTTAAAGCCCTTTCTGTGATGTCGCTCAGACGTCCGACTATGGCATTTATTTTAAAGCCCTTTCTGTGATGTCGCCCAGACGTCCGATTGTGGCATTTCTTTTAAAGCCCTTTCTGTGATGTCGCTCAGACGTCCGACTGTGGCATTTCTTTTAAAGCCCTTTCTGTGATGTCGCCCAGACGTCCGACTGTGGCATTTCTTTTTAAACCCTTTATGTGATGTCGCCCAGACGTCCGACTGTGGCATTTCGTTTAAAGCCCTTTCTGTGATGTCGCTCAGACGTCCGACTGTTGCATTTCTCTTAAAGCCCTTTCTGTGATGTCGCCCAGACGTCCGACTGTGGTATTTCCTTTAAAGCCCTTTATGTGATGTCGCCCAGACGTCCGACTGTGGCAATTCTTTTTAAAGCCCTTTATGTGGTGTCGCTTAGACGCCCGACTGCGGCATGCCTTTTCTTTTTATTTATTTACCTTTCGAGGCGTCGCTCCAGACACCCGATCGGTTTTCAGCTATTTATTATATTTATCAAGTCCGGAAATATTACCGTTGTTATATGAGCATCATCCTTGTTCATGACGCATTCATGCATTCATTGATTATATCTTTTGTCCGAACTATCTTGCGAGTACTTTCAAGTACTCACAGCTTGTTGATTTGGCGGATGTTGATGAAGGCGATCTCATGGATGAAGAGTTTGATAGCGAGTCCGACGCCTAGAGGAGTCCGATCAGTCCGTGCGATCATGTCTTGATCATTGTATTATCCGCTTCCGCACCGAATAAATTCATCGAACCTCACCTCGGCGCTCGATGTAATCGCCGAGAAGTCAAGTTATCCACCACCACTTTTCCTCGAGCTAGTAGCATGCCACCACACCCCTGTGTCATAACCGCCCATGTGTAAGATATTGGCGAGTTTGTAATAAATTGTTGAGCAGCCTCAGCTCAACCCTGTAATATATTTGATGCTCTTGGTTCTCTCTGTTTATCAAGCTTTTGTCTACCAGAAAGGATGACTTTTCCTATACTGGGTTAAAAAAAGATCGGTTTTATCAATAAACTTTTTATTGAAAAGCCGGTCGTGACACACTTGGTATTAGAGCTAGGCTGAGTGAAGGAAGCCACTAGGTGCGATCGCTAATTGGTTATTAGCATGATAGAGTCATTCATGTTTTTACAAATGTTGTCTTTTTTTTCTGACAGTCAGCATAAAATTTATGATCTGATCACTCAGAATTTTTGCCTACTTTTGTAGATGGCCGGCAACGACTGCGAGTCTCAAATGTTCGCCAACGTGCACTGAGGGTTCGTCAAACTCCTCTCCTTCATCGTTCAGGTCGCGATGGGGCCATCCGTGCGCCCAGTCTTCACGCTTTATCCACACAAGATCAACGACAGTCTGACTATGCACCAGGCCGTGGTGCAATTCAGGGGTGGCCATGCTGAGATACGCCGCCTCCGATTGATGGGGAGAGCCATGCCTACAGAAAGGCATGCTATGCAAATGGCTGCCCGCGAGACAATAGCCCGTCTTCGGGATGTTCTTCCTGCAATGAAGACCCGTCGCTACCGCTACCTTCCATGCCATGTGCCTTATACCTGTCACTACTCCTTCTCTTGCCCCAGAGGAGAGGCGAGACGATGCCTTTGAGATGCTTGTCGAGTACCTCCGAGCCATGGGGGCAGCATTCGACTGCATGGTGGATGACCTCGTAGCTGCACGCATGGACTCAGTTCATGGCTGTGCTGCTAACAGGAGGGAACTTCTGCACACCGCTCCGCCACTGACTTTTGTGTCATCCGCAGCCTCTCACTCACCTACCATACTCGCCACTGCTCGTCGTCTGCCTACCACAGAGGAATTTAACCAGGCTATTGCACCCACTCCCGTCCGCTCTGCACCACCTATTGCACCCACTCCCGTCCGCTCTGCACCACCTATTGCACCCACTCCCATTCGCCCTGCACCACTTGTTGCACCCACTCCTATACGTGCTGCCCCACCTATTCCACCCACTCGTATTCGTGTTATTCCGCCTACGGCACCTGCTCCATCCGCTCAGCACAACGTTTCTCGTCTGGAACCTATTAGCGAGGAGGAGGTTGATTCCCCAGCGTCTCTGCGTCTCACCCTCGGCAGGCCAAGGGAGATCCTCACCATCTCCGACTAAGTACGCATAGACGCCATGCGATGTATCGACTTGTATAATATGTTTATATGTACATAGGTTGTGAGAAGTAGCATGTTTGCGCATCATGTAGGATCTGGAGGAGTGCACTAGTTTAAATAACATGTCAGGATTATGTACGCATATCCTGAGTGATGTAATGTATAATTATGCCCGCGTGTAAGATATGCAATACTCCTTCTCCGCGCGAAATAGTGTGTTTCCAAGAATATCCTGAAGTTTAAAAATGTTCTTTGTGTGTGATTTTGTTGACTTTTGCGACTCTCTTTCTTATCTTACGAGTTCAAAAAATATATCCGCAGAGTGAAAGATGTCACGTCCTTGGACGCGCTCCATGCCAACTCAGCTAGAAGAAAATTATGGCACACCGCAGAACCACAATTTCACTCAGGGTCAGACAAGTCAACAGGACAGTGAAACAACTTTTACACAAGTTTGTCGTTTGTATGAACAGAGTCAGCAGCAACACCAGGAAATGATGAACCAATTCATCAATATGGGAAGTAACCGTGGTCAGTATCAACCGCAATCCAAATTATTTGAGTTACAAAAGACGCGTCCTCCAACATTTTCTCATCTTGACAAGCCTCTTGAGGCCGATGGTAACCGCTTCGAGACATGGAGAGAAAATTAATTATCGCACGATGTTCAGACCATGAAAAAATCTTTGTATGCACCACATTATCTCACAGGAGCAGCTGCATCGTGGTGGGAAAACTTCCTGCACATGCACCCCAACGAAAATGAAATCACAGGAAAATTTCAAAGAAGGTTTTAAGTGGGGCACATATTCCTAAGAGCGTCATGAAAATCAAGAAGAAGGAATTTGATGAACTCAAGCAAAGGGACATGACAAAGGTCGTAATACAACAGCCAATTCACTCTGCTGTCACGCTTCGCCAATGGAGAACGCATGACCGAGAGCAAGAAGATGGAAAAAAAATTGGAAGGCACGGCACACGCCCTTAAGTGCCGGCTAGTTGTGCATACCTTTCCAGATTTTAAAACACTGGTGGATAAGGCCATTACCCTGGAAAATGAGCGACGTAGCCTGGAAGATTTCCGCAAACGAAAAAGGGACCAGACTACTTTTACTCGCAATCACAGAAGCAAGAAGGAATTTCAGAAGGGGGATTCACACAAGACCCCGACGAATAATTCACATCCAATCAAGAATTTCCATGCAAGAGACAAAGAGTTCACCTATCGCCCGAGCGTTACTGTTATGCTTGTGGAGAAGAAGGGCACTATGCCAAGCAGTGCCCCAAGCCAAGGAGCTCAACCCCAAAGCTCAATAAGGGTGGCAATAATTCAGCACCAAAGCGAAGCAATTTCAACCCCAACAACAACCACCGGAAAGGTCACTTGAACCACGTGACCCGAGAGGAAGCACAGAATGCCCCAGATATCGTACTCGGTACGTACCCCGTCAACACAATACCTACCATGGTTTTGTTTGATTCTGGAGCTTCTCACTCATTCGTTTCGAAAAGTTTTGCTTTGCAAAATAATTTTTCGATGCTTCCTTTGGAAAAATAAATGATCATCAAGTCCCCTGGAATTAAGCAAGTGACCCAGAGTTACTGTCAAGGTGTGGTTATTGAATTTGATAGATTGAAGTTTTACGCCAACCTTATTGTACTGGAAAGCAAGGGACTGGATGTCAGGAATGGATTGGTTAACCACCAACAAAGGTTTTATTGACTGCTTCAACCGTACCGTGATTCTCACACACCATCATGGGAAGAAAATAAAAGTTTCAGCCAAAGAGAGACAAATACCTCGGCAACCTAGATTAAACAAGGTGGACGTTTACGAGCTGGACAAGGTTCGATGGTATGTGAATTCCCAGACGTATTTCCAGAAGAACTACCAGGCATGCCACCAGACCGAGAGATAGAATTCAGCATTGAGCTAGCACCCGGAACCGCTCCTATTTACAAGAAATCTTACAGAATGGCACCATCCGAATTGGTAGAGTTGAAGAAGCAAATGAAAGAATTATTGGAGAAAGGATACATACGAGCCAGCTCCTCACCTTGGGGTTCTCCAATTTTATTTGGCAAGAAGAAGGATGGAACAATGAGGTTGTGTATTGATTATCGAGCTCTCAACATGGTCACAATCAAGAACAAATACCCAATGCCCGAATAAATGATTTATTCGATCAGCTCGCCACAGGCCAAAGTCTTCTCAAAAATTGACTTGAGATCAGGATACCACCAATTAAAAGTGCGAACAGAAGATATTCCCAAGACCGCCTTCACCTCTAGATATGGGCTGTATGAGTTCACAGTGATGCCATTCGGACTAACGAACACCCCCGCATATTTTGTTCACCTCATGAACAAAGTATTTATGAAGTATATGGACAAGTTTGTTGTGGTATTCATTGATGATATTCTGATATATTCCAAAACACCAGAAGAGCACGCCGAACATCTCAGGATTGTACTAGGAGAACTCAGGAAACATCAATTGTACGCCAAATTCAGCAAATGTGAATTTTGGCTAAAACAGGTGGGTTTTCTGGGCCACGTGCTAACACAAGAAGGTATAGCAGTGGACCCGGAAAAAGTCAAGGCCGTACTTGGCTGGAAGCCACCGGCTAACGTAACGGACGTACGGAGTTTCTTGGGAATGGCAGGCTATTATCGGAGATTTATTGAAGGATTCTCTACTGTAGCAAAGCCCATGACACAATTGCTCAAGAAAGGCAAGAAGTTTGAATGGACAGAAGCATGTGGGAAAAGCTTCCAAGAGCTAAAAAGTAAATTAACGACGGCACCAGTACTAATTGTGCCAGACATACACAAGAATTTTGAGGTATATTGTGACGCATCCCGGAAAGGCCTCGGATGCGTATTGATGCAAGAAGGCAAGGTAGTTGCATATGTCTCTAGACAACTACGCAAGCATGAGGAAAGTTATCCCACTCATGACTTGGAATTAGCAGCAGTCATCCATGCACTCAAGGAATGGAGACACTTCCTACTTGGGAATCGTTGTGAGATATACACAGACCATAAGAGTCTTAAGTATATTTTCACACAGCCAGAGTTAAATTTACTGCAACGACTCTGGATAGAGTTGGTAAATGAATAATATGTTGGAATCCACTAACAACACGGAAAAGCAAATGTTGTGGCAGATGCACTTAGCGAAATCCCAAAGACGGACTGACGGTATACCAAAGTTGAGGCCAGAATTTCAACAGGGATTTGCCCGACTCAATCTAATAATGGTCACCAAAGGCAGTGTGTCGAATATAGAAATACAGCCTACCCTGATGGAAAGGATCAAGGAAGCCCAACACGGACACCCCAGCATTGAGGGCATAAAAAAAGTGAGTTTGGGAAGAGCCTCAGAATTCAACGTGGACGAGCAAAGAATATTTTGGTATGGAGAGAGGCTATGCGTACCAAATGTCAAGGACCTCAAACAGCAGATATTGACTGAAAGTCACACAGCTCCGTATTCAATCCATCCTGGAGGGACAAAAATGTACAAGGATCTTCAGAAAAAAATTTGGTGGCATGGTATGAAGAGAGATATAGCCACGTTCATTGCCTGTTGTGACTCTTGTCAACGTATCAAGGCCGAGCACCAGAAACCAGCCGGACTGTTACAGCCAAATAAGATACCCGAGTGGAAATGGGACGAGATTGGAATGGACTTTATCGTTGGACTACCACGGTCACGACACGGAAACGATGCCATATGGGTCATAACTGACAGGTTAACCAAGGTGGCACATTTTATTCCGGTAAAAACAACTTACACCACTCAGAGACTAGCCAGACTTTATCTCGCCCGTATAAATGCACTTTGCATGGAGTCCCTAAGACTATCATCTCCGATAGAGGCACACAGTTCGTCTCTACTTTACGGGATCACCTACAACGAGCCTTTGGGAATTCAACTAGCCTTCAGTACCGCATATCATCCCCAGACTAATGGGCAGACGGAACGCGTAAACCAAATCCTAGAAGACATGCTAAGAGCCTGTGTCCTCACCTACGGGAACTGTTGGGAAGAAAGTTTGCCATATTCAGAGTTTGCATACAACAACAGCTATCAAGCCAGCTTGCAAATGACACCCTTTGAAGCTCTATATGGGAGAAGATGTCGTACCCCGCTAAATTGGTCAGAGACCGGAGACAGCCATATCTTTGGCCCAGATATGCTCAAGGAGGCCGAGGAGAAAGTTAAGACAATTAGAGAACGACTCAAAACAGCTCAAAAGTCGGCAAAAGAGTTATTACGACCGAAAGCATCGGAAATCAGTTTTGAACCGGAGAATTGGTATACCTGAGAGTTTCTCCTATGAAGGGTCTGCAACGATTCAAGATTAAGGGAAAACTAGCACCAAGATTCATCGGACCATTTCATATAGTGGCCCGACGAGGCAAGGTAGCCTACCAGCTAGACCTACCCGGAGACTTATCCGGTATCCACAACGTGTTTCACATATCGCAGTTGAGAAAATGCATGAGCAACCCCGAGAAGCAAGTTTCACATAAGTATATTGACGTGCAACCGGACCTAACTTACCGGGAGCACCCAATAAAAATATTAGAAGAGTCTGAGAGGAGGACCCGAAGGAAAACCATTAAGTTTTTCAGAGTCCAATGGAGTAATCACACCGAGGATGAAGCAACTTGGGAGAGCGAGGATTTTCTTCGGACAGAGCACCCACACCTGTTTAAGGATCAATTTGAAATCTCGGGGCGAGATTTTTCCTAAGGGGTAGGTCTTTGTGACACTCCAAAAAATTTTGTGTTTTTGTTTTCAGAAAGAACCTTGCTTGGTTTGAAAGAAGGTCATTTAGACCCTTCCTAAAAACCATCTTCTAAGTTTGCCCCCTCAAAAATCTGTTTCTTGGATTTAGTTTCTTTTAAAAAGAAAACCATTTTTAGTTTTGGGCTTTTATTTGGTTTTGATCCTTTCTAAAAAAAATTCCATGCCTCCTATGGTGAAACTTTCCTAAAACCCCTCCTCCCACTTTGGTGCAACCCAAACATTCTGTCCAAACTAATAAAATCCATTTTTTGGATTTTATTCCAACTATTTCTCCTCCCAAAATAATTCTGTCTTTTCTTTTGAGCCTAGGTGTATTACAAAGCAAGTACCCTATGCTTTTGATTTTTGACCTCAACTCAACACCCCTGGATAGTCCTTTGTACCCACAACCCAGAACCATCTTGATCCACTCATCTTCTTTTCAAAAATTTCAAATTTTACTCTCTGCAAGTTTGGACCAGATTTGCCAAATTTGGTGAAATTCATATCTACACTTCTCCAAAAATTCTACAAATATTCAGGCAGCCTCCAGATGCAATGAGAGGCCCCTCCACCAAAAACCAGCTCAAGGAAAAAATCCCTAGATGCCAGAAGCATTCTGTCGAACACTTGGCATGCACTGTTTTGTTCATATTCAGTAAATTCAGAGTTTAGTGTCGTTCTCCGTCAGTAACTTCAATCACATGTCCACAATGCCCTTGGCACGTTGCTCGCAGCCTATCCCTCTTGTCCGGAGCTTCACACGAACGCTTGGCGCGTTCCTGGCATCGGTGGCACCCTGGCCCGCCTGCGCCGGCGTGCTTTGCGGCGGCAGAGCCACCGTAGCGGCCGAGAGGGAGCAAAACTACGGTGTAACACCGTTCGGCGCCGCCCAAGCGTCCTGGTAGCTCCGCGTGGCCACCTCCGTGCCAGCGCACGCATGCGGCACCGTCGCCGTGGCCTGGCACGCGCAGAGCGCGTTCTCTGCCGCCGACGGGCCGTGCGGCCGTTCCGTCGAGGGCAGGCCGTAAACCTCCCTCCCTTGCTGAGCTGGACCCCGAAATGGCACCGCTGCTCCACCTAGGCGATGCTCAAGCTCCTAAGCCGACCGTCCAACCACAGCGCCGCCGTAATCAACTCGCCGGACTTATCCGTTCACGGCAACCGACTCGGGCCGGCTATATATAGCACCCCGAGCATTGCTCTCGCCCCCGCACGGCTCCACCACATCACCAGACCCCGCCTAGCCACTGGAAGGGCCTCGAGTGGCCTTTCTTCCTCGACTCCAGCCACCTCCATCCGCCTCGGGCTCCGGCAACGTTCTCTCCGGTGAGAACTCCTCCGCCGCCCTGCTCTCGCCGTAGCCTCTTACCACCTCCAGTAGGTTAACCCCCACGTCAATTTTGATCCCGCAGCTCTCTCCGGCGAGGTCCATGACCACCCGAACCGCCGTCCGCCGGAGCAAGCGTCTTCGTCGATGTGGTGCTCGCCGACGACCTCTACCACCACCCATAGACGAGGAACGGTGCACTGATCACGAAGGTACTCACCGATCTCCCTGCCTCGCCGTGGATCGCCGCCGGCGACCACCGCGGCTCTCGGGCGCCGACGAGCCCCGACTCCCTCTTTCGAATTTTTAAACCTGACAGGTGGAGCCCGCCTGTCAGCCTCACAGTCGTTTCTTTTAAACGAAACGTTATTCCGGACTTTTCTGCAGAGCCCCCTGGAAACTTTCTGTTTCATTACAGATGGGTCCTTGGACCAAAACTTTTATAAGTTTTAAACAGAAGAGTACTTTTGGTTGATTCTTTTTCTGTTCTCCTTAGATTTTTGTCTAGTTTTTTATAAGATTTATTTGAGAATTTATTTGGAGCATTTAATGTACACTCACGGTGTTTACGTTACGTGCGTATTTTTTTTACCGTGAATCTGGGAGGAGGTGGCGGAACTGCAAACTTCGCATAGTTAGACTCCGACTACTCCGAACCAGGCAAGCATGTTTGAACTCGTGATATGATGAGTGTTGTTGCATGTGTGCATTTTAGTATGGTCATGGCATGTTTATGAACATCACTTTGAATGTTATATTTCATGCACATAATCGGAAAGTAAGTTTCGGAAAGCATTATGTTGTTGGATACATATTTGCATAGCCATGTGTTGGCATGAGGATGGGTAAGATGGCAGTGTTGTGACATGCCAGTCTTATGCCAGATTATTTGACCTCCGTGTCAGCATGACACCAATCACATTTCCATTCATTCCTTCCTACACTGTCACATGTTTTCCGAAAGGAATATGGCATAGTAAGTTGCAAACCGTTTTCTGGTACACACCAAAAGAGATGTCGGGTGAGGGTTCCATGGCCTGGATTAAAGCCCGTCATCCGGTCGAGGCATGGGTGTTTCGGTTGGGACCGAGAGGGGCACCCTTAGAGCAGCGATATAGAAATTTGATCCCATGCTATTCGAGGTTGAGGCCTCCCGTCTCAAAGTTTTTCTTGGGCGTTATCCGGGGTGATTCACGGCTTCGTGAGGTGAAATGGGTGTGCACTAGTTAAATGTGTTTCTACTGAAATACCGTAAACGGAACTAGTCCTTCGTGACTACAGAAATCCGTTGGCTGTGGTCAGTTCATCCAAACTCTGCAGAGTCTCAAATCTTTCAACTATCTTGTACTTTGTTCAAGTACTATATTCATCTTATTTTGTCAGGTATCAGCCTCAGTGACAAAACTCCGGTGGGATTTATGTGTGATAAATCTGGTTAAAAGATTATTCTTGTGGATGAACTAACCTTGTTATTTACATTCATTTTAAAGCCCTTTCTGTGATGTCGCCCAGACGTCCGACTGTGGCATTTCTTTTAAAGCCCTTTCTGTGATGTCGCTCATACGTCCGACTGTGGCATTTCTTTTAAAGCCCTTTCTATGATGTCGCCCAGACGTCCGACTGTGGCATTTCTTTTAAAGCCCTTTCTGTGATGTCGCTCAGACGTCCGATCGTGGCATTTCTTTTAAAGCCCTTTACGTGATGTCGCCCAGACGTCCGACTGTGGCATTTCTTTTTAAACCCTTTATGTGATGTCGCCCAGACGTCCGACTGTGGCATTTCGTTTAAAGCCCTTTCTGTGATGTCGCTCAGACGTCCGACTGTGGCATTTCTTTTAAAGCCCTTTCTGTGATGTCGCCCAGACGTCCGACTGTGGTATTTCCTTTAAAGCCCTTTATGTGATGACGCCCAGACGTCCGACTGTGGCAATTCTTTTTAAAGCCCTTTATGTGGTGTCGCTTAGACACCCGACTGTGGCATGCCTTTTCTTTTTATTTATTTACCATCCGAGGCATCGCTCCAGACACCCGATCGGTTTTCAGCTATTTATTATATTTATCAAGTCCGTAAATATTACCGTTGTTATATGAGCATCATCCTTGTTCATGACGCATTCATGCATTCATTGATTATATCTTTTGTCCGAACTGTCTTGCGAGTACTTTCAAGTACTCACCTGGCTTGTTGATTTGGCCAGATGTTGATGAAGGCGATCTCATGGATGAAGAGTTTGATAGCGAGTCCGACGCCTAGAGGAGTCCCAGTCAGTCTCGTGCGATCCTGTCTTGATCATTGTATTATCCGCTTCCGCACCCCGAATAAATTCATCGAACCTCACCTCGACGCTCGATGTACTGCCAGTAGAAGTCAAGTTATCCACCACCACTTTTCCTCGAGCTAGTAGCATGCCACCACACCTGTGTCATAACCGCCCATATGTAAGATATTGGCGAGTTTGTAATAAATTGTTGAGCAGCCTCAGCTCAACCCTGTAATATATTTGATGCTACTGGTTCTCTGTTTATCAAGCTTTTGTCTACCAGAAAGGATGACTTTTCCTATACTGGGTTAAAAAAAGATCGGTTTTATCAATAAACTTTTTATTGAAAAGCCGGTCGTGACAACTGCTCCACCATTCAACATATACACGTATCCGGTTTGTGACTTTGAGTCATCCAGATCTGTGTCGAAGCTAGCCTCGACGTAACACTTTACGACGAGCTCTTCGTCACCTCCATAAACGAGAAACATGTCATTTGTCCTTTTCGTGTACTTCAGGATATTCTTGACCGCTGTCCGGTGTTCCTTGCGGGATTACTTTGGTACCTTCCTACCAAACTTACGGCAAGGTTTACATCAGGTCAGTACACAACATGGCATACATAATAGATCCTATGGCTGAGGCATAGGGATGACACTCATCTCTTCTTTATCTTTTGCCGTGGTCGGGCATTGAGCTGAGCTCAATTTCACACCTTGCAAAACAGGCAAGAACCCTTTCTTGGAATGATCCATTTTGAACTTCTTCAAAATCTTATCAAGGTATGTGCTTTGTGAAAGACCTATGAGACGTCTCGATCTATCCCTATAGATTTTGATGCCTAATATGTAAGCAGCTTCTCCAAGGTCCTTCATTGAAAAACTCTTATTCAAGTAGGCCTTAATGTTGTCCAAAAGTTCTATATCATTTCCCATCAAAAGTATGTCATCTACATATAATATGAGAAATGCTACAGAGCTCCCACTCACTTTCTTGTAAACGCGGCTTCTCCATAAGTCTGCATAAACCCAAACGCTTTGATCATCTCATCAAAGCGAATGTTCGAACTCCGAGATGCTTGCACCAGCCCATAAATGGATCGCTGGAGCTTGCACACCTTGTTAGCATTCTTAGGATCGACAAAACCTTCCGGCTGCATCATATACAGCTCTTCCTTAAGATAACCGTTAAGGAATGCCGTTTTGACGTCCATCTGCCATATCTCATAATCATAGTATGCGGCAATTGCTAACATGATTCGGACGGACTTAAGCTTCGCTACGGGAGAGAAAGTCTCATCGTAATCAATCCCTTGAACTTGCCGATAACCCTTGGCGACAAGTCGAGCTTTATAGATGGTAACATTACCATCCGCATCCGTCTTCTTCTTAAAGATCCATTTGTTTTCTATCGCTCGCCGATCATCGGGCAAGTCATCAAAGTCCATACTTTGTTTTCATACATGGATCTTATCTCGGATTGCATGGCTTCAAGCCATTTATTGGAATCTGGGCCCGCCATCGCTTCTTCATAGTTCGAAGGTTCACCGTTGTCTAACAACATGATTTCGAGGACAGGGTTGCCGTACCACTCTGGTGCGGAACGTGTCCTAGTGGACCTACGAAGTTCAGTAGCAACTTGATCTGAAGTGCCTTGATCATCATCATTAATTTCCTCTCCAGTCGGTGTAGGCACCACAGGAACATTTTCCTGAGCTGCACTACTTTCCGGTTCAAGAGGTAGTACTTCATCGAGTTCTACTTTCCTCCGACCTACTCCTTTCGAGAGAAACTCTTTTTCCAGAAAGGATCCGTTCTTGGCAACAAAGATCTTGCCTTCGGACTAAGGTAGAAGGTATACCCAATGGTTTCCTTAGGGTATCCAATGAAGACGCATTTTTCCGACTTGGGTTCGAGCTTTTCAGGTTGAAGTTTCTTGATATAAGCATCGCATCCCCAAACTTTTAGAAACGACAGCTTAGGTTTCTTCCCAAACCATAATTCATACGGTGTCGTCTCAGCGGATTTAGACGGTGCCCTATTTAAAGTGAATGTAGCTGTCTCTAGAGCGTATCCCCAAAATGATAGCGGTAAATCAGTAAGAGACATCATAGATCGCACCATATCCAATAGAGTGCGATTACGACGTTCGGACACACCGTTCCGCCGAGGTGTTCGGTGGCGTGAGTTGTGAAATGATTCCACATTTCCTTAAGTGTGTACCAAATTTGTGACTTAAATATTCTCCTCCACGATCTGATCGTAAGAATTTTATTTTTCAGTCACGTTGATTCTCTACCTCATTCTGAAATTCCTTGAACTTTTCAAAGGTCTCAGACTTGTGTTTCATCAAGTAGACATACCCATATCTACTCAAGTCATCAGTGAGAGTGAGAACATAACGATATCCTCCATGAGCCTCAACACTCATTGGACCACACACATCGGTATGTATGATTTCCAATAAGTTGGTTGCTCGCTCCATTGTTCCGAGAACGGAGTCTTGGTCATCTTGCCCATGAAGCATGGTTCGCATGTGTCAAATGATTCATAATCGAGAGACTCTAAAAGTCCATCAGCATGGAGCTTCTTCATGCGCTTGACACCAATGTGACCAAAGGCGGCGATTGCCACAAGTATGTGGGACTATCGTTATCAACTTTACATCTTTTGGTATTCACACTATGAACATGTGTAACATTACGTTCGAGATTCATTAAGAATAAACCATTGACCATCAGAGCATGACCATAAAACATTTCTATCAGATAAATAGAACAACCATTATTCTCGGATTTAAATGAGTAGGCATCTCGTATTAAACGAGATCCTGATACAATGTTCATGCTCAAACTTGGCACTAAATAACAATTATTGAGGTTTAAAACTAATCCCGTAGGTAAATGTAGAGGTAGCGTGCCGGCCAGCGATCACATCGACCTTGTAACCATTCCCGACGCGCATCGTCACCTCGTCGCTTCGCATCTCCGTTTATTCCGCAGCTCCTGCTGTGAGTTACATATATGAGCAACGGCACGGTATCAAATACCGGGAGTTACTACAGTCTTGGTAAGGTACACATCAATTACATGTATATCAAATATACCTTTAGTGTTGTCGGCCTTCTTTTCTGCTAAGTATTTGGGGCAGTTCCGCTTCCAGTGACCCTTCCCTTTGCAATAAAAGCATTCAGTCTCAGGCTTGGGTCCATTCTTGGACTTCTTCCTGGCAACTGGCTTACCAGGCATGGCAACATCCTTGCCGTCCTTCTTGAAGTTCTTCTTTCCCTTGCCCTTCTTGAACTTAGTGGTTTTATTGACCATCAACACTTGATGCTCCTTCTTGATTTCTACCTCTGCTGACTTGGCATTGAAAATACTTCAGGAATAGTTTTCACCATCCCCTGCATATTGTAGTTCATCACAAAGCTCTTGTAGCTTGGTGGGAGCGATCAAGGATTCTGTCAATGACCGCCTCGTCAGGAGGTTAATGTCCAGTGGGACGGCGGTTGTGCAACCCGGACATTTTGAGTATGTGCTCCTTGACAGAACTATTTTCCTCCATCTTACAACTGTAGAACTTGTCGGAGACTTCATATCTCTCGACCGGGCATGAGCTTGGAAAACTAGTTTCAGCTCCTCGAACATCTCATATGCTCCGTGTCGCTCAAAACGCTTTTGGAGCCCCGGTTCTAAGCTGTAAAGCATGCCGCACCGAACGAGGGAGTAATCATCAGCACGTGATTGCCAAGCGTTCATAACGTCTTGGTTCTCTGGGATGGGTGCATCACCTAGCGGTGGTTCTAGGACATATTCTTTCTTGGCAGCTATGAGGATGATCCTCAGGTTCCGGACCCAGTCCGAATAGTTGCTGCCATCATCTTTCAGCTTGGTTTTCTCTAGGAGCAGCGTTGAAGTTCATGGTGACATGAGCGTTGGCCATTTGATCTACAAGACATTTTGCAAAGATTTTAGACTATTGTTCATGATAATAGAGTTCATCTAATCAAATTATTTAATGAACTCCCACTCAGATTTGACATCCCTCTAGTCATCTAAGTGATACATGATCCGAGTCGACTAGGCCGTGTCTCGATCATCACGTGAGACGGACTAGTCATCGTCGGTGAACATCTCCATGTTGATCGTATCTACCATACGACTCATGTTCGACCTTTCGGTCTCTTGTGTTCGAGGCCATGTCTGTACATGCTTGGCTCGTCAAGTTTAACCTAAGTGTTTTGCATGTGTAAAACTGTCTTACACCCGTTGTATGTGAGCGTAAGGATCTATCACACCCGATCATCACGTGGTGCTTGAAGCGACGAACTTTAGCAACGGTGCATAGTTAGGGAGAACACTTTCTTGAAATTGTTATGAGGATCATCTTATTTACTACCGTCGTTCTAAGTAAACAAGATGCATAAACATAATAAACATCACATGCAATTATATAGTAGTGACATGATATGGCCAATATCATATAGCTCCTTTGATCTCCATCTTCGGGCTCCATGATCATCCTGTCACCGGCATGACACCATGATCTCCATCATCATGATCTCCATCATCGTGTCTTCATGAAGTTGTCACGCCAACGACTACTTCTACTTCTATGGCTAACGTTTAGCAATAAAGTAAAGTAATTTACATGGCGTTCTTCAATGACACGCAGGTCATACAAAAAATAGAGGCAACTCCTATGGCTCCTGCCGGTTGTCATACTCATCGACATGCAAGTCGTGATTCCTATTACAAGAACATGATCTCATACATCACATATATCATTCATCATTCATCACAACTTAGGCCATATCATATCACAAAACACTTGCTGCAAAAACAAGTTAGACGTCCTCTAATTGTTGTTGCAAGTTTTACGATGGCTGCAATAGGGTTCTAGCAAGAACGTTTTCTTGCCTACGTGAAAGCCACAACGTGATTTTTCAACTTCTATTTACCCTTCATAAGGACCCTTTTCATCGAATCCGCTCCAACTAAAGTGGGAGAGACAGACACCCGCTAGCCACCTTATGCAACTAGTGCATGGCAGTCGGTGGAACCGGTCTCACGTAAGCGTACGTGTAAGGTCGGTCCGGGCTGCTTCATCCCACAATACCGCTGAAGCAAGATAAGACTAGTAGCGGCAAGAAAGTTGACAACATCTACGCCCACAACAAATTGTGTTCTACTCGTGCAATAGAGAACTACGCATAGACCTAGCTCATGATGCCACTGTTGGGGAACGTTGCAGAAAATTAAAAATTTTCCTACGGTTTCACCAAGATCCATCTATGAGTTCATCTAGCAATGAGTCATGGGAGAGTGATTGCATCTACATACCACTTGTAGATCGTGTGCGGAAGCGTTCAATGGAACGGGGATGATGGAGTCGTACTCGCCGTGATTCATATCACCGGTGACCTAGTGCCGGATGGACAGCACCTCCGCGTCCAACACACGTACGGAGCGGATGACGTCTCCTCCTTCTTGATCCAGCAAGGGGGAAGGAGAGGTTGATGATGATCCAGCAGCACGACGCCGTGGTGGTGGATGCAGCAGAACTCGGCGGGGCTTCGCTAAGCGACTACGGGAGGAGGAGGAGGTGTTGCAGGGAGGAGGAAGGCGCCAAGGCTTATGGGTGTGGCTGCCCCTCCCTCCCCTCCCTTTATATAGGTGCAAGAGAGAGGGGGGAGGCACAGCCTTGCCCCTTCCTCCAAGGAAGGGTGCGGCCAAGGAGGGGGAGGAGTCCATCCTCCCCAAGGCACCTCGGAGGTGCCTTCCCCTTTTAGGACTCTCCCCTCCTCTTGTCCCTTTGGCGCATGGGCCTCTTGGGGCTGGTTCCCTTGGCCCATATAGGCCAAGCGCACCCCTACAGCCCATGTGGCCCCAGGCTGGTGGACCCCTGGTGGAACCCCGGACCCCTTCGGCACTCCGGTACAATACCGATAACGCTTGAAACTTTTCCGTGACCAAAATAAGACTTCCCATATATAAATCTTTACCTCCGGACCATTCCGGAACTCCTCGTGACGTCAGGATCTCATCTGGGACTCGAACAACATTCGGTTTGCTGCATACTCATATTCATACAACCCTAAGCGTCACCGAACCTTAAGTGTGTAGACCCTACGGGTTCGGGAGACATCTGAGACATGACCGAGACGGCTCTCGGGCAATAACCAACAGCGGGATCTGGATACCCATGTTGGCTCCCACATGCTCCTCGATGATCTCATCGGATGAACCACGATGTCGAGGATTCAAACAACCCGTATACAATTCCCTTTGTCAATCGGTATTTTACTTGCCGAGATTCGATCGTCGGTATCCCAATACCTCGTTCAATCTCGTTGCCGGCAAATCACTTTACTCGTACTGTAATGCATGATCCCGTGACCAAACACTTGGTCACTTTGAGCTCATTATGATGATGCACTACCGAGTGGGCCCAGTGATACCTCTCCGTCATACGGACTGACAAATCCCAGTCTCGATCCGTGTCAACCCAACAGACACTTTCGGAGATACCTGTAATGCACCTTTATAGTCACCCGATTCGTTGTGGCGTTTGGTACACCAAAGCACTCCCTCGTTATCCGGGAGTTACACGATCTCATGGTCTAAGGAAGAGATACTTGACATTGGAAAAGCTCTAGCAAAGCGAACTACATGATCTTGTGCTATGCTTAGGATTGGGTCTTGTCCATCACATCATTCTCCTAATGATGTGATCCCGTTATCAATGACATCCAATGTCCATAGTCGTGAAACCATGACTATTTGTTGATCAACGAGCTAGTCAACTAGAGGCTCACTAGGGACATATTGTGGTCTATGTATTCACATGTGTATTACGATCTCCGGATAATACAATTATAGCATGAATAAAATACAATTATCATGAACAAGGAAATATAATAATAACACTTTTATTATTGCCTCTAGGGCATATTTCCAACACCATCCCCCAAGCCGGTCCCGAGGTGGCGGAGCAAAGAGCTCGGCACTCCGAAGTGGTGACATAGCTCGGTCAATGCAAGACGGCAGGGTGATGCCGAAGTCCCCGGCATGGGGTAATGAAGTGTTGACGAAGCCCCCATCCTGCCGAGGTGGCGCCAAAGGATATAGTCCGGTGGATCATTTTCACTGTGCACAAAAATAGTGCAAACCGGAGATAATTGTAATAATGATAAAAAATCATTGCATAACAAATAATTTATGCAAAGTGAGTAATAAAGAAATATCGCTGGCGCGAAGTCAATGTCAATGCGGTATGGCGTGATGCTGATAAAGGCATGGCAAGGCCTGAATTCACAGTCGGTTCGAGTCCCGGATGCGGCGTTTGCCGGACTATGTATGGAAACTGACCGAACCACGATGCGACCGTCGCTAAAGCGGCCACCATTTGATAGACCTGTGTACATATGATGGACAAACCAGAGTAATAATTCGTTGGGAAAATTGAACCCAAACAAGCAAAAAAACTAGGATTAATAGCACCTGGTTTATTTGTTGTAGCAATCCGAAGGGAGGTGATTCCCAAAATTGGGACTCGATCCGTGCACCCATTGCGTGATGGGCGATAAAACGACGGCATGCCAATGCTGGCAAAGGTTGGCTCGCCAAGGCAAAGCCCTCGGTCTAGCTAATGTGACAGAGCTGGTCGGCTAGTGACGCCGAAGTGTCCGGAGTAGGTTGATGAAGAGATGGCGAAGCCCCCGGTCCAGCCGAGATGTCGAAGTAGGTCGGCGTGATGGATACTAGCTTGAAGAAGCAATAGTGCGGCCCTGCCGATGCAGGTCGTGATGTGGTCGATGCCGGTTTGATGAAGCGACCGTGCGGCGATGCCGGTATGCCCGCTCCGTGTAATCCGTGGGGCGGCGATGTTGGTGATGATTTATCCTTCACGATGCCGGACTCTTGTTCGCCTTGCCGAGATGATGATCCGAAGAAGTTGAGCTCGGCTCAACAAAGTGACGACGTGTCTAGCGTAGGTCGGCAGCCGTGGAGTAATATTGCCGGACTGGTTTGACACCAGCATGATGTTGAAGATCATGTTCAAAAGATCTTAAAGTTAGTGGGATGTGTTCGGGAACAAAAAACAATACCCCATACAAAACTTCCTTCAAAAAGGATGTCCAAAATCCCGTTCATAAAAAAGACGAACTCGGGTCGGATTCGTTTTCGTGCAGAAAACATATCCGAAAAGTGATGCACTAATCGGAAGGTTCCTGGAGTTTGGACGGTCGGATCGAGCTGAAATTTTGAGGGGTGGTAGATATAGGAATTCCGCAGCCGATCAACGGTCGGATCTTCCAAAGGCAGTCCGAGCTATAAGCTGGACACCACGCCCTAAACTCGTCCGGATTCTCGTCCAGATTCAATGCGGCTCCGGTATATCGGAGATTGCCAGAGATTCCCCCATCGGAACTCGACGAAATTTTCCAGGGTTGTTGTAGACTCAATTCCACACAATTCCACCAAAGCAATCGTTAAAACGACATTTGAGGAGACGGTGGCAGCGGACACAAGTCCGCTGTCCTGAAAAACAGTACGGTCGCCCGAGGGCAATGTTGAAGTTGAGCCCCCGGGCTCCCTGGATGATTCCTCCATGATCTTGATAGAGATCGGAGTTGATGTTGATGAAGGCCCTCATCCGAACATGACGATCGGAGGTAGGGCGCAGCCCTTGGTCGAACCAAGGTGACCGGTTGAGCTGGTGATGAAGATGCGAAGTCGGAGTTGATCTGCGGTGAGCCATCGACCTTTTGCCGAACACACAGCGGGACTCTCAGTGAAAGCACCAATGTCGGTGTCAAAACCGGCGGATCTCGGGTAGGGGGTCCCGAACTGTGCATCTAGGCGGATGGTAACAGGAGACAAGGGACACGATGTTTTTATCCAGGTTCGGGCCCTCTCGATGGAGGTAATACCCTATTCCTGCTTGATTAATATTGATGATATGGGTAGTACAAGAGTAGATCTACCACGAGATCAGAAAGGCTAAACCCTAGAAGCTAGCCTATGGTATGATTGTCGTCTTTTTATGTCGACTAGCCTGGCCTCGGTTTATATAATGCACCAGAGGCCTAGGATAACAAGAGTCCTAACGAATCGCCCGGTGGGGAGGAGTCCTTGTCTTGATCGCCAAGTCTTGTGGAAACTTCCTTGTATGCGGCAACTGTCGGACTGGCCCATGAGTATATCTGACCATGGGGATCCTCGGCCCAATCCAATTGATCGGGAGGCGGCGTGGTGAGTACCCCTAGTCCAGGACACTGTCAATCATACTGCTCACGGTTCTTGTACTGATCACGCCGGTCTCCACGTCCCTCACGCCCCGGGAGCGATCTTGGGCTATGGGCCGACTGGACTGTATTTGCAGCGATGGATCTGCTGTGAATCCTATTCCGCGACTGCGATACAGCTGAATTTTGATCTCCTGCCGCCCGGAGTAATGCTCTGATCTGTAACAAGCCTCTGTCGGCCTTTGACTGGGAAGGCTGAATCGACTCTGCTATACGGGCTGCAGCTGCTAAATTCTGAATCGGAGTTCGATATACCTGGGTCGGTGGTGGAAAGAGTTGACGTCGACTGGATTCTGGAACCCGTTGCCGCGCCGCTTTCGAGTGCTCGCTGGAGGTTCTCGATCGAGTGCCCTCGACCAAGTTATTGGCCAGCGCGTCCTCTAAAGGCATGAGCCTCGGGGTTTCTCCAACGATAGGAGTGTGCAGCGCATCCATGTTCTGGCGGCGAAGTTCTTCCCTCTGCGGCAAAGTGAGGGGCTCGGGAGATACTCTTCATGGGCATCTGACGGATCACCTCCGCCCGTCGCCTCCGGTCTTGAGGAAAACCGGGAGGACTGCAAGGTCCATCGACCATCGTAACCTCCACCGCTGGATCATCTTTGTCGCACTTTTCGGATCACGATCTCTGCGGAGCCAGTCGACAGGTCGAACAGGCTGTGGAGAGATTCGTCGGGCTCGATCGCCGCGATTTTGGGGGTGGCCGACTGGAGAGACACCGCGTGCCTCACCCACCGCTGAAGCCTCGACCGACCGGAGCGCTTTCACCGGCGGGAAAGCAGGGGAGGAGGGCGACCACGAGGCCGACCGATCTTGGGTCGACGGTTGCCGCGAGGAG
This sequence comes from Aegilops bicornis, assembly GCA_021605145.1. NCBI lineage: Eukaryota > Viridiplantae > Streptophyta > Magnoliopsida > Poales > Poaceae > Aegilops > Aegilops bicornis. The sequence continues at coordinate 14,947,355 of CM038672.1, forward strand.
GGCGCCACGCAGACGCCTGCAGCGAAAGTCGTCGCCCAGCAGACGAGGCCAGCGTCGATGTCGGCGGAGCCTCCGAAGCCAAGAGGAGTCATCGGCAATGAACGTCAGCGCTCCGAGACGGATCTCGTGGCCCTCAACCGGAGCTCCGCCTGAAACCATGATGAAGGAGATCGGAAAAATCGCAACTTCTCCAATAAGTTGCTAAGACACCTACCCCATGGTGGGCGCCAACTGACATGGTTCTAAGTCTGACAGTAGTGTAGGGGGGTAGGAATGGAGAGGCAAGATCCTAGCTATGGAGTAGTTGTATCATAAAGAGATTTCTGAGTTCAGGCCCTTCTCGGAGGAAGTAACAGCCCTACGTCTCGGAGCCCGGAGGTGGTCGACTAGATTATGTGTGTATGAGTTCTGAGGCGAACCCTTTACCTTTGAGGAGGGTGGCTTATATAGAGTTCGCCACCGATGCTTTGATCTTAATGTACCTTAAACCCTACATAGCGAGGGCCGGATGGGTCCGGCGAACTCTATATAAGCCACCCCCCCCCCTCCTCAGTGTAGAGGGTTCGCACCTCTGTAACTCATACACACATAATCCAGTCGAGCGCCTCCAGGCTCCGAGATGTAGGGCTGCTACTTCCTCCGAGAAGGGCATGAACTTGTAAATCTCTTGCGTATACAACTACTCCATAGCTAGGATCTTCCCTCTCCATTCCTACCCCCCTACACTACTATCAGACTTAGAACCACGACACTTCCAGAAAATTGTTCGGTGCCTCTGGATGGACAGAGGTCACCGGCACGGGCGGCTTGCCCCTCTTCGCAGGGGGTCGCCTGACAGAGTCTGGAACCACTGAAGGTTCCGGCGCTATGTTGTTTGGAGGCGAACTCCGAGCCATGGGAGTCTTGCTCCCTTTGCGCTCAGGGTCCGGAATGTCGCCTTGAGGCGCCTCTAGGACTACCTCCCCCCGGCTCGATGCCCTTTGAGACAACACCTCGGCGTTGTCCGTAGGGCGAAGGGTGGAGGCGGTCGGAAGTGAATCACTATTCATATCCGACGGGTCCAAAGAACCATCCGGCGAAGATACGTCGTCTGGGCTCGGGAAGGACTGCATAATCATGTTCGCGTGATGAGAAGCAGTGCAATAAAATATATCAAGAATTATTATGGTATCCGGATACTTACGACTTTGCCAGGGGCTTGTCCCTGGGCAACCACTTGTCGTCGCTGTAGGCGGCGGTCGTGGAAACAGTCCGGGAGGAGGTCCTTCCTTTCTTGGACCCTTGGCCTCCCGGTTGGGGCAGCCTTCCTTTTCTTGTCTCCCCGGCTGGAGGGAGAACCTTCCTCCTCCTCCTCGTCATGAGAGGAGTGCGCCTCAGTGTTGAGGCGATGAGTCGACACAACCTTGCGCCGGAGACCTGTCGGGTCCCGTGGCCTCCTTCTTGGCCTTCTTGGCGGCACCTCATAAGGTGCGGAGTCCTTATCTCCGTCGGGAGGCGTCTGCTGGATCTCCGGGCGGGGAGCTGGGCGATCAATCCGCTCGGCCGTCTCCACCCAGTCTGTCAAAGGCATGAGAGCTCAGATTCCACACACGATTAAGCTGGGAAAAGTAAACATCCTACAAGGTTTAGGAAACTTACCGGCCATGAGGCGCCAGCGCTAAGCCCATGATCCTCGGTAAGGGAAGGAGGACCTCGGCTCCCTTAAACAGCACCCTCTAGACATCCTTGTGCGTCGTGTCAAAGAGCTCATGCGTGATGCAGTCTTTGGGCGGGTCGAACTCCCATAAATTAAATACCCATTGTTGACACGGGAGGATCCGGTGGAAGAGCATGACACGGACCACGTTGACAAGCTTGATTTTCCTGTTCATCATGTTCTGATGCAGGTGCAGGTGAGTCAGTTCTACCGGGTTACCCCAGGACAGGCCTTTCTCTTTCCAGGAGGTGAGCCACATGGGGATTCCGGATCGGAACTCAAGGGCCGCCACCCAGTTGGTGCGCGCAGCTCGGTGATGTAGAACCACCCTGATTGCCACCCCTTTATGGTCTCCACGTAGGCGCCCTCGAGCCATGTGACATTGGGCATTTTTCCCACCATGGCGCCTCCGCATTCCGCTTGCTGGCTGCCTACAACCTTCGGCTTGACATTGAAGGTCTTCAGCCACATGCCGAAGTGGGGCCGGATGCAGAGGAAGGCCTCACGCACGACGATAAATGCTGAGATGTTGACGATAAAGTTCGGGGCCAGATCATGAAAGTCCAGCCCGTAGTAGAACATGAGGCCGCGGATGAAATGGGTGGAGAGGAAATTCCAGTCCGCGGACGAAGTGGGTGAGGAAGACTACACTCTCGTAAGGTTCCGGGGTAGGAACGATCTGCCTCGCGTCAGGCAGCCGGTCTGCGCGATATCCATGACCAAGTATCCGGCTCCACGCAGCTTCTTGATGTCCTCCTCTGTGACGGAGGATTTCATCCACTCGCCTCCCGCTCCAGACATGATTGGAACGGTTTGAGGAGAAAGATGCGAGCTTGGGCGTTGGAGCTCGAGTGCGCAAGAATGGATATGCGAGAGGGAAGAAGGTGTGGGTGAAAAAGGTGAAATCCTTATCCCTTTATAAAGGCGGGAATGAAACTATGCCCCACCTGCCTAGTAAACTTCGCTTATTCCCCAACCGCCGTGATTGATGGAGCGGTTGGGTTACCCACGTCGTATTGATGAGAATCCGAGATAAGGGGACACGATCTTTGCTTCGACAAGGCGTGCCAAGAAGCTGCCTCGATATATGCGGTGGCTGGTTGTGAAAAGCAGTTCGAATAATGACCGGGCCATGGTGTGATGTCATGCTATAATGCGTCGTGATTAGATTTGTGAAAATGTTATTCTCTCTCTGGTGGTATGTGGAACTTGTTTTGCGAGCGGACACTATTCTTGTGTTCAAGATCTTTTATGGAGTATTCGGAGGAGGAACCCGCCTTGCAATGCGAAGACAATCTTTGCGCCGGACTCATTGTCATTGAAGCCTGGTTCAGGGGACTCTTGAGGAGTCCTGGATTAGGGGGTAGCGGACAGCCGGACTATATCCTTTGGCGGACTGTTGGACTATGAAGATACGGATTGAAGACTTAGTCTCGTGTCCGGATGGGACTCTCTTGGCATGGAAGGCAAGCTTGGCGATCTGGATATGTAGATCTCCTTCTGTTGTAACCGACTCATGTAACCCTAGCCCGCTCCGGTGTCTATATAAACCGGAGGATTTAGTCCGTAGGACAACAACAATCATACCACAGGCTAGCTTCTAGGGCTTAGCCTCTACGATCTCGTGGTAGATCAAATCTTGTACTACTCATATCATCAAGATCAATCAAGCAGGAAGTAGGGTATTACCTCCATCGAGAGGGCCCGAACACAGGTAAACATTGTGTCCCTTACCTCCTATTACCATCCACCTTAGGCGCACAGTTGGGACCCCCTACCGAGATCCGCGGTTTGACACCGGCAGGGGGATTCCTACTCCTAGTAGGAGTAGGTTTCCCCCCTTTCCTAGTCCAACAAGGAGGAGGAGGGGAAAGAGGGAAGGGAGAGGAAGAGGAGAAGGAAAAGGGGGTGCCCCCCTTCCTAGTCCAATTCAGACTCCCTATCTGGAGGGGTGCGGCTGCCCCTTGTGGGTTTCCTCTCCTCTGCCCTATGGCCCATCAAGGCCCAATCTTCCACCGGGGGGTTCCGGTAACCTCCCGGTACTCCGGAAAAATGCCCGAATCACTCGGAACCATTCTGACGTCCAAACATAACCTTCCAATGTATCAATCTTCATGCCTCGACCATTTCGAGACTCCTCTTCATGTCCGTGATCACATCCAGGACTCCGAACAACCTTCGGTACATCAAAACAAATAAAATCATAATACCGATCATCATCGAACGTTAAGCGTGCGGACCCTACGGTTCGAGAATTATGTATACATGACCGAGACTCATCTCCGATCAATAACCAATAGCGGAACCTGGATTCTCATATTGGCTCCTACATATTCTACGAAGATCTTTATCGGTCAAACCGCATAACAACATACATTGTTCCCTTTGTCATCGGTATGTTACTTGCCCGAGATTAAATAGTCGGTATCTCAACACCTTGTTCAATCTCGTTCTGCAAGCAAGTTTCTTTACTCGTTCCATAATGCATCATCCATAACTAACTCATTAGTCACATTGCTTGCAAGGCTTATAGTGATGTACATTACCGAGAGGGCCGAGAGATACCTCTCCGACAATCAGAGTGACAAATCCTAATCTCATTCTATGCCAACTCAACAAATACCATCGGAGACACCTGTAGAGCATCTTTATAATCACCCAGTTACATTGTGACGTTTGATAGCACACTAAGTGTTCCTCTGGAACTCGGGAGTTGCATAATCTCATAGTCATAGGAACATGTATAAGTCATGAAGAAAGCAATAGCAACAAACTAAACGATCAAGTGCTAAGCTAACAGAATGGGTCATGGCAATCACATCATTCTCTAATGATGTGATCTCATTCATCAAATGACTACTCATGTCTATGGCTAGGAAACTTAACCATCTTTGATTAACGAGCTAGTCAAGTAGGGGCATACTAGTGACACTCTGTTTGTCTATGTATTCACACATGTACTAAGTTTCCGGTTAATACAATTTTAGCATGAATAATAAACTTGGGCCACTTTGGGCTGCAACTTGGGCCACGCCCAGCCCACGAACCACCTCCCTATTTTGTTTTCTTCATTTATTATTATATATATAATCCTAAAAAATATTATTATTATACATATATTTACCTCAAAAAATATTTATTATTATATATATGGAAAACAAAAAGTTTAACATTAGCAGTAATATCAAGCAGCATCGTCCGGCAGGCATGGTAAGGCAATCTTCAAATCATCCAAAAAATAAAATTAGCATCACTAGATTTTCAATCAGCAAGCGTTTACTTTTTTTTGACTAGGACAATGTCCGTGGTTGCCACAGGACAGCATAAAAATGTTGCACTTGTGCTTTCGTCCCCGCAACTTCATCGCTTCTTCCATTTGTTCGAAATTTTCTCGACACGCATCTTATTTCTCCTACCCCACCAAGACAAAATTTGATCTACATTTGCCCTCTTTTCTCACCGTCTACTCATTACTCTACCTTCGGTGTCATCACTTCATACGGTTTCACTTGTGCATGATAAGATAGCTATAGGCCTAGCTTCTCAACAATGTATAAGCCGGGGCTAGGGTTTTACTCGGGCCTCCACCTCCTGCTCCTTACCGCCGCCACTTTGGGCTGCAACTTGGGCCACGCCCCAGCCCGCGGCGAACCACCTCCCTATTTTGTTTTCTTCATTTATTATTACATATATAATCCTCAAAAAAATTATTATTATATATATTTCCCTTAGAAAATATTTATTATTATATATATGGAAAACAAAATAGTTTAACATCAGCAGTAATACCAAGCACTGTCCGTGCGGCAGGCATGGTAGGAAATCTTCAAATCATTCAAAAAATAAAATTAGCATCACCAGATTCGTCGATCAGCAAGTGATGACCCACAAGTATAGGGGATCTATCGTAGTCCTTTCAATAAGTAAGAGTATCGAACCCAACGAGGAGCAGAAGGAAATGATAAGCGGTTTTCAGCAAGGTATTCTCTGCAAGCACTGAAATTATTGGTAACAGATAGTTTTGTGATAAGGTAATTTGTACAGAGTAACAAGTAATGAAAGTAAATAAGGTGCAGAAAGATGGCCCAATCCCTTTTGTAGAAAAGGACAAGCCTAGACAATTTCTTATACTTCATCTATTTCCCTTCTTTCATTCATAAACATATCATTTTCATGGTCTAGCAAATATTGTTCTAAAGGATTACTAGGAGGCACGACAATAGAAGCAAGACAAATAATTTCATCTTTACTAGGCAATTCCTCATCAAGAGGTTGTCTACGAAATTTAGAGAAATTAAACTCATGAGACATATCATCCAAACCGATAGTAACAACATCCTTCTTGCAGACTATCTTAGCATTAACAGATTCAAGAAGGGTCTACCAAATATAATGGGACAAAAGCTATCTTGTGGGGAACCAAGAACAAGAAAATCAGCAGGATATTTAACCTTCCCACACAAGACTTCAACATCTCTAACAATCCCAATTGGTGACATCAATTTCTTCTAACTCAGCAGGTGCAATATCATGCATAATTTCTTGATATAAAGAATGAGGTATTGCACTTGCACTAGCACCCATATCACATAAGCCATGATAACAATTATCTCCTATTTTAACAGAAATAACAGGCATGCCCACAACAGGTCTATGTTTATCTTTAGCACGGGTTTAGCAATCCTAGCAGTTTCATCACAAAAGTAAATAACATGCACATCGATATTATCAGCCAAGGGATCTTTAACCATAGCAATATTAGGTTCAACTTTAACTTGCTCAGGAGGTGTATAAGTTCTAGTATTACTCTTACGGACCACAGTTGAAGCTTTAGCATGATTCTTAATGCTAACAGGGAAAGGTGGTTTCTCAACATAAGCGATAGGAACAATAGGATCATTATAAGTGATAGTCTTTTCTTCAACTTTAATAGGTGCAACTACTTTAACTTCAGTGGGAGGATTATATTTAAACCACTTCTCCTTAGGGAGATCAACATGAGTACCAAAGGATTCACATAAAGAAGCTACTATCTCAGAGACAAGTCCATATTTAGTGCTAAATTTACAGAAAGCATCGGTATCCATAAAAGATTTAACACAATCAAACTTAGGTGTTATACCTGACTCCTTACCTTCGTCGAGGTCCCAATCTTCAGAGTTGCATTTAATTCTTTCCAATAAATTCCATTTGAATTCAATAGTCTTCATCATAAAAGAACCAGTACAAGAAGTATCGAGCATGGTGCGATTGTTGTCAGAAAGCCGAGCATAAAAAGTTTGAATAATCATTTCTCTCGAGAGCTCATGATTGGGGCATGAATATAACATTGACTTAAGCCTCCCCCAAGATTGAGCGATGCTTTCTCCTTCGCGAGGCCAAAAATTATATATATATATATATATATATATATATATATATATATATATATATAATTACGATCCACGATGAACAAGATGCATAGGATAAAACTTGATGAAATTCCAATTTCAATACTTGTAGTTCCATGATCCCATATCATCACATAGTCTATACCATGTCAATGCATCTCCTTCAAATAGAAAGGGAAGACCTTCTTCTTGATAACATCATCGGGCATACTGCAAGCTTAAATAATCCACAAACTTCATCCACATAGATTAGGTGCTCATCGAGGATGTAATGTTCCGTCTCCTGCAAAAGGATTAGCTAGCAGTTTCTCTATCATACGAAGGAATTTCAAAGTAGACATTTTCAGTAGGTTCAGTGGGTTGAGGAGAAACTATTTGCTCCACTGGTCGGGGTGAAGATACCCCGAACAAGCCCTTCAGAGGATTACTTTCCATAGTAACAAGTGACAGTAAATTTCAGCACACTATATAAATTTTTCCTTACCAAATTCCACTTACCAAAGGCGCTTCACTCCTCGGAAACGGCACCAGAAAAGAGTCTTGATGACCCACAAGTATAGGGGATCTATCGTAGTCCTTTGAATAAGTAAGAGTGTCGAACCCAACGAGGAGCAGAAGGAAATGATAAGCGGTTTCCAGCAAGGTATTCTCTGCAAGCACCTTTGAAATTATCGATGTGAGATAGTTTTGTGATAAGGTAATTTGTAACGAGTAACAAGTAATGAAAGTAAATAAGGTGCAGCAAGATGGCCCAATCCACGGACAATTTCTTATCTGAAGGAAAACGCTCCCGAGGACACATGGGAATTATCGTCAAGCTAGTTTTCATCACGTTCATATGATTCGCGTTCGTTACTTTGATAATTTGATATGTGGGTGGACCGGTGCTTGGGTGCTTTTATTACTTGTACAAGCATCCCACTTATGATTAACTCCTATTGCAAGCATCTGCAACTAAAAAAGAAGTATTAAGGTAAACCTAACCATAGCATGAAACATATGGATCAAAATCAGCCCCTTACGAAGCAACGCATAAACTAGGGTTTAAGCTTTTGTCACTCTAGCAACCCATCATCTACTTATTACTTCCCAATGTCTTCCTCTAGGCCCAAACAATGGTGAAGTGTCATGTAGTCGACGTTCACATGACACCACTAGAGGAAAGACAGCATACATCTCATCAAAATATCGAATGAATACCAAATTCACATGACTACTAATAGCAAGACTTCTCCCATGTCCTCAGGAACAAAAGTAACTACTCACAAACCATATTCATGTTCATAATCAGAGGGGTATTAATATGCGTAATGGATCTGAACATATGATCTTCCACCAAATAAACCGACTAGCATCAACTACAAGGAGTAATCAACACTACTAGCAACCTACAGGTACCAATCTCAAGCTATGAGACAAAGATTGGATACAAGAGATGAACTAGGGTTTAAGAGGAGATGGTGCTGGTGAAGATGTTGATGAATATGGACCCCCTCCCGATGAGAGGATCGTTGATGATGACGATGGCGATGATTTCCCCCTCCCGGATGGAAGTTTCCCCGGTAGAACAGCTCAATCCGAGCCCTAGATTGGTTCCGCCAAGGTTCCGCCTCGTGGCGGCGGAGTCTCGTCCTGAAAGCTTGCTTCTGATTTTTTTCCAGGGTAAAAGACTTCATAAGGCAGAAGATGGACACCGGAGGGCTGCCAGGGGGCCCACGAGGCAGGGGGGGCGCCCCCACCCTCATGGCCAGGCTGTGGTCCCCCTCTGGTATTTTCTTCGCTCAGTATTTTTTTATTATTTCCAAAAATAACTTGTGTAACGTTGGTATGCACGTATGGTAAACGTTGTGTAACAAATTTGAAACATGAGGTGTTCTTTGATTGTCCTCCTTATGAGTGGCGGTCGGGGACGAGCGATGGTCTTTTCCTACCAATCTATCCCCCTAGGAGCATGCTTGGCGTAGTGCTTGGTTTTGATGACTTATAGATTTTTGCAATAAGTATGTGAGTTGTTTATGACTAATCTTGAGTCCATGGATTATACGCACTCTCACCTTTACATCATTGCTAGCCTCTTGGTATCGTGCATTGCCCTTTCTCACATTGAGAGTTGATGCAAACTTAGCGGTGCATCCAAACCCCGTGATACGATCGCTCTATCACACATAAACCTCCTTATATCTTCCTCGTAACAACCACCATACCTACCTATTATGGCATTTCCATAGCCATTCCGAGATATATTGCCATGCAACTTTCCACCATTCCGTTTATCATGACACGTTCATCATTGTCATATTGCTTTGGATGATCATGTAGTTGACATAGTATTTGTGGCAAAAGCCACCGTTCGTAGTTCTTTCATACATGTCACTATTGGTTCATTGCATATCCGGTACACCACCGGAGGCATTCATATAGAGTCATACTTTGTTCTAGTATCGAGTTGTAATCATTGAGTTGTAAATAAATAGAAGTGTGATGATCATCATTTTCTAGAGCATTGTCCCAAGTGAGGAATAAAAAAGGCCATAAAAAGAGAAGGCCCAAAAATGAGAGAAAAGAGAGAAGGAAAATATTACTATCCTTTTACCACACTTGTGCTTCAAAGTAGCACCATAATCTTCATGATAGAGAGTCTCTTGTTTTGTCACTTTCATATACTAGTGGGAATTTTTCATTATAGGACTTGACTTGTACATTCCAACAATGGGCCTCCTCAAGTGCCCTAGGTCTTCGTGAGCAAGCAAGTTGGATGCACACCCACTTAGTTTCTTTTGTTGATCTTTCATATATTTATAGCTCTAGTGCATACGTTGCATGGCAATCCCTACTCCTTGCATTAACATCAATTGATGGGCATCTCCATAGCCCATTGATTATCCTCGTTGATGTGAGACTTTCTCCTTTTTTGTCTTCTCCACATAACCCCCATCATCATATTCTATTCCACCCATAGTGCTATATCCATGGCTCACGCTCATGTATTGTGTGAAGGTTGAAAAAGTTTGAGATTACTAAAGTATGAAACAATTGCTTGGCTTGTCATCGGGGTTGTGCATGATGAGAGCATTCTTGTGTGACGAAAATGGAGCATCACTAAACTATATGATTTTGTAGGGATGAACTTTCTTTGGCCATGTGAATTTGAGAAGACATGATTGCTTAGTTAGTATGCTTGAAGTATTATTATTTTTATGTCAATATTAAACTTTTGTCTTGAATCGTATGGATCTGAATATTCTTGCCACAATAAAGAGAATTACATGGATAGATATGTTAGGTAGCATTCCACATCAAAAATTCCGTTTTTATCATTTACCTACTCGAGGACGAGCAGGAATTAAGCATGGGGATGCTGATACATCTACAACGTATCTATAATTTTTGATTGTTCCATGCTATTATATTATCTGTTTTGGATGTTTATGGGCTTTATTATGCACTTTATATTATTTTTGGGACTAACCTATTAACCGGAGCCCGATGCAGTTCTGTTTTCCCTTGTTTTAAAGTTTAACGAAAAGGAATATCAAGCGAATTGAAGCGGAATGAAACCTTCTGGAGAACTTATTTTTGGAAAGAAAGCAATCCGGGGGACTTGGAGTCCACGTCAAGAAAGCAACGAGGAAGGCACGAGGCAGGGGGCGCGCCCACCCCCCAGGGTGCGCCCTCCACCCTTGTGGGCCCCTCGTGGCTCCTGACCAAACTTCTTTCGCCTATATATATATCCATATACCCTAAAAACATCGGGAACAGAATAGATCGGGAGTTCCGCCCGCAACCCTCTGTAGCCACCAAAAACCAATTGGGACCCTGTTTCGGCACCCTGCCGAAGGGGGAAAACCTCACCGGTGGCCATCTTCATCATCTCGGCGCTCTCCATGACGAGGAGGGAGTAGTTCACCCTCCGGGCTAAGGGTATGTACCAGTAGCTATGTGTTTGATCTCTCTCTCTTGTGTTCTTGAGGTGATTTGATCTTGATGTAACACGAGCTTTGCTATTATAGTTGGATCTTATGTTGCTTTTCCCCCTCTACTCTCTTGTAATGGATTGAGTTTTCCCTTTGAAGTAATCTTATCGGATTGAGTCTTTAATGATTTGAGAACACTTGATGTATGTCTTGCCGTGCGTATCTGTGGTGACAATGGGATATCACGTGATTCACTTGATGTATGTTTTGGTGATCAACTTGCGGGTTCCGCCCATGAACCTATGCATAGGGGTTGGCACACGTTTTCATCTTGACTCTCCGGTAGAAACTTTGGGGCACTCTTTGAGGTTCTATGTGTTGGTTGAATAGATGAATCTGAGATTGTGTGATCCATATCGTATAATCATACCCACGGATACTTGAGGTGACCTTGGAGGATCTAGGTGACATTAGGGTTTTGGTTGATGTGTGTCTTAAGGTGTTATTTTACTACGAACTCTAGGGCTGTTTGTGACACTTATAGGAATAGCCCAATGGATTGATCGGAAAGAATAACTTTGAGGTGTTTTCGTACCCTACAATAATCTCTTCCTTTGTTCTCCGCTATTAGTGAATTTGGAATGACTCTTTGTTGCATGTTGAGGGATAGTTATATGATCCAATTATGTTATTATTGTTGAGAGAACTTGCACTAGTGAAAGTATGAACCCTAGGCCTTGTTTCCTAGCATTGCAATACCGTTTTACGCTCACTTTTATCGCTTGCTACCTTGCTGTTTTTATATTTTAAGATTACAAAAACATATATCTACCATCCATATTGCACTTGTATCACCATCTCTTCGCCGAACTAGTGCACCTATACAATTTATCATTATATTGGGTGTGTTGGGGACACAAGAGACTCTTTGTTATTTGGTTGCGGGTTGCTTGAGAGAGACCATCTTCATCCTATGCCTCCCACGGATTGATAAACCTTAGGTCATCCACTTGAGGAAATTTGCTACTTTGTCCTACAAACCTCTGCACTTGGAGGCCCAACAACGTCTACAAGAAGAAGGTTGCGTAGTAGACATCACCCGCCAAGACAAAATTTGATCTACCTTCGCCCTCTTTAATCACTGTCTACTCATTACTCTACCTTGATTGTCATCACTGTCGATTGTGAAAACCGGCGGATGTCGGGTAGGGGTCCCGAACTATGCGTCTGAGGATTGATGGTAACAGGAGGCTGGGGACACGATGTTTACCCAGGTTCAGGCCCTCTCAATCGAGGTAATACCCTACTTCCTGCTTGATTGATCTTGATGAATATAGGGTTACAAGAGTTGATCTACCACAAGATCGTAATGGCTAAACCCTAAAAGTCTATCCTATGTAATAGCTATGATTCTTCTGTCTCTACGGACTAAAACCCTCCGGTTTATATATGCACCGGAGGGACCTAGGGTTTGTACATGACCATGTTGCAGAGGAAGGAATGTTTTACACTCGAACTCAAAACTTGCTATTTTACACATATGGGAGTCCTATCCGGGTACGGGAGATAGTCTTCATCAATAAACTTCACGGCCCATCAGTCCGGCCCATGACGAGCGATCCGGCCACCTGAGGACCCCTTAATCCAGGACTCCCTCAGTAGCCCCTGAACCAGTCTTTGATGACGATGAGTTCGGCTCGCGTACTGTCTTCGGCATTGCAAGGCGGGTTCCTCCTCCCGAACACATTGAAGCAATATTCCCTACAAAAAGGTACCATGTCCGGCTCTGCATGGTTAGTACAACCCTTCGCCTCGAAGGCAAGGTATCAAAAAACGGATACTGCGTCTTTACTGACAACTTTTTCAGCGAAGCGTCACGTCTGTCCCTTTAATTATCAAACCGTTGTCTTGGCTCTAGTTTCGCGCTTCGAGGTATAGCCCCATTGTCACGTCTTGTCAAAACAGAGATCATGCCCGCTTATTACGGTATCCTTATCAATGTGACGTGAGCATCTTAACCACGCCTTACGCACGACTACGTTGGGAACCGGCGAGGTTCACGACTAAAGTGGGGGGGCGTTTAGCATTCACCGCTTATAAAAGGACACAAATCCCCCTTTCACCAGCCCCATGCCTTCCTCAAGCCCTAGCTCTCCAATCTCCCTAGCCCCAGCGTCCTCAGCTCTTGCGCCCGCAACTCTCGACTCCTCAACCACCGCCTCCCTTACCAGCCATGGACGGATCCGGTTCCAAGGGAAAGTGGGAAGCTTACATGGTCACAGAGAAGGCCGTGAAGAATCTTGGTCTGGGCTATCTCACCGACGATATCGCGCACGGGTCCCGAAAAGGACCAAGTGATCCCGTCCCTAAAGGCGGGGAGAGGGTCATCTTCCTCTCGCACTTTATTCGGGGCTGGGATTTCCTCTCCACCCCTTTATGCAGGGGCCTCTTATTTTTTGTGGGCTAGATTTCCATGATCTGGCCGAACTCAATTCTCTACATATCCGCTTTTATAGTTGTATGTGAGGCGTTCTTCCGTGTCCCCCACACTTGACCTATGGCTCAAAACCTTCAATTTGAAGCCGAAGGTGGTCGACGGGCAACCAGCGGAGTGTGGAGGTGCCATGGTGAGCAAGCTCCCCAACGTCACTTGGCCCAAGGGGGCCTTTCTGGAGACGAACAAGGCCTGTCAGCAGGAGTGGTACTACATCACCGAGCCCCGCGACACCAAGTGGGCGGTGGCGCCCGCATTTAGATCTGGACCCCCGGAGAGGCTAACCTCTTGGACCGACAAGGGTCCAGATTGGGGGTCTCAGGCGGAGGTGCTGGCGCTCCAAAGCCGCATCGCCGGCATGATCACCAAGGGCACCCTCCTGAGAAATGTAATTTAGGTAATGCTCTTCCGTCTCACCCTTCCCTGCCAACACCGAGACTCCCATCTGTGGGAGTTCAATCCGGAAGGGCCCGGTCATTGAAGCATCTCTTGACTACATACGAAGACATATGGAAGTACCTCTTCAAGGTCCGGAAGGGGTGGCTGGAGGAGACCGAAGACAAGGGCTTCAGCAGCGTGCTCACTGCTTGAGGTAATAAAGATTTCCGTCGAATACACACTCCATTATACTTCAATTAGAACATGAGTTGGAGTTTCTGCATTCTATCAAGGCCTGGATGAAAAAGGCAGAGCAGATCAAGTGTCCGGCTCCCTTGCCAAAAGACCCAGAGACGCCTCAGTTGATGGCGATGTTGGTTCCGACGCCGTACAAGGTGCCAGAGAAGAAGGCCAAGAAGAAGGGCAAGGAAGTCAAGAGTGACCCCCGCCCTATAGGTCTCATGGACACAAGGTCCGGGGAAACTGGCTCCCTCCTCTCTCCCAAATAAGAAGATGAGGAGGAAAAACAAGATGACTCCCCTATCCAAGTGACGTGAAGGAAAAGGGCGGCCCCTGCTGACGTATGCAAGGCCGTGCCCAGGAAGAAGCTGAATCTTCCAGATAGTTCGAACTCAATGTCCGAACACAGGTATCGAGTTCAGCCCAGGATTAAGCCCCTCGCCGAATCGTAAGTATTTAGATGATAACAGCTTATGTTCGAATAATTTTCCTTTTTAGCATCTAATATTTATTTTGCCTTTATATAGTCCTCCACATGACATCCCCGCGGCTTCACTGTCATCGGGAACTCCCTATTGCTGGGGGATGGTGGAGGCGTCGCCTCGGCGGGGCTCGTCATGCTTGTAGGGGATCTGAGGTATCCGCTCTACAAACTCCCCTGCTCCAGCCGGGTGGGAGTGGGGTGGATGAAAGGTGCGTGAGGTCAATCCCTCGGCATTGTCGACCAAGGGGAGCGATCCCCATGGTGACCCAGGGATGGGGGCCCAAGCAATCGGGGCCCCCACCAAACCTTGTCTTGGGGCCCAGTCTTGGCTCCGAATCAGTGGATCAGCCCGTGATGGGGGAGGGCGGCCCAGTCCCACAGGCGCCCACCGTCCATTCGGAGGTGCCGAACACTCTAGAGGAGCAACGCAAAGTGCTTCCATCGTGAAGGAACATCGCACTCTGATGAGTGCGGTCATGGAGAAAATTGATCTGTCAAAGGCGGTGAGCGAAACTCAACGACCTACTAACAAGCTTTGAGGTATGCGATGTAATATTCCTTAAAGAGAACCCTTTATATATATATATATATATATATATATATATATATATATATATATATATATATATATATATATAAACACTATTACGATCACGGGATCAAAATAATATTACGATCACAACATGAACTTCCGAGTAGCGCTGACCTTCCCCAAGTACTAGGTTGAACTTCAGCTAAAAGGTGTCTAAATGGATTGTGATATACCATTGGAAAGCTATGGACACCAGTATCATGACCCATGTTAAATTTTTGGCAAAATGTAAGTGGTTTAAGAGCAGTTTTGAAAACCGTTTTCTCTTCATACAAAAAACGTGAATCGTATTTTCGATCGCATTGTTGGAAATATGCCCTAGAGGCAATAATAAATTAGTTATTAGTATATTTCCTTGTTCATGATAATCGTTTATTATCCATGCTATAATTTTATTGAAAGGAAACTCAGATACATGTGTGGGTACATAGACAACACCATGTCCCTAGTAAGCCTCTAGTTGACTAGCTCGTTAATCAATAGATGGTTACGGTTTCACGACCATGGACATTGGATGTCATTGATAACGGGATCACATATTTAGGAGAATGATGTGATGGACAAGACCCAATCCTAAGCCTAGCACAAAGATCGTAGTTCGTATGCTAAAGCTTTTCTAATGTCAAGTATCATTTCGTTAGACCATGAGATTGTGCAACTCCCGGATACCATAGGAATGCTTTGGGTGTACCAAACGTCAAAACGTAACTGGGTGGCTATAAAGGTTCATTACAGGTATCTCCGAAAGTATCTGTTGGGTTGGCACGAATCGAGACTGGGATTTGTGACTCCGGTTGACGGAGAGGTATCTCTGGGCCCACTCGGTAGGACATCATCATAATGTGCACAATGTGACCAAGGGGATGATGTGTTCTGAGCAGTAAAGAGACTTGCGATGGGAGATTGAACAAGGTATCGGGATACCGACGATCGAATCTCGGGCAAGTACAATACCGCTAGACAAAGGGAATTGAATACGGGATTGATTGAATCCTCGACATCGTGGTTCATCCGATGAGATCATCGTGGAACATGTAGGAGCCAACATGGGTATCCAGATCCGCTGTTGGTTATTGACGGAGAATGTCTCGGTCATATGCGCATGGTTCCCAAACCCGTAGGGTCTACACATAAGGTTCGGTGGCGCTAGAGTTGTTATGGGAAATAGTATGTGGTTACGAAGGTTGTTGAGTCCGGATGTGATCCCGGACGTCACGAGGAGTTCCGGAATGGTCGGCGGTGAAGATCGATATATTGGACGAAGGGTATTGGAGTCGGAAGTGTTCGAGGGTACCGGGCTATGGCCAGCATGACGAAAGGTGTTTGGGAGCCCGGCAAGTGTTGGAGGGCCTCATGGGCCAAAGGGAAGGGGCAAACCAGCCCACTAAGGGGTGGTGCGCCCCTCCCAGCCCCTCTCACGTAACCAGAGAGGTGTAAGGATGGCAATTTTACCCACGGGTATGGGTACCCGCGGGTACCGTACCCACATGGGCAGGGTATGGGCACACTTTTATACCCATGGGTAGTAACCATATCCTACCCGTTAAGTCATGGGTAGGGCACGGTATAGCCTTGTACCCATGGGTATACCCATACCACCTCGTTTGTGAACTAATATTAAGTTGTCGTCATTTAGTCATTATTTTATAATGTGAATCGTCTACTACTATTTTCTTAGAGTATTTCTAAATTTTTTTAGTGGTCATTTACTCATCTAACTATTATTGAGTCGTGATAATTGATTTTTTGTCAAATGTGCTATCAATGAGCATAAAATTGTGAACAACTTATGTACTATTTATTCTACCCATTTGGGTACCCAATGGAATGCAATTGCAGATTAGATGCGGGTATGGTAAAGTTTCATACCCATGGGCACGGGTATGGGTAGAATTTTGTACCCACTGACTATAGGGGTATGGGTATGGTATTGCTCTACCCTTCCCATACCCTACCCATTGCCATCCTTAGAGAGGTGGGGGCGCCTCCCCTAGGGCAGCC
This sequence comes from Aegilops bicornis, assembly GCA_021605145.1. Taxonomy (NCBI): domain Eukaryota; kingdom Viridiplantae; phylum Streptophyta; class Magnoliopsida; order Poales; family Poaceae; genus Aegilops; species Aegilops bicornis. Next base: position 14,964,544 of record CM038672.1, read on the forward strand.
CCCTTCCCGACAGGGGCAAGTTTCCTAGGGGTGGGGGCGCCCAAACCCATCTAGGGTTTCCCCCTGTGGCCGCCGCCCTCCCTAGGGAACCCTAGGGCGCCTCCTTCACCCCCCTTACCCCTATATATAGTGAGGGAGAGAGAGGGCAGCCGCACCCTTCCCCTGGCGCAGCCCCTCCCTCCTCCAACACTTCCTCCTCCTGCGTAGTGCTTAGCGAAGCTCTGCCGGAGAACCACGAGCTCCATCACCACCACGCCGTCTTGATGTCGGAGTTTCCTCAACTTCTCCTCTCCCTTGCTGGATCAAGAAGGAGGAGACGTCCCGGAGCTGTCTGCGTGTGTTGAGCAGCGGAGGTGCCGTCCGTTCGGCGCTAGGCTCATCGGTGATTTGGATCACGGCAGTACGACTCCATCAACCCCGTTCTCTTGAGCAGCTTCCGCTTAGCAATCTACAAGGGTATGTAGATGCACTCTCCTTCCCTCGTTGTTGGTTTCTCCATAGATAGATCTTGGTGACACGTAGGAAAATTTTGAATTTACGCTATGTTCCCCAACAGCGGCATCATGAGCTAGGTCTATTGCGTAGATTCTTTGCACGAGTAGAACACAAAGTAGTTGTGGGCGTTGATTTTGTTCAATATGCTTACCGTTACTAGTCCAATCTTGTTTGACGGTATTGTGGGATGAAGCGGCCGGACCGACCTTACACGTACACTTACGTGAGACAGGTTCCACCGGTGACATGCACTTGGTGCATAAGGTGGCTAGCGGGTGCCAGTCTCTCCCACTTTAGTCGGAGCGGATTCGATGAAAAGGGTCCTTATGAAGGGTAAATAGCAATTGGCATATCATGTTGTGGTTTTGCGTAGGTAAGAAGCGTTCTTGCTAGAAACCCATAGCAGCCACGTAAAACATGCAAACAACAATTAGAGGGCGTCTAACTTGTTTTTGCGAGGGTATGCTATGTGATGTGATATGGCCAAGAAGAATGTGATGAATGATATGTGATGTATGAGATTGATCATGTTCTTGTAATAGGAATCATGACTTGCATGTCGATGAGTATGACAACCGGCAGGAGCCATAGGAGTTGTCTTTATTTATTGTTTGACCTGCGTGTCATTGAACAACGCCATGTAATTACTTTACTTTATTGCTAACCGGTAGCCATAGTAGTAGAAGTAATAAGTTGGCGAGACAACTTCATGGAGACACGATGATGGAGATCATGGTGTCATGCCGGTGGCGATGATGATCATGGAGCCCCGAAGATGGAGATCAAAAGGAGCAAAATGATATTGGCCATATCATGTCACTATTTGATTGCATGTGATGTTTATCATATTTATGCATCTTATTTGCTTAGAACGACGGTAGTAAATAAGATGATCCCTCATTAAAATTTCAAGAAAGTGTTCCCCTAACTGTGCCGTTCTGCGAAAGTTCGTCGTTTGAAGCACCACGTGATGATCGGGTGTGATAGATTCTTACGTTCACATACAACGGGTGTAAGCCAGATTTACACAGCGAAACACTTAGGTTGACTTGATGAGCCTAGCATGTACGGACATGGCCTCGAAACACAAGAGACCGAAAGGTCAAGCATGAGTCGTATAGTAGATACGATCAACATGAAGATGTTCATCGATGATGACTAGTCCGTCTCACGTGATGATCGGAGCGGCCTAGTTGACTCGGATCATGTAATCACTTAGATGACTAGAGGGATGCCTATCTGAGTGGGAGTTCATAAGATGAACTTAATTATCCTGAACATAGTCAAAGATCTTTGCAAATTATGTAAATGGCTGGCGCTTTAGTTCCTTGTTTAGATATGTTCCTAGAGAAAATATAGTTGAAAGTTAACGATGGCGATTATGCGGACGATGAAAGCTTATGTCCTTAATGCACGCTCGGTTTGCTGAACCCCAAAGCGTCGTTTGTGGATGTTGCGAACATCGACACGCCGCGTTTTGATAACTACGTGATAGTTTAGTTAAGCGGTTTAGAATTGAGGCACCAAAGACGTTTTGAAGCGTCGCGAGAACATATGAGATGTTTCGAGGGCTGAAATTGGGATTTCGTGCTCGTGCCCACGTCAAGAGGTATGAGACCTCCAACGATTTTCTTAGCCTGCAAACTAAGGGAGAAAAGCTCAATCGTTGAGCTTGTGCTCAGATTGTCTAAGTACAACAATCACTTGAATCAAGTGGGAGTTGATCTTCCAGATGAGATAGTGATGTTTCTCCAAAGTCATTGCCACCAAGCTACTAGAGCTTTGTGATGAACTATAACATATCAGGGATAGATATGATGATCCTTGAGATATTCACGATGTTTGACACATGAAAGTAGAAATCAAGAAGGAGCATCAATTGTTGATGGTTGGTGAAACCACTAGTTTCAAGAAGGGCAAGGGCAAGAAGGGATACTTCATGAATCGGCAAATCAGCTGCTGCTCTAGTGAAGAAACCCAAGGTTGAACCCAAACCCGAGACTAAGTGCTTACGTGATAAGGGAACAGCCTTTGGAGCAGAATTACCCTAGATACTTGGTAGATAAGAAGGCGAGGCAAAGGTCGACGGAAGTATATTGGATATACATTATGTTAATGTGCACTTTACTAGTACTCCTAGTAGCACGAGGTATTAGATACCGGTTCGGTTGCTAAGTGTTAGTAACTTCGAAATAAAAGCTACGGAATAAGCGGACACTAGCTAAAGGTGAGTCGACGATATGTGTTGGAAGTGTTTCCAAGGTTGATGTGATCAAGCATCATACGCTCCCTCTACCATCGAGATTTGGTGTTTGCGTTGAGCATAGACATGATTGGATTATGTCTATCGCAATGTCTGATTATTCATTTAAGGAGAATAATGGTTACTCTGTTTATTTGAATAATACCATCAATGGTCTTGCACCTAAAAGAATGGTTTATTGAATCTCGATCGTAGTGATACACATTTTCACGCCAAAAGATATAAGATAGTAATGATAGTACCACTTACTTGTGGCCTTTGCCATGTAAGTCATATTGGTGTAAAAGCATGAAGAAGCTCCATGTTGATGGATCTTTGGACTCACTCGTTTTGAAAAGTTTGAGACATGCGAACCATGTCTATTGGTATATCTGCATGAAGAAACTCCATGCAGATGGATTGTTTGGACTCACTTGATTTTGAATCACTTGAGATATGCAAATCTTACCACATGGGCAAGATGGTGAAAAGCCTCGTTTTTCAGTGAGATAGAACAAGATAGCAACTTGTTGGAAGTAACACATTTTGATGTGTGCAGTCCAATGAGTGCTTTGAGGCATCTTGATGAATATCGTTATGTTCTTACTTCACAGATGATTCGAGTAGATGTTGAGTATATTTACTTGATGAAACACAAGTCTGAATTATCGAATGGTTCAAGTAATTTCAGAGTGAAGTTGAAGATCATTGTGACAAGAGGATAAAATGTCTATGATATGATCATAGAGATGAGTATCTGAGTTACGAGTTTGGCACACAATCAAGACATTGTGGAAATTGTTTCACAATTAATACCGCTGGAACACCATAGTGTGATGGTGTGTCCGAACATCATAGTTGCACCCTATTAGATATGGTGCGTACCATGATGTCTCTTATCGAATTACCACTATCGTTCATGGGTTAGGCATTAGAGACAACCACATTCACTTTAAATAGGGCACCACGTAATTCCGTTGAGATGACATCGTATGAACTATGGTTTAGAGAAACCTAAGTTGTCGTTTCTTAAAAGTTTGGGGCTGCGGCGCTTATGTGAAAAGTTTCATCGTGATAAGCTCGAACCCAAAGCGGATAAATACATCTTCATAGGACACCCAAAACAGTTGGGTATACCTCCTATCTTAGATCCCAGGAAGCAAAAGTAATTGTTTCTAGAAGCGGGTCCTTTCTCGAGGAAAAGTTTCTCTCGAAAGAATTGAGTGGGAGGGCGGTGGAGACTTGATGAGGTTATTGAACCATCACTTCAACTAGTGTGTAGCGAGGGCACAAGAAGTTGTTCCTGTGGGCGCCTACACCAATTGAAGTAGAAGCTTATGATAGTGATCATGAAGTTTCGGATCAAGTCACTACCGTACCTCGTAGGGTGACAAGGATGCGTACTACTTCAGAGTAGTACAGTAATCCTATCTTGAAGGTCATGCTGCTAGATGAACCTACGAGCTATGGAGAAGCGATGGTGGGCCCATATTCCAACAAATGGTTAGAAGCCATGAAATCCGAGATAGGATCCATGTATCAGAACAAAGCATGGACTTTGGTGGACTTGCCCGATAGGCAAGCCATTGTAACATCCCAAATTTTGGAATGTTAATATAATTAATTGAATTGTTTGTTTGTTTGCTTGAGTGAATTAAACTTGAGTGAAATTTGAACCTTTTCAAAAACTTTTGAACGAGAGGGAATAAAATGACTTTCCCCTTCTCCGGTAAATTCAAATTCATCCTATTAAAATCAATGAGAGAAGATGACATGACTTCTTCAACTATAAAGAATTTGAGCGGAGTTTTGCAATTTAATTCTTTCAAATATTTGCACTTGCTTCTCTATTTTCTTCCCGAGAAATACCCGAAAATAAATTCTTGCAAGCAAGAAAGAGCGGAGGAAAAATGACCCTCCAAAATCAGGGGCATTTTGAAAATATTTGAGCCAAGAAAAACCAAAGTTTTATTTAAAAATTATTTGCAAAAAGAAATAAAGCCTTTGGGGATTTTCTGAAAAACATTTTTAAGTTTTTATTTTGGCCGTGGAATAATGCTCATCATCTACATTTTATTTTTCGATAATTTTAGTATATAAAAACTCTTTATTCCGAATTGATTTGATTTCCTTTTTATTGTTTTAGTTTCCTAATTTTAAAAATAGGAATGGAATCGTTTTATTAGGAAAAACCTGCTGGCCCATTAAGCACTTTCCTATTCTAGCCCAACAAGAGATCATCTCCTTCCTCTGTTTCCTCTCACGTTAGAGAAGCTTTCCATACCCATGGAGGCAGGAATCTCCACCTTCCCGATCTCCCTCGTCTTTCCATCCCAAGCGCCTCCGAGACCGCCTATAAAACCCCCTCCTCTCCTCGTTCCATTTTCCCCATCACCACGCCTCCTCCCTGCCCGTACCCTCCTCGCCACCGTCCTCCTTTTCCTGCCTAGAACGCTCACCAGAGCTCTCCTGGAACCTCCCCATCGTCCAGCGCCACCTCCCCAGCGCCGACCCCTCCTCCGCCACCCCACCCTGCTTGGCCGACCTCTCCCCCCGCCCGGAGCAGCCTCCACATCGCCGTCTCCTTTCTGCCATCACTGCCTCACGTAGAGGTAACTCCGTTTTCGTTTTCAGATTTATTTCCGTAACAGATTTAGTTCCGTTCTTGTTTAGCTTATAACTTTTGATCTAGAAGTCCAATGATGCTGATTCTTTTTGCGTTAGATCACAATTTTCTTGTAGTTTCCAAAAATATATAATTTGTCTATGTTTGGATTTATAAAAATTGAGTTAGATCAGATTTGAATTAAAGCTTGTTTTGCTTATTCCGGGAGTTTAAAAATAGGTTTTTAATTAATTCTTTTTGCTCCTGGTCTCTAGGACCTTTGTTTATCCAGTAGTATTTAGTATTTTATTTCTAGGTTAATTTAAATTAGGTTTTTAGCAAAACAGTACTGTTTTATTATTAGTTCTGTTTTAGCTTTTCTTTATTGTTTTTATTAGTTTTAAATTATTTCTTTTTGTCACTTTTGACAAAATTAGTTGTGTTCTGTTAGACAACAGGAAAATTTTTATTTTTATTTAAAAAATTATTTTCCTTAGTTTTGTATGAAACCTTCTATAGGTCATAGTTAGAGTTTTATAAAAGCTTTTTATTTGTTTCTTTTGCAAATAAAATTTTATGGAAAAAATACTTTCTGTTAAATTAGTTATTTTACATTCTATTTTCTGTTAATTTATTAGTTTAGTATTTTAATTGTTGTTAAGTTTTTACTTACGGCAAAACTATATTAGATGTTTGTAGCAAAGTCATAGATCTTCGTTAGTAGTTTTTCTTTGTAGTTTTATTTGAAGTTTCTTTTGATTTTGTTTGAGTTTTATTATCGATTTTCCTTGATGTTTTGATTTTTATTTCGAAGTGCTAAAATTGTTTGCTAGGATGTTTGCTTATGTGAATGCTATGTTTGACTATATAGATTTTCAGCGGAGTGACGATTAGTTCTACCAAGTCATTTTCTCGACAAATATGTTATCTTCATCAAGTATTACCGTGCAAGTTCACTTTGACCATACTTTCATACCTATGTTTTATTGCATTTAGTGGCATCTTTGCAACCACCCCTCGAGAGTGTTGTTGAATCCTTGTAGTTGAGTAGTATGCATGAGGTAGGAACCCATCACCTGTTACCAAGCCGGGACGTTATTTATTTTAATGCTACGCTATAGTAGACGGGTTTGGTATGAGTGCACGAGAGTGGTGTGAGAATGCAGGATCTACGTCAATGACGACAACTCCATGATGGAATCTGCAAGGACCGCATCTTCAAGGCCTCAAGACTTCAAGACTCAAGACAAGAATTCAATACACACTCTTTGGGTGAAGGGACGGTTGTGGGCACCACTGGAGAACCTAGTGGTTGGCGGGATGCATGGAGAAGCGCCATGACATCTTGCGGAAAGCTTCACCCAGACTCAAAGAGACGGAAGAATACTTCATGCCCGGAAGCTTACTGTGCAACCGCAAGTCATTATGGGCTCGCTTGGTTGACCTTAGTGGTGAATCATTTGGGGCGGTACTAGCAGATGTAGAACTACGGTAGGGTGGGATGAGTACCGACAGTGGTCGAGGAACTCTTTGGAAGACCATGTTTCGGTCATCTTGTTCTCAAACACCACGAAGTGCGAGAACGTAAATAGAGGGATCGAATCTTGCGGGTAAAGTGTACAAACCTCTGCGAGAGGGTTATAACCTAATCGATTAGCCGTGTCCCCGATTCACGGACAATTTGAGCCTCTGGACTTGGATCTATCTCGGAACTCTCAACACCGGACTGATAACTTAATTGTGGGCAACTTATGATGATTTGGGCTATGAGACATCGGTTAGGCGGAATCCATGTCATGATAGAAAACTCCATAGTACAGACTTCATTTATTCCTTTGATGTAGGGCAAATAAAACCAGCTTTTATGCAAAACAAAACTCGAATCTGAGCCACAAAGCCATACCGCATATAGTATAGTTTATCATCTTTTTTCTCTTATTGTGATCTTGCGGTACATTCAATGTACTGACCTACACTGGCTGCAACGTATCATGTTGCGTATATTTCCTCGACGAGTAAGAGTTACGATACAGGGTTACGGTCTACACTCAACCGCCGATGGCGTTGATGGGACTCCACACCCGATTACTTGTTTCGGCGAGACTTATAAGGTATATATCAGTTTTACGTTAATTATACATGTGATTGCACTTTGATATATACATTGATGTCTTGTGTGTGCCAAAGACATCTTGATCCGAGGATGTACAGATACACAGAGGCTTGACCGTCTGAGGTCGGGTCGTTACAGACATGGTATCAGAGCACATGTTGACTGTAGGATGTGACCCTAGAAATCGGAAAGCCCTAGGACAGGAAATTTCTAAAACTTTATTTTTCGAAAAAAAAGACTCTTATTTCTCATCTTTTCTGATTTTATCAAATAGACACTCTCACCACAAATAGTTAGAATATACCCCTTTTCCCTTTTGATCACATGAAGAATCAACTGAAGCCGCTCCAAGAAGGACAAGATATCGGATAACCGATGGCCTCTTGAGTAAAGAGGATTTCACCATGTGTTGGAAGAATTGCAGCTGCAACAAATGTAAGACTCAAGACTTGAAGAATTGGAAAACTACGATGATTTATTTAACCTTTAGAAGACCAAACCCACAGTATATACTTACGTTGAATCTACGGCGATATGTGAGTTGTCAATTGTTTGATGAAAACCCGTTTCTTCAAAACTATTGTTTGTATTGTGTGTATCCCTCCCCACCTCTCTCTTATCTCACCCTAAAACCCTTGGAGCCATAGATGATGAATGAAGAAGGACCGGTATTCTCTGGACCGAAAACCCAGCCGGAGGCAGAGCTATGGATTCAAAACATGGAAGAAGGTGAGTTGTGATGCATAAACAGGAAATTGGAAATTGAGTTTGAAGTTTTGTTTGGATGATATGAATGTGTGCCCCAGGAGATAAGTACCTTACTCTGAGCATCATTTCTGTTTCACAAACTGCAGATGACGACACTTTACGAGTCTTTCCTTAAAGGTCCTGAAACGATCATGACCCTGACAAGTGATCACGATTACCCGAAGATCTTGAAGGACATGATGAAGCATATTCAGCTTGAAGGAGATGCAGTCTACAAAGGCTACCCTTTCATGCAAAAGGGAGTGGAACTTTGGTATGTGGAGGTACACCTTCACCGTTCGAAGGAGTTTGCCCAAAGATGATGGGGCGATACTTTTTCATCTCACGTGTGCCACAAGCAACTTTCTTCGATCGTTATCGTGAAGCAGCCATGGAAGCCATCATGACGGATCGGAGAAATACTTGAAGCAAGACTCCGTTATACTCAGGAATACCTAAGTGAAGTGCATGCAGAGATGATGGTGATGAAGCTCAAGGCCACCACGATGAAACAGAAGATTGAAGATTTCAAGGCTCATGTCGCACACTCCCAGTGGGACTGAAGAATCCTCGAGGAGGAAAAATGAATAAAGTGGAAGTAATGTCTGACCATACCAAATCATGTGGGTGGCAGCATTTGTAACAAGTACTTTTGGAATTTGGATTTACTGAAAATGGTTAAGGATGTAATGAAAGATTGATATGAGATTAATGAGATTTTATGGATAAACTTGTGCACTTCTTTTGGTCATAGTACTCTATAAAGCCATAGGATCAATGAAGAAAGAAAGCGTGTTATTCATGACGGCCATAGAAGGAAAATTTGGACAAAATAAGTTGGAGTTTTGTTTCGATATGATGGTATGAAGAAACAGTACTACTTTGGATTTAAGGAGGTGTAACAAGAGAGTTACTCCAAGGATGAGTTAAAGCTGCACTAGTGTTGAAGTGGGCCATAACCCACAGGCCGAGATTTTGAGAAGGAACCGTTGTAACCTTGATAAAGGAATAAATTTGGAAGAATCTGTGATCCAATCAAGCATACGTTTCAGAGGAGGTTAGGCAAAAACCTAAGAGTAGTGAAGTAACGATAGATGTTTTGTTTGGCTTGCGAAACCAAGGATTTACTCGAAACTAGTTAGGAACAAGAGAAATTTCTGCTATGCTTGTGAGTATGCCCAAGTGTTAGAATACGTGATTCGATATTTCATTATGTGGTAATGATTCAAGTACGGGATGGATTGGCCCCCATACCGAAGACTTCTATCATGAACTATCATATGTTGATGGAAAATCAGAGAGCCTCAAAAACCTTTGAAGAGTGTCGACGCGATAAGCCATAAAACCATAGAATGGTAGGACGATGGAACCCCATTACAGGCAACCGTTGCCAAACGTAGGTTATACGGTGAGGTTCAACCCAGACCCGTTTTCTGCAGGAGAAAACCATAAATTGTAGACCACCATTAGTGTTTCGATAGTTGTTTAGAATGGACACGGACCTATCAGCTAAGAAGATCCAGTCTCGGACGAACCACAACTTTGAAGAACCGACCCAAGATTTCGAGGAAAACTCTATGCTTCTGACAGAAGAGCGTTAAATGTAGGAGCTATTGTAAGATATGTGCAGAGACATACATTGTCAACACTCCAGAGGAAGTATCTGAGTTTATTGGAACCGTAACCTTGTTTTTAAGTGTGGTAGCACCTCGACCTTCGACCAAGACATTTGCTGAAGACCCCAACCCCTAACCTTTTCTTGCTAGCCTCTTGAATCTCGAGGGCGAGATTCATTCTAAGTGTGGTAGGTTTGTAACATCCCAAATTTTGGAATGTTAATATAATTAATTGAATTGTTTGTTTGTTTGCTTGAGTGAATTAAACTTGAGTGAAATTTGAACCTTTTCAAAACTTTTTGAGCGAGAGGGAATAAAATGACTTTCCCTTCTCCGGTAAATTCAAATTCATCCTATTAAAATCAATGAGAGAAGATGACATGACTTCTTCAACTATAAAGAATTTGAACGGAGTTTTGCAATTTAATTCTTTCAAATATTTGCACTTGCTTCTCTATTTTTCTTCCCCGAGAAATACCCTCAAAATAAATTCTTGCAAGCAAGAAAAGGCGGAGGAAAAATGACCCTCCAAAATCAGGGGCATTTTGAAAATATTTGAGCCAAGAAAACCAAAGTTTTTATTTAAAATTATTTGCAAAAAGAAATAAAGCCTTTAGGGATTTTCTGAAAAACATTTTTAAGTTTTTATTTTGGCCGTGGAATAATGCTCATCATCTACATTTTATTTTTCTGATAATTTTAGTATATAAAAACTCTTTATTCCGAATTGATTTGATTTCCTTTTTATTGTTTTAGTTTCCTAATTTTAAAAATAGGAATGGAATCGTTTTATTAGGAAAAACCTGCTGGCCCATTAAGCACTTTCTATTCTAGCCCAACAAGAGATCATCTCCTTCCTCTGTTTCCTCTCTCACGTTAGAAGCTTTCCATACCCATGGAGACAGGAATCTCCACCTTCCCGATCTCCCTCGTCTTTCCATCCCAGCGCCTCCCGAGACCGCCTATAAAACCCCTCCCTCTCCTCGTTCCATTTTCCCCATCACCACGCCTCCTCCTGCCCGTACCCTCCTCGCCACCGTCCTCCTTTTCCTGCCTAGAACGCTCACGGGAGCTCTCCTGGAACCTCCCCATCGTCCAGCGCCACCTCCCCACGCGCCGACCCCCTCCTCCGCCACCCCCACCCTCGCCGGCGACCTCTCCCCCTCGCCGGAGCAGCCCTCCACATCGCCGTCTCCTTTCTGCCATCTCTGCCTCACGTAGAGGTAACTCCGTTTTCGTTTTCAGATTTATTTCCGTAACAGATTTAGTTCCGTTCTTGTTTAGCTTATAACTTTTGATCTAGAAGTCCAATGATGCTGATTCTTTTTGCGTTAGATCACAATTTTCTTGTAGTTTCAAAAATATATAATTTGTCTATGTTTGGATTTATAAAAATTGAGTTAGATCAGATTTGAATTAAAGCTTGTTTTGCTTATTCCGGGAGTTTAAAAATAGGTTTTAATTAATTCTTTTTGCTCCTGGTCTCTAGGACCTTTGTTTATCCAGTAGTATTTAGTATTTTATTTCTAGGTTAATTTAAATTAGGTTTTTAGCAAAACAGTACTGTTTTATTATTAGTTCTGTTTTAGCTTTTTCTTTATTGTTTTATTAGTTTTAAATTATTTCTTTTTGTCACTTTTGACAAAATTAGTTGTGTTTCTGTTAGACAACAGGAAAATTTTTATTTTATTTAAAAAATTATTTTCCTTAGTTTTGTATGAAACCTTCTATAGGTCATAGTTAGAGTTTTATAAAAGCTTTTTATTTGTTTCTTTTGCAAATAAAATTTTATGGAAAAAATACTTTCTGTTAAATTAGTTATTTTACATTCTATTTTCTGTTAATTTATTAGTTTAGTATTTTAATTGTTGTTAAGTTTTTACTTACGGCAAAACTATATTAGATGTTTGTAGCAAAGTCATAGATCTTCGTTAGTAGTTTTTCTTTGTAGTTTTATTTGAAGTTTCTTTTGATTTTGTTTGAGTTTTATTATCGATTTTCCTTGATGTTTTGATTGTTATTTCGAAGTGCTAAAATTGTTTGCTAGGATGTTTGCTTATGTGAATGCTATGTTTGACTATATAGATTTTCAGCGGAGTGACGATTAGTTCTACCAAGTCATTTTCTCGACAGCGTTGTTATCTTCATCAAGTATTACCGGGCAAGTTCACTTTGACCATACTTTCATACCTATGTTTTATTGCATTTAGTGGCATCTTTGCAACCACCCCTCGGTAGTGTTGTTGAATCCTTGTAGTTGAGTAGTATGCATGAGGTAGGAACCCATCACCCACATTACCAAGCCGGGGCGTTATTTATTTTAATGCTACGCTATAGTAGACGGGGTTTGGTATGAGTGCACCAGTGGTGTGAGAATGCAGGATCTACGCCAATGACGACAACTCCATGATGGAATCTGCAGGACTGCATCTTCAAGGCCTCAAGACTTCAAGACTCAAGACAAGAATTCAATACACACTCTTTGGGTGAAGGACGGTTGGCCGGGCACCTGGAGAACCCAGTGGTTGGCGGGATGCATGGAGAAGCGCCATGACATCTTGCGGAAAGCTTCACCCAGACTCAAAGAGACGGAAGAATACTTCATGCCTTGGAAGCTTACCGTGCAACCGCAAGTCATTATGGGCTCTGGCTTGGTTGACCTTAGTGGTGAATCTGGCTGGGGCGGTACTAGCGGATGTAGAACTACTGGTAGGGTGGGATGAGTACCGGACGGTGGTCGAGGAACTCTTTGGAAGACCATGTTTGGTCATCTTGTTCTCAAACACCTGAAGTGCGAGAACGTAAATAGAGGGATCGAATCTTGCGGGTAAAGTGTACAAACCTCTGCAGAGGGTTATAACCTAATCGATTAGCCGTGTCCCGATTCTACGGACAATTTGAGCCTCTGGACTTGGATCTATCTCGGAACTCTCAACACCGGACTGATAACTTAATTGTGGGCAACTTATGATGATTTGGGCTATGAGACATCAGTTGGCGGAACCATGTCATGATAGAAAACTCCATAGTACAGACTTCATTTATTCCTTTGATGTAGGGCAAATAAAACCAGCTTTTATGCAAAACAAAACTCAGATACAGAGCCACAAAGCCATACTGCATATAGTATAGTTTATCATCTTTTTTCTTATTGTGATCTTGCGGTACATTCAATGTCTTGACCTACACGGCTGCAACGTATCATGTTGCGTATATTTCCTCGACGAGTAAGAGTTACGATACAGGTTACGGTCTACACTCAACCTGCCGATGGCGTTGATGGGACTCCACACCCGATTACTTGTTTCGGCCCGAGACTTATAAGGTATATATCAGTTTTACGTTAATTATACATGTGATTGCACTTTGATATATACATTGATGTACTGTGTGTGCCAGCATACTGATCCAGGGATGGCACAGATACACAGAGGCTTGACCGTCTGAGGTCGGGTCGTTACAGCCATTGAGATAAATGGATCTTTAAGAAGAAGACGGACGTAGTCGGTAATGTCACCGTCTATGAAGCTCGACTTGTGGCGAAGAGTTTTTTTTTTCACAAGTTCAAGGAGTTGACTACGATGAGATTTTCTCATCCGTAGCGATGCTTAAGTCCGTCGGAGTCATATTAGCATTAGCTGCATTTATGAAATCTGGCAGATGGATGTCAAAACGAGTTTCCTTACCAGTCTTCGTAAGGAAAGGTTGTATGTGATACAATAGGAAAGTTTTTGTCGATCCTAAGGATGCTAAAAGGTATGCTAGCTCCAGCGATCCTTCTAAGGACTGGAGTAAGCATCTCGGAGTTGGAATGTGCGCTTTGATGAGATGATCAAATATTTTGGGTTTATACAAAGTTTATGAGAAACTTGTATTTCCAAAGAAGTGAGTGGGGAGCACTATAGAATTTCGATAAGTATATGTTGTTGACATATTGTTGATCTAAATGATGTAGAAATTCTGGAAAGCATATAGGGTTATTTGAAAAGTGTTTTTCAATAGAAAACCTGGATTAAGCTGCTTGAACATTGAGCATCAAGATCTATAAGGATAGATCAAAACGCTTAATGGTACTTTCAAATGAGCATATACCTTGACACGATCTTGAAGGTGTTCAAGATGGATCAGTCAAAGAAGGAGTTCTTGCTTGAGATGTAAGGTACGAAGTTAAGACTTAAAGCTCGAAACGGCGTAATAGAGAAAAAGGACAAAGATCGTCCCCTATGCTTCAGACGTAGGCTCTACAGTATGCTATGCTGTGTACCGCACCGGAAGTGTGCCTTGCCATGAGTCAGTCAAGGGGTACAAGAATGATCCAGGAAGGGATCATTGGATAGTGGTCAAAATTGTCCTTGGAGTAAATAAGGACATGTTTCTCGATTATGGAGGTAATAAAGAGTTCGGCGTAAAGGGTTACGTCGATGCAAGCTTTAACACCTATCCGAGTGACTCTGAGTAACAAACCGGATACGTATAGTGGAGCAACCATTTGGAATAGATCCAAGTGGAGCGTGGGAGCAGCGTTTACAATATGACCTAGAAATTTGCAAAGCACACACGGATCTGAAAGGTTCAGACCCGTTGACTAAAACCTCTCTCACAAGCAAAACATGATCAAACCTTAGAACTCATTGAGTCTTAATCACATGATGATGTGAACTAGTTTACAGACACTAGTAAACTCTTTGGATGTTGGTCACATCGCGATGTGACCTATCAGCGTTAATCACATGACGATGTGAACTAGATTATTTACTCTAGTGAGTGTGGGAGACTGTTGGAAATATGCCCTAGCTATGATAATCGTTTATTATCCATGCTATAATTGTATTGAAAGGAAACTCGGATACATGTGTGGGTACATAGACAACACCATGTCCCTAGTAAGCCTCTAGTTGACTAGCTCGTTAATCAATAGATGGTTACGGTTTCACGACCATGGACATTGGATGTCATTGATAACGGGATCACATCATTAGGAGAATGATGTGATGGACAAGACCCAATCCTAAGCCTAGCACAAAGATCGTAGTTAATATGCTAAAGCTTTTCTAATGTCAAGTATCATTTCCTTAGACCATGAGATTGTGCAACTCCCGGATACCGTAGGAATGCTTTGGGTGTACCAAAGCGTCCTGGCGTAATCGGGTGGCTATAAAGGTTCATTACACGTATCTCCGAAAGTATCTGTTGGGTTGGCACGAATCGAGACTGGATTTGTCACTCCGGTTGGCGGAGAGGTATCTCTGGGCCCACTCGGTAGGACATCATCATAGTGCACAATGTGACCAAGGGGTTGATCACGGGATGATGTGTTACGGAACGAGTAAAGAGACTTGCCGGTAACGAGATTGAACAAGGTATCGGGATACCGACGATCGAATCTCGGGCAAGTACAATACCGCTAGACAAAGGGAATTGAATACGGGATTGATTGAATCCTCGACATCGTGGTTCATCCGATGAGATCATCGTGGAACATGTAGGAGCCAACATGGGTATCCAGATCCGGCTGTAGATTATTGACCGGAGAACGTCTCGGTCATGACTGCATGGTTCCCGAACCCGTTGGGTCTACACACTTAATGTTCGTTGACGCTAGAGTTGTTATGGGAAATAGTATGTGGTTACCGAAGGTTGTTCGAGTCCCGGATGTGATCCCGGACGTCACGAGGAGTTCGGAATGGTCGGCGGTGAAGATCGATATATTGGACGAAGGGTATTGGAGTCCGGAAGTGTTTCGGGGTACTGCAGGGCTATGGCGGCATGACCGAAAGGTGTTTGAGGAGCCCCGGCAAGTGTTGGAGGGCCTCATGGGCCAAAGGGAAGGGCAAACCAGCCCACTAAGGGGTGGTGCCTTCCCAGCCCCCTCTCACGTAACCCGAGGAGGTGGGGCGCCTCCCTAGGGCAGCCCCTTCCGGCTTGGGGGCAAGTTTCCTAGGGGTGGGGCGCCCAAACCCATCTAGGGCTTCCCCCTGGCGCCGCCCTCCCTAGGGAACCCTAGGGCGCCTCCTTCACCCCCTTACCCCTATATATAGTGAGGAGAGAGAGGGCAGCCGCACCTTCCCTGGCGCAGCCCTCCCTCCTCCAACACTTCCTCCTCCTGCGTAGTGCTTAGCGAAGCTCTGCTGGGAGAACCACGAAGCTCCATCACCACCACGCCCGTCGTGGTGTCGGAGTTTTCCTCAACTTCTCCTCTCCCTTGCTGGATCAAGAAGGAGGAGGCGTCCCGGGCTGTCACGTGTGTTGAGCGCGGAGGTGCCGTCCGTTCGGCGCTAGGATCATCGGTGATTTGGATCACGGCAGTACGACTCCATCAACCCCGTTCTCTTGAACGCTTCCGCTTAGCAATCTACAAGGGTATGTAGATGCACTCTCCTTCCCCTCGTTGCTGGTTTCTCCATAGATAGATCTTGGTGACACGTAGGAACATTTTGAATTTCTGCTACGTTCCCCAACACGCATTTCTAAACCGTTTATCGAAATGAGGTAAATAATATGGCGTTGGAAAGCTGCTGCAAAACCGCCCCTTCGACATGTTGAAAGTTTTCTCTAATTCCCTATGGATAAAGAGTAATTTGGAAAATTGTAAAATTTCACAAACCGAACAGCCGAGTTCGTATTTTCAATGTAATTTCTAAACGGCTAATCTAATTGAGGCAAATTATACAGCGTTGGAAAGCTTATGAAAATACGCTAATTTTTCATGTTGAAAGTTTTTTCTAATTTTGAACGGTTTAGAAGTGATTTATAAAACGGTACAAGTTGTGACGAGTTCGTATTTTCGAGCTAATTTTTTAACCGTATGTCCGAATATAGCAAATGATATGGCATTGGAAATCTTGAGGAAATGCGAAACTTTTTGGTATATATTGTTTCTCCCAATTCCTTACTGTTTTAAGTCTATTTTGAAAATAGCTAAAAACTTATTTTCGCCGTAATTTCTACAAACTATATTGGAATGGGGCAAATAATATATCGTTGAAAAGCTAAGGAAAATGTAAAAAAAATCATGTTTATGGTTTTCTCCGATTCCTAGCCGTTTTCAAGTAATTTTGAAAATGGCGAGATCATTCGTTCTGCCTTTATCGCGAAACGGATTCTTTGAAAATGCACCGCGCGAAGAACCTGAACTTCTCGGCATGTCTACTTGAACTTCACTCTATTTTTCATGTGCGTTTTTTTGCTTGTAGATCTCCATCCACTGCTAGTAGCTCTCCATCTATTCACCGGAATTGAGCAGGTGATATACCGATGGAAAGCTGCTGTAAACACGCAATTTCCCCGTGTTGATCATTTTTTCGTACTCGCGACGATTTTAAAAGTTTTTCATCTAAAATTCATTCATCGTAGTAGTCGAACTTCCTGTTGTTTTCACGTTGAATTTATGTGACTTATTTTTGTTTTTTAATTTTCTCATCCATTCATTAGTGTTACACAAATAATATTTCCTTTTGTACAAATCTCTCTCACAATAATTTTTTTAACTTTCTCCGACGAAGGACTTGAAGTTATAACGACAAAACTTTTAGCCTTTGCTTTTTTATTCTTTTTTAATACAAAATGCACACCATCTAGTACATTAACTTCTGACAGTTATCAACCTGAACTTCTCTCGGTTATGTGAAATTTTTTGAGTTTTTTTATGAATTTTAAACTGATTTTCTAAATCCTTTTTTATGAATTTTGAAGCGCTCTATTTTTAATAGTTGAACTTCTTATTATTTAATTTTTGAACTTCTTATTTCTATTCTTTTAATAATGAGGAAATTCTAAGTTTTCTATTATCATCGAACTTCTATATCTTTTTAATATGGACTTCCTAGTTTTATTTCTTAATCCTTTTTTTACGAAATTTTGAAGCGCTCTATTATTAAAAGTTGAACTTCTTGTTATTTAATTTTTTAAACTTCTTATTTCCATTCTTTAATAATGAGGAAAATCTGAGTTTTATATAATTATCGAACTTCTCCATCTTTTTAATATGGACTTCCTAGTTATATTTCTTAATCTTTTTTAATGAAATTTTGAAGCGCTCTATTATTAAAAGTTGAACTTCTTGTTATTTTATTTTTGAACTTCTTGTTTCCATTCTTTAATAACGAGGAAAATTTGAGTTTCTATAATCATCGAACTTCTCCATCTTTTTAATATGGACTTCCTGGTTTTACTTATTAATCTTTTTTATGAAATTTTGAAGCGCTCTATTATTAAAAGTTGAATTTCTTGTTATTTAATTTTTGAAATTCTTGGTTCCATTTTTTGATAACGAGGGAAATCCGAGTTTTTTCGAACTTGTACTTCTCTATTCTTTTAGTTTGACCTTCTTTGCTTTTGTTTTTGTTTCTTAGAAAATATTTTTTTTGAATTCGTTATTTATAAGGGAAAATAATTCAGACCGGACATCGAACCACTCCGTTTTTTAATTTTGAACTTCAAGGTATTTTTTGTGGAAACGAGGAAAATCCGTTTTATTACAAGTAGTGAACTTCTCCATTTTTTAATGTGGAATTTCTTGGTTTTCTATAAGTACGTAAAAGATCTTATATTTGTTTTTATAAAAGTAGCACAATATGACATCTTTTTTTGTAAACATCAAGTAGCACAATATGATTTTTCTTCTGCTCAAACTATACTAATAGAACTCTTGCAGGTTTTCTTGTTGAACTGCTACTGAATAATGGCACAACATGATTTACATGTGCTCCCGTATATCTGAGACAACATGCGAAGCATCAATCTTCATGTACATGAACTTCTATCATTGATATTTTTGAACCTTTTTGTGTTCTATGTAAAATGATTTTTCTACTGCCAATAGTTACACACACACAGAAGCACTAATCGAAGGTGAACTATTCAAGAAAATATTCAGCTTTGGTCTGAATTTCCAAAATGGCCTTGACGAGATGGTTGTTCGGAGGTTTGTTTTCTCTCTGCACACCACGAGAGAGATGGAGTGATAGAGAGGCAGTGCTTCTTGCATCTACAAAAAGGAGCATGGCCAAAGAGGATTTGGGAGAGAGCTCATGTTGGTGCTCTGCAGGAAGAAGCCGACAGTTAGTGAAGTTCAGATCGGCCTCATGGATCAACACTGAGTAGATCAACTTGACCTGCACACACGCCTGCGCCGGCTTGACTTTTTGTGCTGATGGCATCGTGGGATGCCTGCGTGGGGACGAATTGGGCGCTGGCGGAGAGTGGGATGCCGGGGTTGGGTGACTGGTGGCACTTGAGGTCGGTGCCGACGAGCCTGAGACGGTGAGCAACGAGGAGGCGGTTGGCGAGGACGATGCCAAACGATGGCAGCGGCGGGAAGCCTGCAGCTCACTGTTGACGGGGAAGACCCGATCCAGAGGGGACGTGGCGACAGAGCTGACAAATGTGGTGCCGGGTGGTCGCGCCGGCGTGTGGATGTGGTGGCCGCTGCAGCAGCACAGCTTCTTGGTGGGGGCCGGCGGCGTCTTAGATTCCTTGGTGGACGACGGCGGCGACGCAGCTTTCCCGTGGGTGGACGGTGGCGGGCGGTGCGACTTCTGAGTGGGTGGGCCAGCGGCGTGGCGGCTTCTTGGTGGGTGGAGCGGCGGCAGGCGGCTTCTGGTGGGTGGGCGGCGGCGGCGCGGCTTCTGGTGGGGGCAGCGGCGGTGGCGCGGCTTCTGGTGGGGGCAGCGGAGGAGGGTGGCTTCTGTCTTTGAGGAGCAGCAGCGGCGGCGTGGGTTCTCTTTGAGAGCAGCAGTGGCGGGCAGTTCTGGGTCTTGGCGGTGTTGAAAGCGTTGGGGGGAAGTTCGTGGAGTGGGGGTGGGCCTATATATATATATATATATATGTGTGTGTGTGTGTGTGTGTGTGTGTGTGTGTGTGTGTGTGTGTGTGTGTGTGTGTGTGTGTGTGTGTGTGTGTGTGTGTGTGTGTGTAGACAGTAGCCCCTGATGCTTTGTGTGATTCTGAAAAGAATCGGACGAAGTATCCATGTTATAGCATATGATGGAGCTGAACTGTGTACTTTGTGCTTGAACAGGCTTCTTTGGTTGCGGCATCTGTCCGAGCCGCAGAGGTTTCCGAGTTAAATCGGAAGCTTAAACTAGCTGACAAAGAGCTCGACCGCATCAACAAGCGTTTTGATGAAGCATAAGGTATGCAGGTTTAAGGAATTCACTACAAAAATACACTTCCGTGATGATACGTGTTTGTCACGATGAGTCACGTTTTCTGTCATGCATGTACATCCATGACAACTTTATGACAGAATCAAGATAGTCATACCTATGCTGTCGTAGAAGTGTTCCATGACATTACCAAAATTATCATTACGGAAGTGTCCACTTCCATGACGATAAATCGCGCGTCATGGAAGTGATTTCGTCAAGGGTGACCGACACGTGGCATCCACCGTAATGGGCCATTTATTAGCTATTGGGTCCGGTTTTGGATCCGATAACCCGTTAACATCCTGGACCAATGAGGATTTTCCGCGTGTAAAATTGTCATTGGCTGGAGGAAACACGTGTTAGCTCACCGTTGGGACAGATGTCATCCATTAATTGGACAGGAGGCGCCTATGATAGGTCGACACGTGTACGGACCAACACAGGCCCATTCGGTGAAAAGGCGGCCCGTTTGACTTGGTCAAAAGGTAATGAGCGGCCCACGGAAATCATGTTCCTATATAGCCCATTTACGGACCGCTAACTCACGGCCCGTTCGACCTATCGAATTAAGCTCAGTAGCTTCATTTGGGCCGTCCAATATGATTCCAACCCAATGTAACTTCCGGCCCATGTATAGCCCATGATGTCTTTCGGCCCATACGAGGCCATTTGTAACTCTTGGCCCATTAACGACCCGTAGTGAATCTGGCCCGCAATGAACAGTGTATCGCTTTGTACCCACTAACGGCCCATTATTCCATTGGGCCGTTTCCAACCCGTGTTATCTTTCGGCCTTCTTAGGGCCCATTTATTCTTGGGCTTATTTCCAGCATTCGGTTACTTACGGCCTGTTACTGGCCTTTTCTGCTTGTGGGCCAAATTTAGCCCGTGGTTACAATCGGCCCGTTTGTGGCCCGTTAATCCGTTCGGCCGTTTTCATAGCATCATCAAATATGGCCGATTAACGACGGCCCGTTATTGTCGGCCCATGAATTGATGATTCCAAATCGAGCCCGTTCTGACCCATAATGCGATGCATTATTGGCCCATGTTTGGCCGATCGTTCATACGTCCCGTAGAAGGCCCATTGATGCTACGACTCGTAGAAGGCCCATTGATGCTACAGCCCTTACAAGGCCCATTGTTTCTACGACCCGTAGAAGGCCCATTGTTTCTACGTCCGTGAAACCCATAGTAACTCTGGTAAATATGTAGCCCATGGTTATTGTGGCCTAGTTTAAAAAATAGGTTATTGCGGCCAAACGCGGAAAAAAGAACTGCCGACTACAAGCAAACAAATAAACAAGACAACAAGGAAATAAATAAGCAAGCAACTTACGCTAGGCTATCACGGCTATTACACATATTACATCCACTAGGCATCAAAGTTCTCCACCAGTGCAAATATAGGGAACAAAGTGGTATATCATATACACTGGTTGTCAAAGTTGGCGACCAGTGCAAATAAACGCCGCATGACAAAACAAGTCGAACTGAAACCACTTGAAGATCTCAAGAAACAATATCACAGGTACCCATAATGCTGGAAAGATGCTTAGCAAGCTTATTAACTTTCTCTTGTTTGGCGCTTAAATCCTCCAGTAACTTCTTTGTTGCACCGAAAGTATGCATCCCAGAATTCTATAGGGACTTCCTCGTCCTTGACTTCACAATGTCGTAGCACATCTAATCGATGTCTTTCAACTTGAAGTTGAGACTCAAGAAGATGAACCGATTCAGGCAACGAGTTCGAAGAGCTTGTGCCAGTAGTAGTGGCCAGTAACTCGAACACTACATCAAGACAGGTCTTTTGGGTTATCTCACTGTCGTCAAGATAGTTTTAATCAGCTTTCTTGGAGACCAACAGGGATGTCTCACTATCTTGAACCTTATCTGCATTACTTCCTTTACCATTGCATAGCGGGTCTTTGTTCTCCAATATTTTGTCCGCATTCTAAAAGAGAAACAACCGGACACATCACAGGGTTACCATGTTGTATATGAAACTCATTTTGGTAAATCGGATCGGTAGTAAAGTGGACAGGATAACGACATGAAACAAACATATATCTATGTACCATGGTCACTTTATGGTCTATATCATTCTAGTTTTTTGCCAAATCAAGATAGAGACACAGTTCAAATAATATTTGTTCAAGACAAAGCGAGAATAGGCAGAATATAAGTGTAGGAAACTATAGAGCAATAACAACACTTGTAATGTGCATGACATGAGAACATAAATGTTTATTCAATTGAAACTGGAATCCACATAGAGCAAGTTACAACAGCAAACCAGTTAAAGAAACAGGTTTAAAACATACCTGTTGCGCCATTGGAGTTTCAATTCCATCCTTCAAATTTGAAAATAGTTGGTATGAGTAAATACAGTGATGCAAGAGCAAAGGAGTATGAACCATAGCTACAGAACCTGACACAGAACAATTCTTCTTCTCCTTTAAGCGTTGAGTTGGGATTCGAGTGGTGGTCCTCGTGCTTTGGGCACTGCAGTTCCCTTACTAAGCTTGCTCGTGTTTGGGTGCTCTGTGGTGGAGACGGTGTTGTGTCATTTGGAACTGGGTTACTATGTGCTGGGGTTGGGGTTAGCAGTGGTGTAGCTGGTTCTATATCCAACTGTGTAGGTGTACAGTTTTCGAGAGTCTGGATTATGTTTGGTGGGGTTTGTTCTTGGGCAAGTACAACCGTGGTTCTATCTGCATCAAGCTGTTAGCACTATCTTTTACGAAGATCGTGTTGTTACTCCCTTAGAAACTGCCATCACCCTCTCCAATTCAAATGGCTGATAAAGAAGAAAAGTAATTGAATGTGCAGACATTGTATGATAAGACATGTGCAATGGATAGTGGGGAATAAAAGAGAGCATGAAATAATTCACATTTATGTTGTCTAGCCAAACAGGATAGCATGACACAATTTCACATATATGATGGTTAACTAAACATGATAGCATGACACAATTTCACATTATGATGGCTAACTAAAAAAGATGGAAAGACATAGTTCAAAATATGATGACTATGTAAACAGGATGGCATGATATAACTATACAATGTCTTTATTAAATAGGTTGGAATGCCATAATTCACATACATGCCGCCTATGGAAACATGATAGCAAGATATAATTCATGGATAGAATGACATAATTCAAAATATGATGACTGTAAACACTAAGCGAGGATGAGATGATATAACTATCGATGTCTACTAAATGGGTTGCCATGCCATAATTCAGATAGATGTTGTGTATGTAAACATGATGGCATGATATAATTCAAATATATGATTTATATAGTAAGCAAGTAGGCGAAGGCAATCCATATATGATGTAAAAACTAAGCAATGCAAGACAACATGCATAACATGGGTAATATAACCCTGCCAAGTTTGAGCATAGACCTCAGGGGGGAAATAGGACTGGTCATCAGTCTCTGAATCCTCCTTTGAGGAGCTCTCTGTGACCGACAAGATGTACGCTTGACACGTAGCATTATGCACTTTGAATACCTTGTTTTCACTCGAGGATACTTGCATCACCGCTTCAAATGGATGATGCACAGGAAGAGTAGTTGAATATACAAATGTTGTCGACAAATGGAACACGTAATACAAAAAAATGATAGCATGATATAATTCACATACATGATGATTGGCTAAACAACATGGCATTGGATAATTCACATATATAATGCCTTTGCAACAAGATAGCATTGCATAATTCACATATATAATGTCTTGCAACAAGATGGCAATGCATAATTCACATATATGGGAATTAGACACTAAGCAATTGGCATTCACACAAAGCATGTCCAAACTAATCAAATGACATAGCGATGCAAGACACCATCATACGATATGAGCAACATAACCCTGCCAAGTTAGAGCATACACCTTGAGGAGAAATAGGACTGGTCATACATCTGCGAATCATCGAGGAGCTATCCGTAACCAGCGAGATATGCGCTTCGTTAGATAGCATAGTCTGCCCTGAAGACCTTGTTTTCACTCTAGAATTTTCCATTACCGTGTCAAATGGCTGATGCACACGAAGAGTAGTTGAATGTACTAACATTGTTGACAAATGTAATACGTATGTGAAAAAAAGGATGGCCGGTATAATTCACATATAAGATGACTGGATAAGCGGGATGGCATTGCAAAATTCACATATATGATGCCTGGATAAACAAGATGGCATTGCATAATTCACATAAATGATGAATAAACTAAGCGAGTCATTCACACAAAGCATGTCTAAACTAAGCGAGATGACATATTTGATGTATAAAGTAAGCAATGCAAGGCACCATATGCATGATATAACCAACATCGGCATGCCAAGTTAGAGCAAAGACCTCATGGGGTAAATAGGAGTGGTCTTCTCATACAGATCCCCCTCAGAACAGATATCTTCCTCTCGATTACAATCCGAAATGGCTGGAGGGGGGCTGCCTTTGCACCTACCATGGAGCAACGCCTGCATGAAATTTTATTGCCACGCAAGGCTCGTATCTTTTGCTCTACATGTTCAGTTCCATTGTGTACAATAACTGACATGCATAGGAATAAAACATAGTGAGATTATGTAAGGAGTGCATCCGAAATCCGGAGTGATGGTAGCAACCTGTGGATAGACCCAAAACCAATGATAGCGAGGCGGATAATGGCTTTATTTAAAAATACTGATAATGGCTTCTTTCTTTGTTTGTTTCCCACCCAACATGAAACACATAGTAGACACCTGAGATTAACAGGATAGTAGATAGATACTATTGATTGCGGCCCTGATATGTACCCCACAACCATTTAAAAACTCAAGTTTGACCAATAGTTTGGAGTTGACTCGGAGTCTAATCGGTGAGCAGGACAATAAAGTAGCATGTAATATTAAGCGATGCATAACGTAAGCAGACATGAAAGAGTGCGACCTCTCTTGCGGACCCGTGTAGTCCTCAAGGTCATCTGCTTTGTTGATGATCGTAATGCAGTTGTCATGGCTGGCGGTGAGGGAAGAAAGATCTGGCGGCAAAAGGCAGTCTAGAGGCGGATCCTTCTTTGTCTTTGGACCCTTCATACGTAATTGGAGCCATTTGAGCTGGGGTGGACGACGCGCAGCAGGAGCGGGACAAACCACACAAGGTTTTCTTTGACAACTATCTGTAAGAGAAGTAATTTTGTAAGGTCTCGTTTGAATTGGAGGATTCTAAGAACGCAGGGATAGGAAATACACAGTAATAGGATAGGAATGCATGTGCAAAACAGAGAATTTAAAAACACAGGATTTCTACCAATCTGGGTGTTTGGTTCACAAGAATTGGAAGATCACATGATGCAAAGAAGCAGGGTGAGATTAAGTCAAACCACAAGAAAATGTACGGTTATAATGCTAGTATGCTACTATCTCTTAGTCTTGTGCTACATGAATAGGAATTTGAAAAGGAGGACAAGTGGATATTAAAATTCCTACGGTTTTTCTTTCAAGGAGACACTAAAGGAACAAATCCTACAGTTTTCTTTTGCTCCATTCCTTTGAACCAAATGCATGAATAGTAGTACCATAGGAAACTTTCCAATTCCTATGTTTTCCTTCAGTTTTCCTTTCATGCACTGGCGATTCTAGCAGGCAGGCTTGAGCAAAGAAAAGCCTACACTCAAAAATGTTTTTGTGCTACTTCTACTACTTTGGACCCAGGCCACTGTCCTACTAGCTCAACTCCCAGGCCCATCGACAAATGCACAGCTCAAGCAGCAGAGATAAATAATGATGGCGTTCAAGAGTCCAACATAGATAGCTAAGTTGCATGGTACCTCATTGCTTGTCATATAGTAGGAGAAACTAATCGTATTTCACGTTACTACGTGTGCTCAGTGGACAATATATATAACATGTAGAGTAAAAAAGAGATGCAACAAGTGTACAACCTCTTTGGCGAAGCCATGTCGATCTCACCGTGATTGGGTTGGTCGGTGAGGATGATCCGGCTGACTTGGCTGTCGGAGGAGGGGAAGAAGATCTTAGGCATCTTGAGATGGAGCCGAAGTGCTGCTCATTGTGATGGAGGGTTTAAATCGTTGGAGCAACTCCGATGAGTTGTATGACGCCTTGAGGCTGAAGCGAGACGGGGAGAGACAACGTTAACCTGAGTGGAATTCTAATAGCATCTCCAATAGATGACGCAAATACATAACCACAAAGTGCTAGATGTAAAATACATCAACCGCTCATCTCTGAACTTAAGCGTCGGCCCGAACTTAGCAATTGAAACTGAATTTTGCTTTATCGAAACTGAATTGTCTTGTTGAAACTGAATGCACTAGTAGCGAGAAAAGTAGTAGCGGCGGCGTAGCGTCTGAGAGCAGGGGCAGCTAGTCGTGTAGCGACATCGGTGAGGCTACGTCGGTCGACGACTTTTCATCCTGTTCGATCGATTTACCCGATTCGTTGGATACAAAATCAAGGGCCTGCAGTTCATCTTCAACCTCCACCCCCTGAGCCGCCAGCCACCACCGGCCAAAGAGCCGGCCCCCGCTGCCCCGAAACCACTCCCCACCGCCGGTACGCCGCCGCCCCGGCCATCCCTCTACCCCCCCCCCCTCCCCCCGTGCCGAGCTTTTTCTCTGGCGATCCCCACGCCACCGCCCCACTATCGTCGGTGAGCACCGCCCCCACCCTAAACCCTAAGATAGATAGTGCGGTACCTCTCCAGCGAGCCCCCTCCCCGCTGTGGCTGGTTCTTCCTTAACTCCGTCGAGCGCCCCACCCCCTGAAAATCGACTAACCCAAAAGTCGATTCAGTCGACTGAAGTGTAGCTAAATCGGAGCAAACATCGCAAGCAAGAGCAAGGCGAGATCAGCGGCAAGAGCGAGAAGCGGCAGCAAGAGCAAGAGCAAGAGCAATAACAATATCAAACCAAGAAGGGGACCGAGAGCAAAGAGCGAAGCAGCAGCGGCGAGAAGCTAAAGCGATAGCAGCTCCTACTAATGTGGGCGTCGCCGCCAAGGGAGCGGCAGCTGTGGAGGAAGTGGCGGCGGCGTCGCCGTAGATGGAAACCACGCCGTGTCGGCTTTCGAGACCGGCGCCCGGCAGCACCGTGAGATCGAATCAAGAAGAAAATGTGATGATTAGTGTACAACCTCTTTGGTGGCGCCGATTAGGCCTCGGCTTCATCAGAAGCGGTGATGATGATGCTCTTCGGCGGTGCGGTGAAAACGGCGGTGTGGGAATGGAGGTGGCGCGAAAAGGCGAGGGAAGATTGGGGCAGCTCTTTGGAGGTGGAGGGGCGGGGTGGTTGAACCGGCGGAGACGGCGAGATCGACGACGGATCCTCATCGATACGGTGGATGAGGGGCGTCGAGGTGTTGATGTGGGCGGCGTCGTCGGGGAAGAAGGCTCGGTTGGGTGGCCAGACGGAGGAGGGTGTGGGGCTTCAGCGGGTTTTCGCGGCCTCGGTGTCTGAATGGGTGGGCGGATGGGATGGGAGTTTAGAACCAAGGCTTAGGGGCGCTTGTCCGAAATGTGGGGTAAGATTCTGAAAGTACCCCCACCGATTTGACCTAAGCGGTTATTTGGTTCGGGGGTATCACGGGCATTTCGGCGTGTCGAGATTTCCACGGGGAGGTGGGAGTTTTCGCGTAGCGTTGTAATTTTGGAATAGCAAAGGCGGCGGGTTGATATGAAGGGAGTTAGCCGAACTGTGAGACAAAGATATATCTTAAATATTTCGGGGTAACAAAGGCGCGGGTTGAAATTTCCGGACAAGCCCTAACGTGTCTCTTGTACCAAATCAATTCGCACTTCCGTCGATGAAAAAACAAAAAAGAAATCAATTAGCAGCACACAAGAGAGTCTAGTCCTGAGTACTGTACCAAATCAATTCGCACTACAAAATGTCATTCAAAACTTTGAATTCATGTTATGTTCAATTAAAATATTTTGCTACGTGTATAATGCATGCAACCTGCTACTCAAATGAACGTTTTAGTGCATTCCAAACATATATACTACCGCTTAAATATGAACTAAATTTGAATTCATTTCTCTATTTGAATAAGATCTACAATAATGATTGTTGTGGATTCAACCCATTTGAATTCGTTTCTCTATTTTAATAAGATCTACAATCATCATTATTGTCAAGTTAAGCCATCGTTCGTGTATTATCTTCCACAGCACACCACATGATTACTCTCGAGTTAGATATGAACTATGTGTACTATATGAACTCGAACTCAATTTTTGAATCCACTTTATGTTGTTTTTCAAATCACGGTACATTTCAAGCTCTAGCTAGATCTTCATAATCTAAACCATGTCTCATATGTATAATGTGTTTATCACATAATGTATGGTGCCCGCCCCCTCGCCTACAAGTATTTAGATGTGAGTTGCAAACACCACACATTACCACAAATTCAAATAAAATGTGAGATTGTTTGATATATAGTATTGTTTAGATTGCTCGATATTTAGTTGTAAGCTGCAAACACCACACATTATCATAAATTCAAATAAAATGTGGGATTGTTTGATGTATAGTATGGTTTAGGTTGTTGAATTTAGGCTGTGAGTTGCAAGCATGCCATGCATTATCACATTATGGTATAACATGTGCAAACCCACAGCACGCGTATCACCGCTATATTCATGCATGCATATGTTTATAACACTATGATCTCCTATTCAAATATATGAATCCACTTTCATATCAAATTATGATCTTTGTTAGTCTCTTACACCCACACAATCCTCTAACCTTTGTAGCTAGAACTAACTTTCTCTCGTGCACGCACACGCCCTCCTCGCCCTCCCCCTCCCTCAACATTCCATCCATCGCGCATATTTTTTTTTCTTATTTAGGTCGTTCTCCCACAGTCTCCATAACTCCTTTCCAACACACATGGATCGATAAACATCTCCTGCGATGTCTGCCTACAACATACACACGCACCTTCCATCTCCTCCTTTCTGTGTCCAAGCCTCGTGTCTCTCATACGGTCCCACACACGTGCAAACTCTCGCCCCTCTTTTCATCGATCTCACAACCGCACACTCCTCCCCCTATCTAGCTAGTAGCTCAGCCTCTCGCACCACCTCCTAGCTCCATTCTCTCTGTCTATCCGTCTCGCTGGGCCTTATTTGCCTCTGATACGTCCCCAACGTATCTATTTTTGATTGTTCCATGCTATTATATTATCTGTTTTGGATGTTTAATGGACTTATTTATACACTTTTATATTATTTTTGGGACTAACCTATTAACCGGAGGCCCAGCCCAAATTGCTGTTTTTTTGCCTATTTTAGTGTTTCGCAGAAAAGGAATATCAAAGGAGTCCAAATGGAATGAAACCTTCGGAAGTGTGATTTTTGGAATAAATGTGATCCATGGGACTTGGAGTGGACGTCAAGAAACAAGCGAGGAGGCCACGAGGCAGGGAGGCGCGCCCGAGGTGGGTGAGGAGTCTGGACTAAAGGGTCCTCGGCGGCGGCACAGTTAGCCATGGGCCGGATTGATGGGCTGTGAAGATACGAAGACCGAAGACTGCACCCGTGTCTGGACAGGAATCTCCTTAGTGTGGAAGGCAAGCTTGGCGATCAATCGTGTAGATTCCTTTTTATGTAACCGACTCCACGTAACCCTAGATCTCTCCGGTGTCTATATAAACCGGAGAGCGTAGTCCGGATAGGCGGATACTCATTATCATAGTCATACAGGCTAGACCTCTAGGGTTTAGCCATTACGATCTCGTGGTAGTTCAACTCTTGTAATACTCATATTCATCAAGATCAATCAAGCAGGAAGTAGGGTATTACCTCCATAGAGAGGGCGAACACAGGTAGACATCATGTCCCCGTCTCCTATTACCATCGACCTTAGGCGCACGATTCGGGACCCCCTACCGAGATCCGCCGGTTTTGACACCGACATTGGTGCTTTCATTGAGAGTTCCAACGTAGCCGTCGGCAAAGATGCGATAGCCCCTTGATCGACTATAATGGCGTTGTCGAGGAGAAACCTTCCTCCCGGACAGATCTTCGTATTCAGCGGCCGTCTTTGCGGGCCAACTCGCTTCGCCATCTGGAAGCGGATCGGCAGCTCGCCCACAGCCTTGGTCGATTCAGAAGCTTGAACTACGTCGCGGACATCCGTGGAGACTCGACCTTCGACGGATTTGAGACCGTGGCAACCGCTCCCCTTCACCCCGATAAGCATGGCTTAAACCTGTCATCGGGCCGCATCTAGGAGATAGCTCCTGTAACAACTCTGGCCTTAGATCTGGAGCAGATTGAGTCATCCGAAGATGGGAAGCTCAACCCCATCACAGAGGCTGCCGATTCCGCGGCGTTGGAGCCGTACACAGACTCTACTTCATATGATATCTGCATCAACGGAACCCCGGACTCTTCTCCGGTGATAAGTTCCGAACCCTGCGAGTCCGCGGATAGCGAACTCAATCGGTTATCGATCTTCAAGTTCAGCGCCGCAGACATCTTCCAACACTCGCCCATGGGCGACGTACTAAACTCACTAAAAAACTATCCGGTTCGAACTTGCGGCGGAAGATGGAGATTTTTGCTTCCCACCCGCCACCCACTTCATAGCCAGCATCGAATACCCAATCAACACGCTTGACCCGGCTCGAAGAGATCGGCGGTATGGGCGGCGATGAGGGCAAGGCCGAGAACTCACCATCCACTAGGCAGCGGGACGGACACCTCCTGGTATGACGTGTGTATGGTAGACACACCCAACAACGCTCTCGACAATGACAAGGAGGATCCAGTTGAGGATAAGCCTCCTGGGACACAGTCCGAACACCGGCGCCCTCGGCGCCGCTCTAAGCCACGTCGCTCAAGAGAAAACAATACTAGCACCGGAGAAGACAACACTCTGGACAATGAAGACCCTGTTGAGGTAGGATCCGAACAGGAGGAGCGAGAAGCGGGCAAGATAGCCACGATGAGCAGGCCGTATATGGAGACTCGGAGGATAGTAATTATCTTCCACTCTCCAAGGAAGAGGAGAGCCTCGACAGCGAGGATTTCAGCATGCTGAGGAACCTCTTGAGCAGGGCGCTTTAAGCGCATGACTAATAGCCACTGCAAGGAGCCTAAGAAAGAAGCAGCTACAGCTTCAAGTGAGCCAAGATTTGCTCAATGATAGATGGACCAAGGTCCTGGCCACCGAAGAATACGGCCTTAGCGGCCAGACAAAAGCCACCCCAAGTATAGGTGGCCCCCCCAATACGATGGTAAGGCGCTGGAGCCCACACCACCATCGCATAATGCGGCAGGCCGACCACAGTTCGGTCCGGATCAAGCAGCAAACCAAGTAGAACACCATAACACCCCACCCGGCCGTCAAATCAAAAACAAAGCGATTCGAGGAATACTCACGACATCCAACAAGACACGGATGGCGGAGCAGGACACACACAAGATCAATGTACGGATCAGCGGAGGCGTGTCGTGCCCGCCGATGATGGCTACCTATTCGGACACAAAGACCCGACCACACCGGTCTGAAAATGCATAAGCGGAATCCACCGGAGGTGCTTCCGCAGCGTGGCCCAACATAGAGGAGCCACACACCCTCTACCTTTCATTGGCGAGGTAATGGAGCATGAATTTCAAATGGGTTCAAACCCATTAACATCGAATCATATGATGGAACAACAGATCCCGCGGTATGGATTGAGGATTTCCTCCTCCATATTCATATGATGCCATTAAATACCTACCTCTCAAGCTCAAAGGGTCAGCGCGGTACTAGATAAACAGTCTGCCAGAAAATTTTATTGGCAGCTGGGAAGATTTGGAAGACGCCTTTCGAGACAACTTCCAAGGAACATATGTCAGGCCACCGGATGCCGATGACTTAAGTCATATTGTCCATGTAACATCCCAAAATTTTCCAAATTTTGGAATGTTAATAATAAGATATTATTGAGTGAATTGCTATGATTTTCATGGGAAATTAAAACCTTTTGATTATTGTTTCAAATATTTCATCCAATTGCTTTTCTTTTGGACACCTATGAAATATTTTGAAACCACAAATAAAAATGGAGTGAGAATAAAATGACTTTCTCAAAATATGGTGGAAGAATATTTTATGTGAAGTTCTTTTGAATTTGGATTTCTATTTGAAGATGGATCTTATTTGGAGTTATAGTGCCATTTAAATATTTCCAAAGTATTCAAATAAAAGTTAATGAGAGGAGATAATGTGACTTCTCCAAAAATATATTTGGAAATATTTAATACGGTGCAATTATCCTTTTGTGAATTTGCAAAACTCAACATCGATTTGTTAGAGTAAATTCAATTATGTCCATAAAGAATGTATTGTAGTTTGTGCACACAAATAACTTTTATAGAATCTGAAACTATATTTTGTGGGCACCAAATTATAACTACATGTATGTGAACATTTTTTTGTGTCTATTTAAAAAAATTCTGCGCAATAAAGGTATTTAAAAATAAACCTACAGCCATGGCCCAACTTAGCCCAACTGGCCGAACAGCCCACGAGCTAAGGGCTCGTCTTCCTCCTCGTGCCAAGTACAGTACAGAGGGGCATCCATGGCCACATGCCACCCCACCTCCTGCCCACCCCTCCCTTCTCTCCCTCGCCCTGAAACTCCTCGAAACGGAACCCCCTCGCCTGCCTCGACCCCTCCCATCCCTCAGTGCGCCTAGGAGACTCCCATAGTGGCCATTACAAGGCAGAGGAACAGCCACCATTAAGAACCACCATCTGCTCGAATTATGACCTCCCCCCTCCTATAAATAGTACCCCTAGGCGCACCTAACATCCCTCATTCCCTCCCGAGAAAACCCCTCTCTTCCTCGTCCTCCTCTGCGAGCAATTGCGCGTCGGAGTTCAACAACTCCGGCAGCCGCTCCACGCCGCTACAGGACGAGGCCGAGCCAGGACATTGCCCAACGGACTTCCCTCATCGACCTCTTCGCCGTCCTCCTTTTACTTGACGTCATGGAGCTTCTTCAACAACTCCGGCGACCTTCTTTTCCAACTCCGGTGAGCTCTCTCTAAATCCCGTAATTCTTTTATTCAGAAAAATATCCAAACTTCGGAAATTCATATCTCCCAAACCGTATGTCCGATTTTGACAAATAAGATATCTCCAGATTCGTTGAAACCTGTACTTTTATATGAAATTATAAAATCTCACTTTTGGGCAATTTAAAATTTAGTTTTGATTTAAATGGTAAGATGAGTATTTTCACTATATCTTTTATTCTGTAAATCATATAAAAATGTTTTCTATATGAAAGCTGGACCTTAGGACCTCACCATTCTGTTAGAACTCATAGAATAATTTTTCAATGATGTTTAGTCACTGTTTTAGCATCATCACCTTAATTTGACTTTCTTTAATCATAATTTAATAACTTTATTAGATTGAATTTGATTCTTCAGTAGAAATCCTTAGATAGTGAGACCTCTCTGGTCATTCGATATCACCACAAAACTTTGAAGTTGCAAGATTATGGATTTAATTCTTTTATCTCGAAACCTATGCCATACCATTGCCGTTTACCCAAGTCAAATATTCCGAATAGTCTTGTGATAAATTTGTCGTATGAACTTGGTCTCACAACCCTTCCAACCATAATCCTCACTTAGTATCAATATTATCTGACCCTAGAATATGACTATGTCATACTTTCTTTCAAGACCACACCTGATCCTATATCAACCTTAACAATGCCCTAGAAATTATGATAGTGGCAACCGAATAATTGTGTTGTTATTTGGATCTTCATTTGGATTTTTATTGTATGTTGAATGCTTGCTTGCACCATTGTTATGTGAATGTGGATATGCGGCGTCTTACTTGAGTTATTTATCGCATTAGATTACGGCCTTGAAGGTGAATTCTCTGAGGAGGTAGAACCTTATTCTTTGCGAAACCAAAGGCAAGTTGCAATTTGATCATGCCCTGACCTATATTATTTAAATTATGCATATCTCTTTAAATGTAATATTATGCATGTTTTATAAAAGTTTTGCAAAGTATTATTTTATCTAGAGCCATAAGGAATCACCACCATGCTTGGCAGCGCTTGCACAAATGGGTGGTGAGGAGTCGGACTAGGGGGTGTCCGGATAAGCGGACTATCGTCACGGCGGACTCCAAGACTATGAAGATACAAGATTGAAGACTTCGTTTCAGGTCCGGATGAGACTTTCCTTGGCGTGGAAGGCAAACTTGGCGATACGGATATGTAGATCTCCTAACATTGTAACCGACTCTGTGTAACCCTAACCTATCCGGTGTCTATATAAACCGGAGGGTTTTATTCTGTAGGACAGAACAACAATCATACCATAGGCTAGCTTCTAGGGTTTAGCCTCCTTGATCTCGTGGTAGATCTACTCTTGTACTACCCATATCATCAATATTAATCAAGCAGGAGTAGGGTATTACCTCCATCGAGAGGGCGAACACAGGTAAAAACATCATGTCCCTTGTCTCCTGTTACCATCCGCCTAGGCGCACAGTTCGGGACCCCCTACCCGAGATCCGTCGGTTTTGACACCGACATTGGTGCTTTCATTGAGAGTTCCTCTGTCTTTATGCGCCGTCGGGTAGGATGCCTCGCCTCGTCTTTAAAGAGCGATACCATCGCCAAAGAAGCCTTGGCCTTTGGTGAGACTCTTGACTAGGCGGTTTCTCATGACCGCTAGTTCGGCCGCCGCCGATGATGACCTCTCGAGTCATCGAAACCAATCTCCATGTTAGTTGGAACTTGCGAGCAGTTAGATCGATCGAGCTCTCCTCCATAAGCGAGCTCTTGGATCGCATCGCCGCCCCAGGAGTCGCCACAGTTATGACCGGATCGGTTTCCCGGGCTACCCATCATGTTGATGTGATAGAGGAGCAATGCGGCGATTCTTCTTCTACCTTAAGTACTAGCTACGTCCGGATTCCCGATCCCTCCATGCGGATTCCTGCGGAGGGGCGGATGTCGATCAAGCCTGAACCTAAAGTCGGTGGCGGGCGAGACTCATCGGATTGCACTCAAAAATCGAAATTTCGAGTTGAAACTTCTCAGCCCTTGAGTCCTGAATTGGGCGGGTTTCGGTTAGTTCCACCCGCACACCCAAACATTGGCGATCTCTCGAATTGGCAAGAGCCTGCTGAAATAGTACATCATTCTTTGGGCGATTCCTCCTGGTTATGAACAGGATAAAGGACTGCCGAGAGGAGGATGCAATCCCAATTTTTTGCAATAATTGCACGGACAAGGGAATCCTAAACACCATAAGTCGTTGCGAAATTACACGCTTTGCTGACTTGGTGACCATAGTACAAAAGTATTGTGCGATGGAGAGCGCCTGGAAAACCGAAAGTAAATTTTGGGATAATCCGGCCCCGAATACATCCCTAGTCCGGAACAAAAGGGTGCATCATTATCAAGCACACAGGTTGAATATCAAAAACCAAAACCCCTAAAAGATGCGGAACCGTTCTACGGAGGGTTGGCTAAGCGGACCTGCAAAATCCATATACGGAGGGCGCCACTCCAACTCATAGCCTTGAGCATGTTGGATACTACGGCATGTGGCCAAAAGTGGCGAAGAGCTTCTAGCTTGAGAATCCCAGCCCGGCAACACCGATGCGGTGTTAACGGTCTTGAGACTTTCGCATCAAATAACATGCGAAAACGACAACTCCATAACCTTGCGAAGTCTACCAAGTAGCAACAATAAATTCATGGGTAACCACGGCTATTACCTTCAATGCCGTGGCGAACCTAAATTCGAACTGCGGGCACCAACCGCATTGGTTCTCGGCCCGATAGTAGGCGGCTTTCGCCTTACTAAGGTACTCATGGATGGCGGCAGTGGACTAAACCTCATCTATGAGGAAACCCTCCGAAAATGGAAATAGATTGGAACCGCATTGGCGAAGCGACACAACCTTTAAAGGAATAATCCCGGCCGGAAGCATGCTGCCACAGAAAAATCCCGGCTGGGCGTAGTGTTCGGCTCATGGGACAATTACAGTCCGAGGAGGTCACATTTCAAGTGGCCCCGTTCAACGGCGGATATCATGCTTTATTAGGATGAGAGGCATTCACAATTTTTCAAGCTATACCCCATTATGGGTACATGAAGCTTAAAATGCCGGTCCAGCGGAATCATCACTCTCGCTAGTGATCCGAACATAGCACTCCGTGCGAAAATAAGACAGCCGAACTAGCCCTCGAGGCACTATCCGAAGCCCTAGCGGCCGAGAACTCACCGCGATCGCTCCACGGTGAAGCAGGGGAATGACGTGATACTTGATAAAAGATCCAAGTCCACCTCTTTTAAATCAGCGGATGAAATAGTCAAATTCCAAGTCCACCCAACGAACCCTGCAAAGATGGCCTCCATCGGGGCACAATTAAAACCTGATGTAGACGCCGCACTACGAGAATTTCTACAAGAAAAGCAGGACATCTTACTTTGGCACCCTTCGGATATGCGAGAATCCCACGTCGGTGGCGACACAACCTAAATATCCTAAAAGGATTCAAGCCGATCAAGCAGGCTCTTGGCGCTTTTAGAACCCAAGAGACAGGCCATGGGAGAGGAGCTAGCCAAACTTTGGAGGCGGATTCATCAGAGATATAAAACATCCGGACTGGCTAGCGAACACAGTGATGGTACCAAAGAAGGATAAATCCTGGCGCCTATGTGTTGATTTCAAAGACCTTAATAAAGGCTTGCCCAAAGGATCCCTTCCCTCCCTCAAATTGATCAAATCATTGGCCTTCTGAGAGGACCACGACTCATTGTGCTTCCTCGACGCGTACTCTGGCTACCACCAAATCAAGATGGCGGAGCCAGACCAAAGCTGCAGACATTCATCACTCCATACGGCCCGTTACGCTTCAACACAATGCCCTTCGGGCTCAAAAACACCGCGCAACATATCAGCGCGCCAGTCCGGACATGTCACGGCAAACCAGATCGGCAAAACAATGGAAGCATATGTAGATGGCGTGGTCGTCAAAACCAAACACGTCCGAAAATCTAGTAGGCGACTTGAGGCTCACATTCGACAACCTTGAAAATATGACATCGGGCTCAATCCGGAAAAATGCGTCTTGGCGTTCCGGCGGAAAAGCTCCTGAGGCTTCATTGTTTCGGTAGAGGAATTGAAGCAAACCCAGCCAAGATTCGAGCTCTGTCACAATTGGATATTCAAAGACCTCAAACAAATACAAAAACTAACGGGATGCGTGGCGGCTCTAAGCCGCTTTATCTCCCGTTTGGGAGAAAAGGCATTACCTCTTTACCGCCTCCTCACGCCCGCCGAACACTTGGTGGGCGGATGCCGCCTGGCCGGACTTCGAAGAAATAAAGGCCATTTTGGCAACAAATCCGGTCCTGGCAGCG
Organism: Aegilops bicornis; assembly: GCA_021605145.1. Lineage (NCBI taxonomy): Eukaryota > Viridiplantae > Streptophyta > Magnoliopsida > Poales > Poaceae > Aegilops > Aegilops bicornis. The sequence continues at coordinate 15,001,951 of CM038672.1, forward strand.
TAGCGATAGGCGAACCAATGCTATTATATATCGGCGGAACACATCAAGTTGTCGGTAGCGGTGCTCGTTGTCGAGCGAGAAGCGGACGGACACGGTTCCTGTTCAAAAACCGGTTTATTATGTGTCCACTGTCCTAACTCCATGCAAGTCCGGTACCCACACTATCAAAAGATAGCATATCACGGTGTTCATGGCATCCGGAAGCTGCGACACTACTTTCAAGAGTGTTCGATATGATAGCCTCCAGTACCTCTTAACGACATTATAAACAACCGCGATACGACGGGCGGATTGCTAAATGGGCCATAGAGCTCCTTCCATTCGACATAACTTATAAGCCACGGCGAGCTATTAAGTACGCAGGTTTTTGGCCGACTTGGCGAATGGGTAAGTCGAACTCCCTAAAGAGTACTGGCGCATACTCCAATTGGATCATGCACTTTGGCGGCTCCAAAATCCAAAATGTTGGCTGGCACAGGGGCTGGCGTCGTCTGGCGTCCCCAACTCGGGACACAGTCCAATACATCCTCCGGATAATGTATCACGGACTCCAACAACGCAGCCAAATCTGAGGCCCTTTTGCACGGCCTCCGGATGGCAGATCTCCATGGGCATTCAACGCCTAGAGGTGCGAGGATTCAAACCTCACAATATCTCAAATAAGCGGAGACTTTGGCGCTTAAAGATCCAAAAATGGCAGCAGCATCTTTGCAGCGGTCCTAAAAATGTCGGCCACGGTTTGAAGGGCTCGAATTTCATCATATAGCCGGGATAACAACTAGGAGGCGGATATATTAGCGCATCGGTGCAAAAGCAGCGATGTCGTCCACCCAATATCTTTTTGGAATGGCTGTTCAAGCCATCCGTACTATGGGAAGAAGTCGGCAATAACAATCGGACCCAACCACACCGCTGATGCGAACACTCACGACACAACCGGAGGCTCCGCCCCGAGATAACACCCTCGCTCACGAAATAATGGCGGTTATCGCCCGTGGGAATGAACCATTCCTAGCCTACCTAACTAGGCAGGAACTCCCGAAGACCAAAATGAGGCTCGCTGCATAGTCTGACGCTCTAAAGCCTATAAAGTCCATGAGGGAGAGCTTTATAAGAAAAGCACTACGGAGTCCTTCAAAGGTGTATCTCCGAAGAGGAAGAGGCGAAACCTCCTGGCTGAAATTCATGCGGACTGGGTGGGCACCACGCCGCAGCCCGGGCCCTTGTAAACAAGGCCTTCCGTCTGAGATTTTATTGGCCCGGCGGCCCGAGCGGATCTTGAGATTTAGTCAATGATGCGTCGGTTGCCAGCTTTTGCTAACCAAAGCCACATGCCACCCACCGCCTTCAAAACTATACCCATCACCTGGCCGTTCGCGGTGCAGGGGCTTGACATGGTTGGACCCCTTAAGGGAGGAACCCACAAGCAAAAATACCTATTGGTCATGGTGGATAAATTCACCAAATGGATAGAGGCCAAGCACTGTTAAAACAACCCGAATCTGGACCCGGTGATAGACTTCATATCGGGGTAGTGCACCGTTACGGTGTCCCCACATTATCATCATCGACAATGGCACCAATTTCACGGCCGATGAGGTCAAATCATGGTGCAAAAACATGGGCATCAAGCTCGATTACGCCTCGATCTATCACCCTCAAACTAATGGTCGAGGTTGAGCGGGCAAGCGGTCTAATCATGGCGGCATTAAACCCAGTCTCTGCGGTCCCTTAAGGAATCTAACACGCCTTTGGGTAGAGGAGCTCGACTCCGTACTCTACGGGGCTGCGGACCCACGCCCGAATCGCACTACGGATTCGCACCATTCTTCATGGTGTATGCGGTAGCGAGAGGCAGTCTTGCCCTCGACATAATACATGACTCACCTCGGCGTCGCATGTATGAAGAAAGAGAAGCCGAGCTCGATCGGCCGGGACAGTTTGGACGCATTGGAGGAGGAGCACGGCGTGGCAAAAGCTCGTTCCGCATTCTATCAGCAATGGCTCGAAGATATCAAAGCGAGGAAATGCGGGCCAAAGCTTATAACGTTGGCGAACTAGTTCTCCCTTTGCCGGACAAGAAAAAGGACAAACTCAAGCCCAAATGGGAAGGTCCCTTCATCATCGACCAGGTCGACGGCCGGAGCATACCCGTCTGCAAGCGCGTCGGATAACCGACTCGAGCGAACCCATGGAGCGCAGCCCATCTCTGAAGATTCTCGCCTAAGTGCGGACTCCAAGTTCGTCTCCTTCCTCCGTCCGCATTCTTTATTTTTGCCTTTTGCTGTCTTTTATTTCTCTCCTTCCTCCTTCTTCTTCTTGTAGCCTTTAGAGGCTCGTTGGCGCTTTTTCCGCACACACTTGACGCGCTATCCACGCTCATTATACCTGGGGGCTTCTTTAACAGAAGCTTATTTATCTGAACTTCATGCCCGGCACATGTGTTAAACTTCCGCATGTACCTTTTATTCACAATTATATGCATCGATATGACTTAAGTTTTGGCCAAGTTGGGTTGCACGGCTCCTGTGCTTACCCCTCGTTCCCGATTGTTCGGCTAGGTGGTAAAGGAGCACCTCTGCGATTATTACTGCGGGTCAGCCGGATGTGTACCTCGGACTGGGTGAAGCCGAAAGCTAAGCGTTCTTAAGGGAATATTCGATTGGGGTGAATTGCAAGATGATTTTAACTTTTACCCATCTACCCCTAGATGATTTTCTGCTTTCATAGCAGCTTTGACATACACTTTAGGGCATGCATCCCAAATAAAGGAACCATTAACGGAACTATTCTCCTGGAAGATGTTTCTTACTACCCATGTAATATAACACAACTAGTTGGGCACTTATACGTCTGATACAGCAACAATGACCCCTCGCCTTGTCTCCATATGCATACCACGGTTCTTATATAACCACGAAGGTATTCGGACACACTCCGGACTATTGGGTCCGGAGGTTGAAGCAAAGGTCCGCTTCGACAAGCGATCTACAATCCGGCTAGAAGACATTTCTTTCATGTCATATTTTCACATAGTCGATTCGACTCATTGTATTCCTCCTCAATGCCATCTAATAGGCTATCTAATTTACAATCTTCTTTGGGAATACTTGGCGGCCAATTCTACTTGGCCGTACACTAACTTTCTGAGGATCTCCATCCCATCCGGCCCCACCAATTACGACCTCGGCCATGTGGTTTGGGTCGACAACCGTGTCTGCCGTGTCTTCACCATGGCCCGAGGCCTCCCTGGCGCCTTGACGGCAGGCCGATATCTTCCATAGCGGAAGCGCGCCGTGCCCCTTGAAGCTGCTCCACCAGCTCCCAATGCTTGAGGCGAGAGAGGCAGAGATAGCCACAAGGCTTGGCGATGCCTTTCATCACTGCCGGACTTCGTTCGTGCAGGTAGCGCGGTCGGGAAGGAGATCACCCGAAGAATTGGGCATCTCCTCCTCGAGGCGACACTGTGAGCAAACCTACATACATGTTTATGTTGAGTCGCCTTCCTCGCCGAACTCTTTCAAAGTTCGCTCAAGCACTCTTGAAAATGCCGCGGCAAGCCGCCGATTCTCCTTCTGAGTCAGCTAAGCCCAGGCACGAACGTCCTTCAGTTCCTCACCCAGCTTGGTGTTGGCGTCTTGGAGGTTATTCTTCTCCTGCCGCACCCTCGTAAGCACGCTCTCGCCAGCCTTTAACTGGCGTAAGAGCTGTTGCTTGTCCGGATCTAGTCCGGCGCCATCTGCAATGTTTTTGTCAGCTTTACACACCCGCCACACTTCCTAAATTATTTATCTTTTGAAGCGTATATTACCAGAGGGGGCCTCTGTAGCTCCCACCTTGGCAGCGGCTGGCGGCCTCAAGTTGGGCTTTGCACTCTTCAAGCTCACTGGGACGATCGGGTATACTTTTTTGTAAGATCCTGCGTAACAAATGATCCTTAAATCAGTTATTCTAACTATTTTAAGTCTCGGGGCTCTTGGCATATATAAGCGCCAAATTTACTTACCCGTATGTCCTTCACATCTTTGCTCCGTGGCTCTGGCTAGTCCATCTTGAGCGGCGCGGAGGTGCGCATCTCCGAATCAAAGGCATTCAAGGCCTCACAGGAGAAACACGCGTCACGAAGAACTGTCCGTGGCGCCTGTGGTTCAAGGCGCTCTCCACCTCGGAGTTGGTGGCGGACAACCTGTCGGCATCCTGCTGTCGGAGGAGCATCCGGCCTTGCGTCTACGTCTTCGCCTCGGCCTCGAACCCGGCTTTGAAGCCTGTCTGGTGAAGGTTCGATCGGCAACCTCTCCGGACTCGATCCGTGGCGCTCTTTTTCCTAAAAAAGGGTATGTCGGTGTTAATACGCCCTCCGGGAATCAATCTGGGAGTATGGTGACATGCCATACCGTTCTGGCGGAGTTCGATCCGGACCGCACTTCTTTTCAGCCTTGGGGCCGCCTTGCCCTTTGTTGGCCCAGCACGCGCTTGACTCGACTTCCTGCCTCGAAGGTACCCCCTGTGAAGCACCATTGGTATACGGTGATCAAAAATAAGCATGGATGGGTAATTATCAGGGTTTTGGGATTTCGGTCTCATTTACCTGGGAGGCTGGAAATATTCCGGGGTAATCAGCCGTAATGGCGACCAATGCATTATCGATGCTAAGTTGGTAGAATACTCCGTCGATCAACTCCACCTTTATATCCGGATCCTCGTCGGATGTCGGATCGAGGGTCCGTTCCGGATACTCTGTTTGTTGGGGCGGGTTGTGTATCTTCTCCACAGTCAGGCGCAGTTACTGCGCAAAAACCATGAAATGAGATATTTAACTACGGGAACATGGATCGGACCCGGAGTCACAAAAGATGTTTGCTTACCCGGCTTGAGGATTACGAAGAAAACTCCTTGATGGGTTGAGACGGAGGAAATCCTCCTCCTCTCCTTTGTACATGGCAGATAAGATCTTCACCAATTCGGTGACCGATTCCGGCCCTTTGCGGCCATGGCGGGTGGCATCGTCCTCCCCGTTGAAGTCCCACATGGGGTGGCCCCTGTACTGGAGCGGCTGCACTCCTCTCATAATGCAGATTGCCATGACTCCTGTCATGGTCAATCCGGCATGAGCCAGTAACCTTATTCGGCTCATCAAATAACGGACATCCCGGTCATCTTCTCTCCGGGGCCTCCGAGGGCGCCAGCTTAGGCGCTTCTTCAGAGGAGCATTGCCGAACTCGGAAGGCCGATCCGAACAGGATCCGGCAGCGGGACGTCCTCCATGTAAAACCATTCTGAAGGCCAGTCTTCGGACGCCTTCTTTGGGGTTCCGGACGGTATCCGGTCCCGCGATGCGCCATAGCTTCAGCTCCGCCCACTTGATATATTGACCCCTCATGAGAGCGGGGTATTAGGCAGAATATTCTCTTCCACGGTCCGAAATGAGCCTCGGCGCTAAGAATAGTTAGCAAAGGGCCTGACGAAGCCCGCGATGTGTGCGAGATGGAAGGCAGGAGTAAGATGGTGCAATTGGAGGCCGTAGAACTCCAAGAGCCCCGGAGGAAATGGATGGATGGGAAATCCGAGGCCTCTTACTAGATAAGAGATGAAGCATACCCGCTCTCCTTTAGAGGATCGGGATGCTCTCCGCTTGCTTTCTGCCCTTGTAGGTGGCAAGTCCGGCTCGAACCGGAACCAAGAAGGCCGGGGATAAATCCCTTGGTTTGGAGTATAACTAGCTGCGCCATGAGGGACTGAGCATCTCTCCCAATTTCTGGTGAGGGCTGGGGCCGAGAAGAGGAGCCGCGTCGATTGTCCATGATGGAATGGGCTTTGGTCAGTGGCGCTCTGATGAAAGCTTGCAAAGGGGGGATGGTGTGACTCAGATCTGGATCCTTGCTCCTTTTATGGGCGGCTCATCTACGCAGCTAGGGGGGTAATTGTAAAAATACCCTGGCTGTTCACATTCATTCAAATGCGTGGAAGATGGCCATTATTGGGCGTAGAAGCCGAAGAGCGCAGCATTTATCAGAAGCCGGACACTATTCGACAAGTATATGGAATTTGGAGAAGAACCCGCCTCGCAATGCCGAAGACAATCAACGCGCCGGACTCATCGCCGTCATTGAAGCCTGGTTGAGACTCTTGAGGAGTCCCGGACTAGGCGGTGTCCGAGATAACCCGGACTATCGTCCACGGCGGACTCCAAGACTATGAAGATACAAGATTGAAGACTTCGTTCCGTGTCCGGATGGGACTTTCCTTGGCGTGGAAGGCAAGCTTGGCGATACGGATATGTAGATCTCCTACCATTGTAACCGACTCTGTGTAACCCTAACCTATCCGGTGTCTATATAAACCGGAAGGGTTTTAGTCCGTAGGACAGAACAACAATCATACCATAGGCTAGCTTATAGGGTTTAGCCTCCTTGATCTCGTGGTAGATCTACTCTTGTACTACCCATATCATCAATATTAATCAAGCAGGAGTAGGGTATTACCTTCATCGAGACCCCCTACCATCCGCCTAGACGCACAGTTCGGGACCCCCTACCCGAGATCCGCCGGTTTTGACACCGACAGGTGGGTTGAAAATCAAACAAGTTTTGAACAAATAAACTTGCCCTCTTTTGGGGCAACGTTTTGTGAAAACTATTGAAAAACAAAACTATATATTATTTTATCTTCTACTCCCTGGACGGAATGGTATTGACGGGAGCGTCTACAAGTGATTGCGCCCATCGGGGTCTTGCAGTGAATGCGCCCGACTGGGGTCTTGCACACAGGTTTTTGGTGGGGACTGCCGTCCAGGGGAATGAGATCTTCCAAGTACAGTTTGATGTAGCTTCCAGTACAGCCACATGCTACTATGGGCTCTGGCTTAGCTTAGTACTAACGGGAAACCCTTACCTCAGGACCGCCATCGGAGAGGGGCTTTCATTGCCTAAGTTGAGGCGGCTTGGTCAGGTATAGGGGCTGTTACGGAAAGGCTTCGTCACAATCTCCTCCCTAGTCATACACCCAAGTGTCTAATGATAAGCAGGGGTTGGTTGTGTCATGTAGGATGCGTGTACGACCTCTGCAGGAGGTTTAACCTAATCGATTAGTACGTGCCCCGATTCACGGGTAATTTTGAGCAACTGAAGACTTGGACTGAAGAAGAATCTCCCCTCTCTTTTCTAAAAATCTGTTTTAAGGGTTAAAGTTGAGGAATGAGCACAGTGAATGTGTTTCACTTCAACCTTATGTATATTTTAAAACTATTTTGGAGAATGAGCACTGGTGCGTATATCCAAGTGTCTCACTCCTACCTTTTATACAAAAAAAACTATTTCTATTTCAAAAGAAGTTTACAAAATTTACTATAGGAGAAAATTGGCTTTATGCAAAGGAAACCTCCACCAATACTTACCCTGCATATATAATCTATTATACTTTCCTTTGCAACTTGCGAGTACATTCCACGTACTCATCTGCACCTGTCATGTGCAGATCTCGACAGATTAAGAGATGATAGGGTTATGGTCTACACTCAACGAGCCCAGTGGCGTTGATGGAGCCTAACTTATTGACTACGTATAATTCCTCTGTATTATCCGCCAACTTGGTACATGGCTAAGGTATGATATATATATATATATATTTATATATATATATATTTATTTATATATATATATATATATATATATATATATATATATATATATATATATATATATCTGGATCTACCGTTGTAGTAGAATGATGTATGTCTTACTGATATTCATTTTTGTTACTGTGTGTGCTAGCTATGATCCAGGGATAGCACAGTAAGCACAGAGACTTGGATTCTACCAAATCCGGGCCGTGGATAGTCCAGCAGCCCGGCGGAGTCAGCAGGAGCTCTGGACTAGGTTCTTAGTCAAAAAGAACCAAATTGTCGATTGCCGGACATGGAAACTCCTGCGGCCTTCAAACATAGCGTCCGGGATGAATGGCTATGCGTCACCTCGGCTAGGAAGGACCCAAATCCATGACAGCCCTTACCGCTCCTAATGACTTCGCTTTTGTGCGAGAGAAGACAAGCGGCTGGCTCATTAAAAGCAACAACGCCCGACGACGGGCACTTCGAGGAATCCGAGGCTGACAGCGGCAAGCCACGACAGAACCCGAACACAACGATCGCCAATAACAATGAAGATCACGCGACACAACGGTCAAAAGCCGGTTTAACAATCTGAAACCCGGTCAGCGGAAGAAGCCACTGAAGGCAAACCAAGGCGGACCATCCACCCTTGACGGATATTGGACCGACCTTGCAGATTCACGGCCACCCTGATAAGGCAGCTAATCATACCAACAAAAACTGTTGGGTCTTCAAGCAGGCCGGCAAGCTCAACGCCGAGCACAATGGGAGGAGGCCGCCAGGCGATAAAGACGACGGAGCGGCTCACCAGCCAAACACCAGGGGCCAAAAACAGTTTCCCTCCGAAGTTCGACCACTCCCGGAACGGAAATAGCAGTTCGGCTTCCGCCACCCACCTCCTATACCAGCAAGATTTACACCGCGTACATCACTCGCACTCAAGATACCATGGGCGTTAACGGAAGCACAATACGGACAACCCTGCAAGCATTCCCGTAACATTTTTTATCTGTTTTCTTTTTTTATTTCTTTATTATCTCTTAAAAACGGGTGACGAAAAGGACAGCATCTACAACGGACTCTATCGGAGTTCGGATCTGTACACTCACCTAAGGGGCAACTTCAGTTAAGGATTCCCCCCCACCCCGAGGGGCCAGGCGGCGCGAGCGTGCGGCAGGGAGGTCCAAAATAACTTTTGTAGACCGCACTCTTTATTTTGAGCTGTGCTATGCCTTTCTCCTCCGTTCCCGACCCGAGCATGTCAAATAGCCGGGTTTGTGGTTTTTTATAAATATGAATTTATCATTGGCATATCGCTTTGCTCCCAGTAAACTTTATCCAAACTAATCTTTCATACTCTTTCAACAATGAGTACGGCCTTAGCAGTTGCTTTACGAGATGCACCTCGGCATAACTTTGCCGGGGGCTCGGTATGGGAACAAATGAGTTGCCGGCAAAGTCTGAACAGCTTTATAGCGTGCCCGGCATCCACGAGTTTTGGCCTTATATGCATCAGCTCCAAATCATGTCTTGGAGTCAATGGTTGGGTTGCGGCTCTATGCTTGCTACCTTACGTTCCGCTCTATCGGCTAGGGTAGTAAAGGGAGAACTACTGCGATTGTGCGTCCCGTTCATCTGGTCAAGCACCTTAGTAGAGAAAGCTAAAACCCGACTGTCATGATGCTGCGAGAGCTGGTCAACCACTTGATGACTTATCGGAATCATGCTTAATTCCTCCAGTATAACACGAAGGACCTCCTTTTTAGGTCATATATGTAACACATCACATCGGAATAACTTCATTATACATACCGGGGCTATATCGTAGCCCCACCTATAAAACTCCTATGGCTAAGTGAAAGTGTTAACGCTCTATAGTCCGATTGCCTGGTTCGCCACATTGTCACCTCCTTTATGGACCAAGAGTTTGATCAAGAGTGATTACATGCTTTTTTCAAACACCCCCGTACTTCCTACGAGGGGGCTGAAGCCGACGACTAGAAAACTTTCAGATTATATTAAAACGGCCGCATAGGAGGAGCACAAGCTTTTGAGCAAAATATCAAAATAGATTAATTATAAAATTGTCTTTTACAATTCTAATACACCTGGCTTGAACATTATGTTCTTTGAGCATTGACCCTCTATCAGGCGGGCGGCTTCCAGGACGTCTTCAAAGTAATGCTCCGGCTCATTACGGTCCTTGCCCTTGGGTGGACTCGTCGCCGCAACATCGATGGCCTTCATCTTTCCCTAGAATGTCTTGATTCGGGCAAAGGCCATCCGTGCACTTTCAATGCACGCCGATCGCTTCAAAGTGTCGACATTGGCATCGCGTCAACAAGGCGCCGCACCAAGCCAAAGTAACTCTTGAGAATAGGCTCATTTAGCCTGGCGGATTATAGCGTTCTTCATGGCGTCGCCCGGATATCCCTATGAAGCTTGGCCCATTGGGACATCTGTTTATTCAAGAACAGAGCACGCTTTGATCGCCAAATTGTGACCGTAAAAGCTTCTCCATTGCATACCCCTCTTGCGCTTGGTAAAACTGCGCCGATCGGTAGAACTCTTCTAAGAAGTCCAAAAATTCAGCCGGAGAACTCCAGACCTGGTTCAGCTGAGCATAGTCCGGATCGCCAAACTTAGTCTGAAGCAAGAAGGGCTTACCGGTCGCTGTTTCCTTAGCCCGCCGAATCTCTTCGCGAGCTGCCCTGGATTCAGACCGAGCTTCACTCACCTCTCATAAGGCCTTATCAAGTTCAGCCGTTTTGGCTTTATTCTCCTTCTCAAGATATTCACAATGGCTAGCAGCATTCTTCAATTCAAGCGCCAGTGCGGATATTTTCTCCTCATTTGGCGCCGAGCTGCTTGTTCGGCTCTTAGATCAGCCGATGCCTTTTCGGCAGCCGCATTACTACACCGGGCCTGCTCCTTGGCCCGGTCTAGCTCCGCCCAAAGAGCTTCAGCAGCTGACAACACCATCTGCATTCATGCACATTTCATATAAAACTCTTTTCAGCGTTGAAGCTTAAATTATAAGCACATTAGTGTAAGGAATGCTCGAAATATATACCTTGCGAGAGTCATCAAGACGCATGTTGATCAATGCAATGTCATCCCCCGCAATATCTAGCTTCCGTTGCAGTTCGGCCACTTCCATATTTCGGGTAGCCGGCAGGAAAGCCCCAGCATTCGAAATTAAATCAAGGTTAGTACTGACAGGCATATCTTTTTGATCCTCCGATGCGCTTCCTTGAAGGCAATCCGAGTCTCGTGGGCTCTTGCATATACAACAGTGCATTACATCAATAAAATTCAATTGGCAAAATTACATCACAAACCTCGAAACCTCTTAGAAGGCTAAATGAAGGCCTCGTTCAATCCGCTTTTTTAATATTTACTTTGTAGGGTAAAAACCCCACAGCCCTTTATTGCCTCAACCAAACAAAACCAAACTGTCATACAGAGGTTACAATATTTACAGGCCTAAGCTAAAAAGAAAGAAAGCTTACTTTACATGAGGGAGTTAACCCAATCAACAAGTCTAGTCCTAAGGGTATCCTTGAGTCTATGAGACAATAGAAGGATATCATGAATAAAATTACATCTCCATGCAGCAAAAGTAGCCTCGTCCCCCCTCAAGGTTCGGTCCATTCCTCGTAATCCAAATATTCCAAGCAGCCGTGAGCATCACTTCAAAGAAGAATGGGTGGCCAAAACTTTGCCTTAGCGTGGGAGATGCTGCTGTTGAATATTCAAGCCATGATTCCAATCCAAATTTGCAAATAATTCCAGACCCTGCAACTGAAATTGCATTCAAAGAAAAGATGTGATCTGTACTCATAGACAAACGCATTGCAGACGACACATAAATTATCATCCAGAGGGGACCTCCAGTGCCTTCTGACTAACATGTCCTTAGTATTGAGCCTGTCAAATAAAAGGAGCCAACCAAAGACCTTAATTTTCATAGTACACCTGCTCTGCCACAACCACTTGCAAGGTTGGATAGTTGGAAGGTGTGAGTGCATGATCACATAGAAGCTCTTAGCCGAAAACTGTCCAGATTTGCCAGGCCAGAGCCATACATCAGGTAGGGTGGGGTCTCTCCGAAGATTAAATAACCATCCTTCCAAAATTTCGATTCTGCTGCTGCCTCACAGTGAGATTGGCAGATGGAACATGGAAAACAAGTCCTGGTTTTGTATGAAGTCTCTGACAGAGAGCTTGTCATCCAGAACAAAAGAGAATAATCTTGGAAGCCTCAAGTTCAATGGCCAGGAAGAACCTCCCACATGCCAGGCATCAAGCCAAAAGAGAGCAGAACCTCCCACAGCGGTCACCCAGGCGCACCACCTTTGTGTAACGCCTTCTTCGTCCCCTGCACTACTTGTCGATCGGGAGGGCCCCTCCGGGACGATGCCTCAAAATCATCTGCCCTGTTGGGCGAGGAGGCCGGAGAAGGCGTACCGCTCTCCATCATCTCCGAAAGAAGGTCTCCCGAGGAGGAGGACGGTTGATAAACACCGGGCGTTAACCTACGAAGATGTACATATATCGGGTGATTACTTCAGTAATAGGAAAAGAATGAGGTATGTTTAAAGTACCCTGCTTCACTTACGGTTTTACCAAAGGCTTGTCCTCATCAGAAAGCTCTACGGCAACATCGCTTGCCCGGCCCAAGCCGCTCGACGATGGCATTTTGCCTCTCTTGGAAGGTTTCCCCTCCTAATCTTCGGAAGCGGCCCTCTTCTTGCCATGAAAGGCTTCCTCTGCACCTTTGCCCTCGGGCAAAAGGGTTTAGGTTTCCCCGAACACAGCATCTAATCTATCCTCGGGGCGGAGATCACCTCTGGTCTCCCTGTTCTCGCCCTCCTCTGCAGACACCTGGTACGGTGTCGGAGCCAACATTCTAGATTAGCGAGGCGTTAGCTGAGTCTTCGGGAAGAGGCGGCGGGCACCAGAATTAATACCGCTTTCTTTATCCAGTCCTGTATAGGGATGGATTGTTGATATCTTGTCAAGAGATGCTTGAATGGAAAGTGTCACGGAGATTGAATACTTATCGAAGTGTCCGGATGATTGCAGTCAAGGCCAACATCTTCGGTGGTGTCCGACCATTGCCCTCGTTCCCCGAAATATAATTTGCACATTCCTTCGTGCGTGGTGCCGAAGAAGTGCTGAAGAGTCCGCCGCCCTTCTGGATTAAACTCCCACATACGGAGAGGCCGCCCGGCCCGACATGGCGAGGTCCGGCCGGACTAGCATTACTTGAGCGATGTTCACAAGATCGATGCCCTTCTCGGTAAGGCTTCCGGATGCGACTCTGCGGTACGCACTTCATTCACGGATCCCCAGTCCAATCCCTTATTGATCCATGAAGCAAGCTGAATTGGAGGGTCGGAGGTCGGAAACGCTTGAGCATAACCGCCGCCACACCGGAGCCATGCGGCTCGTTGATATAGAACCACCCTACCCCTTGCTGCCATAGGTCGGAAGACTTCGGTGAAAGATCGCTTGAACCAAACCTTGTTTGGCAAGCTTGTCTATTGTGGCGCTGCCGCACTCTGCCTGTTCCCCCTCTGTCACCTGTGGCCTCACGTCAAAGGTCTTGAGCCACAAACCAAAGTGCGGAGGAATCCGGAGGAAGGCCTCACACGTAACGATAAATGTCGAGATGAGAAGAATGGAGTCCGGGGCCAGATCGTGAAAATCTAGCCTGTAGTAGAACATGAGCCCCCGGACGAAGGGGTTAAGCGTGAACCCTAACCCGTGGAGGAAGTGGGACACAAATACTACCCTCTCGCCGGACACAGGGTAGGTGCGGCCTTGCCCCTTTGCGGGAAGCCGATGAAGGATTTCGGGGTCGAGACCTCACTGGCGTGGAGCTTGCCAATATCCTCCTCTGTGTAGAAGCCACCCACCGGCCTTGGCTGGATCCGACATATGATTGGGGCTGGTGGCGATTGGAACCCGAGGTTGGAACTTCGAGGTGGTACAGGGGTTGAGGAAGAAAGCAAAGCATAAAGGAAAAAAAGGCAGGTCAGGGTCCCTATATAAAGACCCGAATATTGGCGTCTCCTCACGGGTCTCGAAACTTAATTATCTCCAAAGAGTTGTACCCAGGGACGGTTGGGTTATAAACGCCCGTTGCGGGGAGGTGAGTGCTTGAAGGTATATCTTTAGATCTTGCAATCGAATCTTTTTTGTTTCTTGTTTTAGCACTAGTTTAGTTTATAAAATAAAACTACCAAAAAATGGAATTGAGTTTACCTCATATGCTTCATCTTTTTAATATCTTTCCTGTGAATGATGAAAAGGAAGAATTGTGCTCAAGTGCTAGAAGAAGAATTACATAGAATGCTTGGCATAAAATATGTGAATGATGAGCATGATTGCAATGTTGTTAGTACGAATTCTTTGAATATCCATGATGCTAATGATATGCAAAGCCACAAGCTTGGGGAAGCTATGTTTGATGAAGATGATATTTTTTTTGTCCCCCAAGCTTTGATGAGCAAATTTACTATGATGAAAGCATGCCTCCTATCTATGATGATTATTGTGATGACACGTATGCTTTAAAGAATAATGATAACCATGAAACTTGTCATCTTGATCTTAATTCTCAATCACATGATAGTTATTTTGTTGAGTTTTCTCCCACTATTCAGATGAGAAGAATTTTTGCTTATGTGGAGAGTAGTAAATTTTCTATGCTTCTAGATCATGAAAAGAATGTTTTAGGTGCTGGTTATATTGTTGAATTCATTCATGATGCTACTGAAAATTATTATGAGGGAGTAATATATGCTTGTAGTAATTGCAATAATATCAAGTTTCCTCTCTATGTGCTTAAAATCTTGAAGTTATGCTTGTTTTTACCTTCCTATGCAAGTTGATTCTTGTTCCCATAAGTTGTTTGCTCACAAAATCCCTATGCATAGGAAGTGGGTTAGACTTGAATGTGCTATTCATATGCTTCATGATGCTCTCTTTATGTTTCAATTCCTATCTTTTTATGTGAGCATCATTGAAATCATCATGCCTAGCTAGGAGCGTTAAACGATAGTGCTTGTTGGGAGGCAACAGCAATTTTATTTTTAGTTTTTTTTTCTTTTTTGCTTCTGTTTAGGAATAAATAATTCATCTATCCTTTGGTTATATGTGGTTTTTATGTTCTAATTAGTGTTTTGTGCCAAGTAGAACCTTTGGGAAGACTTGGGTGAAGTCTTTATGATCATGCTGTAAAAAACAGAAACTTTGGCGCTCACGAGATTAGCTAAAACTTTTTACTGGTGAGTGCTATTTAGTTGATTATTTTTGCAGATGATTACTAGACAAATTCCTCAGGTCCACCAATTTATTTTAGAACTTTTTAAGTTCCAGAAGTTTCATGTTAGTTACAGATTACTACAGACTGTTCTGTTTTTGACAGATTCTGTTTTCATTGTGTTGCTTGCTTATTTTGATGAATCTATGGCTAGTAAAGTAGTTTATAAATCATAGAAGTTGGAATACAGTAGGTTTAACACCAATATAAATAAAGAATGAGTTCATTACAGGTACCTTGAAGTGGTGTTTTGTTTTCTTTCGCTAACGGAGACTTACGAGTTTTACTGTTATGTTTTGTGTTGTGAAGTTTTCCAAGTTTTGGGTAAAGATTCGATGGACTATTGGATAAAGAGTGGAAAGATCCTAAGCTTGGGGATGACCAAGGCACCCCAAGGTAATATTCAAGGATAACCAAGCGTCTAAGCTTGGGGATGCCGGATAGCATCCCCTCTTTGATCTTCGTTCATCGGTAACTTTGCTTGGAGCTAAATTTTATTCACCACATGATATGTGTTTTTGCTTTGTAGCGTCATGTCATTTTATTTTGTTTTTGCTTGCTGTTTGAATAAAATACCAAGATCTGAATCCTTAAATGTTAGAGAGCCTTCACATAGTTGCATACTTATTCGACTACTCATTGATCTTCACTTATATCTTTCGTAGTAGTTTATGCGTTTGCTCTAGTGCTTCACTTATATCCTTTTAGAAACCTGGCGGTGGGTTTATTTTGAAGAAATATATGAACTCTCATGCTTCACTTATATTATTTTGAGAGTCCTAAACAGCATGGTAATTTTCTTGGGTTATGAAACTAGTCCCTAATATGATGGGCATCCAAGAGGATATAATAAAAACTTTCATATGAAGTGCATTGAATACTATGAGAAGTTTGATTCTTTATGATTTTTTTGAGATATGAAGATGGGGATATTAGAGTCATGCTAGCTGAGTAGTTGTGAATTTGAGAGATACTTGTGTTAAAGTTTGTGATTCACCTTAGCATGCACGTATGGTGAACCGTTATGTGATGAAGTCGGAGCATGATTTATTTATTGATTGTCTTCCTTATGAGTGGCGGTCGGGACGACGATGGTATTTTCCTACCAATCTATCCCCCTAGGAGCATGCACGTAATACTTCATTTCGATAACTAATAGATTTTTTGCAATAAGTATGTGAGTTCTTTATGACTAATGTTGAGTCCATGGATTATACGCTCTCATCCTTCCACCATTGCTGGCCTCTCTAATACGCGCACCTTTTCACGGTATCATACACCCACCATATACCTTCCTCCAAAACAGCCACCATACCTACCTATTATGGCATTTCCATAGCCATTCCGAGATATATTGCCATGCAACTTACCACCGTTCCGTTTATTATGACACGCTCCATCATTTGTCATATTGCTTTTGCATGATCATGTAGTTGACATTGTATTTGTGACAAAGCCACCGTTCATAATTCTTTCATACATGTCACTCATGAGTCATTGCACATCTCTCATTACACTGGAGGCATTCATATAGAGTCATATCTTGTTCTAAGTATTGAGTTGTAATTCTTGAGTTGTAAGTAAATAAAAGTGTGATGATCATCATTATTAGAGCATTGTCCCAGTGAGGAAAGGATGATGGAGACCATGATTCCCCCACAAGTCAGGATGAGTCTCCGGATAAAAATAAATAAATAAAGAGGCCAAAGAAGCCCAAATAAAAAGCGAGGAGAAAAAGAGGCCAAAAAGAGAAGGCAAAAACAATGAGAGAAAAGAGAGAAGGGCAATGCTACTATCCATTTACCACACTTTTGCTTCAAAAGTAGCATCGTGATCTTCATGATAGAGAGTATCCTATGTTGTCACTTTCATATACTAGTGGAAATTTTACATTTATAGAACTTCATTGTATATTCAATGATGGGCTTCCTCAAAATGCCCTAGGTCTTCATGAGCAAGCAAGTTGGATGCACACCCACTTAGTTTCTTTTGTTGAGCTTTCATACACTTATAGCTCCTAGTGCATCCGTTGCATGGCAATCCCTACTCACTCACATTGATATCTATTGATGGGCATCTCCATAGCTTTGTTGATCACGCCTAGTTGATGTGAGACTATCTTCTCCTTTTGTCTTCTCCACAACTACCATTCTATTCCACCTATAGTGCTATGTCCATGGCTCACGCTCATGTATTGCGTGAAGAAAGTTGAAAAAGTTTGAGAACATCAAAAGTATGGGAAACAATTGCTTGGCTTGTCATCGGGGTTGTGCATGATTAAATACTTTGTGTGATGAAAGACAGAGCATAGCCAGACTATATGATTTTGTAGGGATAACTTTTTTTGGCCATGTTATTTTGAGAAGACATGATTGCTTTGTTAGTATGCTTGAAGTATTATTGTTTTCATGTCAATATTAAACTTTTGTTTTGAATCTTATGGATCTGAATATTCATGCCACAATAAAGAAGATTACATTGAGAAATATGTTAGGTAGCATTCCACATCAAAAATTCTGTTTTTATCATTTTACCTCTTTGGAGGGCAAAGCAGGAATTAAGCTTGGGGATCTTGCTGATCGTCTCCAACGTATCTATAATTTTTTATTGTTCCATGCTATTATATTATCTGTTTTGGATGTTTATGGGCTTTACTATGCACTTTTATATTATTTTTGGGACTAACCTATTGCCCTGCAGGCCCGATTGCGATTCTGTTTTTTCCCTTGTTTTAGTGTTTTGAAGAAGAAAAGGAATATCAAGCAATTGAAGCGGAATGAAACCTTTTGGAGAAGTTATTTTTGGAAGGAAAGCAACCTGATGGACTTGGAGTGCACGTCAGGAAAGAAACGATGGAGCCACGAGATAGGGGGCGCGCCCACCCCCTAGGGCGCGCCCTCCACCCTCGTGGGCCCCTCGTGGCTCCCCTGACGTACTTCTTCCTCCTATATATACCCATATACCCTAAAACGATCGGAGAGCAGAATAGATGCTGGAGTTCCACCGCCGCAAACCTCTGTAGCCACCAAAAACCAATCGGGACCTGTTAAGCACCACTGCGGGAGGATCCCTCACCGATGGCCATCTTCATCATCCCGGCGCTCTCCATGACGAGGAGGGAGTAGTTCACCCTCGGGGCTGAGGGGTATGTACTAGTAGCTATGTGTTTGATCTCTCTCTCTCTCTCTCTCTACGTGTTCTTGATTTGCTTACGACCTTGATGTATCATGAGCTTTGCTATTATAGTTGGATCTTCGTTTCTTCTCCCCTCTACTCTCTTGTAATGGATTGAGTTTTCCCTTTGAATTAATCTTATCGGATTGAGTCTTTAATGACTTGAGAACACTTGATGTATGTCTTGCCATGCATATCTGTGGTGACAATGGGATATCACGTGATTCACTTGATGTATGTTTTGGTGATCAACTTGCGGATTCCACCCATGAACCTATGCATAGGAGTTGCCACATGTTTTCGTCTTGATTCTCCGGTAGAAACTTTTTGGGCACTCTTTGAAGTACTTTTGTGTTGGTTTGAATAGATGAATAAAGATTGTGTGATGCATATCGTATAATCATACCCACGGATAATTGAGGTGACATTGGAGTATCTAGGTGACATTAGGGTTTTGGTTGATTTGTGTCTTAAGGTGTTATTCTGAAATGTCTGAACACTAGGGCTGTTAAATGACACTTATAAAGGAATAGCCCAACGGATTGATTGGAAAGAATAACTTTGAGGTGGTTTAAGTACCCTACCATAATCTCTTCGTTTGTTCTTGGCTATTAGTGACTTTGGAGTGACTCTTTGTTGCATGTTGAGGGATAGTTATATGATCCAATTATGTTATTATTGTTGAGAGAACTTGCACTAGTGAAAGTATGAACCCTAGGCCTTGTTTCCTATCATTTGCAATACCGTTTATGCTCACTTTTATCATTAGTTACCTTGCTGTTTTTATATTTTCAGATTACAAAAACCTATATCTACCATCCATATTGCACTTGTATCACCATCTCTTCTTTGAACTAGTGCACCTATACAATTTACCATTGTCTTTGCGTTAATGTTGGGGACACAAGAGACTCTTTGTTATTTGGTTGCAGGGTTGCTTGAGAGAGACCATCTTCATCCCTCGCCTCCACGGATTGATAAACCTTAGGTCATCCACTTGAGGGAAATTTGCTACTGTCCTACAAACCTCTGCACTTGGAGGCCCAAAAACGTCTACAAGGAGAAAGGTTGCGTAGTAGACATCAGAGTTACCCACGCCCGCATTGATGAAAATCCCGTGAATAAGGGGACCACGATCTCCGCTTTGACAAGGCGTGCCGGTAAAACCGTGTCTCGAGATGTGGGACGGCGGGCTATGCCAGCAGTTTGAAATAATAACTGGGCGAGCGTGATGTAATGTCACAAGCAGTTGGCAGCAGATTGGACTCGTGGAATATTGTATTCTACTGCAATTGTATACACAGGTTCGGATATACTCACTATGTCCAAAGACTATTCTCGAGTTCGAAGGAGGAACCCACCTTGCAATGCCGAAGACAAATCCTACGCGGACTCCTGCGTCATTGAAGCCAGGTTCAGGGGCTACTGAGGGAGTCTGGACTAAAGTCCTCAAAGCGGCCGTCACACATTATCCATGGGCGGGACCGATGGGCTGTGAAGATACGAAGACCAAGACTGCACCGTGTCCGGATGGGACTCTCCTTGGCGTGGAAGGCAAGCTTGGCGATCAATCATGTAGATTCCTTTTTATGTAACCGACTCCATGTAACCCTAGATCTCTCCGATGTCTATATAAACCGGAGGCGTAGTGGGGATAGGCGGATACTCATTATCATAGTCATGAGGCTGAGACCTCTAGGGTTTAGCCATTACGATCTCGTGGTAGATCAACTCTTGTAATATTCATATTCATCAAGATCAATCAAGCGAGAAGTAGGGTATTACCTCCATAGAGAGGGCCCGAACCTGTAAACATCGTGTCCCCGTCTCCTGTTACCATCGACCTTAGATGCTGCGATTAGGACTCCTACCGAGATCCACGGTTTGACACGATAGTGGGCATGCCCCCCACCCTCGTGGGCCCTTTGTGCCTCTCTGACCGACTTCCTTCGCCTATATATACTCTTATACCCTGAAAACATCGAGGAGCACGCCAAACCCTATTTCCACCGCCAACCTTCTGTATCCATGAGATCCCATCTTGGGGCCTTTTTCCTAAGGCGCCGGGGAGGGAATCGATCATGGAGGGCTTCTACATCAACACCATAGTCTCTTGATGATGTGTAAGTAGTTTACCTTAGACCTTGAATTGATGAATTTATTAGCTAGATGGCTTCTTCTCTCTCTTTGGATCTCAACACAAAGTTCTCCTCGATTCTCTTGGAGATCTATTCGATGTAATCTTCTTTTTGCGTTGTGTTTGTAGAGATCCAATGAATTGTGGGTTTAATGATCAAGTTTATCTATGAACAATATTTGAATCTTCTCTGAATTTTTTTATATATTATTGGTTATCTTTGCAAGTCTCTTCATATTATCAGTTTGGTTTGGCCTACTAGATTGATCTTTCTTGCAATAGGAGAAGTGCTTAGCTTTGGGTTCAATCTTGCGGTGTCCTTTCCCGGTGATGAGGGGCAGCAAGGCGCGTGTTGTATTGTTGCCATCGAGGATAAAAAGATGGGGTTTATATCCATATTGCTTGAGTTTATCCCTCTACATCATGTCATCTTTCTTAATGCGTTACTCCATTCTTATGAACTTAATACTCTAGATGCATCTTTGGATAGCGGTCGATGTGTGGAGTAATAGTAGTAGTTGCGAGAATCGTTTTGGTCTACTTGTTTGAGCGTGATGCCCTATATACATGATCATGCCTAGATATTCTCATAATTATCGCTTTTCTATTAATTTGCTCGACGATGAATTCGTTTCACCCACCGTAATACTTATTCTATCTTGAGAGAAGCCACTAGTGAAACCTATGGCCCCGGTCTATTTTCCATCATATAAGTTTCGATCTACTTTTTATTTTGCAATCTTTACTTTTAATCCTATATCATAAAAATACCAAAATATTTATCATATTATCTTTATCAGATCTCACTGTCTTAAGTGACCGTGAAGGGATTGTCAACCAGTTTTTCGCGTTGGTTGCGAGGTTCTTATGTGTTTTTTGTAGGTGCGAGGCAACTTGTGCGTAGTCTCCTACAGGATTGATACCTGTGGTTCTCAAAACTGGGGAAATACTTACGCTACTATGTTTGCATCACCCTTTCCTCTTCAAGGAAAAAATCCGACGCAAGCTCAAGAGGTAGCAGCCTCTAACAAATGGAGGTACACCGACCTATCTCCCGCTATCCATATAGCTAGCTAGGTCCTTATAACTCGTTTTTCCCCACGCGTCGATTGATCTACCTCATTAGTTATGTCTCTCCTTCCTCCGACAAACAACAATTGATCTACCGAGTGTAGTTAGGTTTGCTTACCAAACACATGGTTCCCCTTCTTCATCCATGCATGCGCCCGACATATCTATCACTTGCAGGCACACAGAGAACCACATCGCCACTCTTATTGATAATATTGCAGTTCTACCTCAGTTTTTCTAGTAGGCCTCTCCCACCATCTTGAGAAGCAACTCCATCACCCATCCAGCATTCTACCCCTATCTCCTCCTCTCTCTCTCTCTCTCTCTCTCTCTCTCTCTCTCTCTCTCTCTCTCTCTCTCCCGACCGCTCTCCCTCAAGACATAGCTGGGTCTCTCCTTCTCAACACATATACGAAGTCGTTCTACCTCTCTAGTTAGGCCTCTGCCTCCCCCCCACACACACCGATACATCAAGTGCTCTAGTCATGTCTCCCCGCCACACACACAAACTTGCCATGTGCCCTCACGGCGTTCAAGGTGAGTGGGTCACCACCCTATATCTTTGACTTGCACACACAATTTCGATGGCTCCCTTCATCGATCTCGCACTCCACCCACTTGATCCTCTTCAACTCTATCGATATCTATGACCCCTTCCTCTCTTCTCGTGGATCGCCCCTCTATATCTTTCACCCTGTTTTTAGTAGTGCGAGGAGGATGAGAGCTCCCGACCTTGACCGATTGTTCGATTGATATGGATAGGCCTCTATTTCACACACATTGCATGCAAAATTTTGTTTGAGATGTCATCGACACATATTCCCACCGATACATTCACGAAATCACCCCCCCCAACCAAAAAAGACTCAAGAACACACACGTCATCTGTCTAGGTTTGTATCTCTCTCACACACACCCACGTAGGTGGGGGCGTGCCGAAGAGAAAAGGTGCCGCATACGGTGCACGACTCTCCGTCTCTTTTCCCAACCACACCACGCTGGTACACGGTGGAGCTAATTTTACATGCAGAAAAGGCAGCCCACGTGGTAATTTGACACATGTACTGGTTGTCCACTTGATGGAGGATCGTTTACCATGGTGGACAAACAAATTGCTACTTGATGCGTTATGTTAAAAAGAGTCAAACCATGTGGGGCCTACCTTATAGGCAAGGTTCTATACACTCGAGATGCTATATCGTATTACTTTTGATGTGTCCCATCAACTCCTAGAACGAGGAGAAGCTTGCTTACTCGCCGTCTCCCACAAGACGGGCGCGTGTGGCTCACTAAGGCAGTGAAGCTTGCTTACTACTACTCATTGTATATTGGTTTATTGGTCCCCATTGTATATTGTGTCAAATTTTGACTATAGGTTAGCGAACTAACAAAAGCGTTCGTGCATGTTGCAAAAATTATATCATTGAAAACTATGTTGAAATTTGAATCCAACGATATAATTTTTGTTGACATGCATTAACATTTGTTAGCTTAATATTTGGTAAAAATTTGGCACGAACTACAAGGTGGCCTATAAACCAGGGCGGAGGTAGTAGTACTCACGCCTTACGCCCGCTTCCTCGCCCCATGCAGCCGGTGTACTAAAGTAGGGGTACCTTAGTACCCCGAACTTGTCTGCCAGGCAGTCGATGGCCCGTGCAGCAAGCCTTGCAGCGTCCACCTAGACCCTCCGCAGCCATTCTCGAAGATAGGACCCCGACAAGTGGAGCTTGTCGGAAGGCCTCTAGGCGAGACAAGGCCCCGACAAGAGGCTTGTCGGGAAGGCCCTCGAGCACGCTTGAAGACAAAGCCCCGGCAAGAGGAGCTTGCGGGAAAGGCCAGGCGCGACAAGCCTCCGGGCGCGACAAGATCCGGCAGCGGCAAAGGCGCTTGCCCGGCATGCAACTCCTCTCCGCCTCCGCTCCAGCTCACCCAGCGGCGATGTCGCCATGGATGTTCCATGGGCACGTGTCGGGCGGCTGTGCAGCCAGCGGAGAGCAGCGACACGCGGCGCAGACAGGCTCGCCATCGTGGCGAGCGGAGGCGCACCTGATGGTCTCTGTCACACTGTTTAGGCGACAACGACAGGCATTTATTGCTTTTGACCCTTGCCGTCAGAGTTAGGTATTTTTGCACTGTACACTGTTCAAGTAGGTGTACCAACCCCTGTTTTACGCTTGTAACCCCGCCTATGTTGCCACTGTCGGAGACCCTTGAGCATTTAAAAGGAGGCCGAGTGCAGCGTGAGAGAGGATTCGCGGTTGGCCAAGTTTCGATTCATTCGACCCACCGCAGACTAGCCACACTCACGCTGAGGTTTTGTAGCTTCAGCATCGCTCCCTAGCAAGAACAGAATAGATCAAACAAGCAGCGGTAGGGAGTTTTATCTCTCCGGAGAGCTCCGAAGCTGGGTAAACCGCCCGTGTGCATCGCCTCGATCCGCTCTTAGGTGCGACCTCCAGCCCCCCTCACGAACCACAAAGGGACCCGCTCCTTGAGCCCCATAGGTGTCCGTGGAGTGCGATCAGCCGCCTGACACCCACCGGCGCTGATGGCTCGCAGGACGAGGAGAAATTTTACTACTCCCTCCGTTTACTCCTCGTCCTACCTTGGTTAGAGAGATTATCATATTGTTTGGAATATATGTCTTTTAGTAGATTTCAATATGAACTACTAGTACATACTCCAAACAGTGTATATAGACGTATTTTAGAGTGTAGATTCACTCATTTTGCTCGTATGTAGTCCATATTGAAGCAGACGTAATAGTACGCACTCTCCTCGCCCTCGACCCTGCGCCCACATGGTGGACGTGCAGTAATTCATTCAGGTCTCATATGGCAAGAATGCTATATCTTTAGCGATACTCCATCCGAATCTAGGTGTGTAAGTCACCTTACGAAAATCAAATAATCCCAAAACACTTAGGCCGCGGTACATTAACTCCCTCGTTGTTTCTTACGTGACATGCCAACCAATAAGAGATGTGGTCCATGCATGCTTTTAATGACTTGAGACTAACAAACATGACAAAGCGGTTAGTTTATTGCATGCAATGATATTAATTAGAAAAACGATATTAAGTTCTTCCGTTTTCCACTCCGCCTTGATCGCGGTGCACAATCTAAGATGACTTACACACCTAGACGGAGGGAGTACTATTATTGCTCGACTTCCCGAAGAGGCGGAGAGCCAATCGCAAGGTTAATATTTTGGAGATTCCAAGCACAAGGTTTATAGGAGAACGAGTAGGTGCGCATCATTTATAAATAAAGTTTTTTCTTGGCGCGTGCTTACGCCAATACAAATAGGTTCGTGTGGAGAAAAGGAAACCGCTCCACTATATACATAGGCAGGACGAGCCTACACAGTTGCTTGTTGGGGTTGCTCTCTTCACACTCTCTCGCATAAAACTACTGTGGCCACATCTCTAACATCCCGGCGGATCACGTCCGTAGGGAAGGTGGATGCTTAGTGTAGATGCAGTCGTCGTCATTGACGGAGAAAATCCACTATCGGCCACGCCCCGATCAGGGGTCCCCGCCGTTCTCTCACAAAGCCGGTGAGGTTTCGCCAAATCCCTTGCTCACCGGCCACGACGTGGGCAGTTGCCGCCTCCCGCCGCCCTCGTCTAGGTTGAGCTACGTCCCGACATCCTCAGGTACAACTCCCTTTACAGCCGGCTTGCACCACTACTCCAGCTGCCCACATCATTCCATGTGGATATTTCTCTACTTCTTTTCCCCGCACATACCTCTACTGGCTTCTATGTATTGTATTTGTGATGAGTTTATGTCTCATCAACTAGTCCCGAATCTTATTCTAATCACGCTTCTTCAATTTCTTTGCCAGGGATGCTCATCTCGATTTTAGTGAAACTGCACAAAATGATCCGATGGTGAAAGGGTTGCAAACTTCATTTCTTGAGCTCAATGTTGCCAACAAATTAAAGCCTAGTTATAAGGGTTTACGGTTCAAGGGCTAGGGACTGCATGGATCGTTTTTTCTTTAGCTTTCTTTGTTCCAAAATAAGTGTCAACTTTAGTAGTAGTACAACTTTGTACTAAAGTTTGCATAAAGTTGAGACACTTATTTTGGAACGGAGGGAGTACATATTGGCTATGATGTGTCAATCATTAAGATGCAATAGCATGCATGTTAGTCTCCTTTGTATTTGATGAAATGTTGCAACATGCAACGTTGGACACAAGATACATGAAACAGAAGTGGAAGCTTCATAGCATTGTACAAATTTATCTCACGATAAATTACAAGACGCATTACTATCTTGGTAGTACTATGTAAAGAGTTCGGTGTCGCATGGTGTCTAGAGAATATGGTGATAATGTGAGGTGGTCCATGTAATCACTTGGCCAGCGTTTTTTCACTACTCTCGCACTCTCCACTGTAAGGATGGAGAAAATTGTAATCTAGTAGTACCTCCTTTCGCCGAAAGCGTGGGACATTCAACAGTCCTACCACCTCGAATAATGACCAATGAGCCAAATCACATAGACCCAAAGATGAAGTTGGACGGACAAAGCAACCATCACTCTTGAATCCGCTTCTCTCTTCAACGCAGGCGCCAGTGAGAGGTCGTGTCCACTCTGCCCGGGCATGAATGCGGCACCGATTCTTTGGAGAGGCGCTGACCGATTTTGGCGGAAGCCTTGAAGCGATGGAGGGGCTTTGGGTGGGCCAGGCTAGTCGAGGGCCAGGCGTGGCAATGTCCCGCGTGTCCCGACTGGACGCTTCGGAAGAGGATGCATCGACTCCATGACTAAATCGTACACTACACACCATCTCTCTATAGGAGTAGGTCGATGTGTCGCTTCTAACACACACACATGTTGTTAAACACACACGCACACGCATACAGTTCATAGAATAGGAATATCATGCGAGTTACTAGGAGCGTTTAGATCCTTAGCAAGAACACTTTATAGCCCTAGCCGGGCAAGGTTAGTTGTTTGGAACTGTAAAATATGTTAACTTTTTGGGCCAGCTAGCTTGGGTGGGCTAGAAAAACCTTGATAGCTCATGAGAGCAGGATCGGCTCGCTTAGAAACAAACTTAGCGTACTACCTCCGTCTGGTTTATTGGT
The DNA here is from genome assembly GCA_021605145.1 of Aegilops bicornis. Lineage (NCBI taxonomy): Eukaryota > Viridiplantae > Streptophyta > Magnoliopsida > Poales > Poaceae > Aegilops > Aegilops bicornis. The sequence goes on from CM038672.1 coordinate 15,028,376, forward strand.
CCCCATTGTATTTCGTGTCAAATTTTGACCATAGATTGAACTAAAAATGTTCATGCATGTCACAAAAATTATATCATTGAAAACTATGTTCAAATCACGAATCAACAATATATTTTTGTTGACATGCATTAACATTTTGTTAGTTAAATCTTTAGTCAAAATTTGGCACAAACTACAAAGGGACCTATAAACCAGGGACAAGGTACTAGTAGTAACATATACTAGTAACATATGCATGTTACTAGTCCAGAGTTACTCACCACTATGACCAGCCTTACTCTGCCTTGTTACTCTCCCGGAAACCTAATGCATGGGCGCAATTGCATGTTGATCGGACAAGAAATCAAAGTGGCTTGCATGCGAGTTATCATTGGCCCTGCATGGTAGTTAAAACGACATCTCTTAGAGCATGGCTAATAATAGAGCCTGCTGCTTTGGCTATATCTGGCGCCATGTCACATATAGCCCTTCGTAAAAGTACACTCATATAATAAGCGGCTAATAAGTTGGCTATAGTATTTAATATATGCATGTGAAGACAAATAAAGAAACATACTTGATTGGGAAGGAAAGAATACTGCACTTGTTCACACGCTGCATGCAAGCACTTTTCTAGTAACCTGTGCTAACGCCTTGTTGATCAAGCGCCGCTAATTCTTGCTCTCTCTCCTTCTTTCTCACCCTTCCAGCTGATTTCAATGACCTGGCATGTGTTATAGCCAGCTGACTAGGCTTATTATACTTGCTCTTAGTTGTTGGGATTAATTGTTGCATTTAGAGACAGAAATCAGGGCTTTGATTGGAGGAAGGACGGTCAAGTTTCTCCTTCTCCTCCAATACTGCTTGCACCTTGGTCCCGCTGCACCTTCTAACGTGACTTATTACACCTAGACGAGGGGAGTAGTCTGAGATACGGTGGCCTGCCGACTTAGGTCGAATACAAGTGCCCAAAATTGCGTGCATGTTATAATAAGGATTCACCTAAAATAGTACGTGAGCGAACAGAGGATCAATTGGACGGTGTTCACGAGCAAGAGCGAGATGTAATGAGGTGAGATACACCGTGGGCGCTTTGAATTTTTCTTATTAATTTGTTTGTTTCACCTTTGGTGGTGGGACCCAATGTACTACGTGGAGAGAGGTAAGGTGACTAAGGCTGCATTAATTCTGTACTACCAACACCGCTTTAAATCCCAAAAGACCTTACCACCAAAGCCACATGACACGATTATGATTTAAATCCCAATGACTCGCCCTAAAAAAACACGGCATGCTTGTCACAGATATGGGGAATGTATAAAAGGTTATTTTCCTCTTGTTGAACATAACGGAGGGTCGTGTGCTGATTTAGCCTGTTCGCTCATCAAACTTGAGGTCTCAGGTTGGATAACTACACTTGAGCATAATTTTGTTTTGTTCGACTTCTTTCTTCCACCCAATGGCCATGATTGGGCCTGCATTGTGAGATGTAGAGAGAAAGTGATGCAGGGCGGTGCCAGGAGGATTCTTTGACTTGTCAAAATAGATGGATACTTGAGAGCTATATGATCTCCCATAGTGACCAGTATAATCACCTCATCACATATACGCCTGCAGACCTCGGTGCTTTTTCTAGGGTTTGCACTCTTCACACCCTCTCTCCAAGATGTATATACACACTGGAGCCTCAACGTTTGTAGTGTGCTCTCTTCACACTCTCACACCTCTCCCAGATCTAAACAAGACTTGCCATTGGCTCTCTCTCTCCCTCACTACTAGCTTTCGAAGAGCTGGCAGGGATCTCGTCCGCACGGGAAGGGAAGGAGAAGCAACGCATTGTCACCTTCTTGGTGAGGAGGGAATCCACCACCGGCCGCTTGTTCTCTTTCACCCATGACCATGCACGGAGAGGGCCTCCGACCCCTTCTTCCCCTCGCCAGCCACACGTCACGTGGTAATGGTGTGGCTTAAGCAGCCTCGATGGCCGCCCACAACCACAATCCAAGAACTTTGGGTAAAGATGCCAATTTACTTATTCCACATGCATTGCTCTAGCTGCATGTGGCGCCTTCCTTTTCTATACACTTCTCGCACTCGAATCTAGGTGTTGGATCAAATAGGGAAAGTAGTGGGGAAAGTTGTATAAGCATGAATCTGGGGCGTGGTTCAAAGGAGGAAAGGAATGGGGGAAAGTAGTGGGGAAGAGTTGTATAACATGGAGCATCTAGAACGTGGGCGTTCAAAAAGGAAAGAAGGAAGGGGGGAAAGTAGTGGGGAAAGTTGGCCTATAGCATAAGGAATCTAAGGCGTGGTTCAAAGAAGGGAAAGGAATGGGGGAACGAGTGGGGAAAGTTGTATAGCATGAATCTAGGGCGTGGTTCAAAGAGAGGAAAAGGAAGGGAAATTACTAGTACATACCGGATTATCCACGACACCTATGTTGGTCGAAAAGGAGAAAACAATGACAAAGCGCTTGATGCACTTTATCCTCAGTAGCGAAGCCTGATCTTTTGTTTCTGAGGACAAAGGGCTGTAGAGTTTGAGCATGACTAGATTCATTTTGTGCTCACATAGGGAAAGGTGTCTAAAGAATAACAAAACCTGGGACCAAACACACAAATATGCTCCTTGGTTGTTTGTTCTTTGTTGCAACAGACCGTGCATCACCCCACTCTTCATACGTGATCGGTAGATGCACATGGTGTTAAGGATGCGTTCTCTGTACCATACGTGCAACTCTTTTTTGTAGGCAAGTTGTTAATCTCTAAGGCCATGTTTGGTTAAAAAGTCCCTAGTCCCTACCTGCTTGGTTCAAGTGGACTAAACATGTGGACTAGAGGTTATTAAATAACATGCTAAAAAGACAATATGTTACCCCTATGTAATGAAATAATAGAGACAAGCAAGAGTGCGATCTTGGGCGGGGTAAAAGTGTTCCGTTGGAAAATGTCCTCAAAAAGACTCTCCTCAGGGGTCTTCTTTCTTTAGTCCCAAATGCCCACTTTTAGTCCCTAAAAGTCCCTCTCCTGTTTGGTTTTAGGATGGGACCTGACATATGGACTTTATTTAGTCCCTACACCAAAAAAGATCCATGTAAACAAACACCCTCTAATAATGCCATTGAAAAATTGATGCAATGCCATAGTTAAAAGCAGAATTTCATGTTTAACTTGAATTTTATTGTTAATATAATCTCTCTACTGTTAATATTAATCAATGCCACCGTTTGAGAAATACCACTTTGTCTTGCTTTCTCTTTCCCATTTAGATAAGTTAGATGCTTCTTTTTGTTGGCTATGATTGTCATCCACCACGTTATTGACCACTAGTTGTTTCCTTTGCACCTCTGTGGAAATAGGGTTATCTACTTCACCTTGTTGCTATTGTGACCTTTTGTTGCACTTTGACTGAAAACACTTTTTAAGAGTGTTTTGTGCAGTTCAACCAAAATGTCATACCCGACAATGTTGCTTCATTGCTTGATCTTAGTGGAAGCTGCACAAGAGGAGATCTTACACTTCCCCTATCCAGGTATTGGGAAATTTGGTTCAGATCTTCTTCTTGTGAGTTGTTGTTGAGATTCCGCGTCATGAAAGGTCGCATCTAAGCTTTCTTTCACATGATTGTTAGTGTAAGCTTTCGTATGTTGTGCTACTTATGCGTTAATGTTGCTTGATTTTAGTGAATTTGCACAAATGGAGTACAAGACTTCCAATGCAGTATGTGCACCGTAATATCCCATTGAGGTGAAGATAAGGATATTTCTGGCTGATGGCCTGTCTTCAGATTTTGCCACTTTCATCGGAAAATTAATGTCATTGCTTTAGTGCTATACTTCGTGCTCTGATTGACATGCCAAATCTTACATTGGAAAGAGCCAAAAGCCGGTATACGTTATTGAACTACTAGTATTGATGAAGGGGAAGAACAAAGCGGAAGAAAACAACAAAATCAACTTCCTGCATGTCAGATATGAAACGCTCGGAACTATGATGACACAAGTAATGATATAGTTTGGCATCTTAATTTATTGCTATGGGCGACCTTGAACAGAGCAATTAGTTTTGTACCTTTGATTTGATGCCACTCTTAATGTAATATGTAATTATCTCTACTTGTGCAAGCAGTGGATCTTCTTTAGAAGATACCACATATTTTAGTGGAACTGCACAAGAAGATGTTGGAAACAGTAAACTAGAATTGAGGAGTATATATGTAAGCATATGGCAACCCACGGTGAGATATCTACAGATGGATTCCGGAGAAGTGCTTGGTCTGTATGCTCTCCACAATAAGCCTCCGGCTAAAGAGTTGATACTCGCCCACCGGATTTTTCATCCATATGATTGAGCTTTGTCATCTCTATTGGTGTTAAAGTGCTACTATTTAGATACTTTGTCGCTGTGAGAAAGTGGTATTGTCCTTGAGAAGTGCTTCTAATCCGTGTTGTTTTAAATATTTCCTTTTCTTTTTTTTCGAGAAAACAAGGATGCTATTTAGTTGTCCTTTCTTTGTCTTTGCAACATGATCATCCTCCTCTGAAGAACGTAATATGGAGGTACATGAAGTGCCTAGTTCCGATTATGCGGTGAAAAAGAAAGCCAAGCCTCTCTTCTTAAGAAGGGAGCAGCTTGAAGATGATGGTTACATTTTTATTTCCCCACAAGAACAAACTAACATTCAGCTCGGAAGGACTCACGGATCTCCATCTTTGTTGCTTTGTGGATGGCCAAAGATTACAATGTTGTTTTACGACTCCTTCCTAATTGAGTTCCATTTTTCTAAATGTAATATTGCTCTGCATGGATCATGTAGGTTGACCTTATTTAAACTGTCAATTCATAGTACAGCTTTTGCTTTATACTAATCACTTTTTTTGCATTTATGCAAAACAAGGGTGCTCGACTTTGATTTCAATGGGAACTGCACAAAATTTTCCAACGAATACATCGAGATATTCTTTCGAGATCATTCATTTCCACCACAAGAAAGAGAGGTGCTTGGAAGTATGTTTATAAAGGCGTTGCAACATATAAAAGCAAAATCCCAATACAAGCTATGCACAAATTTGGTT